>OY728159.1:370774575-371974575 GCA_963277665.1 Viscum album
TTCAAGAATTATTTTATTTTCAATTTTCATATTCACTTCACATGCACTAAATATTTTATATAGGGGGAATTATTGTTTTTTAATGCTTTATCTTTTATTCCTTTACATTTAATTATTCTTAAACATAAATTATAAAATCATTTCACACTATTATTTTAAAGAAATGAATATATTCTTCATTTTATTTTCCTAATCAATGTGATTATAATGTTTTTATTAAGATTTTATATATGTTTCCAACAATCAAGAGCTTAATGCTTGAATATTTAAATTAATTTCATATGCTAAATTAATATATTAGTGTTTCTGATAATTTATTCTTATTATTAAATTAATTTTTTTTGTCAATTAGGATATGCTTAATATTGTAATTAAATTTATTGACTTTTTTGAATTAAATTCATTGAAAATATTTTAATTAAATTAGATTATAATATTTTAATTAAACTAATTTACAATTTTTTTTTATTATTTGAAAATAAATCGTTATTTTATTAATTTATTTATTTGTAATATTTTGTTTAAATTCCTTGAAAATAATATATATTAATTCATTGAATATCATAAATATGTATTATTTGTATTCGGGGGATTTATTTAAATTATTTATCATGTGTTTAAATGTGTCGTTATTATAGGATAAATTGATTGGTTTAGTATATTCATTGCAAAGACTTGTAATTAATTTTATAATATTATAAATGTTTTCATGGATCTTTTATTATCTATTTTACCTTTTGGAATGAATACTATATTTAAGGGGTGTTTATATTATTTTATGTATTTAGAACTTATTTTGAAATAACTAAACATTTTAAAATTTAAAAAATTTAAAAAAATTTTAAATTTTAAATATTTTCTAATATTTATTTTTTTATTTTTTTCCAAATCTGAAATAAATTATAAAATAATTTTTAAAATTTTAAATATTTAATATTTTATTTTTTGAATTTTATTTTTTTCAATGAATTATTTCCAAAATTATAAATATGTTAAAAACAATTATTTTCAATTTTTTAATTATTTTTAAAAAAGGGATGAAATTTTGTTTTTTCAAATTTTATTTTATTATATTTTTTCTTAAATTTCAAATTCCTAATTCTTATAAAAAAGGTAAATATAATGGATTATTTTATTTACTCAAGAACATTATATTTTTATAATTACAAAAATTGGTGAAATATTTTGTACTGAGTAAGGGTTTTAAAATTATAAATAATAGGGAGATTGTTTAGAGGATCCTTACAAATCTCATTTTGATTGAGTTTTGAAAATTACTTCAACCAACCAATATTTATTCTCTAATAAATTTGTCATGTGTTTCAGATTAATTATTCCAATGTATTTATTTTATATCTAAAGAAATAGTCATCAAATTCTCATGGTGTTTATTATGTTGGAAAGATAAGAATAATATCTGACTTTCATATTTTTATAATGAATACCAATTCAATTGTTTCAATAGGGAAAAAATACACCAAATTTGTACACATTGTTTAATCGATATCGTAGTTTACATTTTCATGTTTATTAGGAATTATGATGAAAAATGAAGAATTATTGGACTAATTCATAGGCGAATTATATAGTTGAATATATAAGGATTTTATAAAAACATAATTAATTTATGTGGATGTTTGTAAATGATTTTTTGATACGGTAAAATATCATTGATGTTTATGAAGTTTTTTTCAACTGTACAGTGAACAGATTTGAAATCTTGTAGTTTTTATTTTTCTGTAAGTACTATATTTGTCATAATTTCTTGAAACATAGGATGATGAAATTCCAATAATTTTATATTGATTTAATCACATTCAAATAATGTCTGAAAATGTGTATTGGATTCTCAATAAATCCACTAAATATTGGGAAATCAGATTTCGAGCTGCGGTTTTCAAGAATGTTATTTATTTAAATTTTTTAATATATTTTGTGTAGTTGAATTCAGATTGTTTTTCGACATGAACCATTAGAAAGATATTTAGATTCACTAATAATATGTTTTATGGGATTGCAGCTCAATTTAATGATAAACGGAGCATAAAATTCAATTATTCCAGAAGTTATTTGGTTCACATTTTACGGAAACATTATTCAAACCCTACATTGGTAAGCATAACATAAGGAATAAACCATACATCTGAAAAATATTCAAATGGATAATTCTTTCCAGAACTGTATAGGTATGTATTAGAATCACTACATTTTTTGAATGATAAACATATGGAATATTGACCCAAAATTGATGTTTAGAATCACTCTTTCCAACCCTGCATTTAAAATAGTTGAACATGTGGTTTGTCAATGATATTAATTAACTTTATACTGCCAAGGATAAATGAATGGATCATCTTCCCTATATTACCATTTTTCCCTATGTTACATGATGTCAAATGTATGATTTATAAGCAATGTGATGGTAGGTGAAAATAAACCCTACACTACACAAAAGAACCCTAAACTATGTTGTTTAACCTCATGTTTTATATTTTGGATTTATATGAAGGAACACTACATTTGGATTTTCAATGACAATGTTTTAAATAGGCGATATTATTAATGATTTCTAAAAAGAGCATTAATTGTTATATTTCATTATAAATAAATTTTATATCAATTTCAATGTCTCACATGAAATTGTTTAAATCATCCTAATTAATAAGGGATGTTCAAATTCTCTTTTTGGGATTTGAATTCAAAAATTCATGATTTAATTTTTCTCAATTTTTGAAGAACTATTTCACCGATATAAAATGGTTTTTGAATTGTTTTAAATGGGTGTTTTAAATTTTTGAATATTTTTATTATTTTGGAAGTATTAATGTAGGATTTATTAAAATTACTTTGAATGAATTTATTAGAGATTTATACTATAGGAATAAATACACAATGGTGCTATGTCATTGATGGGATATTTATAAATGCTATTAACTATTCTTATTTTGTGTATCCTATAGAATAGGTATGATGTTACAAATTATGGATATTTATTATATATATATATATATATATCACTCTCTATATAAGGAAAATAAAATACACATTGAATAAAATAGGAGGAGTGATTACTCTATTAAAAATAAGGTGCACAAAATATTCAGTTTAAAGCCTGGGGTTTTTAAAAAAAATTGAACATTAATTTTTATTATTATTCAGTCACAATTTATAGATGATAGAAGCCTATAGAAACATTGATTGATCTATTTTCTATTGTTTAAATATTAAGAAGCTTTCTCAATATTGAAGATTAATTTTTTCCTACTATTGTTATGTATTGATGATTGTCTACATATATCATTTTCTTTTGCAACCGTGAGAGAAACTATTTTACCACAACAATAATCTAATCTATTTTCATTTGAGTATCAGCTTCTCGGACTCAGTCTTGGTGGTGTGTCAGCTTCTCTGACTAAGTATTATATATGTAGGTTCCCAATAAATAAACAAGAAGGCCCTATAAAATATTTGCATGGTGTCTATGGCCAATACTCAGTTTTGCAAAATCTTGTGATAAGAGGAATGTCTAGTGAAAATCACCAAGCTCGTTGAGTGGAGAGTTGTTGGAGTTGACTAGTGGATTCTTGTTCCCTGAAAAACTATACATCCTTCTATTCATTTCCCTTATTTATGTCTTCTCATCCGCTGAAATTATACTAGAAGGAAATGATGGCATCATTTCAAGAGGGACATTTAAATATAGTTATGATTTTAAAAGGACACAATTCAACACCCACTTATGTCTTCCTCGTAGTCATCCATACCTATCATATATGTCTTGAATGTATATTGTCCATGATAAGGACCTTACAAAAAAGAAAAAAAATGATGTTATAAGGGAAATAAATACATATGTATAAATTAAAATACAAAAAATGATTTAAAAAATGTTGACTATATGGGAGATATTTTTATTTCAACAACATTCTTGTTTCGTTATTTCATAATTCAAAAAACAATTATTTCAAAATAGATCTAACATAGGTTTCTTTTTTATGTCATTTTGGTTTGGTAATAGAAGTTTTATAAATTAATTTATGAAATACTAGAACTCTAAATAATTTATTAAAATTATTTCTTCTAATTATACAAGTTTATATTAAATCCATCATATTGAGAAACTCTATTTAATTGTTGATCAAACCCATTTGTAGATGAAGCAACATGTTGAGTTCAGATAAAAAAGATTCTACTGATGCAAATGAAAATAATCAATATTTTTATTGAATCTTGAAATTGGGGTTGTTACAACATTTCTTATAAATAAAAAATTTCATTGAGTATTATATGTATATTAAAAGAGTATAATTATTGAAATATAATTATAAAATTTGTACATCATGATGCTATTTAATTGATTGTTTCATCGAATGGTATAAATAATAATAATTTTCCTTCAATGGTTGTTATTCTAAAACCTATATTTGTTTGTGGATAGCCTTTAAAAGATATTAATATTTCTATTTTATTCATTCTTCTACCAGTTCAAAATTATATAAATCTTATAGGTATTTGATGAAAATAAAATTTTATCATTTTTAAGGGATTCCATGTCTAGGAAAGTGGATTTCAAGAACATCTGATGCTAGGATGTTCATATGGGAGCTACATCAGAAAATTATAGTTATCAGCTTATGGGGATAAGAATACATTCATTTGGATATTTATAAAATAAAGGATATCATACAATAGTTTCACATCATAATTACCTCAAATAAATTCTAGACAACTTTATTTAATTTATTTTATAAGTACTTTTTCTATTAAATATCCCTAAGAGAGTAATTGTTTTCCAAACTAATAGATCATGTCACGACCCGTCCTCGAGGTCGTGCTGTGACTACACCAATCCCGGGTTCTATATGCCAGGGGCTGGCGACTAGAACCAAGGCGTAAGTTCCCGATAAAAACGGAAGGCATTGCCTTTGTAAAGTAAACAAACACCACATAGCAAGAATGCAGTAGAAGTAAACACTAAGTAAAAGCTAGTACAATAGTAAGTGCAAAAAAGTAAGTGGGCCAGAATACAAACCCAAACTGAAAGTAAAGTAAAACTCTAAAGGGAAAACAACAAATGAAAGTAAAGCCGCTTTTTTGGGTCGTCCAATGGAAGTCCCACCTGAATGGTGAGTACAGATATCCTCTTCTGCTCCTCAGGTCCAGCCGACCGCTCTGAGTATGTCCCGTCCAGTGGTTCACCTCCATGTAACGTCCTGCTCCACAAGCCTCATCCACGATTAGTGTTTTCCGTTGTCTGCAACCAACACAACGTAGTGCGGACATATCCCATGTAGGGGTGAGTATAAGATACTCAACAGGGACCCCGAGACCCCCAATGGTCTCCCAAAATCCACAAAGGATAATCTACAAGGAAAGATGCAATCAAGAAGTAACATCTGACACTGCTTAGGTATATGCCCATACATATACCTAAGTCATAAATTCTCTTTCGGCTCCAACATTCGAGACCAAGTAAAACCAAGTCCACACAGGAATGAAAAACATAAATCCACACAGGATAGCACAACACAATCTACATAGGAAAGTAGAACGTAAATCCACACAGGATGGAACAACACAATTTACATATGAAAGAAAAACATGATTCAGCTCACACATGTATACTTCTTCGTATAACGATAGAGATGATCAGATATCTCCACTGATTCATCTAAGTCGTTGGAACCACAAAGGATCGATAGGTACTAACCCCCGCAATGACCCACATAGGATCTGACCCATAAAGGATCGATAGGTAACTTACCCCCGCAATGACCCACACAGGATCGGACCCACATAGGATCTGTAGGCTCTGGCTCACACAGAACCGTTGAGCGCTGACCCACAAATGATCAAAACCACACAGGATCGGTAGCACTGATCCACATAGGATCGCTTGGTGTTGTAGTCGTCACCGTCGAATCCACTGAGGATCTCTGTACACTCGTCGTCGTCACAGTAGCAAACGCAGCAAGCTCTACGGATCCCACACACAGCAAGCTCGTTCGGGAGGGTCCGCTCCACGAGCCGAGAGGATGATACATTAACTGACACATAGTCCAGAGTTGATGTATCCAAAAGTTCTGTATCGTCAACAAGAACTCAACGTCGCAGACGGCACGTCAATCGGACACCCGGTATGAGAGTTATTGGCTTTTTCGTCCCAGGGGCCTGGTTGGTTTTTAAGGCAAAACCAACCCGACCGTACTCCACCTGCGTCTAATCCTAGGGAGGAGTAATCCAAAATATCTTTCTCCCTAAGAGGATTCCGGCAAAGTCGATGGCACGTCAATCGGACGTCCGAAATTTAAGATATGATCGTTTCCGCTCCGAGGGCCCGGTTGGTTTCGTGTACGAACCAACACTGCTGAACCCAACGTATTCTGAAACCTTGATTGCGATATAACGAAATGTCCGTCTCGATCCATTGATTGTATCACCGCTGACGGCACGTCGATCGAAGGTCTGTAGCTCGAGATATGGGAAAAAGAACCAAAAGGGTCCGAAAATGGGGGTTTCGGGCCTGTACCGACCCGGCCCGAGACCCCCTGGGTCTGCCCGAACCGGCCTGGCTGGGCATGGCTGGGCCCGGCTCGGCTCGGCGCCCGGACTGGCGGCCCGACGCACTGGCGCGCGGTGCCAGCTGGCTCGGCAGTTGCGGGGGGGGGGGGGGGGGGTCTTCCCCCCGCATTTCATAACTGCGGCCCCACGTTAATTGGGGCCGCTAGCTGGCTGGCCGGGGGTTTGGACCCCCAGCTATCCTCCTATCCTGCCGGCCTGCCCCGGCTGGCCAGTTTCTGCCACCACGGGACCGGCGACGGCTGGTCCCCTCCCTGCTCCGACACCGGCAGCCCGGAACCGGCCGCCGTTTTGGTTCGTCCGGCACGGCGCGACGGTACCGCGACCCTCCTCTACAGCCCCGCTCTGGCCGCGGTGTCTTCGGTTTTCTCCAACGCGGCATGACGGCCCCGCGACTTGGTTCAACATCACGACACAGCTCGACGACGCCGCACATTACTTTCCACACGAACCTGCGCGGTGCGAAGGCATCGCGCCATTCCCGTTCCAACACATTAGATTCAATAATAAGGATAAGGGAGGAGGGTCAGCCATGTTTTTGCGGTCCGGCCCACTCTCGTTAATCGAGAGCATTTGGTCATATATCCACCAAGAATGACATAGTAGAATTCACGAACGAAATAAAATAAATAAACCCCTACATGGTGCGAGCTTGAACGGAGGTTCGTCGAACGAGGATTCATCGCGGGAAGAGACATCCCAAAAGGAGATGTTGCAGAAGGAGATGTCGCAGGTGAAGATTTTGTGGAAGAACTGTCGCGATATACGGTGTCGCGTAGACGGTCTCCGTGGACTCGGCGTTATTCGATGGAGTTTGATGCGTTTTTCGCGTTCTTCGCGTTCTTCGACGAAGAAGATTAAGAACTCTATCTTTCCATATCTTTTCTCCCAAAACCACTCAAGAAACAAAGGTTCCAACCCCAAATAAAATATTCACCTCCCTTGTTTTATTAACTCAACAAGGGTTTGAAATTCAGACATCCACACTTAACTCACTTAATTAATAACATATGTTGTCAAATATTAATGGTGAGTTGAGGGGGGTTGAAGAATATGAAGGGGTGGGGTTCGTGTGGGCCCCACCACCCTCATAACCTCCCTTGGGAAGTTGGGTAGTTACCCAACTTCCACCCAAAGCCTTAAACCACTTAGAGAAAAAAAAATTGTAGTTAAATTATAATCAAACTTCCACAATTTTTATCATCTTCTCTCGGGTAAATGCAACTCTGGAAATGGTGTTCCTAAACAAATACCGACGCTGTAGATCCATCGGTGCCCTCAGAATTTGATTCCGAGCACCGGTTCAAAAGATAAAAAAACCCGCTCGTTCGTTCACTGAACATACCCGAGCTAAACTTCGGATAGAAATTTCGGGCACACCGGGCCTCAGAATCAAGTGCGGTCAGAAACTACGTTCTTGTAAAATCACAAAGAAAATTATGAAAAAATTTTCCTTGAATTTTACGGGTCTTTACATTACTCCCACCTTAGGGCTTTACATCCCCGTAAAGATACATCAAAGACTAGGGAAAGAAATGTGGGTACTGAGCACGCATCTGAGCCTCCCGCTCCCAAGTGCTCTCCTGGAGGTTCCCGTGCTGCCATCTGATGCGCACTAGAGGAATAGACCGTCCACGTAGGACCCGCTCATGTTGATCCTCGATCTCCACTGGGACCTCCGTAAATGTCGCCCCATCATTAATGTCATGCTCCCCATGGACAATGATATGCAACGTGTCATACACGTATCTCCTCAGCTGGGATACGTGGAAGACGTCGTGCACCCGGTGCAACTGAGGTGGTAGAGCCAGGCAATAAGCCACCTCGCCAGTCCTGCTGTATACCTGGAATGGTCCGATGAAGCGTCGAGACTACTTGCCACCCTGGACAAATATCTGTAATCCACGTCGAGGTGAGACACGCAAGAAGACGTGGTCGCCATCCTCGAACTCTAGTGGCCTCCACCTCCTGTCAGTATATGACTTATTCCGACTCTGATTTGTCCTCATCAACTCCTAGATGACCTGGGCCTTCTCCGTCGTGTCATGGACCATCTTCGGTCCCACAAGTGCTGACTCCCTAGGGTCTTTCAAGCACAAAGGAGATCTGCAAGGTCATCCACACAACGCCTCTTATGTTTCCATACCGATGGTGGAGTGGTAACTGTTTTTGTACGCAAACTCCACCAAGGGTAGGTGGTCCTCCCAGATGTGACCAAAGTCAAGGACACATGCGCGGAGCAAGTCCTCGAGAGTCTGAATGGTCCTCTCCGTCTGACCATCTTTCTGAGGGTGAAAGGCGGTGCTCAGACGTAGCTGCATCCTGAACGCCTCCTACAACCCCTTCCAAAGCCGGGAAGTAAAGCGAGCAACTCGATCAGAGACGATAGATGATGGCACACGGTGAAGCCACACAATCTCCTGAATGTAATGTCGTCCCAAGATCTCCACTGAGCCCTGCTCTCTGATGGGTAATAAGTGAGCCGACATGGTGAGTCGGTCGACAATCACCCAAATGGAGTCGTGACCTCTAGAAGTGCGTGGAATTTCAGTCATGAAGTCCATAGTTATCCCCAACCACTTCCACTCCGGGACCTCCAAGGGCTGTACCAAGCCTGCTGGTACCTGGTGCTCTGCCTTCACCTGCAGGAAGGTAAGGCATCGAGAAACGAACTCCGTCACAGCCTTCTTCATGCCCAGCCACCAGTGCTATCGTCTGAGGTCCTAGTACATCTTCCCCACTTAGGGATGTACCTACAAGGAAGAAGTGTGAAACTCTCTATGTATCTCCTCACATATTGCAACTGCTACCAAGGTACATCCTTTGAAAAGGATGTCGTGCTCTGCTCCAAAGGAGAATACATCAGGTGCATGTCCTGAGAATATCTATGTATGTCGTGTCTCACAGTCAGCATTCCCACTCTGTGCCTCTCTGACCCACTGCAGTAGTGGAGGAGTGACTGTGAGAGACTGAAGGAAGGCTGCTCCATCTCTATCCACGAAGGATATCTGTAAAGAGGCTAGCTGCTCTGTCGCCTCCTCAAGTAGCTGAATTCCCATCCTCCTGCTGATAGCATCAGCTACTACGTTCCCATTCCTAGGAGTATAGACTATCTCAACTTCATAGTATTGTAGGAACTCGAGCCATCGTCGCTGTCTCCGATTCAGGTCCTTCTGAGAGAATATATATCTGAGACTCTGATGGTCAGAAAATACTGTAAAGCGCTCACCCATCAGGTAGTGTCGCCATGTCTTCAGAGCGAAGACCACTGCTGCTAACTCCAGGTCATGGGTAGCGTAGTTCTGCTTATGCAGCCTCAACTAACGTGATACATTGGCGATCGTTTCCCGCTCCTGCATCCAGACACAACCGAGTCCAGTCCATGATGCTTCACAGTAGACTATGTACCCTACTCCCTCCTCAAGTATCCTCAAGATAGGTGCATTGTCCAATCTCTGTCTCAGCACCTGGAATCTCTTCTGACATCTGTCTGACCACACAAAGGGTTTCCCCTACTTTTTCAATTCTGAGAGTAGTGAAACAACCCTAGAGAAGCCTGGAACAATTCTCTGATAGTATCTAGCTAGTCCCAAGAAACTCCGCACCTCTGTCACGCTCTTGGGTGGCTCCCAAGCTAGCACTGCCTCGATCTTCGCAGGATCCACTGCAACTCCCGCATCAGAGATGTTGTGTCCCAAGAAGTGAAACTCATGTATCCAGAACTGACACTTCGAGAGATTGCCATAAAGCTGGTGCTCTCGGAGTGTGTCCAGTACAACTCGCAAGTGGTAGGAGTGCTCCTCCTCAATATTCCAGTAAATCAAAATGTCGTCGATGAAGACCACGAAAAATCGATCGAGGTATGGCTGAAATATCATGTTCATGAGGGCCATGAACACTGCTGGAGCATTGGTTACACCGAGTGGAATAACCAGGAACTCATAGTGTCCATACTAACACCTGAAGGCTATCTTCTGCACGTCCTCGTCCCAAACACTGAGCTGAAGATAGCATGACCTGAGGTCCATCTTCGAGAACCACCGTGCACCTTTGAGCTGATCGAGTAGGTCATCAATCCTCAGTAGCGGATACTTTTTCCTCACTGTCACCTGGTTCAGGCGATGATAGTGGACACAAAGTCACAAGCTCTCGTCTGCCTTCTTGGCGAACAAAATTGGGGAAGGCCAGGGTGAAACACTGGGTCGGATGAAACTGTTTCCCTACAAGTCCTCCAACTGTACCTGTAGCTCTCGAAGCTCGACAGGGGCCATCCGATAAGCTGGAGTCGATATCGGGGCTATCCCGAGGTACAAGTCAATATAAAAGTCTACCTCTATGTGAAGAGGTAGCCCTGGAACTTCTTCAGGGAAAACGTCTGCATACTGATACACCACTATAGGAAAACCAGGACTCCGCACGTGAACTACTCCTAGGATGAGGCTAGCCAACTGGTGAGTGATGGGATGTCCTCTCCTACGCGGAAGTCCATCCTGTGCTACAAAGGCTCCCTTCTCGCCGGTGAAGATGAACCTGCTTCTGTTGGGGCATACACATCGCCCATTGCGCCTAATATAGTCAATATGTGCATGGACTATAGACAACCAATCCATGTCCAAGATGACATCGTATGGCCTCGTCACCACTAAAAGAATATCTCAGCCAAAGTTCTCACCTCCTAGAGTAAGCTCACACTGCCGGCACCAGTGCGTAATCGTCGAGAATGCTCCCGTAGGATTCTCTAGCAGTAAGGATCGAGCCAACAGCTCTTTCGGAATCTCAGAGCTCCGAACAAAGGCAGCGACTATGAATGAGTGACTTGATCCTCTGACTATAAAAACTACAGCAAGGGTGGAATAGACACAGATAGTACCTCAAATCATCTCGGGCGCACCGTGGTCGTAGGCCTCCGCTTCCTGGAGCTGTGTCTATCTCTGCCCGCCAGCTCCCTGTGGTCGGGGTGGACCTCCTGGTGGTGGTGGTGGTAGAGCCTCAAAGCGTCGCCCACCACCTGCTTCTCGACCAGCTCCACTACCTCGTCTTCCACGGTCGACCCTCTGCCTCTTCCTCGGTGGTCCCTCAGCCATCTGCTGCTCCTCGGCATGGCGGGTCGGGCAATCACGAGCCATTTGGCACTGCCAGCCGCACGAGTAGCACTACCTACCTCTCGAAATACTGGCTCTACGCTGTGTGCCCCGCACTTCTGAGCTAGTGTCCTGAGGTCATCTGCCTGAGGGTATGGTCTGCCTGGACCCATGAGTCATCCATCGAATGCCTTTTGCAGAAGCCTCTGCTACGTGCCGCCCCGCGGTGGGTCTCGGCACTGGTGTAGACTCAGCAAGAATGCTCTCGATCAAAAGGGCTCGCTCCAGTACTCATGTCTGAGTCAGAATAATGAGGGAGATCAGCAATTCCCTGATCTCATGCCACAATCCCTAATCAAAGGTCCGGGCCCGGAAGAATGGGTCCCGTACCATGTCTTTCGAGTAGCGTGAGAGATCAGTAAATCTCGCCGAGTACTGGGCGACCGTCATACTGCCCGGCCGCAGCTGAAGAATCTCATGGATACACACCGCACAGAGGGTGGATGGGACGAACTCCAAGAAGAAGTGGCTCTCAAATTCTGTCCAGAGAAGAGATGCCTCATCGTGCACCTGCAGCATCAAGCTCCACCACCATCCTGCTGCCGTGTGCAGTAAGCTCGTAGCGAGGATCACCATGAGGTCTGCTGGTGTCCTCACTAACAAGAAATCTCTCACCACTACCTCCAGCCAGTCCTCGGCTGCCTAGGGGTCCGTCTCCCCGTAGAACCTGGGCATTCGCTGGTGCTGCAACTCATGCAGTGCCCTAAGGCGACGTGCATCGTCAGCGGCTGGGGCTGGAAGCATCGGTGGCTCGGTGGGTAGAGCTACTGCCGGTGCCACTGCTGACAAAGGGCCATGCACCGAGGCCTCATCGCTCGGTGGGATGTCGTCACGCTCAACTCTCGGAACCCTAGCTAGATGCCGTCGTGGGGCCATCCTGAAAAGGAAACAGGTGTTCCACTGTCAGAACAGTATACCTGGTGAGCTGACACAAAGTAATCACAAAGAAAACTTGAAACACTCACGCAATCAATGTTTTCGTGCATTATGTTGGAAAATCAGAAGTCAGGGTCCTGGTGTACAGATACGTCGACCGCCGCACCAACACTGGACTCGTTCGACTGATAACCACACCCAATACACTTAACACTATTTCTTCACATAGTAAAAGATCAGATTCCAAATTTCTATGGCAGAACCGAACTCCTCTGATACCAATTTGTCCCAACCCGTCCTCGGGTCCCGTGCCGTGACTACCCCAAGCCCGCCTTCCATAGGCCAGGGGCTGGCGACTAGCACTAAGGCGGAAATTCCCAATAAAAAGGGAAGGCATTGCCTTTGTAAAGTAATCAAACACCACATAGAAAGCAAGCAGTAGAAGTAAAAACTAAGTAAAAGTTGGTACAACAGTAAGTGTGGAAATGCAAATGGGCCAGAATACAAACCCAAACTGAAAGTAAAGTACAACTCGAAAGGGAAAACAACAACTGAAAGTAAAGTCGCAGCGTCGGGTCGTCCACTGGAAGTCCCACCTGAAGGGTGAGTAAAAATAGCCTCCTCTACTCCTCGGGTCCATCCGACCACTCCGAGTACGTCCCGTCCAGTGGTTCACCTCCAGGTACCGTCCAGCTCCGCATGCCTCGTCCACGATCAGCGATGTCCGTCGTCTGCAACCATCACAACGTAGTGCGGCCATAGCCCATGCAGGGGTGAGTATAAGCTACTCAGTAGGTACCCCGAGACCCCTGATGGTCTCCTAAAATCCACAAAGGATAATCCACAAGGAAATATGCAATCACGAAGTATCATCCGACACTGCTTAGGTATATGCCCATACATATACCTAAGTCATCAATTCTCATTCATCTCCAACATCTAAGCCCAAGTACAAACCAGTCCACACAGGAATGCAAAATGTAAATCCACATAGGATAGCACAACACAATCCACATAGGAAAGTAGAACGTAAATCCACAAAGGATGGCACAACAGAATCCACATAGGAATGCAAAACATGATTCATCTCACACAGGTATACTTCTTCGTATGATGATAGAGATGATCAGATATATCCACTAATTCATCTATGTCATCGTAACCACAAAGGATCGATAGGTACCAACCCCCGCAATTACCCAAATAGGATCTGACCCACAAAGGATCGATAGGTAACTAACCCCCGCAATGACCCACACAGGCTCAGACCCACACAGGATCTGTAGGCGCTGGCTCACACAGAACCGTTGAGCGCTGACCAACACAGGATTGGACCCACATATGATCGGTAGCACTGGTCCACATAGGAGCGTTGAGTGTTGTAGTCGTCACCGTCGAATCCACTGAGGATCTCTGTACAGTCGTCATCGTTACAGTAGCAAACGCAGCCAGCTCTAGGGTTCCCGCTCACAACAAGCTCGTTCAGGAGGGTCCGCTCCACGAGCCGAGAGGATGATACATCAACTGACACATAGTCCGGAGTTGATGTATCCAAAAGTTCCCTATCGTCAATAGGAACTCAATGTCATAGACGGCGCGTCAATCGGACGCCCGGTCTGAGAGTTATTGGCTTTTTGGTCCTAGGGGACCTATTGGTTTTTAAGGCAAAACCAACCCGACCATACTCCACCTGCGTCCAAACCTCAGTCAGAGTATCCCAAAATATCTGTATCACTATGAGGATTCTGACAAAGTAGACGACGCGTCAATCGGATGTCCGGAGGATAAGATATGAGTGTTTCCACTCCGAGGGCCCGGTTGGTTTCGTGTATGAACCGACCCGGCTGAACCCAACGTATTCTAAAACCTTGAGTTCGATAAACCGAAACGATCGTCTCGATCCAAGGATCTCATCACCACTGACAATGCGTCGATCAGATGTCTGTAACCCGAGATATGGGAAAAAGAACCCAAATGGCCCGAAAACGGGGGTTTCGGGCCCGGACCGACCCGGACCAAGACCCCTTGGGTCAGCCCGAACCGGCCCGGATGGGCGCGGCCCGGCCCGGTGCACTGGCGCGCGGTGACAGCTGGCTCGGACGAACGGTCGAGCCGTTCAGCTCTTGCGTGGGGGGGGGGGGGGCTTCCCCCCGCATTTCGTAACCGCGACCCCCCTTTAATGGGGGTCGCTAGCTGGATGGTCGGGGGTTTGAACCCCCGGCTGTCCTCCTGTCCGGCCGGCCCGCCCCGGCCAGCCGGTTTCTGCCACCACGGGACCGGTGACTGGTGGTCCCCTCCCAGCTCCAACACCCTCGGCCCGGAATCGGCCGCTGGTCACCATGCTCTGCCACGGCGTGGAACCGGCCATGGGTTTGGTTGGTCCGGCATGACACGACGAAGTCGCGCCCCTCCACCGCTGCCCCACTCCAGCCGCGGTGTCCTTGTTTTTCTCCGATGCGGCACGACGGCGCCACGACTTGGTTCAACTTCATGGCGCGGCGCGACGGTGCAGCGCATTACTTACCGCACGAACCCGCACAGAGCGACGACACCGCGCCATTCTTGTTCCAACACATTAGAATCAATAACAAGGATAAGGGAGGAGGTTCGGCCGTGTTTGTGCGGTCCAACCCCCTCTCGTTAATCGAATGCATTTGGTCGTATATCCACAAAGAATGACAAAGTAGAATTCATGAACGAAATGATATAAATAAACCCCTACATGGTGCAAGCTTGAACGGAGGTTCGTTGAAAGAGGATTCGTCGCGGGAAGAGACATCACAGAAGGAGATGTTGCGGAAGGAGAAGTCGCGGAAGAAGACATCGCGGAAGAACCGTCGTGGTATACGGCGTCGGGTAGTCGGTCTCCGAGGACTCGGCGTTCTTTGACAGAGTTTGATGCGTTCTTCGCGTTCTTCGTGTTCTTCGACGAAGAATATGAAGAACACTATATTTACTTAGATTTTCTCCCCAAACCTCTCAAGCAACAATGGTTCCAACCCCAAATAAAATAAGCACCTCCCTTATTTTATTAACTCAACAAAGCTTTTTAAATTCAAACATCCACTCTTAACTCACTTAATTAAAAACATAAGTTGTAAAATATTAATGGTGAGTTGAGGGGGGTTGATGAATATGAAGGGGTGGGGTTCATGTGGGCCCCACCACCCTCATAACCTCTCTTGGAATGTTGGGTACTCACCCAGCTTCCACCCAATGCCTTAAACCACTTAATGAAAATAAAAATTGTAGTTAAATTATAAATTAAACTTCCAAAAATTTTATCTTCTTCTCTCGGGTAAACGCAACTCTGGAAATTGAATTCGTAAGCAATTACTGGTGTTGCGGTTCCATCGGTGCCCTCAGAATTCGATTCCGAGAAACGGTTCAAATGATAGGAAACCTCGCTCGTTCATTCACTGAACATACCCGAGCTAAACATTGGATAGAAATTCCGGGCTCACCAGTCCTAAGAATCAAGTGCCGTCAGAAACTGCGTTCTTGTAAAACCCAAAAGAAAATTATGAAAAAAATTTCCTTGAATTTGACGGGTCTTTACACATCATGGTTTTCAATATTCATTAGTTTTCTATATTTCTATTTTTTTTTCAAATTTCTATACTAGTTTCTTTGTTTTTAGGATGTTCAGTTTTTATAATTCGATTAGTATAATATTATTCTATTGTAACTCATTCATCAATAGATTAAAATAATGATTATATTCTTCCATAAATGAAAATATTATCTTAGTATAAAAATTTATTTGTGAAATAATGATATTTTATAATATCATTAATTCAATGAACTTATCAATATCTTATTTCAATGAAAATGTAAATTTATGATAATTTCTAATACATGAAAATGATTAAAATTTCAATTGTTTTCTCAAATTATAATTTTCCCCCTCTTTCATTTTTTTCACCATCACACCAATATAAAATTGGAATGTTTATTTTGATTAATATAATTTTGGATTTAATTTATGCATTTAAATTTCATTTAAATTTCCTTACACTAATATTATTGTTATAAGAAATATTTTTTGGTATGGAAGGAATACAAATTGGAATAGTTTAATATTTAAATCTAACTATAATCTCTGATTTTTGATAAAGAATACTATTATTACTAGTACGATCATATGAAATCATATTTACTGTATAATATAGTCGACAACTTCATATAGGTGATAGTAAATAAAAAATATGCTGAGATGGATATAGATCAATTTTATCATGAAAAAATTAATACCAAATAAAACATAGAGTTCATAATATGATTTTTATTCTAAAACTAGAAATGTATAATAGTATATAACTTCATCTAATATAGAAATATAATTCCAGAAGAATCTATAGATAACACATTATAGAACATCCAACGATTTAGGAATCCACACAGCTATGATTAAATATTATAATCACATATCCGTATTTCTATCTCGAGAAAAGTTATCATAGATACATAAAATATTTATAAATATAAATAATTGTTTTACATAAGTGGGTGAAAAGGATTTATCCGTATATCAAATCAATGAAATTATTATTGATATTATGGTAAACAAATGGGAGTCCTAGTGGAAAAATTGAGATACTATGAATTTATAAATCTTATATTTATAATACATAATTGCAAACACAATGATATATGGAAAAATACTGATACAAGATGATATAAAGTGAAAGAGAAAAATGGGTTATCTTTTTATTCTACATGAGGTAATACTTATTTCAATACTATTATTATTATTACTATAATTTTAATGAGTCTTATTTTAAAAAGGGAATGCAACTATTATTATCCATGTGATGTAGAAGATAAAAATAATGAACATTTTCCAACAAAATGAATTATGAATAATAATTTCCAAAATTTAGAAAACTAAAATGATCATAAAAAGGATGTAATTTAATCAAATAGAGTAAATTAAATTATTCCTTATAACATATATTGTAAAATTTTTTAAAAAGAATGCTCACATCAAAAATTATTATCCAAAACTAATAATTATAAATATAATGGTGGTTTGGTATTGGGAGAGAATAAGAAAGATGATTTTTAAAACCTCTGATACATGGAGTTTCAATGAAGGAATCATATCTTCACATAAATCGTCATAAATATATTATATCCAAAATTCCAAAAAATCAATTCTATTCATATAATCCAAAGAATACCAAATTGTACAAGGAAAATTATAATGTAGAATCTCTTAAAAATTAAGATTTTCACTAAAATATCTCATTAATTGTGGATAATGGTTTTTCAAAATCATCAAATGATGAAAAATAATAATAATTTAAATTCTGAAAATTTAATTCATAATAGTTGTTGAAACTTTTCCTTCTAGATAATAAATGGATAGCATATTACAATTAACAATTAAGAAAGTTATAAATTGTAAAATACATAAAAAAATTTCAATTAAAATTATATTATATAAAATTATATAATTTTCAATTTAACTAGATAAATTTATAAACAATAAACTAAATTAGAATAAATATCTAATTCATCTCATCAATAAATTACATAAATATAATTTAATCAAAATTGTGTTGAAATAAATTTGATAAATTGGAATTTTATTTATAAAACATTTGATGAAAAATTTGGAATTTGGATTTTATTCATAAAAATGATATTTTTTATGGAAACATTTATAAAAATTTAAATTTGCTATAGAAAATGTTGATAAAATGTATAAACAAAATAGATCATGTTGAACATTAAGTTTAATGGGATTTATTTCAAATAAAAAATTTAAATCAAATTATATTGATCTAAGAAGTGATTTTTGTACTAAATTTCGATGTGAGGTTACAAAAATAAATAATGTAAAATAAATAATGATCAATACTAAGTATTTCAAGAAAAATCATCTAAAAAAACTATTAGATGTATACTATTAAATAGTTTAAAAAATATGGGCTCTAAATATATTGTTTTCTAACGTTAGGTCAAAGAGATTTAGGTACAAAGATATTAATTTTAACTATTTCATGAGGCTATACTAAATACCACCGAAAAATAATGGAACATGAACATTATTCCTTATTAACATATTACTATAGGGAAATCAATCCTCTAAAATTTCAATATGATTAATGGATTAATAATTAATTCCAAAAATAATGCATAAGTAAAAATTATTAGGACCACAGATATTTTTTCCTTTAAAAATATATTAATTATTTGTTTTATAATTATAGGACATCCGAACTACCTTATTTGCATATGTAATTTCTGTGATAAATTATATCTTACATTCATCAAGAATTAAAAAATATTCTATGTTTAAGGGGATAATTCATTTTTTCAACCAATTATCTAGAGAATATTTACACACTCAACATAGAATATACATGAATTTTTTTTCCCTTTTCTATTTGAATCCCCAGACATAACATTGTTATGGAATAGTAGAATGTCAAATTTAACATCACAAACACAACTAAACTGTATATGGAGAAAAATGTTAGGGACATGCCAATTTTTTTTTAAAATTAGACTAGATTCTATGATTCGTATCAAAATGGAATACAACATAAGTATGGATTTATATTTAAATGTGAGGTATCAACTACAAAATATTTACAATTATCGTTGATGTATCATTTCCATCCCATGTAAACATAATTTATTGGAAGAAATAATATATATTTTTATTAGATTATGATTACACAAGATAATCTTAGGTTAATTTGATCTATTTAAAAATGAAATATTTTAAACATATTATGGGTTTTCGTTATTCTTTTAAAAATGTGAAATAAATAACATCAGATAGTGTCTAGGTTTATCATGGTTTTCAGTTTGAAAATTATAATTTTTAATTATAGAATTTAAAATGGATATTTTTCAAAAAAAATTATTCCCCATGAGAACGCTAATAATTTATAACTTCAATGTATTAATAATATTCTTTTGAAAATTACTTTAAAATTTTTAGTTTGTTATTATTTTTCATAAAATAATTGGGATGAGGTTTTAAGAACATATATTTATACTATTAATTGTGTTTTACTCAGAAATTTTCCCCAAAAAATACCCCAATGATTTATGGATAGAATGAAAAACAAAACATTTATTCTTTATAATTATTGGAAGTAAATTATTTATCCTAAATAATATTATTAATATAAATGTGATTTTAAATTAATAAAATTGTTATATTTTATTTTATATCTTATCTGGATAATAGTGATTTTAAAAAAAGAACTACTATTTTATAGGATACTATTAATGTAATGATTTATTAAAGAAATAATTGTTTTTTAAAATAGATGATAATTTAAATTTTTGGATCATCTTTATCAAGTTCTACTGAATCCTTACGAAAATATAACCAATAAATATATTTTTTAAATCTGATATATTTTTTCCTATGGATTTTCAACATTTGTATGATATTTTAATTGAATATAGAAATATTAATGATAAAGTAAATATTAAAAACTATCCCAAAATTATGTTTTATATTATAGAGTCATCATTCCAATTGCATTATTGGGTATATTATTCAACCATTTAATAATTTATGTTACATGAGAAATCATTATGACCCTAAATCATTCCAATACTAATTTATTTATATAATACAATATAATGATTTAGATAATGAAAATTGGATAAGGTACAAGTATGAATAGATCAACTAGTTATAATTTAATCATGATTGGTCCATAGTTTAATTTCTTATATATATTCCCTTAATTTGAGTAAAATGGGTTTGTAAAACATGTATTATAAGAGTTGATTCATTATCAGAAATATTGCTTGACATATTGATAAAGGTTATTGTCTAGGAGAAGGAATATAGTATTGAGAATTTATTTCATTGGCATCCAATTATGAATCAACGGTAATATTAATATCCATTGGAGCACATATGAATTTCCAATTTTTTCAAATAGAATTTAAATGTTTTCTCCATAATATAATTTTTCATCATTATGATTACATTGAAAATTCCCTTATTTCATAGGATATATATCTCAATATAATGTTTTTAAAATTACCAAAAATATATATGGACTAAATAAATCCATAAGAACTTGTTATGAAATAAAATATGGATACCACGTGAAAGTAAAAATAAAAAAGGATGTTGTAATAATATTATATTCAAAAATAAATTTTTCAAAACCTAGGTTTTTATTAAAATATATATTGATGAAATAATTTTTCATTCAACTATTAAATCAATTTCTAAAATCATTTCTAAAATTCTATAAAAATAGTTTTAAATAAGAATTATTTAATTACTAAAATTGTTATAATTTATTTAATTTTTTTGTCATTATATGGAACTATTGTTACTCAATATAAATATATAAATTATTTACTCAAACACGTTGATTTTTACAATGAAAAAATATTATTTATATTGTTATAAATCATCTCTAACATGATAAATATGAAACTAATTAATTGAATTATTAATAACATGATAAATATATGATTAGATATTTATTATATCTTAATTAAATTTGACCAGACATTATTTTTTCAAGATTATAACGTGTGAGAATTCAATATAATATAAATTAATATCATCTAAAATTGGTAAGTATTATTTTTAGAAATTGTAATGGTACTTTTGAACATAGATTATTATAATATTTCATAATTTATTTTTATTTAAAAAGTTACAAATATATTAACATTAAAGGTTGTAGATTTTCTAAAAATGTACTTCATTGACATGTCATTTCATATGTGAACGGTTAGAATATTTTCCCAATAATTAAAAACATTTTTATCAAATTAAAATACATAAGTAAAATATATTATATCAATTTATTTTTTAGGTCATGTGTTTTTTATGAAACAGTCACTCATGAATTTTGTATCGTGTTTTACATGATCTCCAACGTAACACCCCTATATATTGATATCACATTATTTCTTCAATGTAATTCAATAAGTTTCACTAAATGAATACCAAGTTCACGCACACCACGACATAGCAAACTAGCCGTTAAAAAGGGGTTATGAATAGTATTAACTGAATTTTGATCTTTATTTACCCTTATAATTTTATAATCCATATTATGAGGGCCATAGAAATAATGTATGAAAAAAAATTCAATTTTCATATAAAATAAGTATTTTAAAAACATGCACTTTTACCGCCTTTTAATGGTGAACCCTTTCGAAATCCAATATTTGAAAATTTTATATATTCAATTTGACAAAATAGACTTCTTCTATAGAATCGAGACATAAGGATTTAGTTTCAATAAATTTTTGGTGTTTTTCTAATAACTTTCATATTTGGGTGAATAGTGAAAATACTATATTTTTACTACAAATTAATATTTTAATGAAAATAATTTATATTGTTAAATTATAAATTTTAAGGGTTTGTATATATAAATAGAATATATTTTTAAAATTTAATCCAATGCTGGTCATTGAATGTAATTTCACTTTGATCGTGGACATAAACAAGTGACAATATTTTAATAGTTAATATTTCTTAAAAATGTGCCTTTTGGTTTTAACAACGGGAATTAATCTAAAATTAATAAATGAAACTTATATGTTTTGAATATGGTAATATATACTTTTTTTCTGAATTTAGAATAGCAAAAATATCTTAGGGTGAATTTTTTTTATTTTTCTATAAAAATTAAATTCTTGATGAATAGTGAAAAACACTGAGTTATAGTTTAAAACTGAATTTTTATTTAAATATTTATTTATTATATTTAAAATTATTTTTGGTCAAAATAGATACATAATAACAATATACATTCAATTTAATTCATTAGAGTCAGTTTATAATAACTTTATATATATAAAAATTTTATTGAACTTTTTACCTTCTTTTACCCACCTCATAAGAGTATTTTAAATTTTACATAAAACTTAATTTTACTGCATCTATGAGTTGAATTTAAAAAATACGAGAGACACTATTGATTTTATTAAGTAAAATGTGGTTTAATAAGATGAAAATAGTTTTTGGTGAATATTAACTTTTTACTTTTATTTACCACCATTAAAAGTAAATAAGGTAATTAAGGGTAAAAATGATATTATTATTACCCTAACACATGTCCTAATTCTATTAGATAAGTATAATTCCACCAAAAAATGTTAAGAATAAAATATGATCCTCTTTGGTCCACATGGATTAGATTAGGACATTTATTATTAATTAATTCTCAGAAGTGTTAAAAGAGTTAAAATCAAAGTTTAATAACTAATACATTTATAATATAGGGTTACATATAAAATAAATTAGACTATAAGTATTCATTTGAAATATAAATTTATTTCCTACTTAATGGTTTTTTATTTATATTTTGTAGACATTATATATATTATTTTATTAATGACACAATGATGATGCAGTAATTACCTAATTAATGAATGATTAAAATAATTGACATTATAAATATCCAAATAAATGTTATTTGAGACTTTTTATGAATTCCACTAATTTTATAGCTTAATATGACATATTAGGGTTGGTGAGATGAATTGTTTTGAAATTACTAATGTTGTAATGAATTTAGGAAAAACAAAATACCAAATAGTGTCAAAATTGACATAAAAGAGTTTTTAAAACAAATATTATATTATTAATTGATATTTTATTTCTAAAAATATAATGTTCAGCTAAAAGACTAATATAATCATAGATGTATCATTAATGAATCATTTTGGGTTCTCTTAGATGTATATAGTTTTTTTATTAACCATATAATATTAAAATAAAAAGAGACATCTTAAATGTCAAACTGTTTAACGAAGAGATAAATCTAAATGATAAAGTAAATATATTCACCAAAACCTATATAAGACCTACTGTTTTACTGGTTTTATACCAATAATCACCTTATAATTTAAATATTCTATTTTTGAGCCAATTGAAACCCAAAATGAAATTATTATAAAATAAAATTTATAACTTTTCCTAAGGAGCCCCTGACCCCTATTATAAAAGGGCACTCCCCCTTCTCTCTAATTCACACATTCAAAGCCATTTGAATCAGCCAAGCCCTGCATAAATACCCTATCAACGTTACTCCATTCATAATAGAGGCCTTCCTTTAGTCATAAATCCATCTTAAGAATCCATTTTGATCAAATAAAAAGGAATAACCCAAAGAAGAGGTAAATATTTCATCACCTCTTTCAAGTTCCTTTATTCTTCCACATCATGTTTCATTGTTGTATCCATTATAAAATAATAACTATAGTATCTTATATATACAATGATGTTATTATAAATATGATACAAAAATATTCATTATTCTATCGATATTATGAATGACATGTCATTATACGTGTGTGCGTACGGCTTACCGTCTCAACGTCGTTGTGTAATTGTTATTCAATACATTATTATTTTAATGTGTATAAAATTGATGTGTAATTGATGTAAATAGTAAATATAAAATTAAAATTATTCAATATATATGATATAACATCCAATTATATATTATTTTAATATCAAAAGAATGATATTGTCACTCGTGCGTACGTACGAATTACTGTCTCCACAAACGCGATAAGATTCATTCCCCGTCATATCCATTCCAGAATAATTTTCATTAGCTGATTAAAAATAATGTTTAAATACTTAATATCATTCTGAATATGAATAATATACATCCTATCTATAACAAACATTACTTAAGTAACAATTCATATAAAGGAAAATGATTCGTTCACACATGAAACACCGATAATACTAAGATATTATTAAAAAGAAATGTTATAAGATCATATATGATATCATATTAATGTAAACGATTCATGTATATTTTAATAAAAATTATATCACCATTATAATGGAGGTTAACTTACACTCAACCAATGAAAACTACAAGGTATGGATTAATTTCACAATCTATTTATTATTCGAGGTTGTTTATAAGTAATTATCTACTGGGACCTTTTTATCGTCCACATCCATGTTTCTTAAATATTTATTTCAAATAATTTTTAATATTTACTAGACAATTGGTTAAAGTAATTTATACATTAATTTGACCTTATATGTTTTAAAATGAATCCTTCCATCATTTTCCAAACAAGGTAATTTATGACCTTTTCAATAAAATTATGGTGAGACTGTTTTTTAACTTATATGGTGGGTGTAGTTATTTTCTGTCGTTATAACATCGTCGAAGCATCCCCTAAAAGCATATAAGAATATTTTAAAGATAAATTTTTTCTTCATAATTGTGTGAATCTTAAATGATTACAAAATAGAAAGATATATTTCTCTAATAAAGGGTTTTGATTTCATCTATATTAACATTGTTTGAAGGATTTTATGTTTATTTGAAGTTGATTTATTATGACAAAAAACATCCATATAGTATTGAAGGTTTTTTTATATGTTTGATTGTTGATGTGCTATTGGCCGAGCCCTTTCCCAGTTTGATATACGGTTTTGGCTGAGGCCTTAATCATTTTTAGACGTCTTGTCCGAGGCCTTGACAAAATGTTTTAGAATGTCATGCCTTATACATTCCCTCATTCAGAAACGAATATTGATGGTTAATGTGGGAATTAGACTTGTAGAATACCCATGATTATTTTTTATTATGGAATTAATTACTCTGCTAATATTCCTTCCATATACGTATTCATGTTAATTATTGGTAAAGACGTGTGGTTTCAATTATTCAACATGCTTAATATTTATGTTATCTCTCGTTGTATTTCATACCCTTTCTGAGCAATTGATCTCTCCCATTTCTTATGTTTCGTTTTCCCAGGATATAGAGAAGTTAGTTATTACTGTCTTTCAGTCATAATCTAGGAGGATTGGATGTTTCTAATGGAATAAATTCGTGTTGTATTTTTTTTCAAGTTGTAATGTTGAATTTATGTATGAATCATGATTCCAATAATACTAAATAGATAAGACTTTCAAGAGAAGATTTCCTAGTGATCATGCCAATGTTTTGTAATAATGCACTGACTCTGGGTGACAAGGTTTGGGGCATTATAGTTGGTATCAGAGGATGTTTAGATCAAAACATAGAAACATGATATAGATAAAGTATGATTAGAGCACGTTACCCTAAAAATTTATTTGAGGATTTGTGTAGAAGAACTACCTAGAATTTTGGTAAGGTAGATATTTTGTGAGTTTTCCAAGCAATACATCCATGCATGGATACGAGAAGGTAGAGATTCCTCTGGTACATATGTACCTTGGGGTAAAACCCAAAAACACAAATTTGATCTAGACTCGAACGAGAGAATTTGCACGATAACGAGCCTTGCTGAACTCTTGGTTACGACATTCTTGGCGGATATGCTTAAGATAATTCTCATTTTCATTAAAAACCATTATCAATGGTTTATGAGTTTATAATTCTCAAATAAATTTTTTTTTATGATTATTGTTTATATCCATAAACTGTTCAATTTATGTTAAGTGTTTTATATATTTGGAATTATGTATTTTTATTCACAAACTAATCTAGATTATGCCATTGTAGAAAAATGGTGCATAGTAGAAGGAATTTAAACTCTACCAATAAGTATGATCCAATGACTTAGAAGGATCATATTTTTCATGGTATTAATCCATAATTTAAAAGGTAAATAGTCTCCCATGTATTCTCAACATATGAAGAATTGGTATCATGTGTTAATATGATATGTAAAGAATTCTCGGAGTCCTATGGATTTTAAGGAAATCAAGATAATAAAAGGATGGAAGAGAGAAATATGAATAAAGATAAGAGGGAAAAAATGATTTTATGATATGTGATAACAATGGAAAAAATTACCTTGGTAAATTCTTGAAGGGAATGGGTATTTTTTATAGGTGTTGGGAAAAAGAAAACCATGTATGTGATTGTGAGGGTAAGAAAAAAGTTTCAAATATAAAATGCTTCATCTGAGAGGAGTTGGAATACTATGCGAATTATTGTCCAAATCATCAGAGTATACCCAAAATTATACTATTGGATAATAAAAATGTAATTATACAACAAAATATGAAGAGGAATTATTAGATTTCTTACATTTTTATTAAAGTATTATGTCATTTGAGTACTGTATTATTGATTTACATGTTTGAAGAATTATAGAGTATATTAGGATTCTACTGCAGTACTATTTTATTGAGGATTTATGATTATATGGTTTTATGACATGCGACTTAATAGTAAGAAACAGTTTTGGGAAAATACATGGTTTAAGGAATGGAAATCCATAATATAGTCTTGATAACTAGGTATTGATTTTGGAATAAGAGATGGTTGATTTGGATAAATTATATTGGATATTCTTGACTTCCTTGAGAATGATTAATAATTTCTATATTCCATCATATTTGGAGTTTACAACATTTTTTTGTTAGAAGGAGTGTATCCAATATTCTATAAGGAATAAGGGAGCATGAATGTAATCAATTTGTTATTAGGGTAATTCAGGATGTTGTGGTGTTTTAAAAGAATATATGATGATTGTGTTTACATGTTATTACATGGGAAAAATGATCATCATTGTGTTTACCTTCCATATAAATTTTGAACTGTGAGTTTGGATAGATGTATTTTGTATAAGTCTATAGGTTTGAATGTATTAATTTTGAAATTGGATACTATTGTTAAGGTTATTTTTGGATTTTTATAAAAAGGACGACATGAAGACCATGTGACAACACATCGAGTCAGACAAAGCCACGATAATCGAACCCACAACCATAGTGCGATTGGGATTTATCACCGACCACTAGACTACGTGAAGTCCCTGGATTTTATAATGTAATTTCTTTTTTAAAAGGGTCTGATTGGTGAATTATGAATTCATTTTTTTGGTACCCTATACGAATAGGATAAATAGAATATTTTTTTAAAGTTATATTATCTTTTAGAGTGGATGATGATTTTGTGGTAGAAATTAGTTAAAGGATAGAACTCTACGTGTCGCATATATTTTTTTCTTCACTATTTCAATGAAAAAATTAATTCTTAACCATTAGATAAGGGATATTAAAAAATGTGTTATCTAAATACCTTATGTTTGGTTAAAATGGTGATATTTTAAATCATCATATACTGATGTATTTGAGGCCCTAAATACTACAATTATTTGTGATTGATGACCTAAATCACTCTTTATAAATATTTATATTTTTCCCCCAATTATGTGTCCCTAATTTCCACCAATGTTCTCCTAATCGAGATAATAATTTGTTGTTGAATTTTTCATTCCCCTTTTCCATTTATTAAGAAGAAATTTTATTAACCCAATTACTGATGTGTGGTTTCCCACAAAGGTATTTTCTATTATTAACCATTAATTTTTTATGAAAAGATTCAATTTTTAAGGACACAATTTCTTGTAGGAGGGAATAATGTAACAACACATGATTTCATTGTATGCTATTTCTTCAAATTATATCAATCACTTGCACTATATGCAACATCGAGTTCATGCGCACCACATATTACCAAACAAGCCGTTCAAAAGCAGTTATGAATCGTATTAATGGAATTTTGAACATTATATAATACATAGAATTTTAGAATCCATATTATGAGTTTCATAGTCATAATTTTAGAACAAATTCATTTTTTCAAATAAAAGAAGTAATTTTTTTACAAAAATGCACTTTTACCGCCATTTAATGGTTAACCCTTTTAAATCCAATATTTGAAACTTTTAAATATTCAGTTTGAAAAAATAATCTTTTTCATTAAAATAAGGACTTGAGAATTTATTCACAATAAATTTTTGGTGTTTTTTTGATAAGTCACATATTTAGATGAATAATGAAAAATACTATATTTTAACTGAAATAAATTTTTAATCAAAATAATAAATACTGATAAATTAATCATTTTAATGGTTTATAAGTATAATAATATTACATTTATACCATTTAATCCAATTCTGGTCATTGTTAGTAATTTCACTTTGAAGTTGGACATAATCAAGTGTTAATCTTTTGATAGTTAATATTTCCTAAAAATAAGCCTTTTGGTTTTTAATTTGTGAATTGATTATCAATTAATAATTGAAACATTTATGTTTTTATTTTGTAAAATAGACATCATTTTTGAATTTGGAATATCAAAATTATCGTAGGGTGAATTTGTGATACTTTTCTGGAAACATTCAATTCATTATAAATAGTTAAAATCACTGAGTTATAGTTTAATAATGAATTTTTATTTAAATAATTATTTATTTTATATAAATTTAATTTAGCACAAAATTGATAAATAAGACCTACATATGTTCAATGTAATTCATTGGAGTCAGTTTATAATAACTTTAGATTGATAAATATTTTATTGAACTTCTTACCGTCTTATACCCACCTTCAAGGAGCATTTGAAAATTTACATAAAACAAAATTTTACAGAATTTGTGAGGTGAATTTAAAAAATCAGAGATACATGGTTGATATCAGTAAGTATAATTTGTGTTAATAAGAATAAAATAATTTTTGGAGAATATAAAATTTTTACTTGTATTTTCCACGGTTATAATTAAATATTGATATTAAGGGTAAAAATGATAATATTATTACCCTGAAACATGTCATAATTCTACTGGATTAGTATAATTAGACCGAATGATACCTTAGGAATACAATATTCACCTCTTTGGTCCACTTGGATTAGATTAGGAAATTTATTATTATTTAATTCAAAGAAGAGTTAAAAGAGTTAAAATCTAGGTTTAATAACTAAAACATTATTAATATAGGGTTAACCATAAGATAAATTCGACTATAAATATTAATTATAAAGATAAAAATATTTTTACATAAAAATATTTTATTTATATTTTTTATACATTAAATAATTTAATTTATTTATAACACAATGTTGATGAAATAAAAGTCTAATTAATGAAAGATAAAAATAATTGACATTATAAATATCCAAATAAATGTAATTTGATACTTTTTATGAGTTACACTAATTTTCTAGGTTAATATGATATATTAGGCTTTGTTAGATAAATTGTTTTCGAAGTAATAACTCTCTTATGAATTTAGGAAAAACAAAATACCAAATAGTGTCAAAACATATATAAAAGGGTTTATTAAAACAAATTTATATTATTAATTGATATTCTATTCCTAAAAATCTATGTTTCAGCCAAAGACATTTATAATGATAGATTTATAATTAATGAACCACTTGCAAATCTCTTGAAGTATATACTAAGTTTATTAACCATATATTAAAAAATAAAAAAAGACATCGTAAATGTAAAACTATTTTATTAAGATTTAAATCTAAAAGATAAAATTCATATAGCAACCCAAACCTGTCTAAAACATACCAGTTGTGTCTTTTTTGACCCATACCCAACATATCCATTAAATAATACATTTTGAAGAAATTAGAAACCGATATTGATTTTATTATAAAATAATATTTCTAGCTTTTACTAAGGTGCCCCTCACCCCTCTTATAAAAGGGCACACCCACTTCTCTCTATTTCACTCATTAATAGTCTCTTGGCTTGGCTAAAACCTACCCAAATACCCTATCGAATTTCTTCCATTCATCCTAGAGGCCTTACATTATTCATAAAGCCATCCTAAAGAGCCATTTTGATCAAATCAAAAGGAACAACCTAAAGAAGTGGTAAATATTTTATCACCTCTTTCAAGTTCCTTTCTTCATCCACTTTCTCTTTCTTTTTTATTTCCATTCTAAAATAATTACATAATTATCTTATATATATTGTGATGTTATTATAAATATGGTACAAACAAATTCATTTTTCTATCTGTCCTTTGAATGACATGTCACCATACATGTGTATGTACGGCTTACCATCTCCACGTCATGGTGTAATTGTTAATAAATACATTATTATTTTGATGGGTATAATTATGACATTTAATTGATGTAAATAACAAATATATCATGAAAATGACTATGTATATATGATATACCATCCAATTATATATTATTTTAATATCAAAATAATCATATTGTCGCTCGTGCATACATACAGATTACAGTCTCGACTAACGCTATGAGATTCATTATCTATCGTATCCATTCAAGTCTAATTTTACTTAAATGATTAAAAACAATGTTTAAATACTTAATATAATCCTGAATATGAATAATATATATCATATCCATAACAGAAATTACTTACGTAACAAATCATATAATGGAAAGTTAATCGTTAACACCTGAAAGGACGACAATACTATGAAATTATTAATAAAGAAATATTATAAGATCATGTATGATATATAATTAATGTAGATGACTACATTATAATTTAATAACAATTATTTCACCATTATACATGAGGTTAACCTACCATCGTTCAAGAAATAGTATAAGGAAATGGTAAATTTTACAATATCTTTATTATCTAAGGTTGTTTATATGAAATTATCTACTTGGACCTCTTTATCATCCACATCCATGTTTCGTAAAAATCTATATCAACAAATTTTCATTATTTACTATACAATGGGGTAATTTCATTTATACCCTTATTTGACCTTGTAAATTTTGAAAGAAATCTTTCTATCATTTTCTAAAGAAGGTACATTATATCATTTTCGATAAAATTAATGTAAGAATGTTTTTTAACTTATACGGAAGGTGTGGCTATTTTACTCCATTATAACATCATCGAATCTTCCCATTAAATATTTTACGAATATTTTCAAAATAAATTTTTTTCTTCATAATTATGTGACTCTTAAATGATTTCAAAATTGAAAGAGATATTTATGTAAAAATGGTTTTGATTTCATCTATGTCAACCATGTTTGATGGATATTAAGATTATTTGAAGTTGAATCATTATGATAAAAGACTTACATATTGTAATGAAGGTTTTGTGTTATGTTTTACTATGGATGTGCTATTTTTATACCATTCATTGTTTATAGTTAACGTATTGACATTTCATAAGCTCGTTTTAATATGAATGTTTATGTTTTGTTTCAAAATTTTAATATGAGGAATGTATTGGACTTAGTATGTGACTGGTGGAGCCCGATATTTCTCTTTGATGCATCGTTAGGTCTCATGAGACAACTAGAAATGGAATTGGATGTGGCCTTTCCCAATTTGATATATGTGTTTTTCCGAGACATTAATAATTTAAAGATGTCTTGGTCGAGACCTTGACAAAATGGTTTAGAATATCTGGCATTATACATTCCCTAATTATGAAAATAATATTTATGATTCATGTGGTTAATAGACTAGTAGAATACCCATGATTATGTTTTATTATGGAACTATTTACTCAGATAATAATCTTTCCATAAAATTATTTATTTTTATTATTTGTTATGGTATGTGGTTTCAATTATTCATCAAGATTAATATTTATTTTATCTTATGTTGTATTTCTTACCCTTACTCAGCACTTTAGGTCACCCATTTATTATGTTTCATTTTCCCAGGATATTAAGAAGTTATTTATGAGTGTCCTTTAGGCATAATCTAGGAGGTCTGGATGTTTCTAATTGAATAAATTCATGTTGTATTTCTTTTTATGTTGTAATGTTGAATTTATGAATGAATCGTTTTTTCTAATAATACAAAACTGATCGGTCTTTCGAGACATTATATCCTTTTAATCATTCCAATGTTATGTAATAATGCACCGACTCTGTGTAACTAAGGTCAGGGTGATACATATAATCCTTTGGGATAATAATTAAATCATTTACTTTGTTGGAAACATATCACATTTATCATGATCTAAGTAAATATATGTAAGAAACCAATTCATGACATATCACATGCTAAAAAAATATATTTCTTTACATAATTCGACTAGAAAATCTACTTGAAAATATTTAAAAAAACAATTATTATCAATATTTTTTGTTTTATTAAATACATATTTGAATGATCTACTTAATGTTATTTTTAATAATATTTTTCCATATTTCATTAAATTAGAAATTAAAATAATAATAATGTTAAAAATAATTCAAGTTTATCATCATTTCAAAATGAAATAATTTTTTAATTTCATATATAATTATAATTTCATAAATGTATCTAAATTTCCGAAATAAATTAAATTTTTAAACACAACAATATTTCAATATCAAAATTTATGATTAATTTTATAAATAATATTTATATTTATTATCTAATCGGTTCTAGAACCATTAATGAAAAATAAATATCATATTTTATTTTTGGATGATTTTATCTTGAAGGTTTAATCCAATTACCAATATCTTTTCGTAATCTATAGAATTTACTTTTTTACGTAGGGGTGAATTTTAAAGAAATCAGATTTCATGAATTTTTTAATAGAAGTTTATATTTTTTTAAAACATTAAAATTTTCATTTATATTCATTGAAATTCAAAATTTTATTTGTATGATAATATGTATGACATGTGTTTTGGTCATTCTTTTTCTCAGATTTAGTTGTGATCCATTTTATTGTAAAATTATATGACATAGCTAATTTTTCTTCATTAATGATTGATGAATAATGTGAATTGAAATGTCTGATAATGGTGATTCATAACATATTTTAAAGTTGTTTTAGATTTCAACCATGAGATTTATGGTGAAAAGTAAATTCAATATGATCTCAAATTATAATATGACATTAAATTATATAAAGGCATGTATAAAAAAGGATTAAAATAGAAAAAAATTATTTCATTATCCATTATAAAAGTATATTTAATGATTATAAGAACTATTACTGATGTTTCAATGTCTTGCAAAACAAAATACTAAAACATTTTTCAAAATTTATTTCTAATATCAAATTTTATTTTTTTCTTTTTACAATTGTTTATTTATTTTAAAAATAAAAAACTATGGGAAATTAATGGAAATATATTTTGGTTATCATCTTTTTTCATTTTCATTAATTATTTACAAAATTTAGAAAAGTTACCATCTTTTAAAGGGGAAGAAATCATTTTATTATCTATATATTCTTTCTATATATTATGAAGGAATACTTATGGTGTTTATTAAAAAAATATATATTTATGGTGTTTATTATATTTCACTCATAAGGTCATTGTATCCTTTGTTTTGGGAATAATAATTAGAAAAAAACAAATTGAAATTAATCTAATTAAAATAGCTAAGAGATTTCTTTAAATATTTTTTTTTATTTTGATCACATCATCTTTAATTTTTAGTCACATTAAAATAGAGATTTTCGAGTAGATTTATAATTCAAAAAAAAAGAAAAAAAATATTTTTAAAATCTCAAAAACATGAATGGAAAATAATTTAACTTAATTTTTTCTATTAATGTTCTTGTGTTCATAAAAAATTAATTATTTTTATATAATTTAAGAAATGTCAAAACACTAAGTTATATATGAAAATACATTGATATGATTAAATAATTATAATTATTCCCTTTATATATAGTGGAACTATAGTGGTGGTGAAATAATCCAATTGTAGATAAGGCAAAACAATAAGTTCACTTGAATAAGTTTCTACCAATTTCATAGTAACTTAACCTAATTTTTGTGGAATCCAACATGTGGAGTTTGTTAAAACATTTAATATGAACAATTACACAACAATTTATTCATATTTACATAAAACTATAATATGTACTATAATATATTCATAAATGTTTTTTTTCTTCTTAGTGAATTTAAATTTCTTATTTATTTTAGCACTTATTATCATGGTAATTATATTTCTATGTTTTTTCGTCTATAAACTACTTCAATGTGATGAAACCCTTCAAAATATATTATTATCTTCATTTTACTCTCTATTACATATATCTTGTCTTATCAGGGTATTATGAGGTTATGAATTTAGAAAATATGATGATCCTATTGATTGATTATTTATATAGTAATACAGAGTGTAGGAAGTAATGGTTATTAGATGTTGAGTAGTGACCAACAACATAATCATAAAGATGAAGGATTTCAAGGATATAAATAAATTCATTCTTATAAGTATAAAATCAAGGATTCATTTTTATAGGTGGAAAGTACTGGTTTCCTCTTATTTGGTCTATGGATATACATTTCTCTTATGGTTAAATGTGAGGTTTTATTAAATATTATTTAATACTAGTTTTTTATATCCATTACTCGTTTTTATTTAATTCATTTTTATTCTAATTTTAGATTCATTTTGGTGAATTTATACTTCATTTTTATTATTTTATGGTTTTTCAATTATGTAATTTTGATAGTTTACGAATTTATTTATTTACCACATTCATTGTTAATTTAAAATACTTATAATTTTATTTCCACTCCCTAAAATACATTTCAATAAATTATCTTTTTTTTACATTGTCCTTCGATATCATTAATAATTTGAAAAAATGCTCAAAATTTAATTTCATCAGTAATATGAAAACTTGATTATTCATAACTATTGATGATATTGAGAACTGTATGTTTTTTTAAATACAACTCACCCATCTTGAAATTTTATTCATCATTAAAACCAAAAAATATAATATGAAAATTGTATCACCTCTTTTGGAAACACACAATATATTAAAAATTATAGTAGTTTTTTTAATCCATCATATCAATGTACAAATAGTGTTGTGTCATTAGTATAAGTCATTTACATAACTTTAATAATTAAATATTTATTTTATTTTCAATAAACATATTTTGATTCGATAAATTTATCATGGACCGTTTGGAAAGAATATTATGATAATAATTTAAATAAAATATGAATACTAAAATTCATATAATATTATTTCGATTCAAATGAATTAAAATTAATTATAGAATGTTTAAAATCATTAACATTATTTTGTGATTAATCATAATCTTGACATAATTTCATACATTTTGAGTTTATTGAATGTATTTTTATTGCATGGTTTTATGCGAATTTTTTTAATGTCAAATTTTATGATATATTCAAATGTGTATTTCATGAATACATTTTAGATAGTATTATTTGTTGATTTATGAATTTCAGTAGTAGATCACTAAAATTTAGTATAAAATTGACTTGTTTAAAGGTTTATGGTATGAAATAATGATTATTTTCAAAAAGATATAAAATTGGTGAATTTTGATAAAATACACAAATTTCTTAATGAGTGAAGCGAAGCGGTGCATCACTAGATTTTGGAGGATGTTATGTATTTGGAAAATTAGAGAGAGAAAATTACAAATTGTCTCACACAATTACAAATCTTTACTTTAACTGAAGAAGTAGCCTCCCATGAAAAGAGGTGAGACTGTCACACAAAGTGAAATACAATTATATGTCATGAATCCCAATGTCATGTTGTTATTTTTATTGGGATTATATTTTTAATGAAACATTCCTAAATTCATGGAATCGAATAACTAAGGGATTTCATGATGTGAAATCCCATTACACATCATGTAATTGGCCAAGAAATGATTCAAAATTCAAGATTCACCATATATTTAATGTTTGAAAAAATCTAAGACTTGGTACTTTCCCTGAATGACTTTTTGAACACCATTAATGATTTTCAACAATTCCGGAGCACCAAGGGAGACTAAAAATAAGAAGCCAATGCTCCACTCAAAGTATTCATTCAGAGATACCACCATCGAGATAAATGACTTATGTTGTTGAGATGAGTAAAATAATATCATTATTTTCTTACCCTATGTGACTAGCATGAGGTGGTGGACATTTTACAATGAAATTGAAACAAATTCGGAATGATTGAAATTATGTATTTTATAATTGAATGCATTGCATTTTGGGAACATTTCCACAACCCTATTTTCTAAATTATCTTCTCCAATCTATCATTCATGATATTGTGTGATTGGTGAGGAAGTGATAATTTCAATGCATTAAATTGAGAATGAATCATCCCATGATCATTGGGTTGATTATTATCTATGTTTAACAATGGTTCTATGTTACCATATAAGCCACTACATAATGTAACATGAATATTTTTGAAAAGGGGACGTTAGGAAGGTTAGGGGATCTCTACCATGCCCATTCGATTAATGTAACATAGTTGTGACACCATATTATAGATATGTAATTATATTATACCTTAATAAATCTTGGATCATGATTTTTAATTTCGACGAATATTTTCCCATTTTATTTTAAATCCAAATAAATCACCATCTCTTCATTAAAATAAAATAGTTAAATTTCCTTTAAAAAAATGTTTTGGAATTTTTTATTTAATTGATATTTTCTCCAATATTTTCTCTTAGTGTTCTACCTCAGACTCAAATTTCCTATACATACCAATCATTTATAACATTGTTTGTGTCATGTTTTTAGATTTCTAAATTCGGTATCCTAGTATGAATTAACGATGCTTATATGACTATCTTCTATATTTCCATCCCTCCCTCCATTATTATGTATTTTGTTGTGTGTCCATGTAATATTTTATGTCACCATAAACACTAAATACCACTTAATTGTAATTGAGTAAATAATTTTGAAGGATGGAACTCAAACCCATACAATATGGTTTATGGCCTAATTAAATGTTAAAACAACCTATGAGATATACATGTCATGTGATGAATACATCAACAGATTCAAAAAATGGTATCATAGATTTACATCATCGTGGTTCAAGTATTTTTTATCAGTTTTCGATAGACAATATATAATTTAAAACCTCATGAAAAAGTTATTTATTTATTTTATTTTATATTTCACTTACCATTGTGTTATTTATGTGATATATGATTAATTAAAGTTTATAATTAAGCACATAATATAAATAAATTAATGTAGATTTTGGGATGAAAAGAATATATTTTTTTGTAAACATATTTTATCGGACAGAACTAATTTATTAAGTAAAATATTTATATAGTTATAAATACTAGGTGATTTTTAAAATAACCAAAATATATTTATATATTTAAAAATAACAGAATATAAATTTAATGTCTGTAAATTCCTTCCATCAAATATATTAAAATGAAATGACAGTTCAATGTACCACTATATACCTCATTAGTATGATTTCAGTTAGTAGGGAGAACCAATAAGAGTATTATATTGATTACCAAAGGATTAATGTAGAATTTATGTATTTTTTATGAATAAAACATTTCCCCAGTAACCATGAATAGTAAATTAGAAATTAGAAATTCTATAGAGACCATCAATAATTATTTAATTCATAAATTCGATTTCTAGATCAAATTCCACAATGGCAACCTTGTAAAACAATACCGTATGATGAAACATAAATTTTTAATGACACCAATGAATGAGAAAATGGATTAAATTTATAAAGAGATGTTTCAGGATTAAAGTAAGAATCACCAATATTAAATATACATTTCAATGAAACCATAATAATGTTTTTTGTGACACCGCCATTGTGAGGTATTATAACATTATGTTGAATTTTTTGTTATTATTTTAGTAATGGTTCACATTAATTATGGATTGATATAGAGGTGTTATGGGATGAAAAAAAATTAGTTTGGGTTTTCTAGGTTTCACCAAATTGTGTTTCTGACCATAATGAAGTAGTGGTCCAGTTTTCATCATAACAATGGCAGTGGATATCATCCCTTAAAAACTAAATCACAATTACATAAGGCTACCCATTTTGATGGGAATGCTGTTGGTGATAGTCTTCATATTGGAAACCAAATCTCCAACACACTAATGTGGTGGGAGTGGTGGCCTTATAAATTGGAAATCATATGGTAGATGGTTGAAAATTAATTGGGATAATAGATTTTTATTTGATCCAAGCTATGGTATAAGATTATTTGGTGAGGTTACTTTCTCTATAGCATGGACTGGATTGTTTTGTAAACCATCTTAGTTTAAAAAAATAAAAAAAATTACAATTTTTGAAAAAAAAGGATTACTGTATGTTTCAACAATTTAACAAATTTATTGGGGATAATAATTTAATTTTGACCCAATTAATCAAAAAAATATCATTCATCAATGGATAACTAGGGATCTTGAAATAGAGGTACCCATAGGTTATTTTTCAAAATTTTAATTCCAAAAAAAACATCTTATTTTATTAAAAATTATGAAATTGGTTATGGTAAGTGTATTCTCTCCCATTATAGTCCTTTTGATTCTGAAATGACATTGTTTCCACAGTAATGACTTGATAAATAATTAAAATATTAGAATATTTTTTTATCATGATTTCAATAATAAAATTATTTTAGAGAATTCATTTTAGTATGTACAAACATAACAAGGCTACCTTATTGGTGTGTGGTCATGATATGTGTGTATGGGGACATGTTATATCAGTCATGGCAATTAGTGACTAATATCAAATCAATGGAATAAGATTGGTGAATGAGACTATTATGAGTTACTGTATTTAGGGGATCTTGTATAATGATGGTCACATTGGCTTCACAGAATGGAATTCATGATGGCTTTTTTTCTGGAATTTCGATGGATTATTTCACTAAATCAATTTCATTATATATATATATATAATACACACTCTGTTATTAGTTGGACATTTTATTTTATAACTGTTATATATATTTATTTATTTGTTATCAATGAGTGTGTGTAAGAACATTTTATTCTCATAGTGGAATTTATATGATTTATTTAATAGATTATATATTACATTGTATACTCACACCCATATATACAAAATATAATGAATATATATTTTTTATCAAGATACATGTATCTTCTCATTACTTTTTTTAGGTATTACATTAACCTTTTTTAGATCACATCCTACTTGGATCTTATTTTGTAGTGTTTTTTATGAAATTTGGAAAATATTGGAAGCCCATTTGGAATATGAATTATTGTTTAATGGTTAGTAAAAGCTGTTTGGATTGGCCGAATAATCCATGTGCTCCTACGAGAACCACTGGATGAGGGTACATGGGTTTTCCAAACCCGACAACCACTCTCCAAACCAATAACCCCATGAAAAGTATGAAATTCACTATTATAGAATGAAAATTCTAATATTGTGGAAATAAATTACTCCCCATTAAATTCCATGACCCAAGTTACCTAGATTTGTTGAATTATTACATGACATTGGTATGATACAAGGAAATGATGTATCGAATGACTAATCAGTTTAGTAGCTGTGGAAATACAAGATATATTCTTGAGATTTACATTACATTAAAAAAATGAAAATCTACAACAACATTATATCCATAGACCACACTCATATCCCATAATACTATACCTTCAGGTCAGTTATAAAATAATTCTTCACATCAGAGGATAAATAAAACACAGAGAGGGGTGAGATCAGATTCTCATTAAGGATAACAATATTGCAGAATCATTCATAAATAAGCATCATTATTTAAGGCAATGTATAATACAAAAACAAAATCCTTTTAAACATGAAATTAAGCATAATATGGAAATGTTAAAAATAAATAATTCCATTTACTTACTCACAAGTATATTCTACTAGTTGAATAATCACATTAAATATCTATATCTACTTTTATAATGATAGAATACATAATGCCAGACTTCATAACCACATAGTCAAGGACTTGTGCCAAGACATCAAATAATATTTTCTCAAGAACTTTTTCCAAGACATTAGTTTGTCTCATGAGACCTATCTATGCATCTTGGAGTTACAACAGGCTCCACCCATCACTTACTAAGTCCAATGCATTACTCTTATGAAAAGGTTTAAACATATCTTAAACATTCATATTAAAACTAGCATACAAAATGTCAATACAAAAACCATAAATGGGGTAAAAATAACACACCCGTAGTCAAACATATCACAAAAGCATCAATACAATATGGATTATTTGTATTGTAATAATTCAACTTCAAATAACATTAAAATCCATCAAACGATGTTGACATTGATGAAATAAAATCCTTTTTAGATAAATATATCTTTCTATTTTGAAATTACATAATTATAAAGAAAAAATTTATTCTGAAAATATTCATATATACTTGTATGGGATGCTTCGATGATGTTATAATGCGAAAAATAGCCTCACCTATAGTATATGTTAAAAAATTATTCCTACCTTAATTTTGTAGAAGAGGTCATAAAGTACCTTGTTTGGAAAATGACGGAAAGATTTCCTTCAAAACCTATAAGGTCAAATAATGGTATAAATGACTTTATAAATTGTATAGAAAATATTAAAAATGTTTTGAAATACATTTTTAAGAAGATGGTTGTGGATGATAAAGAGTTCCATGTTGATAATTACGTTTAAACATCCTCAGATAATGAAGAGATTGTGAAATTAACCCTTACCATGTTATTTTCCTTGGTTGATCTTAAGATAAAATTATGTATATTGGTGAAATCATTGTAACTAAATTATACAAGAACCATATAAATTAATATTATATCAAATATTATCTTCTATTATTGCTTTGTTAATGATATTTCAGAAGTATCATCGTTTCAGGTGTTAACAGATTCATTTTCCTTTATATGCTTCATTATGTAAGTAATGTTTGTTCTTAATATGATGTATCTTAATCATATATAGAATTATATCTATCCTCTAAACATTATTTTTAATCATCAAATGAAAATTATTCTTGAATGTATACGATGGGTAATGAATCTAATCGTGTTTATGGAGACAGTAAATCTTACATACGCATGAGAGACAATATCATTCTTTTGAAATTAAAATAATATATAATTGGATACTATATCATATATATATAGAGTCATTATCATGTTATATTTATTATTATAATAATTTATACTCATTATTATACCCATCCAACTGATGATGTGTTTGAAAAAAAACTACATCATGACGTGTAGATTGTAAGCCGTACGTACGAAAGTATGGTGACATTTCATTCATATGATAGATAAAATAATTAATATATTTTTACCATTTTTATAATCACAAAAATTTATATAGAATATGTTGGAGTTATTATTTTAGTATGGAAACAACAAATGAAGATGAAGTGTAAGAAGAAATAAACTTGAAAGAGGTGATGAAATACTAACTCTTCATCGGGTTCTTCATTTTAATTTGATCAAAAGAGAACATTAAGATGCCATTATAACAAAAATAAGGCCTCTAGGACGAAGGGTGGATAGTTGGGAGGATATTTGGGGAGGGAGTGGCCAAGCCAAATGGTTTTGAAGTAGTGAATTTGAGAGGAGGTGATGTGCCCTTTTATACGAGTGGTAAGGGGCACTTTAAGAAAAGATAGAAATATTATTTTATAATAAAATAATTTTCGGTTTATAATGGATAAAAAATGATTTATTTTGAGAGTAAGGTGTGGATAGATCAAAAACCACTCAACCAATAGATTTTAGACAGGTTTGGGTCACTATATTAACATTATCTTCTAGATTTAACTCTTAGTTAATTAGTTTTTCATTTACCATCCCTCTTTGTGGTTTTATATTATATGGTTAATAAACATAATATAATATTTCAAGAGAACAGAAACTATTTCATTAATGAAATATATAATATTATTTATGACCTTTTATATAACAATAGATGTTTAAAAATAGAATAAAAAATAATAATTTAATATTTGTATTAAAAAATCTGTTTTGTCAATTTTGACAATATTTTCTATTTTGTTTTTTTAATTCAAAAATGCATTATAACATCAATAAAAATTCATTTAATCAATTATAAAATTTCACATTAACCTATAAAATTATTTTATGGCATAAAAAATGAAATTATATTTATTTTAACATCCATAATACCATTTATTTGATTTATTCCATAACAAAGAAAATACACCATCATCATTGATTCATAAATAAAGTAAATTATTAAATATCTAAAAATTATAAATAATATAAAATTATATAGAAAATATTTTTATCATTTTAATTAATATTTATAGTCTATGAGATAACATATATAACCTAATTTTTTTTACTGAAAGAAATATGCTTATGTCATTTTTTAATTTACTTTAACTTAATTAATATAGTGTAACTATAATTTACAAGTGGCTCCATGGAGTCCCAAAATTGACCCAAGGATGCCCATTTTCGGACATGTATCATCCAATAGGGTTTGTACATGTGTTATGGTATTTTATTATTATTATAATATTATATTTTTACCCATATTTACCGGATTTACCTTTTATACATAATAAATAAAATACATACTGGAGTAATTATTCAAAATGAATAAAAATAAAATTTACCTAATTACACAATTTGGACCTCTTGATTATAAATATGGAATCCATTTTTATAAATTCGTAACATAAGAGTGGAAAATTTTAATTTAAATTTAACTCTCGTTGTCAAAATAAAAAAGCGTGTTTTCATGAAATAATAACTATCAAAAGACTGACATTTTATTATGTCCAGCATAAATGTTTAATTAATCCAATGACCTAAATTATATTAAATGGTAAAATTATAGTCTAATTATAATTAAAACCACTCAATAGTATAATTTTTTACTATAATTTTTTTTTATTAATTGTGTTGTTTTTAATTAAAATGTAGTATTTTTAACTATTCATCAAAAACTATATGTTTTCCAAAAAATAACAAAATTTCACTGTAAGATAATTTTGATATTCCAAAATCCAAAAATGAAGTCCATTTTGAATGGTAAAATTAAAAAAATTTAATAATTTGGTATTATTATTCATAACGGCTAGTCTGATCAATCGCGATGTGTTTGAATCTCGAAGTTGCGTACAGTGCACGCTATTTAATTATTCAATGGGAAACATACCGTAGAAGTATGGGGTGTTACATTCTCCCCTACTTCCAATAATTTCGTCCTAAAAATTTCTAAAATATATATATAGAAAATGATTTGGGTGGTTCTTCATCACAGGTTTCTCAGGTTCCCACGTTGCATCTTCCATCTAATGGTTTCTCCATAGAACTTTTACCAGATGAGTCGTCTAGTTTCTCAATAGTTATTCTCTTGTATCCAGAACTATGACATGCTCTTCGCAATAAGATAGATCTGGTTCTAGTTCTTATTCCTCATAGGTATGTACATTAGTTGGGTCAGGTATTTATCTTCTCAATAGTGATACATGGAACACATCATTAAATTTGGAGAGACATGGCGACATTCCCAAATGGTAAGCTATAGTCCCAATTAATTTTAGAAATTGAAAATTTCTGATGTACCTAGGTCTCAATTTACCATGTTACAAAATCATATAACAGCCTTCCATAGAGATACACTCATATAAACATGATCTCTTACCAGAAATTTCAAATCCTTCATTCAGTTATCGGCATAACTATTCTGCCTACTTTGAGCTGCTTTGATGTGGGTTTGGATTACCTTTACCATTTCCATCATTTTCTCAACATATTCTGGGCCTACTAGTTTTACTTCACCAACATCATCCCAAAATGTTGGTGTATGACATCTATTTCCATATAACGCTTCATATGGTTTCATATAAATAATTGAATAGAAGATATTGTTATAGGAAAATTATAATAGAGGTTAATATTGATCCCATATACCTTGAAAGTAATGTGAGAAAGATCTCAAACATGTATTTTAATGTTTGAATAGTCCATTCTGATTGTCCATTAGTTATAGTGTTATAGGCAATGCTCAAACAAATTTCAGTATCCATGGCTTTCTGAAGACTTTTCCAGAATATTTATGTAAAATGGGGATCGAGATCAGAAATAATTGATAGGGGTACAACAATTATCCTTAAAGATTCATTAATTTTCAGTCTTGATAAACGTTCAAGTGGAAAATATTCTATTATTTTAAGAAAATGTAGTGACTATGTAAGACGATCAACAATGACCCATATTGCATCATTCCTTCTAGGAGTCTTTTCTTGTCCCATGACACTGTCCATCGTAATATTATCCCATTTCCACTCAGATAAGGGAAGTGGTTTCATGACTCATCCAGGATGTGGCCTTCTAGCTTTAACTTGTTGAAAAACCATACATCTTGACGAAAAATCAGAAATCTCACTTTTCATATTGTCCAACCAAAAATGTTCCTTCAAATATGTATATATTTTGGATCCACTAGAGTTTATATGAAAATTGGAGCTATGAGCATCATCCAAAAATGCTATTTTTAGATCAGGTATATCAGGAACACCAAGTCTCTCCCCAAATTTAAAAACATAATATTCATATACGATGTCACCCAATCTCTCATTACTCACAGCATTAATATTCATTTGAAACTCTTCATCGTCAGCCTGATAACTATTATCCTTTCAAGTAAAGATAGTTTAGCTACAATTTGAAAAAGAATTGATGCTTCACCTTCCATGGTTATTCCAATATCCATATTTGCTAGATCCTTGTTTATTTGATCCTTTTCAAATCACAACATGATCAAAACTCAATGATCAATACAACGAAAAGAATCATCCACCTTATTGGCCTTCTAGAATTGGTAGTGTATAATGAAATAATATTCATTGATTAGTTCAAGCCAACGCATTTGTCTCATGTTGAGTTCTTTTTGTCTGAAAATATACTCAAAATCTTGAGATCAATATAAATCTCACATTATAACCATATAGATAGTGTCTCCAAATATTTAAATAAAAGGTTACAACTTATAACTCAAGATCATGAGTAGGATAGTTTTTTTCATGATGTTTTAGCTATCATGATGCAAAGGCAATAACCTTATCATTCTGTATAAGGACACAACCATGTACTTTCTTTGAAGCATCACTATAAATAACAAACCCACCATTCCTCGATGGTAGAGTCAATATAAGATAATTCACTAATCTTATATTAAATTCTTGAAAACATTCTTCAAACTCTTTTGACCAAACAAATTTAACCCCTTTACATGTGAGCATGGTTAATGAGATTGCCAATCAGTCAAAATTCAGGATGAAACATCGATAATAACCTACTAAACAAAAAAACGTGTTTCTCAGTTATACACGTCAGTTCTGGACATTCATGGATTGCCTTGGTCTTTGAAGGATCAATAGGGATTACATCCATAGAGACAATATGGCCTAGAAAAAAACCTATTGAAGCTAGAATTGACACATACTAAACATCCCATATAAATCATTTCTTCATAGAGTCTTCAGGATAATGCACAAAGAATTTTCATGATCTTTGTAGATGTTGGATTATACCAAGATATCATCAATAGATACCACTACAAAGTCATCTAGATATTCCTTGAAATCACTATTCATTAGATCAATTAAGAAAGAGGGAGAAATAGTCAATCCAAAAGGAATTACTGTAAACTCATAATGCTCATACCAATTTCGAAATGCTGTATTTGGAATTTCTTCTTTCTTCACGCACAAAAGATGGTATCTAGATCAAAGATCAATATTTGAAAAATATTGAGCTCCTTTAGTTGGTAAAATAAGTCATTAATGCGAGATAGGGGATACTTGTTCTTTATTGTCATAGCATTGATCTCCATGTAGTCAATGGAAAACCATATAGATCTATCTTTCATCTTATCAAAAAGGGAAGGGGATCCCCATGGAGAAATACTCGAGTGAATAAATCTCTTATTACTCAATTCCTCTCGTTGTTTCTTTAGTTCCACTAATTTCACAGTGGCCATTCTATAAGGGGTTTTCGATATGGTCCATGAACTAGGAATTAAATCAATAGAAAACACAATTTATCATTATAGAGGATGTCCAGGTAAATCATCATGAAACACATCACCATACTCTTGAATAGAAGGTTGATCCCCTATTTGAACATTCTTTTGCCCAGCACAAATATTTCATTATCTTCCTCCCCAAAAATTGAATTTAGTTGAGCTTTTGGGGGTGGATCTAGATAATAATTATGTGGTGATGATGCTGTACTCAGGATAAGGATTTCATTATCATCGTTATCAAAAATTGTAACCTACTTCTTCTTATAATATATTTTTTCATCATGGTCCGAAATCCAATCCATAATGAGGATGATATCAAATTCAATCATGGGTATGAAGATCATATCAGCAGACAAAGAACATTTATATTCCCTAATGGGGACTAATTCTCAAAACATTATTACAATGATACATCCCTTAATAGTTTTGACTGATAACTCTATTGGTAAATCAAATTGGAAATATCTATTTTTCATAGAATACTCAGATGATATGAAACAATGTGATGATCCAGAATAATATAAAGCATTTTCTAAACATGAAAAACAATTATATTACCTGCCACCATGACTTTCGGATCTTCAACCTTAGCCGTAGTGAGATCATATAATTTGCCTTGATCCCTTGTCCTTTTCTGATGAATGTTCCCTCGGTACGTAGGAGATTAATTTTCATAATGTCCCCTTTTGGTACAATTGTAGAATTCAACATTGACAACCTCTTTCTTCCCCTTTCAATCACGAGCTTGGTGGCCTTTTCACCATACTTGTAAGATACACCCATTATATTCAAGAAATTACCGGGGTGTTTCTTCCCACATTTACTGTATGAAGGATATTCAACTATTCCCTTCTTTGCCTTATTTCCATTTCCAGAGTGTTTATCAGATCTCTTCTTCTCTTGATTTTCTTTAAAGTTTTACGACATAGAGAATTCATTTTCTGTCTTTGTAGCACATGAGACAATATCTTCGTACGACGAGAAGGATTGTGTGACTAATGAATGATAGATAAAAAAATTTAACCCATAAAATAAATGATCAATATTACTTCTTGGGTTATGTATATAATCCTCTACATTCCTCACTAAACTTGTAATGTTATCTTCATACATTGTGACATTTTAATCGTTTCTTTCCTCAGACTCAAAAATTTCCATTCCATATCTTCTTCATGGTCACGAGGAAAGTATTTTTCTAAGAAAATATCTTTAAACTCGCTCAATTAAATATTTGATTCTTCATCATAATCAGTGCATTAATACATAACATTGGCATGAATCAAGGAAATCATGTCCTGAAAGACCTATTGGTTTCACAGTCTTCTAAATACTAGACACATTCATGAGATTTACATTACATTATAAAAAGAAAAACAACAAAAACATTATTTCCATACACCACACTAATATCCCCTCAGACTATCCCTGCAGGTCAGTCATATAATACATCTTCACATTCTGGTAAAAATAAAATATAGAAAGGGGTGACCTTAGATGCTCAGTTTGGAAAGAAATATAGATAATACTTTTATCAAAAAATAAACATTTAAGGTTATGTATTAGATGAAAAAAATTCTTTTAAACATGAACATCAGCATAATATAGTAAATATAAAATAAAATAATTCCATTTACTTACTCATGTAGATATTAAACTAGTATAATAATAACATGAAATATTAATAGCCACATTCATAATGATGGAATGCATAATACCAGGCATCATAACCCTATAGTCAAGGCCTTTTTTGAAGACTACAAATAATATTTTTTTCATGGTCTTGTTCCGTGAAACTAGTTTCTCTCATGAGATGTACTTATGCTTCGAGGAGCTATAACAGCCTCCACCTTTCACGTAATAAGTCCAATATATTCCTCATATGAAAAGGTGGAAATATTACATAAATATTCGTATTAAAACTAGATACAAAATTCCAATACCTAAACCGTGAATGGTGTAAAAATAACACATCCACAGTCAAAAATAGCACAAAATGTTCAACTGAATATGGAAGTTTTCTATCATAATAAATCAACTTCAAATAAGCATAATGTTCATAAAAGGATGTTGAAATAGATGAAATCAATACCTTTTTAGATAAATACCTCATTTTATTTTATAATTATATAATTATAAAGAAAAAATTTATTTTGAAAATATTCTTATATGCCTGTATGGGAAGCATTGACAATGTAATAACAGTAGAAAATAGTTGCACCTGTGTTATGAGTTAAAAAAACATTCCTACCTTAATTTTGTCTAATATGTCATAAATTACATTGTTTGGAAAATGACAGAAAGATTTCTTCCAAATGATATAGTGTAAAAATTTGTATAAATGACTTTGGCCCATTTTTTAGTAAATATTAAAAATGTTTTGAAATACATTTTTATGAATCATGGATGTGGATGATAAAGAGGACCCAGTAGATAATTAGGTATAAACAACCTTGGATAATCATAAGATTCTGAAATTAACCCTTACCTTGTTATTTTACTTTGTCGAGGGTAGGTTGACCTCTTGTATAATGATGAAATAATTATATTAAATAACAAAAGAACCATATACATTAATATTGTATCATATATGATCTTCTAAAATTTCGTTGTTAATTATATTCAAATAGTATCATCGTTTTAGGTGTTAACTAATATGTTTTCCTCTATATTCATTGTCACATAAGAAGTGCTTATTCTGGATATGATGTATCTTATTCATATCCATAATTATATGAAGTCATTAAAAATTATTTTTAATCATCAAATGAAAATTATATTTGAATAGATACGATGTGGAATGAATATCATCATGTTCGTGGGGACGGTAATCCATACGTACACACTAGTGAAAATATCATTCATTTGATATTAAAATAATAAATAATTGGATACTACATTAAATATACAGATTCATTATCATGTTATAATTATTATTTTCATCATTTATACTCATTATTATAACCATCAAAATGATGTAGTGTTTGAATAACAAAGTATACCACGCCGTGTAAATGGTAAGCCATTCGTACACATGTATGGTGACATGTCATTCAATGAATGGATAAAATAATGAATATGGTTTTACAATTATTAATGATAACATCAATGTACATAATGTTTACTGGAGTTATTATTTTAGAATCAAAACAAAAAATAAAGAGGATTTGGAAGAAGAAATGAACTTGAACGAGGTGATTAAATATTAACCTTTTCGTCAGGTTCTTCCTTTTTATTGGATCAAAAGGGATCCCTAGGTTAGCTTTATGACTAATGGAAGGCCTCTAGGATGATGGTAGGACAGTTGGAAGGATATTTATGAAGGGGTTGGCTAACCCAAATGGCTTTAATGGTGTGAATTTTAGAGAAGGTGATGTGCCCTTTTATAAGAGGTGTGAGGGGAACCATAGGAAAAGACAGAAATATTTTTTAAATAAAATAAGTTTCTATTTCTAATGGTTCCAAAATAATTTAATTCGAGGCTAAGGTGGGGATGGGTCAAAACCCACTCATCCAATATGTTTAATACATGTTTGGGTCACTATATTAACTTTATCATCTAGATTTAACTCATAGTAAATTAGTTTGACATTTACCATCTCTATTTGTATTTTTATATTATATGATTAATAAATTTAATATAAACATCCAGGAGAACCTAAAGTGGATCATTAAATAAATATATAATAGTATTCCCGACCATTTGATGAAACTTATATTTTTAAGAATAGAATATAAAGTAATAATATAATATTTTTTCAAAAACACTTTTATGTCAATTTGGACACTAATTGATTTTTTTAATTCATAAATGAATTATTACTTCAAAAAAATCATTTAATCAATCATAACCAACCACATTAACCTTTAAAATTTCTTGATGGAATCAAAACGTTCAAATTATATTTATTTTGACATATATAATACCATTTATTTGAATCATTCATTAATAAGGAAGTTAATCCATCATCATTGTTTCATAAATAAATTTAATTATTCAATGCCTAAAAATTATAAATAAAATACAATTTAATAGAAATTTTTTATATTTCCAATGAATATTTATAGTCAATGAGATAACATATATAACTGTATATATAAATTGTTTTTCTAAAATATAGATGCTTATGTCATTTTGGAATTTAATTTTACTTAATTAATATAAAGTGACAGTATCACTTACAAGTGGCTCTATGGGGCCCCAAAATTGACCCAAGGATTCCCATGGATAGACATGTATCATCCATTAGGATTATGAGACGTTTTAAGGTAATTTAATATTATTATACCAATATTTTTTACCCCTATATATTGGATTTACTCTTTAACCATTGTAAATAAAATATTTACCGAAGTAATTATTCAGAATGTCTAAAAATAAAATTTAAATATTTATGAAATTTTTTACCTCCTAAATCTAAATATGGAATCCATTTTTCTAAATTCTTAACATAGAAGTGACATAAATTAATTTAATGTTAATTTCCGTTTTCAAAACAAAAAGTGTGTTTTTAAGAAATAATAATTATCAAGAGATTGACACATGATTATGTCCAGTTTAAATGTGAAGTTATTTCCAATGACCAACATTGAATTAAATGGTAAAAATATAATCTAAATATAGTTAAAAATCACTCAATAGTATAATTTAGAACTATAAATTATTTTTATTAAAAAAGTTGTTTTTAATTAAAATTTAGTATTTTTCACTATTCATTAAAAGTGAATGTTTTCATAAAAATAACAGAAATTATCCCTAAGAAAATATTGATATTCCAAACCCATAAATGAAGTAAATTTTGAATGATAAAATTGAAAATATTTCAAAAAGTGGGTATTAATATTCATAACTTCTAGTTTGATTGGACGCGATGTGTTAGAATCACAAATTTGCGTACAACGCAAGCTATTGAATTATTCAAAGGGAAACATATCATGGAAGCTTGGGGTGTAACTCCCAAACCAAAAGACATGTAGGGGAACACAGTTAGGATTCATGTTATATCTAATCATGCATACCTCCCTAGAAAACATGTTTGTGGTTTATAGATTCTCTATTTATTTAAAAAAATCATTGCCCCCGTATTGGGATGCCTAATCCCCTAATTCAAAAATAAATTTTTTTGTTTTCACTTATATGATCTCAAGAGGTAAAATTAAACCATTAAAACCATTTTCATGTTGTATCAATTTTTCATTGTTCTTATTAAATCTATTATATGTATTTTGATATCACATCACGTGTTTTCATCCAACTTGTCATTCTCCCCACCTTAGAGAGTGATAGATCATTAGGTTTTTCATTTATCTAAACACAGTTTATTTGGATATTTATTCTAGGTGGTGTTCCAATATCTCTATTACCTCACTTTACTTTGGAGTCTGTCAATGTGGGTGTTATGCATTATGATCATTTGATTTAATGTTATGTGGTTCTATAATTAATTTTCCAATTATTTATCCTATGGGTTATTTAATTAAATTGAAATGAGTTCATAAATTATTTGAAAATGTATATTTGATTGTTTGATCAATGATTTTAATGGGTATGGAAAATTAGAATAAATGTAATTTTTATGTAATTTAAATTGTTTGGAGAATTAATGAATAATATTTCAGGATTTGGGTAATCATTATGATAAATTGTATTGATTTTGATCATGAAAAATAGATTAAATTGAAAGATAATATGAAAAGGTATGAAATAATGTAAACCTGTGATTTGGTTTGGAAATGATAAATGCAATTTTGAAACTAAAATTGTGAAATTCGGTTATTAAATATTATGAAACGATTGATTTCCAACTTGATTTATTTATTGTTTGAATAAATTGTTAGCCTAGGCAGTTTGTGGTAACTGAGATAGGTACACTAGGACCTTATTTCTCTATAAATGCATTTATAATGACAAATATTAATAAAAAACAATTTCATGACATCCAATGAATGTTTCCCCTATATGGGTGTAATTGGGTGTACACACCTAACTAGATAGAAAGTCATTATTATGTTGTGTGAGGATCCTATTATTTGAAAACTAAAAAAAAATTATGGATTTTGTACCTATTTATTTTCATTCATGTGTGACATGAATATAAAGGAAAATAATTATTAAAAGGCTATATTAATTCCAACAAATTTATTTGAACTATTTTATATAAAAGGTTTATTTCATTATATTTGGTTGTTTATAAACTTATTTACATCTCATTGAATGAAATTATGATTTTTTTTAAAAATTGAAATAAAATTTAATTACCATTCTATTTCAATTGATATCATAAATGGTTATGTTTTGTGGAAAATATTATGGAACTCCTAAAGAGATGCTACTATGATTTAAATATCAACCCCTACCTTTTTCATGAGGAATTTGTAAACATTATTATGCCAGGTCTGAGAAAAGGTAATGTTCCACTTACAAGAGGAGTATGTTCTTGGTCATTTGTATGATGGTGTGTGGATGGTGGTGATTAATGGTGATGTTCTCAACTTGTTTCAGGGGATACTGATATATTTTCTTAAATGATGAGTACTTGGAGGATATAATTTTTTTTTATTACTGTTTATAGTACTTTCTTCTTACTATGTAATGCTTGTACTTACATGTAATCTATTTATCAACATCTTTATATTGGAAAATTAATTCCTTATTTGATCTTCTATGATATTCTATACACCCACCCATGGGGATAAGAATTCCCTTTGGACTATTTCAGTTCTGAATATTGTATTAGGGTACCTTTGTATTAGGGTTGGTTCATGAAATGGGATATTATAGGTGTAGGTTAAAAATCATTTCTGGATGTCATTATACTATTTGGGATTTCATAATGGGACATAGGAGGCAGTTGGGACAGAGATTCTAGCTTGCTCTCATGGTAATGAACCTCAAGTCACTAGGTTGTTTTAGAAAGTGTCATTGAGGAGTGTTTATTTATTTTAGACCTTGAAAACCAATTATTCTGGTATATTTATATATAAATATTGATATCTAATCAAATGGGATTGCTTTTTCCATTTCTCTTGTTTGTCGTGTTGATCTGTGTAATCATATGATGTATTTAGTGTTTTATATTTATGTTGTTTACTACCATGACTTAGAGAGGATGTGTGAATATTTCCAAAGATTATGTTACTAGAGAACCACTGTAAGGGGATCCTCCTTCGGACAAAAATCCTATTGTGATTTATGTACATGTTATCCATTATCTGTGACAAAAACATGCCCCAGTTCTAGTTCTAGCTCCAGTTGTGTAGCCTAAAAGAGATTAATCTTGTAATCATGCATAAGGGATTCATTCCATGAATCCATATTCATTCCAAGGATCCAGTTACCCTCATGAGGGTGAAGATTCATTGAATAAAATATAAAACCTTTTAAATTTCCATGAAATACCTCAAGATATCATTTTGAAATCTGATAACAATAAGATGGAAGGCCCTACAATGAAATTATAGGATTCAATGGTAATGAAGAAAAATCCAGAGGGGTTGGAGTGTGATAGAATTATTTTTCTCTACATTTATCACTTCTATCATAAATTTACAGAAAAGGATAAGGCTACCAGGTCTTCCAATATCTTATAGACTCATAGGATAATTATTTATTATGTAAAGACATATAATAATAATGCATAGTTTTACCATGAGATTATATCAAACAAGAAAATGGATGATTCAAAATTTAGGATTATTTTTTGATGAGATATTCATTCATTGTTTTCTAACTAATATAAATTCATATGTTGACAATCGTGATAAGGAGTTTATGATTGTGCTTGAAATTAATGGAACATCAGGATTGATAAGTGTTCATTTTCCCATAATATATGTTTATGAGTTCAATAAATTAATCATGAAATATAGATGATTCCTGTAATGTTTTTATATAGAAGGTATCCCAAAGACATTATTCAGTGTCGCAACAAGTCCATTTGGCATGCTTCTAGTGTAGAATGGTTGGGCATGAGAGAATTATTTGTACTAAGGTTCCAATGATCATATAATTTTTGGTCAATTAGGACCCCTAATAATATTATTCCTTTTATTATATTCTTTTCATTATGGTATGGGATCATGATATCCTAAAATTACTATAGTACAATTAGATTCTATGTGAACAAATGGGTTTTTGTCACATGCATTTGAAATCATTCTTCCTCTCATAGTGGAATAATATCAAGATAAAGCTGATAAAGTTTCATCGACTATCAGAGGTACCATTGGTATAGATTTATCATTAGTTAATACATTAATGATACTGGTGAATCTAACTCATTTATATTAGCGCATATTGTGAATCTATTAAATAATAAATTAATGATTTTTTCTAATATGATTCATATTATTTTACCATCAGTTGAAAGAGGGAGTAGTGTCTTTATATATTTTCGTGTGTCCTCTCTTTATAAGAGATTTAACTTTGCAAGAATTTATTGGTTATTGGCCCGAAATCTCTTGAAATCATATTTGGTATTGAATTTTTCATTGTTAATATGGCCTAAATTGACTTTTATCTGGTGTGGGATTTATTTATTTCTCTTGATGTGGTGTTACATGTTTTTTAGGGATAATGGGAGATGGGACTAAGTATAACAAGAAATTTATTTCATATTTAATAATAGGGTTTTCTTTATATCAAGATCAGGAATGATTGAGTGATTATCATCCTCCATTTTTCATCATGAATCTTTCTGTGTTTCTATCTGATATTTCTTGTTTTCTTCAGGTAAGAGAGAAATAAATTTTTTAATGATTTCATACCTGATACACAAATATTGTGTATTCCTTATTATTTTATAGATCTATAAGAGTTGAAATATTTATGTACTTTTATTTAGGAACTATAATAGGAAGTATTTATATGCCTGAGTGTTGAATCTTTGATGACACCTATAAAGATGATGCGGAATTTCACCTCTGTGTATAGTACCAAAAGCTCAATGACATTACATTGAAGAAAAAATATATATTACAAAGTATTTATAATCTTTTTAGCTATTTGAAAATTGCATTATATTTCCAAATATCAAACATTGATATGGTTATCAATAGTTACGATTAAAATAATCTGACTTCTAGAACACAACATTCATGAGAATGTATAGCCATTTTGAATCTCCTTCCATTCCCATTGTTCTAACAAATGATCATTATATATTTATGGAATTTATTAATTGAATAATATATGATTATCCTGATGCAGTTTTGGTGGTCTTCATGGATGAAATCATGGTTTACTCTCTATTCGAGGAGTATCTTTTGTTTCATCTGAGAGCAGTTCTAGAAATGTTGATAAATCATCAAATCTATACCAAGCTAAAAAATGATATTTTTGGATTTCTGATGTATTTTTATAGGGAAACATTATCTATGAACATGGTATTTTAGTTAATCCTGAGAGTGTTATATTTTTAAATACATGGGACCATCAGTGTAATGATTTCCGGATTCAGATATTCGTGGGTTTAAGGAGGTATTATCTATACTTTGTAATTGACTTCTCAAATATTTATTCTTTTATGAACATTCCAACTAGGAATGAGGTTATTATTGATTTGGATAGAAAATTTCAGACTTCTTTTATTCTGTTAATGTGAATTTTTACTTCTGTGACATTGTTGACTCATCCAGAGGCCAGGTAGGTCTATGTGTTATTTTTTTATGCATAATATTTAGGGTTGGGTTTTGATCTTATTTAGGATGATCATGTTGTATCCTATGGATCATGATAGCTTATGTTTCAGAAGAATATTTATCTATCCTAGGAAATTTAACTCACATTTGTGATTAATTATCTTATGAGTTAGTGTATTTACCTTTTCGTAGAAATGATTAATATGTTTTCATGACCCAAAATGTAGAATTGTATCTTCTCTCAATAATAAGTGAAATGTAGATAGAGGAATTGGGTGTGGTTTCTAATTTATTTTAATATCAAAATTTCATATATACCTTGAAATTATAATTTCATTACTTATTCATTGATTTAGAAGCTTCTAACTTAGGTTGTTAAAGAATCATTATAGGATTGAATATTGATGGAAATTTTAGCATAGTTTCAATTTAAGAGTCTAGAATGATGAAGATGAGATTATTATAGAATGGGTTCAGTTCCCCTGTTTTATTCTATAAATGGTTCTATAGGATAGAAATCCTGAGGAAAATTTTTTTTGATATTAGATACTCTCATTATGGTGGGGAGTCGTTTCATATGTCGTCATTATTTTCAGAGGGGATACTGTGTTTTAGAACCAGTATATTGTTTCATTATCAATTATAAATTTTGTTATAGTGGATTTTATATATACCTAATGAAAAGTACCCCTTGGAAACTAAAATATATTTTTTATATTCCATTATGATTCTGGTGGCCTGAATTGAGATGGGAAATTAATGATCTGGTTTCAAATTGTTTTATCAGTTAGCAGATCAAGTATGAGAACCAGATACCTTGAGTTTTACTTCAACCACATCTAGTGATTCCATGGAAGTGGGATGATATTCCTATGGAATTAGTTTTTTTATGAATACCACATATATATATAATGCGAAATGGTTTTTGATTGATAGTTTGACCAAATCATATCACTTTATTACCATTCAAGTAATAAGAAATGTTGAGAATTTGGGACAGTCAAGAGACTGTCATGTTAAATGGATTCTCATTTTTTATAGTCAATAATATAGATCCATATCTTTATTATTGTATCTTATGAGGCCTTTATGTGGTGTTGGGATCTCAAGTTCATTTAATAACATCTTATCTCCCATAGGTGGATATAAATATGGATGTGGCTATAATATTTGATAGGATATGTGGACGCATTTTTCTTGACATTAATGGATCTAGGGTTCCCCATTTTGGACAGATTCAATGTATATATAAAAATATTTAACATTACAAAATTTAGATTGATCCATTTGAGGCATTCTTTGTTAAGCATGATATTTATCCATTTTCTTGGTCAAAGATATGGAAAATTAATTTGGTTGATATTGTTTCATCATTGTGATGATGGGAATGATTCAGTTGATTCATCAGAGAATATTAACTATATAGATCTGATAAAAATATATTTTATTACATAAAAGGTTAAATTTTTAGTTTTTTTGTTCATTACCAAATGATTTTTAGAGTTTCACCTACTTTTAGTCATTGTCTGCATGAAAAATAGTTAACGATATCACCATGGTTTATAGAAATTTTTTGGTAAGGTTTGGAATGTATCTTATCATTAATTACTCGAACTATATTTTATGTAGATACATAATGTGATCTATGTATTGTAAAATCCAAATTATCTATCTAACCCATTATATATCATGAGGTATGATGATATTGGTGTTGATCTAGATTTATCCATGACTGAGAATTCTGTATAGACTTTTTATTATGAGTCTGAGGAACATCATAGGAGGATGATGCATTTGGTCTTTGACATATAACATCATGGTTCAAATTCAAAATAGATGTGGAAATGTGGGTCACTCTAGAGTGATAAGTGGCCTCATCACCTTTATATAGAAACATATTGATATGATTTATGTCCACAAAATGTTTTTTATATAGGTGTTGATGTAACATCTTCTTAATTTTCATTAGGTATTACTTGACCATAGTTTTGATATCCATTTCATAATGTTTCAAGTATATTTGGGTGATGTTATTATAATCTTGGAATCCCATTGAGCTCTGAATGGATAGTGCATTGGTAAGGAAATTTGTGTGGTTTTCTCCCACAAACTATTAAAATATTGAGAGGCAATGGAAGGGGGTACATGGTCTTTTCCCAATATTAAGACCACCCCTCACAACCATTCACCAAATGGAGAACGGGAAATTAATGGTTGGTGTATGGATAATTTAACTGAGTGGAAAAAATGTGGAAACTAAATAGAAAACAAGCATGGGATCATTGTTAGTGGGCATGGTTTTATGACCATTGGGACCTCCCCCAAAATATCGTGTGTTTATTTTTTAAGTCCTACTATTTCTAAAAAATAACCCCAAACACCTTATAATGGATCTCTAATCACACTAAATTTGATCGAAAAATAGTTGTAATAGTTTATGTCATAGTCTTAATATTTATAAGGTTTTTTATCATTACATTTCAGATGGTGAAACATTATAAATTACCTCTAAATAAACAAATAAATTTTCGTCTCATATGTTTAATCATTATATTTTTATGTAATATTATCAGTTTCCCGCTAGATTTTTATTAAAATGATGGAAATTTATTTTATATTAAATTTTTCATTATTGCACACTTCTATTGAAAATTATTTTTATTTAAAAATAATTACTTCAAATTTTTTTCCTGAAAATTTTTCAAATAATAAATATGTATTATTAATTTATTGTTTTACCATGATTTTTTTTGACTAAAAAATTTAATAGATTATTCATGTCATTTTCCAGTCAAGGTTATCATTATCTTTTCTTACATAAATGTATGAAAGATTAATTTTTTACTAATACTTCTTTATGAAATCTATCATCATAATGACAAATTATTAATATGATGATTGTTTTTAATTTTATATAGATTAATTTAAAGATAATGTTTATTATATTATTTTTGAAATTTCAAGGTAAAAAAAAATTTCATATATAAATGTATATTTTATCCCTGAATATTTTAATTAAATTTTTATGATACTTTAATTCAATAATGATAATACACCTCATTTTACTTATTCTCTATTAGGAATCAGTTGTAATGATGAAGTATTTTTTATTTTAGTAGATATTTTAGTATTAGATTTTATGGGTATGATATATTTGGACAACATTCTACATAATATTGACTATGGTTTCTAATTAGGTTGATTGATTTAAAAGATTATTAACAAATAATATATTAGTTTTAGAACATTAATTTTGATGTTTATTAATTTTGACCACATTATTATAAGGAATAAATTTTAGATTTTTAGTGATTGGTTGCGTATAGAGATATAGGATTTCATAAAAAGATATTACATATTTCATTTGTGAATATTCACGAAATTTCACAAATACATGCACGTGGATTGTAAAAAAATATCGTATTTATGATCAATGAATAATAATTAACAAGATTATAATTGAACAATTTAATTTACCAAGATGTGTTTAATTACTATAAATCTTTATATACATATAAATAATAATACCATTCTTCATAAAATAGAGAAAGGAATCATAATAGTATGTGAACTCGTATGAATAGATTGTTTAAAACCGGTAGATATAAACATAACATGACCATTATGGATTGAAAACATTGGTATAAACATTGAAATGAAATACCATGTTTATAATAGATAATAAACCTGAGTCATGGATTAAATCAGGGTACATCATATGTTATGAGTCATAATAGAATCAGACAACATGAACCATGAGATCATAACAATATCCTAGGAAATGTATGTGACATAAACATAAGTATATAATGTTTTTTATGTAGTAGTTCAATGCTCCATTTCTAGACAATTGTATTGGAATTTTATTAAATTGAAAATTATCATAGTAGTCAGGGTTCTCCCAAATTATTATCATAGTTTACTGAGTCCCTTACTAATCATGGTTCTCACCACTTTCCAGTGCTATTTTTATATGTAAAATATATATGTACCCAATGAAATTGAAGAAGATATAGGTCCTACACATCAGATAATTAAAATCATGGATACTATTTAAGAAATTGAATAAATAAGTCATCATGTTAAAACATAGGAAAATAATTTTTTTCATAAAAAATACATCATATCATAAAATGTGTTAAAGAAAATTGGTTTCATAACAATTTAATGACTTCATCAAAGCATAACACAGGGAGAATAAAGTCGGTTTTATAAGCATTTTATTAAGGTATAACCCTTAGAAGAGAAATGAATTTTATAAATATAGTTTTATAATTAATTTTAAAAGAAACATATAATGAATAATAATGTAATCTTTGGATCAATTTTAATTAAATCATAATTAAAATCAAATATTATAATCATAGAAGATTAAATATTTTGAAGGATTAATTAAAAAATTAAAAAAATATACTATAAATGTTGACAAATAATTTTAAAACATTATTTGTTTTCAAAATTGATTTCTCAAAAAAAAATGAATGTCTCAAATATAATGGAATCATTAAAAAATGTGTTTTTAACTAGGGATGGATATATTTCTCATGATGTATAGGTTATAATATAGAATATTCATATTTTTAGTAAAATCCAAATAAACATTGTTTTCCCAAAATGACTGAAGTTTACTTGAATGAAATTTATTTAAAAGTAAAAAATGGTTAACAATTTTTCTAATAAATCTTATAGACAATTTACAAAAAAAATTAAACATTTTAAAAAAACATTATTTTGGAAGAATAGAAAAATATGACTAAATAGAGAAATAATGTTTATTTTTCTTAAAACATTATAAAAAAATATTGAGTATATAATGGGTGGAAAATGTGGGTAACCCATATATTCTCATTATATATAAATATAATAATATAATGAATCAGTTTCTGGATAGATATCTCATAATATATTATTATGAGAAATAATATCATTTACAATATTGATAAATGATGAAATTAAAAAAAGAATCATTAAGACTTTGGTATCTTTTGAATCATAAGAACCATTAATTATTTACATTAATTAAGAAATTAAATATATTTAAATTAATATATTTGTGATATAACATGTCAATGTGACTATATATACACCTCATAGAAGAATATGGTGGCATAACATAACATATTCTCCAAATAAAACAGTTTGACGAAAAAAATCCTTTTCTGCTTTTGTATATTTTGAATCATAAATATCATAAAATAGATATCCTAAAATTTCTATTTAAATTAATATTATTTTATTTATAATAATAAATAAATACATTCATGGGAATTATATACCCCATAATAATGAACAAGTGGTGCATAAGACATGTATCTCATAGTTATTAAAAGTGAGATGAATATCTATTACATCATGTCTCAACATCATTTGTACATGGTAGAACCTCATATATAATAAATATAAGATTATTATAAATATATTAAGTAAAATGATATATATATATATAATTCAATATAATATTTTATTATTATATTCTATTAACCCTTGATTAACAACTCCGTGTTAAAATCACATTATGGATAATGGGTGCTATGGTTTTCTTGAATGATTTTATTTGATATTTTTTTACCACATAATTTGACCATGGTTACATAACCACATAAATTCTATCCATGATTAAAATATAAAATAATATATATATATATATATATCAATAAAACATAGAGATTGAATATTAAATACACAATTTTGGAAGACAATAGGCCACTCATAAGCATGAACATATCTTCCCTTTTCACTATAAATGGAAAGAAGTAAAGGTAAATAATAATTATCCTTATAGGATTTATTATTATTTAATATCTATAAAATAAATTTATTACATTCATCCTTATTACCTTCTATACAAAGAATTGGTGGTAAATAAATCAAATCTCTTCATGAGGCGGTAGTTTGACATTCACATGAATGATGTAATCATATACCCCATTGAATGAAAGATACAAAGTTATATATATATTATATAAAAATTATATAAGAATAATTATGTTGAAAATATCATATACATTCATTTATTATATCATTATTACTATCCATGTAATACAAAAATTGAAAAAAAACATCACATCATTTCATGAGGCATTAGATAGTAGTATACATGAGAGACACAATTTTATTCCAACATGTTGGAAGTTAAAAATATAGACGAGGAATTATAATTAAATATGTTTAATAATATAATTGATAACATATATAACCATTAAATCAGTCACTATATACAACCGTAATAGGTAGTGATGGAAAATGATAACCATACGTTTGCTCGGATATTGTCTTTTGTATGATTGAATGATGATTTCATATTCGATTTCAATGAAGTGGATATTCATAAAGATTATTCCATTAAAATAATAACAAAAAATATATATATTAGGTAATTTTTTCATTGTTTTATAAATTTTTATTACATTTGTTAGAGTTAAATGAATAAGTTAACTTCAAATGCATTATTAAGAATAAAACATCTTCTTTGGATAAACTCTTTAGATTTATCCAAAATCATTAGTAGATTTTATTTATTATATCACCATGGATTATAGGATTTGAAGATTTAAATAATGAATACATTTTTTAGGTCTTCTCCACAACTTATTTTTTATGTGTGCATAGGATAGGATAGGGGTGGCCTTTTATATGAGATAACAGTGACACAATTGTTATATTTCAAATAAAAAAGGTGTTCCCACATTTTCCACACTCCGCATGGCATTTAAATGGGACCTTATAGAACATTATTGGTGATATGATCAAAATATTACCATATAATATGTTCTAGAATAGTTTCCAAGTCATTTTAACCCTTATAATATTATTTTAACTCCAGAGTTATCCATTTTATCCTTAATCAGAGTTATTATTTTTTTACTTTTTTAAAATTAATTAATTATAAGACATAATTTTACCTTGATATATAAAATAAATTATTACGATTATAACTACGGAAACATTTTTTCTAAATTCAATTCATATAAGTTGAAAATGTTATTTTAAAATTATTCCCTATGATGTGACAAAAAAGTTGGTTTCTAAAGAGAAATTCTTTTTAAGTCAAATAAGTTTTTATATCAAATATATATATATATATAATTTATTAAAATGAAATATATTGAAGTAGTAGATATATTTCTGAACTAATTTTTATTTTAATAACTTCTTGAAATAAATTTTAATATTTTAAATTCATTAAAAGAAAAAAAATATTAATTAATTTTTTTTTATGTTTATCAATATATTTATCTTTTTATATAAATTTATGAAATTAAATCACAAATTATTATGAAATAATTATTTCATAATGAAATTTTATTTTTTCATATAAATTTAATAAAATTAGATAAAAAAATTTATCTAATCTGTGCACAAAGCTGAAAAAACCCTAATTTTGGAAAATACATTTTTACGTGTAAAATTGGATTTTTTATTATGATTATGAATAGAAACATAAAACAATTATGTATAAATTTTTATTGAATATGTAATGTAAATCTTTTTAGTTTTAATTACTTATCAAAATTTATTATCTTACTTAATTGTTTTAAAACCCGTTTGTGTTCATAAAAATTGTATTTCATAAAAATATTTCCATTCTTTTAAAATAGTTTTTTTAATTTATAATTTATCTTGTCACTAAATAATTCATTATATATACTTGTGTAGACAATTTAATTTCATAACATCATTAATCCTAACCATACATCCCATTCCAGTTGAAATGTAATAACTATCATTTTAAATTCTTATATTTCAATATTATGTCACATTTCATTTAATCTCAGTGTGGCATGTAATGCATGGAACACTCATTGTAGTGTGTAATGATATATTATCGTTTTGTTCCTTGTAACCAAATATAAACTAGGTATTTGTGAATTGAAAATTATCAAATTGGTGATATATTTTTGAAAAAATATATTTCACTAAATCTCATGGTTTTACATTTTTTACATAAAATAAATTAAATCTTATCCATAAGAAAATTTCCATTTTAATCAAGGGTTTATGATTTGAAAATAATGTTGTGGGAATCCCACATGATAAAAATAGTTAATAAATATCTCCATTGAAAAAATATTAAAAGGGAAATGAAATTTCATCAATATTAATATATGTTTTGTTTAATGTTTGAGGACATTGCTGGGAAAGGATTCTTAGGACATAGAGGAGTAGTGTAATCTTGAAATAATAATAAAGAGTGACAGAAATCATTGATCACAAAAAAGTGAATGATTAGGGGATAATAAAAAACTACAAAACCATAAACCCTATATTTGTGAAAAGTTTATTTATATCATAATAAATTATGGAAATAGAAAGATATTTTATTTCAAGTCTCGTTTCCTAAATTGGAGAATTCTAATTAGAATATATAACAAATTTATTTAATTATATTGCATAAGAACAATCTCATTTTTTTTGTTCTAATTTGATTAATTTCCATATCATAGATTAATTTATGAAAGAGATGAATTTTGTTTATCTTTTAATTGATGGTGGATCATATTATCCAAAAATAATTTTAAGTGTATATTCCATTCTCCTACAATTTTCCAAAACAAAATTTTTTATATACTAAACTAGTTGAGTCTGAAGAAAATATTCTAATAATTTATTAAAAATAAATGAAAAATAACATGAATTAGACGGGTGGGGTCAACGAATGGTAATTTACCTCATCCTAAAAATAATAAAAAGGTCATAGTTCAAAATAAGACATGGAACATCCATATTCATACTCATCAGCAGTTTCCAATTCAGATTTTTATTTACATTGCTTGAAGATCTTGAGGATTCCTTTATTGATCATATTTGATTGAAAGGAAGAGTATATTTGTCTTTCTATACAAGATAGAATGCTTAAAATATGTACGATAATAACTTCCTGATGCCTTTACGGGAGTTCTATCATTCACACTATCATAATCAGTGATATTTCCACACTTCTTAGATATCCTAGTTGAATTAATGATTTTCAGAATTTTCTAATGAAAATAAACATGCTGATGAAAATCAATTTGATGGAGACCATCATCCTATAATGAAGGAGGATTATAATCCACCAATTGTAGGAATTCATTCCCTAAATCAGACTATGCATATTTTTACTCTGAATCATCCAAACGAGTATAAGGATTATCAACAACATCCATGTCTCTTTGCAAAACATCATCACCCATATCAGGGGCATATGGATCCACCATCACATTTTGAACTCCCTTAGGAATAGTATTAATGCCAAAATTTTGGATGTTTTTCCCGAATATGAGTTCAGGACCATGCCTCATCTTTGAGAAGGAGGCATTCCACTTCAATGAATTAGCCACAACCACAGAAACAATGTAATTACCCGACCCGAGAAGCTCGATGCCATTGCATTATTTTAATAAATTGGCATTATTAAGAAAAAATAAAATCCTGAAGTACTGAGTATTTTAGTATATCTGGAAAACCAAATACATACATAGGTTCAACATTACAACTTCAAAAGAAAAACAACATATATGTTTTATTGGGAACATCCACAACTCTATGCTTATCCTTGTACGGTAGTCATAAAAACATATTCATGTCCAGATATGAAAAATGAAACATCAGAAAGGGGTTAGATCATATGCCCAGAATGGGTTATCAATATATTGGAAGATGTCATAAATATAATCATTAGGCATTGTGAATAAGTAAAAACACAGTCCTTTTAAAACCAATATTGAACATAATATAGAAAGAATATGAGCTGTGTAAATATTTTCATAATAAGTATAATCATGGATATTCAACTAGTCGAATGACCACTTGAGATATTATTTCATTCATCATAATTAGTGAAATGCATATGTCATACAATCTAAAACATACGGTCAGGGCCTCATCCAAAACTTCTAAAAATGATTTAGGCCTCAGCCAAAACCATATATTAAATCGGGAAAGGCCTCAGCCATATCAATGTCTATTTTTCTCCTGAGGCCAACCGATGAACTAAAGGGCTATATTGGGCCCCACCCAACACTTACTAATTCCAACTCAGTCCTCATATTAATGCGGTGAACAAAAACTACATACACATTTATATTGAAACTATCCTATGAAAGGTAAATAACATACCCCAATCATTAATCATAAACACAACCATTAATAGAAATATGGTGAATGGTTTCAAGAGAGCACATCCATAATCAAACTAATACTAAAACATTTAACAAAAATGGAGGAAGATATCTGTGTAGAAAAACCATAATGTGGAATAATGTTCAACAATGGACATTGACAAAGATGAATATTCTATAAAATTAGACCATGGAAAAATCCATTAGGAAATAATCATTAATTATTCCAAAGTGTCTCATACTACCTTGAAACATTCAAATCATAATCCCATAGAATATCATGAGAGTAAGGATACTCAATATATGATATACCAATGGGAATTACATAAACTAAAATCAAGAAAAAAATGGAGATCAATGCATATATCTTATAAAAGATAATGTGATATGAGAAAAATTCTTTCTTCTTTGGAAATTAGAGCTATTTTGCAAAAGCATTTGTATTTTTCATAAAAATGGATTTAAACATGTATATCCCAAAAAAATAAAATTTAAGGTCATTTAAATTATATTTGAGTCTTATATATAGTCTTATTTTGTTAAAATATTTTAAAAATATTTTTTAAAGAATCATTATAAATAAAACATTTTTGTGCGGTTTGAGGAAAATATTATAGGATTTCAAAATGAAAAGGATTGTTTTTTTAATAAAATATGAAATTAACCAAAACATAGTTTTCACGTTAACCTATTTTATTTCAAAATGATAAATATGTCTTATGATAGATTATATATTGAAATTCAATGTTTTCAAAAATCTAGGAAGTTCTGTGAATTGGGCTTTTATTTCGGGAAGACTTTTGGAAAGATCCTTTTAACATAAAAAAACTCCCAAAAATTAATGTAGGGTTATGGTTGGTACAAATATATATAACATTCACACATAATTTATAAGCTTTAAATAATAATAAATATTAATAACATTGAGGTGAGTAAAGATTAAGAGAAACCAGAATGAAAATGGATATTTCGGTAGATTATACATAAAATTTTGTAATCAATTGAATCGTATGAACCAAAATTTATAATAATCAATAATAAATGTATTATCATGAAAATAAATTTATTCATGATGTGAGATAAAAATGTTTTGTTTTCATACACCATTCACAAGTCGTAATAGTGAATACACAATATCTCAAAAAAAAATGGATGTGAGAAGAAAAACCCATTACCTTAAGTCTGGTCTTGTTTTTTAGATGATCATGGTGTTTTCGATAACAAAATTAAATTAATTAATTAATATATTCAAAAACCTATTCAACAATTAATTGATTTATGATAACCAAATTAGGTTAATTCATTTCCATTTTTTGTGTTATGATATTAAATTTCATTGTTTTGTTATATTGGTTTCATGATCAGTATACTTATATACACCAATGGATAATCATTTAAAATGGGAATTTTTTTCATAATTGATGATATATGTTATTATTTAACATCCTTAAGGTCACATGGTTGTAAATTTTATTTGGTAACTTTTAATGATGATAAATAATTATATAAAATATTTAAAGATACCTCTTTGGGTTAACTGGCGGTTTTTGGACACCACATACTCATTTTCATTATAAATCAAAATCTTATGCACAAAAATATTCCATAACCATAGATGAGAACTAATAAATATATTATATTCTAGTTAAACTATAATAATGTTTTAATAAACATAATTGAAGACTATAATATATATTCAAAACCCATCGTCCTCTAATGTGGTAAATTAGCACATCTCTGATACTGTTTTAATAATTCGAATAAAAGAATGGGAAAAGAGAAATAATGAGTAAATATTTAAATATGATAATAATTTTATATGTATTTTAAGGTATTGTAATTATCATGTCATTTTTAAGTGGTTGATGAGGAATGAAAAAAAGATTGGAACACAAAATAAATAAAAAGATGATAAAACTCTAATGAAAATTCGGCAACCTAACTCGATCACATACAATATCATAATATATTTTGATTGGAGAAAAAATGTATCTAATAATTAATGAGTAATATTTAAATTAATGGGGATATGTAATGTAATATCATTGAATAAACCAGTTTAAAAAAATATAATAACATAATTAGAGTTCTTCAAAAATAGAGAGATTTCGAGACACAAATTCTGCAGTATAACGACTACGCAACATGGATTTAGATAACATTGATAAAATGGGATAGGGTTCACCCATTCATAATATAATAAAAATATAATATAGTTAAAAATAATATCTAAATAAGAACATGGTATGAAAACCTGAAATACATACCACATAAAAAAGAACATGAAATCAAAGAGATGAAAAGAGGAATTTACCTCTTGAAATAAGCTTCCTTGAGAGCCTCTATAGGGGAGAGGTTTTTCTATTTTTGCACGACCATGAGCTCCTTTAGGTGGGGAGTAACTATGTAAGTGTAATTGAGAAGATAATAGATATGGAACAAGGATATAAAAGAGATAACAGAAGAGGGATAGGGGGTTATGGTGGATGAGAGTAGTGAAATTTGAATATATTACAGATTATTTTATTATTTCGCTAACGAATACTAATAGTGTTTTTTCATGTGGCCCATAATATTAATAAATTTTTTTGATTTCCAACAATGTGGCCATAAATCACTCTTTTTTACATAAATATTTTATTTAACATATAATTTTTATATACTGAATTTTACTATATTTTACTATTCATTAAAAAATCTTGAATTTCATTAAGATCCCTAATATTCGTCCAAACCATTTTTCCACATTTATAATTATTAAATGATCTCCATTTTTAGAAAATATTTTTATAAATATTTTTAATTTATTTATTAAATAAAATCATGATTTTTTCCAAAAAAACAACATTAAAACTGTAACTCATTTAATAAAACCTTGATAATTTATTCAGGGTCCCATAAAATTATCTTATAACCATAAGAAAATAAAGTTAAAAATTATGATTAAATTTTATGAAAATTAATTTCAATAATATATTATTAAATTTAAAAAAATTGTAATTAAAATATTAATGACATTCCAAAAAACAAATACATAAACTATGACCTTTTTTTCACAATTAAGAAGATAAAATTTTCTTTATACATTAATGGGTTACATTTCTATTATATTTCCTTATTTAAAATTCATTGCAATTCATTACTATTCATAATGGTTTTTCACAATTCATAATGATATGTTACTATTCACAAAAAGTATGTTTGTCTTATTAGACTCTAAATATCTTACTGAATGCAACTGTGTATGTGAGTTTTTTCGAAATTTAAATCATAGTGGTAGAAAAATTATTTTCATGTGGATATTTTATAATAAAGTATATTTTTTTAAAGACTTTGTATTTCATGAATTATATATTAAATTTATTTATAAATTCTTGGGGTGTTACATAATCCCCTCATCACCAATATTTCTTCATAAAAATTTGAAATTTATCATCGATTGTTAATGGTCTATACTTGAAAATTCCCTTGTGGGATACCAACAACATAAATATGGTTAAAATATCCACTTAATAAATGGAATGGTAAATGTATAATTTACATCAAAAAACACATTATTATTGGACAACATGGTCATGGAAGAATTATAAAACCATCATGTAGTGACCATAAACTCTAAAAACATGTACAAGGAGAAACTTTGACCATTTATTAAATGCATAAAATTACAAAATATAGTGATGAAACACATTATAATGAACGTATCCAGATTTTCATTACGAACATATTATTAACCCTTAATAAAAAATAAGTAGCTCTCTTATTCAAATACCAAACATGTTAATAACTTCATAATGAATCCCATAGAAATATGTTAATAACATGAATTACAACAAAAAACATATTGGAATCATGAAATCTTCCATATTCCTTAGGTAAGAAACATGTTATTTTATATATTATATAAATCAAAAAGTGATTTAAACTCCATAGATGATAGCATAGTCCACTTCTTGACAAGTCAATAATCAGTTCTAGGGTTGTTAGAATTTATCTAAATCATTCATTTCATAATCATTATCTCAAAATAAGATATATATTATGGGTTTCATTTACCACAATCATATTTTTTCTAAATATTTATACATTCTACTAATTCACTTTTTCTTTTTACCGTTCATCATATGACATAAAAACCATAATGAAAGAGTATTGTAGTGCAATCCTTATATATCCCATAATTCATAATACTAGTACATTACTGAAAAAAATATTCAAATGATATAATTCTTAACTAGGAATATTAATCATTATACTTCACCTGTAGTAGCATAATAACTTGATCATTTTCCAAAATTTCCATTTGGGGTATATTCCTTTAACACTTGGGAAATTCATTCCCATAGGGTCTCAACTCCTTGCAATAGTAGAAGTGTACATTGGAAACCATTTTCATACCCTTTATGTCATGAAAATTGTGTCCTTTTTCTCAACAATTATAGAAAACATCCATTCCCTTCAATCATTTACCATGGTGATTCATTCAACAGTTATCAAATATGGGAAAAAATTTCTTTCCCTTCATCCCTTTGTCATTTTATCTCTCTTCCACTCCCTTATTATTTTTCATCCATTCCAATCCATAGGACTCAAGGATGCCTTTACATACCTTGTTAACAAATGATATTATATCATCATATGATGACTATACTTGGGATAATATATTCCTTTCAATATATTTCTTAATTCCATTTGAGATATGATCCATTTTACCCTTCTCATCACATGCATTGGTGAAGTTCCCATTCCTTCTGCTAGGCGCCATTTCTAATCAAATCCAAATTATATATTAGCTTATAAAATTATGAACTCTCTATAACTCTAAACATGGTATAACACATAGAATAAATTTAAGCATAGTAAAACCTAGAACCGTAAACTTTGGTAACATTGGGGGAAAACATATTTCACAATGGTGGTAAAATAAAATGTGAATTATCCTAAACATATCCTCTAAGTGTGTCAAACAATGAGTGTATAAGGGCCCATTTTCGGTTACCTGGATACCCCGTGTCAAGCCTAAAACTTATTGAATTATTCACTCTTTGGTACATCTAAGCATGAGCAACCTCTACTTGTGTGTATCTTGACATGGATTGATTTTCTAGAAATCCCCAAATAATATATTATTTACCAATATTATATGTTGTTCTTGTTTTTTAGACTAAAATACCATCTTAGGGCTTTGATCCCTGACCGATGTTTTTTAATATAGTTCCCAATATTTATAGAGTACATCCTATGATAACAACTCTATCTCCCAGACAATATAATTTCAGAGACGATCCATTATTTTCATACAATGGCTTGATTGCAAGGAATAAAATTTAGAAGGAAAAAGTAGTTTATTGGTTTTTGAAAACCATATACATACATAGGTTCAACATTACAACTTGAATAGAAAAACCTATAAGTTTTATTGGGATCATCCATAACTCAATGTTTATCCATATAGTGCAATCATAAAAACATCTTCATGTCCTGAAAAAAATGAAAAATAAAAAAGGGGTGATCTCTGATTCTCAACAAGGGTAACAAATATAGTGGATGATATTTAAAAATAAACATAAGACATTATGAATAACTAAAAACACATTCCCTTTAAAAACAAACATGTACATAATATGGTACTAAAATGATATGAGTAAATATTTTTTTAATAAAACATAATCATGGGTATTCTAGTAGATTAATAACCACATAAACTATGAATTTATATCCGCATAATGATAGAAGAGAATATGCTAGACATTCTAAAACATATCGTCAGGGCCTCATCCCAATTGTCTAAAAATTATTATGGCCTCTCCCAAAACCATATATCAAATTAGGAAAGGCTATGGCCATGTTCATGCCTATTTTTCTAATGATACCTACCACAACACCAAGGGGCTATTTCATGCCCCACATAACCAATACTACGTTCATTTCATTCCTCATTTTAATGGGGTAAACATAAACATAAAAACATTCATATTGAAACTAATATATGAAATGTAAATAACTTTCCCCAATATTTAATCATAAACCCAACAATTGCAAGCAATATGTTGAAGTGTTTCTTGATATAACAACTATAATATAAATAATAATATAATATTAAATAAAAAATGGAGGATGATAACATATGATATAAACCTATCCGAGGAACAAAATTCAACAATGGACATTGATATAGATAAAGTTTCTTTTAAATGATCCCCTTGAAATATCCTTGAGAAAATAATTCTTAATCATTCCAAAGTGTCTCACTTCAACATGAACCATACAAATAATTAACCCTTAATAATATCATGAGATTAAATAGACTCCTTATATGATATACCAAAGGGTATTAAATACACCATGATAATCAAAATAGTGTAGAACAATGCATATATCACATTAAAGTTAATATGAGAGGAGGAAAATCCTTTTAACTTTGGAAAGAGGGGTTCTTTTGGAAAATCATATTTATTTTTGATAAATATAGTTTTTTACATGTATATCCCTAAAAATAAAATGTAAGCTAATTGAGATAATATTTGAAGTTTAAATAAAGTGTTATTGTGTAAAAATCTTTTGAAAATAATTTTTAAAGAAGATTAAGAAATAAAACCTTGTGGTGTGGTTTAAGGAAAATTTTAAAGAATTATAGAGTGAAAAGGATTGTTTTCTTTCATAAAATAATAAATGAACCAAAAAATATTTTTCAATTTAAAATGGGTTATTTTATAAAGTTAAATATTTCTTGAAATAGATTATATATTGAACATCCACATCATTAAATATATGAGAAGTTCCTTGGATCAAGCTTGTATTTCGAGAAGAAATTTACAAATATCCTTTTAAATCGTAAAACTACCCATAAATGATAGTATGATTCTGGTTTGAAAAAATATTTAGAACATTCACAGTGAGTTTATAAGCTGTAAATAAGAATAAATAATAATATCATTGAGGTGAGTAAGGAATAAGTGCATCCTGAATGAAAATAGAGGTTCAGGTTAATTATACATAAAACATTGTAATCAATTGATTTTTATGTCCCAAAATTAATAATAATTAATGATAAATTTATTATAATGAAAATGAATATATTCATGATGTGAAACATAAATGGGTATTATACATACATCATACACAAGTAGTAATAGTGAATATGGAATATCTCACAAATATGGATGTGAGATGAATAAACTTTTTACATTAAGTATGATGGTGTTATTCACTTTATATTAGTGCACTAGATAACCAAATTAAATTCATGAAATAATATTTTGAGAAATGGTTCTACATATTACTAATTTATTATAACCTTATTATGTTTATTAATGGCCTTTGTGATGGGTTAATAGGTTCAATTTCATTGTTCGAGTACGTTTGTTTTGTGAACAATATACTTATATACATGAATAGAGAATCATGTAAAATGATGATTTCTATCAAAAATATATTTTATATGTTATTAGTGAACATCTTTATGGTTACGTGGTTGTAAATTTAATTTTTTAACATAGAAGTAAGATGAATCAATATATAAATTATTTAATGTTAACTTTTTGGGGTAATTGGCAGTTTTTTGACACCAAAAACTCATTTGGGTTATAAATTAAAAGCATTAGTAAGAAACTATCCTAGAACAATATATGAGAAATAATATATATAATAGTATTTTTAAACCATAATTATATTTTCATGACCATAATTGAAGGTTGTTTTAGAAATTGAAAACCCACCATCCTTAAATGTTGTAAATTATCACATCTTGAATGGTGTTTTCATTTATAGAATCATAGAATGTGAAATGATAGATTATATAGAACTATTACTTTAATATAATAAAATTAAATTTTATTTAAGATATTTCATTTACAAAATTATTTGGATGAGGGTGAAGGGTAAATAAAAATAAAATAATGGAACTCAAACTAAAAGCAAAATTGAGAAATCCCTCACGAAAATTTGGCACCATAACGACGTCCGTAAAAGTTTCATAAAATATTATGGCAAGAGAAAAATAATATCTAATAATTAATACTTAATATTTAATTTAAGGGGGATATATAAGGTCATAAAAAATAATAAAACAATTTATATTTAAAAGTAATAAAATAATTATAGTTCTTTAAAAGGAGAGATATTTTGAGTCAAAAATTCTGCACCATAATGGCTATGCAACATGGATTTAGAAAACATTTAAAAGAGAGGGGACATGGTTCACCTATTTAAAATAGAATCATTAAAAAATATAAATAATGAATAATATGTAAATAAGAACATGATATGAATACTTTAAATACATACCACTCAAAAGAAAAATTTATATAAAAGAAATGAAAATAGGAATTTACTTCCTGATGTAATCTTCCATGAGAGCCTGTTTAGGGAAGTGGTTTTGGTATTTTGGGAAGACCAAGAGATCATGGACGTGGGGAGAGACAAAGGAAATGTATTTTTCTAGAGAATAAACTTTGAAAAAGTATTGAGATGAGTTAATATAAGAAGGATTGTAGTTGTGGGGTGATATAGTGGAGGAGAGGAGTGAATTTTAAATATTTTACTCATTATTTTATTATTTCCCTAAAGATAACCAATTGGGTACTTTCTTCTAAAAAATAATAGTTATAAGTGAATGTGAGTTCAATTAAAGCTTCCTGAAATAACTCATGATGTCACAAATAGTGTATTTAATATATTATTTATATATATAGTATTTTACCATATTTTACTATTCATAAAAAATTTATGAATTTCAAAAAACTCCCAAAAATTCACTCCACTCATTTTTTGACACGTAGAATTCAAAAATGAAGTCCATTTTATTAGAATAATTTTATAAATATTTTTAATTTAATTTTTAAATAAACTCATAATTTATTCCAATAAAACAACTTTAAAACTTTAACTCATTTTATAACAACTTGTGTAATTAGTCAGGGTCCCATAAAATTATCTTATATGAATATGACAATAATGTAAAGATTTATGTTAAAATTTTATGAACATAAATTCAAATTTTAAATTATTAAATTAAATAGAAAATTTTAATTCAAATATTAATGATATAGATAAATACAAATGTGTATACTATGATCATTTTTTAACTTTTAAGATATCAAAATTTTATTTATACATTCATGGGGGAGTTTCAATTTTCATAGATTGTTTAATATTCAGTACTATTTATTACTATTCATAATGGTGTGTTTTTATTTATAAGGGTATGTAATTATTCACCAAAAAATAGATTTTTCTTATCAGACTCAAAATATCATACAGAACACAAATGTGTGTGTCAGTTTTTTTAAAATTAAAATCATATAGGTGGAAAAATTATGATTACATTGCTAGGTTATAACAAAGGGGTGTTTTTAGAGACTCATTATTTCATGCATTCTATATAAAATAAATTTATAAATATTTGGGCTGTTAAAAATAGGTTTCTTTTCATATATAGGTTTGGAACTAACATGATTCACTTTATTTTTACACTCAATTTCGTATTACAAGGTGACTTATTATTCCCTCTTGAATCAGAGTATGACTAAACCATGCTTTTACAAAATGTTCCTTTTCAATGACCAATTATTTTTCAATTAGCACAAAAATGACGAAGTATTTCATATTCCCCATTAAGAGGGATACCATCATCTAATTCTAATAGCATTATATTTTTTATTATGATCATGATTAAATCAACTTCCACAAAGACCTCAGCATTTTGCTCATACATAGAAACCTATGATGATCTATCCATTTTACTTGGAATACAAAAATTATATTAAATATAAAATATAATATTAGGATGACACAAAATCCAATTAACACCCTTAATTTTAATCTAAACTTGGACCTGAGTATTTTTAGAGAAAGCAAGTTAAACTAAAAATATTGTTCTTGGAAGAGGATCATACCAGGATTTAATGCGATTGAACCAATTCTCTATGATCTACACTTCATTTACTCTTATGAGAAAATGATGTGAAATAAAACCCTTCTCATGGGTACACATTTTCAGTCTAATGAATTCCAAGCATAAGATACCTACTGAACCAAGTCATCAATTTTCCATTGTTTTCTCCCTACTAGAAGAACTATATTTGAAATGATGGAGAACAATTAAATTTTGAATCTATTAATATTATATTATTTGAGAACTATTTAAAGATAAATATCACCATTCATTAAAATATGATCAAGAATAACATCATTAATGTGTGTAAAGTGTCTTCTGTTGGAGTCTCGGTCTTCTACCGACTGGCCAGTGTGGTAAGCAGTAGCACTCGAATTATTCGAATTACTGGAAACACTTGAAACATAGGAAAATAGGGGCTCCACCAGATCCTCAACCCGTGAATTCAAATCATTAAATAATTCAATATGAAATATCAACCCGGACCTCAACATTGAAGAACTTCATTTACCACTCTTATTATCCACCTATATCTAGATTAGTGGAGAATTGTTCTCCTAATCCAACCACATCATATCTATCAGAACTCTATCAATAAATAATCTATACAACCCAGTAACCACTAACACAGTTCTTCTCTGACTATCATCATACAAACCCTTCATGGAATGCTATGTAGAAATGTTTCTAATCACACCATCCATCCCAATCACTGCTGGTGGAGTACTCGAGATGGAAGATCTACTCCTCTACAATACAGATCATCCCTAATCGTCATTTTCATCCTTCCCCATACCATATTCAAATATTTCACATATGGAAATTCTAGATTAATCTAATCGAAGGCCATCGGAGGATGCACCTCCATACAGAATCAGACATCCATGAAAAAATGGATTCACCAAAAACATGTGGTTTTAATCCTCCATAATGATGGAGACTCTATTGAGGATGAAACAATATACCTGCACTCTCTCCATCACTGAATTTTTAGTATTGCATATCTAGTAAGTAAAAATGTCCAAAAAAATACAATTACTAAATATTAATACATATGGGTCTTCTATGTCATATTAAAATTGAAATCCAAGAATCTACAAAGATGTTCTCTTAATAAATAAATTCATCTTGTCATGAGTCCCCAAAAAATGATGTTGATTTTAATGTCACATAAAAAATATATGAATACAATGAGTATATATTTTTTGGAGACATTATAATTACCAAAATTATTGTAACTCAATAATGAAAACATGCATAATATCTCATTCCTTGAATAAACACAAAAATTATTGAATATATTCCATAAATCTAATAATGTTGTAAGCTCAATCATATATAACATAAAACACATTGTCCAAAAATCATTAATAATTTACAAGGAGATTAATACTATCCAATTAACACTATTTTTATCCATTATCTCTTAATAACGTTATCATTATCTCAAAATTTGGAACATATTAATGTTTATCTACCCATGTTCATGTTTTTTAGTTAATATAACAAAATATAATTAAATCTCATTTCAATTTCATTGTCACCTTTGAAAATATTTTTTAAAATAATTAATTATAAAATTAAACTAAACCATCCTCATGTAATTATTAATATTGAATTACAGTAAGTAAATAAATAAATAAATATATTTCATTCATAATCCACTAGCTCAAGATCATTGTCTGATTCCATAACATATAATTCCTTTCAGAATTCATTTTAATATTCATCATCACAAAAAACTAATACATTACTTGTAAAACCTATATAATAATCATCTTGAGTTTCACCAAAATGACATAAATTTTTGTAATTCCTATACTATCCACATGTATATAATTCAACCATTGATGATGTTGTAGGGAAGTAAATGTAGTTATCCATAAAATTAATAGAAATTTTTATTTTGTTCACTCCAATCACTTACTCTGCTTCCTTCTTCTATACGCATAGAACATATTCTTATTCCTTTCGAGAATTTCCTTGGGTGATTCATTGTATATTCCTAACATATATGGAATTAAATCATATCCTCTCAAACATCATCCCCATCATATGACATAAAAACCTCTATCCTTCCCTTCTATAGGGACACTCAGGGTATGTTAGAGTATGTGTTGGAATCTATATGTCATGATAACCAATTATGAATAATCACAATTTCCTTCACTCTAGTAATCATCCCATTTTGTTTCTGATAAACACATTTTCTATCAGATTCAACGTGGATATCATTCCATTATATTATCATGATTGACATAAACCAAAAGGCATAGTGTGAATAATAATTTTAATAGTGTGAAACCAAAAAATCAAGACAAATCAAATATAAGATGTCTAAATCATGAAAAATTATCACTATGTGACACATTAAACATAACATTGGTCATTCACGATCATTATTTAAATCCATAACGATGGTTCTTAATTAGTTTTTCAATTTCAAATGCATACAACCCCAGGTTTATATAACGTTGTGTGTATTAAGGAATGTTTTCATACACTAGGTGATGGTCAATAATAACTCAATTCACCCTTTTGTAGTTTCAATGACTATGTACATCTATTTAATATCTACATCATGTTATTGTATCCAAATAAAGATGTACTTTTATGGAAACTCCAAACATTTTACCTTACCAAAATTACATAAAATATTCCAATACATACACTCATCCCAAGACTCATCCTTTGATGTCAATAAAAATATCATTAAAAACATCATTATATATATCATAATTCATAACCCAATGGATAAAATACAATGTTCCAGGTCTTAGCTTCCAATAGTTAACTAAAATATTCCATTGATTTAAACTATGTCAATCCAAAAATTCACAAATATATATTACATATATTTAGATTAAAATTATTTACATGCAATAAATACACAATTGATTATACTAACGGTTTAGTGTTTTTGGAAATACTGAAACATAAAAATTGTTCACTTGTGAGAAATTTTATTTCCCAAAATGTTCTTCATTACTAGAACCATTTTTAGATAGACCATTAATATTACATTTCATCCTAACGTAGGTAAAAGATACATAATAATGTGTGTTCTTAAATTATAACTAAGGAAAAAAATTTATGATATCAACATTACATGAACAATAGGGTATGAGAACATGCGAATAACCATTAAAACCCGTAAATTCTATACTAGTGATCAAAATACTATCTCATAGAATAAATCATGGTTTCTCATAAGAAATAAATTTTAGAGGAATCAAATAACATGAACCTTGTGAATATAATAATGTAATAAAAACAATATTAAGCCATAAATCCTAAATTTAAAGAATTCATGAATAAAAATTAGTATTTTGATAGAAAATCATTTCCTATGTAGATCAATGGTCATTGAAAAGACTTTCTATAAGGACCATTCCATATATGTTACAAAAAATTGATTATAAAAAATTAATTAACATCCTTATGTGTTTATGATCTTTTAATGTATATAATTTTATATAATTAGGTCATAACTCATAAATATCTAAACTATATAATCCAAAGTGTGCACATCGAATCAGTATCCATTTATTCCAAAGTATAAACGTTGTAAGATTAAACATATTTAATATTTTTGAAAAATAACCAAAAAAATCAACATATATTGTTTATTTTCCCATCACTATCTTGAAAAAATAAAATAAAAATTTAAAATCTGTGATGAGCACAAAAAACTCAAGAAGCTTCATAAAAAGAAATAAAACTGTTATTCCAGTGAAAACATTAAAAATCATGTACTGTTTAAATTTATCATCAATGTTCTAAGAGTATGTGAAATAAATATTTCAGCATGAAAACAACACACATTTTTTCATGTAAATTCGATAAATAACAAACATATAAATTGAAACATCTTTTTGAAATCATGGAGAATAATATTGATAGAAAACATTAAACCCCCTTTTAATTGGAATTACCATATGGACGATATTAAATATAATAATTACCTAAATTATTCGGGAGTTTTAATGGGTCTCACCATTTTTTATATCTATATTGGGCTCACTTTCAAGCTACATTGGGGATGAAACCATCATATAAGTTGTACTAGGGTCACCCACTTTTTCATGAGCTATAATGTGCACAACTTATCTTATATTATATATCAGGGTCACCCATTAGCTATAATGGGGATCACCCTATTGTATATGTTTTGTCTAGATCAACCATTATTTATATATTTCTCTGGTACCATATAATTGACAAACTAATTTATTGTATAATATTTTTATCAAAAAAACTCATAGAAAAACACTTTTCAACCCATAGTAAGAAAAATTTTAAATATCAGAAAATAATTTTTTTAGAAAAATATTTTAATACCATAATTCAATAAAAAAGGAATATTCATTTTAATTTAATATACACGGAATAAACAAATTTGGAAGGAAAAATTTTAAATTTGTTTTATTAAAAGAAAGTCCCTTGAAGCATTACCTAATTTGGTATCTCCAGCACCATTAATGATTAGAATTTTAACATTTTAAATAAAATTATAAAAAATTAATTCATTAAATAACAACTAAAATGGTTCTATTTATGATACTCATATAATGATAGAGGTTCATAACATCAAAATATGACTCAATAAAAGGAAATTGAGACCATGTCCCTAAACATGAGTTTGATTCATCATGTTCATTAATTATATTATTTATTAAAAAAATATGTTAATTATATACTACATTGATAATAAAATTACAAATATTATTAATTCTATTTCACTTATTACCATTTCATATAAATATACTTATTCAGTTAAGTTTACATGAAATGTTTGGAAGATAATTGTCTTATGCATCAAATGAATATGATATATTGTCTATTGGTCTAAGTGTTCATATTTTTAACATATCTTGAATATTCAAAATGAAAATTTTATTATACATATAAAACAATTATGTGATTATAACCAATAATTTATAAGGTTGTTAAAAATGAACTATTTTATACTATTGATGATTGTAGGTTGTACATACGCAAGAGTAACACATCCATTTTTTATGGATCATTATGGAAAGGAGGAATTTAATATTTTATCATTATATAGTAATAATAATATAAAATATAACATATTTGTTGATTGAATATAATTATATATATTATTCTTGTGATGTGGTTGTAAAAAATAATCACATCACTTCATGGTGACCGTTGTCCATACGTCCACAAATGATGTTATCGTTTTTCAATGTAAGAATTAAAATAATAAATAATATATTTATAAACATAAATATGTAATTAATATAAATAATATTAAATTAATAACATATCTGTTCAATAAAATTATCCTTACTACCTTTAATGTAATTCATTAGTGAATAATGGAAGACATTGCTTCAGGATGTGGTAGACTACTAAACAGTTGAGTGAGGATATCATATCCCCAATTGAATGTAAATTAATATGGTGTGTGTGATAAAATAGTGAATTATGTAATAATATTTTATAAATATAATATATATATATATATATAATTAAAAGCATCATTAATACAATATGTCAGTGGGGATGATGGAAAATGAATTTCAACAATGTTTGAGGGGGTTGTATGCCCTAAACGTGAATAGTGATTTCATATAACATTTGATGGAATGTGAAATGGATTTCCATTATGAAATTAACATAATAAAATATAATTATATTATTAGATAATTTTTTATTATTTATTAATATTTTAATAATATTTTATGAATATATAACAATAAATAAAACAAAGATAAATAATTAAGCGTGATACATCATCTTTAGGAAAACTCATTAGGTAAGCACAAAAAATCATCATAGTATTTATTTATAATCAATATATGTGATATAGGTAATGGTTATGGGTGTAATTAAGACAATTGAGGATATATTGTCTATGAAAATTAAATTTTAATCTATGAAGGGTATTTGGTTTTGGGTGGCCTTCTATAAGTGAGGTAAGTGGCACACAAGTAATTTTTAAAAGAAAATGGTGTATTCATGTTTTTCCTAAGGAAAAAAGGATAAATAATGGTCTTTTATTATGAAAAATACATCATAAAGTCTATATATGGAAATAAAATATATTATATACAAGTTATTTGGTCATTTTAACCCTTATATTTTGGGGTTTTACCCCTGCTAAATCTGTTTTCACTATAACTATGGTAAATCATTTTTAATATTTCCACTATTCATTATGGTTAAAAATTCACCATAACATATTGGATAATATAAATTATTACAATTCAAAATATGGAATCAATTTTACAAAAACTAAATTCAATTAATTGTAAAATTTCCATTTAATAGAAAACCAAAAGATGTGATGATAAAGCACGTTTTCAAGAAGTATATTCTGAGGGAAAAGATGAATTTATATTAACACTTTGACCAATAATAATCATTGAATTAATAAAAAATAATATTTATTGATATATAATCATTAAAATTTATTTTGATATTTCTCATTATGGAATATAATATTTAATAAAATTGAAAAAACATTGTGAATTTCTTTAAAAAATCATAACAATGCCATTTTAACCCCAAAAAACTAACTTATTAATAAAAAAATTATAAAGTATATTCAAAATCAATTTTTTTGAATAAATATAGAATAATATATATTTATTTTACATAAAATCCTATTTAAAACATAATAGGACCCTTAAATTTATTTTATTATTGTATATAACTAACATCTATTAAAAATTTTCTTATTTTCCATTATTAACTATATAGTTATCATTTTATAGAAAAGTAAAAATATTTAAACATAAATTTATTTTTATATAATGAGTTCAAAAATAAAATTCATTATTTAAATTGAAAATTATTTAATTTATGAATCTTTCCATTAAATAAAATATTATAATAAAATATATTATTTATAACTATTTCATTTTTTATATAATAAATATAATATATTTTTATAATAAAAATAACTTTCAAATTCATAATATTGTATTTCAAAATTATTTATTCAATAATTAAATAATTTGTAATATTATTCACATATTTTATATATTGATTCCTATCAACGTTATTCAATTACTAATCATGTATGAATTTCATTCCCTAATTGAATTTTAGATACTCATGTTGCCACTTCAACCATATAGTTGTTCTGGAAAATGTTATCATATTGAGTCTCTTTATTGCACAACACTTTCTCTATATAGTCTAGAATCTAAATATGATATTATTCATATGAATTGTTTTCATGAACAATTTTGGGTTGACCCTAAACTAGTCAACCAAGTTGGTGGACCTAAGGGTGTTCCCGATCCCCACGGGATATAAACTACTTTCATGGATCATGAAACAACTATTGGTAATGATTTGGACCTTGTTCAAGAGATAAATAAATAAAATAACTGAACAATAAAAATAATAACTTAAAGATGGAATAAATAAATTTCAACTTGTACCTCCATGTTACCTCATGACTCTCCACCAAACAAATAATGATGTTCTCTAATAATTATGTAAAACATGGAGAACCTGAAAATAAAATGATAAAGTAGGAATGCGCACAAAAATTCAAAATAATAATACTAAAGATGATCCCCATTATCCATGAATTTTCCATTCCAAAAAATATTCCACTTATATTAGTTAGAAATAAATTTATTATAATATGTTTTTCACATTTCATTAAACAAACATAAGTTTCCAATTTTAAAATCCAACCCTAGGAACCTTCCATATTCAAATAGATAATACAATTAATAACCATAACCCAAACCAGATAATACTTGTGTAGTGATAAAAAAAATTATGGGTAAATAAAAAAATAAGTTCCAAAGGATAAAAATAAATGGATATAGAAAGTAACCATGGGATTTATTATGTATCCCTAGAGTATTCATGGATGTACTCGATTTGAAACCAAATTGAATCATATTTTAAACCCTCTATGTCAATTACCAATTTTTCAGTGACTAACTAATCCAGTTTTACACCACACCTAGCCTATTTTCAATCCAAGGGGTACTGACCAGTCTAATCAGGGTTGATCAGATACTATCATGTGATAATTTAAGGGATGCCCAGGGACCCTTGAATATATATATATATATTGTAAGTAGGAGGACCTCACATGTGTGGCTCACATTACCTTCCATCACCGCACTTTCCTTCCCCAAACACAGACACCCAATATGATAACCTATAAAGGTATATCTATCCTATAGATGTCCCCATTATATATATATATATACATACACGTGTAGTACATCATTAAAGGTTCCAAAAAGGTTGTCATGTCACATAAACCGTCAACCATTTGAAAAAAATATATTTTAAAGGTGTTAATCATCATTTTCACTTCCGAGGACACATTCTATTTCCAAAATAAAAAAATCCCAACAATTGAATAATTTATTTCAAAGAATTTACAACACATCGCATTCACACGCATAATACCAAATGATCCATTTTATCGTAAATCTAGTTCCACATCCACACACATCCAATATAGAGTTATAATTTCAAAAAATAATTAAAGATGATCAACAAGCATTTCCCTTCCAAAACCAAATTGATTTAAAACCCAACATAAAAAAACAAGGACATTTGGAAAACACCATTTTAAAGTTTCTTATTCTTCTGAATGAACACCCATTTGGGCATATAGTGAACACATGGATGCTCCAACATCCAATGAAACAATTTAATATTGATGAAAACACTTAAAACCATTTTCACAAAAAATGCATTTTCTTTTAAACATAACCCAACAACTCATATAATTTGACACACTTAGGTAATCCCATTAAAAACCATCAAAATCCTACCAAAATAGTTAAACACATCTACCAAGATATCACATTATCAAATTATAGACTCAAAACAAAATTGGAAATCCCATAATGCAATTGAAACACAAATAAGGAAAAATATTTCTCAAACCCACCAATATAAATCAACTTCATAAAACACTCCATATAAAACACCCCCAAAAAAATAATTTTAACAATTAAATCCCAAAATAATTCTAACAGAACTTATTTTGTGTATAAATACTTAGTAATAATTGAAAACACACCTCAGAAGTTATTTTTAACAAATTCTATTATACAAAAAATCATAAAAAGTTATCCAAATGCATTATAAAGGTGAGGATCGTGTTTGAAAAAATTAACAAAACAATATTTTGAATTTTATCGAACACACAAAGTGCACTTCCTGTTAATAATAAATGAAAAATAATATGGTGACATATTTTTATGAAAATATACCAACTCTATAACATCATAATAACCTAGTAAACTATATCATAAACATGAAAATCATGTTTAACATTTATGTAAATTAACTCAAGTACTAACTGAATTAGTACTCCCCTCGTGCGATGCACGAAACTATAAAATAATAATTATTATTAACTATAGATTACTGTTTATAAAACATAATAGTTTATATTAATAATAAATATTTTGAAATTCATAATTTCATTGTTCTCAAATATGAATAATTAACAGTAAACACTGAATTTTTTTAAATGATGTTAAATAGAAACTAAAAATGGAAACATACCATATAGATAGTTGAATTAGGTATAACATTGAAACAAAAACATAGAAACATAACATCAAAATGGAAAAAACACCATGGTTAATTGTTTGCAAAGAAATATAGCTCTTGACTATTCTGTCACCATGGAAATAGATCTGTGGATTCTTCTATCTTGATGGAAATATATCATAAATATAGTTTCAGCAGATGATACATGAATGATAACAGTAACTGGAACCATGGTTTACAATAGCTGTCAGTCTGCGCATCTGTGTCCAACTCGTTTCATTAAAATGTGCATTCAATGGCCTCCTAGTACTGTCAGGATCCTTTGATTTAGAGGATTAGCAATTCATGATGTTTTTAAAATATTATATTGATCCTTTAAATACGTAAATTGGCATGAATGTGAGTTAATGACACATATTAATATGGATAAACAACTGTTGACATTCTAAAAAAAGAGCATAATAGATGATACATTCAGAATAATGTCATTGGGAAAAAACATATGACATATGTATCTTCAGATGCATATTTGTGACATGATGTTGAATTGCAGCCCCAAACCTAAATGATATATTTGCATTATACTCTTCCATTATGGAAGGGAAAAAGATGAGATATCATAACATAATATTTCAATTTTTCTAAAATGAAAATTATATGACCAAGAAATGAAATATCTGAAAACCAACATCCCTATTCTGAAAATGGTTATTCTGGTTAAGGGGATATCTAGAAACAAACATCACTATTTTGGTTTCTTGGAAGTCAACTCCAAGTGTCCTCATAAAATCAGTTATAAATGAGATTTCAAGCTTATATCTGAAAAAACAATCTAGAGAAAATTAAAAATGAAACAGGAGTTGAAAAAATTGATGGAATAATAATTTCATCAAAACCTACACTAACTTTAGCATGCTCTATAAAAGCAGGAAGAAGTGACATTTCATGACCATTTGAATGTCTACCTTCTTCAATGATTTTCATGGATGTTGCGTTGTGGTTTTTAATTTCCACCAGAATAGATGAATCCTGGGTATGTAGACGGGCATCCAGATTTATTTTCTCTAATTAGAGATAGTCACCCATGCTATGAATCTTAAAAAAAGACATCAACCACATCAAAAGACATGAAAAATGAGATTAAATCTCTAAAACAGATGAAGATAGAGTGAATAATATTTTCACGTGCGAATCAGTATCACCATTCTATATAATGTTGATTTCTTCCTATGGGTAATCAACATCATGGAGATCTAGAAGATGATTGGAAGATATTCACAGGACACAAAGATTAAGATTATTTCATTGATAAAACCATCAACCATAAATAGTATCATTTTTACATAGCCAATATTTTTCAACTGTAAAAAACAATTTGAATTAAAAATTAACAATGTGAATTTAAAATATATTTACATAGAATTAAGAAAATGAAGTCATGTATAGAGAAGTAAAACATTATCATTTTATTTATATGTAGAATTATGTAAATGAAGTCATGTATACATAACTCAAACAGACTCAATTCCATTTATTGACAAATAGAAATTTCCACTCCAAACAGACTGCAAACAACTGTGAACAGGAAGTCAGGTATAAAACAACTACAAAAAACAAATTTTCTTGTTTTTTTAATACAAGTTGTAATTAACATATAAATCGGAGTTGTTAGTGTAGAATATAGTTGATGGGACACCATTAAAAACCCATGTTCCATATAGTAGATGCTTTGGCCGAGATAGATTATTCTTCTTATAGGTGAAAAAACAAAAACAATTCCTACACAAAAAATTCATCAGCCTCAACCAATTCATCATCTATTACCAGTCACTCCTCTACCTAGAAAACTATGCTATACGCAACATCGATGATATTATTTCGAGTGTTTCACAGTAAATAATGTCAGAATATCCTTTTATATTGGAAGCAGACTGTGAAAGATAAAATTTCAGTGATTTGAATGCCATACCTTGTTGTGGTACCATGAAATTATTTCCTCTTGAACATGGTTATGAAATTAAGTAACTGAATCAAGAAACATAATAAAAATATTTCAATAAAAAATGAACCTCTACTATAAAATAAGGATACACCATGGAACACTGGATAAATTTCTCTAAAATACATAATACTTTTATCTTAAAAATGATCTGATGATCTAATAAAACAAAAGGACCACTTCTCAAACAAATTACATGTTTTACTACCCAAAAAAATGCATGAGCCATTGCTCAAAGAAAAAACATATTCCCCTAATCTAAAAAATGATCCATTAATGAAATAAAATACATCATTTAGTACTCAATTAAAATACAAGATCTAATACCATAAAAAATGATCCACTTCTCTAAAAAATTTCATGTCAGTTTTAGTAGAGGTAACTAATAACATTTTGATGTTAAATAGACAATTACCAAAATGAAAACATTTCAATAAATTAATTTATTGTTGTACCTAGATTTTTTGTGGTGTGAAAGTATTATAGTGATGTAATAAGAATTAATAGGCCATGTGCTGATCACCTACACATTAAGGAAATATTTTTTGCTACAGATACATTAATATTTAAAAATGAGAATGCATATTATGTATGACTAATAAGGAAACACTTTAATAAGAAATCTATAAATATGAGTAAAAAAACTGTTAAAATAGTAAGTATGGTAAATTGGGAAATACTTTAATAATAATTCTTGAAATATCTATGTATGAAGAATATGGAAACATTTGAACCTAAAATGCCTGAAATTAGTTATGTTTCAACAGCCTTTATGCAATTAAATATTTTTCAGTGTCATATTAAAATCGGTGCACTGAACTGTTATCTCAAATAAATTCAATGAAATGGTCTGTTACCTCAAGAGAAGACCCTTCACCAATAGATGTGTTGAACCCCAGTACCACCAAACCATATCTGTCATACCACCATAAATCTGCCCAACTAAATAGAGAATATAGTTAGAATAACTTGAAGGTAATTGTTTCAGTTGAAATCAACGAAGCACATATCATATAGTAAATAGTATAATGTTATATATTTGAAGAACTGTACATACATGAGTGGATGATATATCTTATGTATAAGTTTCAAATCCTATGGAAATGTTTGAACCTTATGGTGAATACCTACAAGAAAACTCACATATGATCATGCATGAAAATGCAAGATTTCAGAAGTAAATTGTATTCTATATGCATGATAATATAATATAAAAGGTAAATTCAATCCCAGTACATGATAATTCAATATAAAATTCAGCATAAACTACAATATGAAGTTATATTGAAATGGCTATAAAAACAGAAATGTAAGCTGAAATTTTAGTACATCATGAACTAATATAAAGATCAATATAAAATACATTATAAATGGATGTATAATGTAAAATAGAATGCAGTTCTAGTTTAAGTTAGAATAAATAAAAAATTTATTAATGTCATGGTATTCATGAACAATTATGTTCTTACGTAATGTAGGTATTTCCATGTTCCATAACATGACCAGAAAGGATTTGAGATAATCATGCATGTATTCTGACCCGAATGAATTTGAAAATGAGAAAAACATAACATATGAATTTCATTGATATTTATACACTTTCAGATTGTCTTGAATTCTAGAAGTAATTACATAGTCAAGTTTATAGGAGAAAAAGATTTCAATTTAATATGGAGAAGAAAAAGGGAGAATATAACGTCCCATACATTACATACATTGTTAATACTTCAAAATTGAGGCACACTTATTACCACATATGACAAAACCACAAAAGACCGTATAGGTATAGTGTCTTCAGAAATTGGGAATCATAAACAACTGGTTCATAAATCTTCTATAGTGTCTCCCATTTATTTCATCATATCTAGGGTCCATTTAGCATATTCTACTTAATATCCATCTTCCTGACCTGGGGAAAAGAAAACATAAAAGGGTGAGCTCAAATGCTCAGCAAGGGAAAATAAAGGAAATAAAAATCATATCATATCTTTTTGAAAATCATAACCTGCAAAAGAGATCATAATATCTTAACATGGAACAAATCATATAAGTTAAAATGAGATCCCCATAATCATAACATAAAACTTGAAACTTTGTGGCATGTACACATAATCATGGAAAATCATTTCTTGTTAATCATGACTCATTGCCAAGACTATCTTAGTGGACAAAGTCCCTTTCTGAACCGAGTCACCCTCGTTCCAGTCCTGTTTCACTGAACCGGTATAACCTACCGTTCCAGCCATCTCTATATCATGAGATATAAAATCTTTACCCAATGAATTGTAGGGAGATATAGGTCCCACCCATCTTATAATGAATCCTTTCTTATTTGTGCCACATAATCATAAACCATACATCATAGCGTAACCCGTGTAATAAAAATGGGATTCTTAAACAATATGACATCATAAAACAATTCATATAAGATAAAGGAATTCATAAAAATATTTCCATCTCAACATAATCAAACCAATGTAATAATAGGGATAAAAACCGAACCCTTTTATTATCTTAGATGGAAAATAATTTTGATAAAATACTTGAACTCTATTCTTGAGGAAAATATCCTTTCTACTTCAAAAACATTTTTCCTTTCATAACATGTCATACAAATTTAAAATAAAATAATTTGATTAAAAATAAACGTGAAAACATGTAAAGGTAGTTTCTTGGAAATAATGTTTTAAAAATCCATTCATTCCGTATAAGTTAAAAAAAACATTCTTCGTACTTTTGTCGGAAAATTCAAAAAGTACCTCATACGAAAAAAGACAAAAGATTCCTTTCATACATATTACTAAAAACTCACCGAAGGGTAAAAATGGATTTAAAAAATTTTAGGTGGATGGAAATAATATTACATATTGATGAAACATGGATGTGGATGATAAAATACACCCCAGTAAATACTTACGAATAAAGAATCTCGGATAAAAATGAGATTGTGATATTTCCCTTACCTTAGGTCCGATTTGCTTTGTACGTGTCCGAATCTCCTGTATAACGGTTTAAATAATGTTATTGACTTATTCCAGAATCATACATATTGATATGATATCATATATGGTCATATTCATAGCTTCTTATTAGTAATATTTCATCGTTACTTGTTACACGGGTCTTTATTGCCTTTTGTTCTTATGCATGTTTTGTCGAATAAATTCTTATTCATCTTTTAAGATTATAGATACCATATATCCAGAATGTTATTAGTGTAACATATATCATATTTATTCATTCGATTCATTTATATAATTACTATGTAATGATGATCATGTAGAATGAGTCGCATCACATCGTGGAGACGGTATTCTGTACGTACGCACGAGTGATGATATCGTTCCTATGATCGTGGAATTGTATTAGAGTATATATATATATTATTTCAGTATCAATATTACTTAATAATAATCATAAATAGTTACTCATTAAACCATTATACCCATCCTTGTAAAGTGATGGTGGAAAATAGATTACACCACGGCGTGGAGATGGTATTCCGTACGTACGCACTCGCGGTGATTTCATTTTTCCGTAGGATGGACAAAATGTGAATTAGAGTTGTTTCATATTTATAATAACATATCAGTATTTATTTAATACTGATGTTATTACTTTATCATGAAACAACTAAAGAAGATGAAGTTGAAGAAGAATGAAATTGAAAAGATCGGTAATGGATATTACCTCTTCTTTGGAACGCCTCGTTGAATCCTCCACTTAGGGAACTAATATTGGTCTTTGAAGAAGACCAGGACCTCTAGGATTATTCTAGGGAATTGGAGAGGAGAAAATGGCTGGGGTTGGCTGAGCTTGAGTGCTCAAATTGGTGTGATGAGGAGGGGGAGGAGGTGCCCTTTTATAAGGGAGGAGAGGGGCACCTTAGGAATATCTCAAAATATTATTTTATATTAAATTCAAAATCGGTTTATAATGGTTCCAAAGGGTCTTATTTCGAAGCTAAAGTGGGGATGGGTCGAAATCCTATCAACAAATAGGATTTATACAAGTTTATGGTATTATTTTAACCTTATCAATTAGATTTAACTCTATGTTAAATAATTTATCTTTTAACGTGTCTTTTTGTTTTCTTTCACTATATGGTTAATACACGTACTATAACATGCCAAACGAACCCCAAATTGTTTATTATTAATATATATATCCTTATCTAAGTCATTTGGCCGAACCTTATATTTTTGGAATAAAATTACAATTAATAATATAATATTTTATTTAAAAAATATTTTGTGTCAATTTTGACACTATTTGATATATGATTTTTGTGAAAATTATAACAGAATTATATGTTCAAACCATGTAAATTAAATCAACACTAATATATCATAGTAACCTAGAAAATTAGTGTAATTCATAAAAAGTCTCAAATTACATTTATTTTGGTGTTTATAACATCAATTATGTCAATATTTCATAAATAAGATAATTACTGCATCATCGTTGTGTCATAATTAAATTAAATTATTTAATGTCTAAAAATTATAAATAAAAAACCAATATGTAGGAAATATTTTTAGATTTCTAATGAATATTTATTGTTGAATTTATCTTATGTATAACCCCATATTAAAAATGAGTTACTTATGAAACATTGATTTTAACTATTTTAACCCTTCTTTAAATAAATTAACAATAAATGTCCTAATTTAACCCAAGTGGGCCTAAATGGTCATATTTTATTCATAAGGTTGTTTTTGGTCGAATTACACTTATCCAATAGAATTAGGACATGTGTTAGGGTAATAGTAATATCATATTTACCCTTAGTTACCCTATTTACTATTAACCGCGGTAAAAAAAGTAAAAAGTTACTATTCACCAAAAATTATTTTTATCTCATTGAACCACATTTTACTTACTGATATCAACCGTGTCTATCGGATTTTCGAAATTCCATTCATAGAAGCGGTAAAATTATGTTTTATGCAAAATTCAGTTTTTAACCTACCACTTAGTGGTTTCACTATTCATCAAAAATTGAATGTTTTCAGAAAAATACCAAAATTTCACCCTAGGCTAATTTCAGTATTCCGAATCCAAAAATGAAGTCCATTTTGAAAAATAAAATTTATAAAATTTCAAAAAGTGGTTATTACTATTCATAACGGCTAGTTTTAATAATATTTTAATAGCATATCGTTGATTAGTGAAACTCGGTATTGCGTACGACGCAAGCAATCGAGGAAGGTCGTGATTGCGTGTAAAGTAAGCCAAGTTAGTATGTAGTGAATGATTCCTTTGATTATATATAAAAAAAAATATTACTCATAAAAATATCGGGTGTTACATTCTACCCCCCTTAAAATGAATTTCGCCCTTGAAATTCGTCACTTTATAACAAACAGATGAGGATACTACTCCCTCATCATATACTCAAGCTCCCATGTAGCTTCTTCTAATTGGTGGTTCCGCCATAAAACTTTCACCAATTGAGTGGTCTTGTTTCGTAGGAATTTTTCGCTACGATCCAGAATCTCTATCGGCTGTTCTTCATAAGAAAGATCTTGCTCCAGCGGTACAACTTCTGAGCTGAGTACATGTGAAGGATCAGGTATGTACTTTCTCAGGAGAGATACATGGAACACATCGTGAACTTGAGAGAGATTCGGTGGAAGCGCCAATTGGTAAACTACCTCCCCAACACGATCCAGTATTTCGAAAGGACCGATATATCTAGGGCTCAACATCCCCTTCTTTCCAAATCTCATAACCCTCTTCCAGGGAGATATTCGTAAGAACACTTTATCACCCACTTCAAACTCTAGTTCTTTTCTTCGGTTGTCGGCATAACTTTTCTGTCGATTCTGAGATGATCTTATGTGTTGTTGAATAGATCGGACCTTTTCTGCCATTTCATCAACGAGATCAGGTCCTAATAGCTTTCTTTCCCCAACTTCATCCCAGCAAGTTAGAGTCATACATTTTTTTCCATAGATAGCTTTATAAGGAGCCATCTGAATACTGGAGTGAAAGCTATTATTATAAAAAAATTATACCAAAGGTAGGTGTTGATCCCAACCTCCTTTGAAATCCATAGAGCATGCTCTCAACATATCTTCTAGGGTTTGAATTGTTCTTTCAGACTGACCGTCTGTCTGGGGATGATAAGCAGTGCTGAAACTCAACTCTGTATCCAGAGTATGCTAAAGACTTCGCCAGAACTTCGAGGTAAATCTCGGATCCCGATCAGATATAATAGAAAGTGGTACTCCATGCAATCTTACCACTTCCTTTACATATATCCTGGCAAGCTGATCTAGAGTGAAATCCTCTCTAATAGCAATGAAGTGTGCAGACTTTATAAGACGATCAACTATGACCCAAATAGCATTATTTCCATTGGATGGTTTAGGAAGTCCTGTGACAAAGTCCATAGTGATGTTTTCCCATTTCCATTCGGGTATGGGCAATGGTTGTAACATCCCCTTAGACTTTTGTCTCTCAGCTTTAACTTGTTGACAAACCAAGCATCGAGAGACATATTCAGCAACATCTCTTTTCATGCCATCCCACCAGAAGTACTCTTTCAGGTCCCTATACATCTTCGTGCTTCCAGGATGAATAGAGAATGATGAACTATGAGCCTCATCCATCCGCTCCTTCTTTAATTCAGGGATGGGAGGAACACAAACCCGATTCCTAAACTTTATTATCCCATAACAATCAAGGTTGAATTCAGGAACATTTCTCACCTTCTTTTGTAACTCTACATCTTCTTTCTGTGCCTCTTTAATCTTCACATGTATATATGGTTGAACATTCATTTGAGAAAGATTAGATTTTTCCCCTTACATTATAATTCCATGATCCATCCTTTGTAAATCCATAAATATTAGATCTTTTGTGATCCTCATCATGGATAAACTAGCATGGTCTTGTCGACTTAATGCATCTGTCACCTTGTTTTCTTTCCCAGGGTGGTAATGGATTGAGCAGTCATAATCCTTAATCAGCTCCAACCATCTTCTTTGACTCATATTCAGCTCCTTTTGTGTGAAAATATACTTTAAACTTTTATGATCAGTATAAATATCACACCTTTCACCATAAAGGTAATGTCTCCAAATCTTTAATGCAAAGATTACCGGAGCCAACTCCAAATCATGTGTTGGGTAATTTTGCTCATGGATTTTCAACTGTCGTGAGGCATAAGCTATCACCATATCATTTTTCATAAGAACACACCCCAATCCCTTATTGGATGCATCGCTGTATATCACAAACCGTTCTCCACTACAAGGTAGTGTGAGCACGGGTGCACTGGATAACCTTCTTTTCAACTCCTTGAAATTCTCTTCACATTCTTCTGTCCAGACAAACTTAACTCCTTTCCGGGTCATCTTGGTGAGTGGATTAGATAATCATGAAAAATCCTTTACAAAACATCGATAATATCCATCCAAACCAAGAAAACTTCGGATCTCAGTTACTGTTGTTGGTCTTGACCATCTTTCGATAACCTCTGTTTTTTCTGGATCCACAGATATCCCCTCTTTTGAGATTATGTGACCCAAAAATGCAACTTTGTGAAGCCAAAATTTACACTTGGTAAATTTGCCATAAAGCATCTCCTTTCTCAGGGTCTTCAATATAATTCTCAAGTGATCTTCATGCTCTTCCTTTCTATTTGAATAGACAAGAATATCGTCTATCAAGACTACCACAAATTTATCAACATAGTCTCTAAAGACTCTATTCATTAGATCCATGAAGATAACAGGGGAATTAGTAAGACCAAATGGCATCACTATAAATTCATAGTGTCCATACCTTGTATGGAAATCCGTCTTTGGTATATCCTCCCTTTTGACCCTTAATTGATGATACACTGAACGAAGATCAATCTTGGAAAAGTATTGAGCTCCGCGTAGTTGGTCAAATAAGTCATCAATGCGTGGGAGATGATATTTTTTCTTGATAGTGATCTTGTTAAGTTCTCGATAATCAATGCAGAGTATCATTGATCCATCTTTCTTCTTAACAAAAAGAACAGGTGCTCCCCAAGGTCATGCACTAGGGCGTATGAATCCCTTATCAAGATTATCTTGGAGTTGCTTCTTCAATTCCTGCAACTCAATTGGGTCCATTCTATAAGGTGTCTTTGAAATAGGCAAAACACCCAGTTTGAGTTCTATTAAAAACTTAACTTCACGATTTGGTGGAAGACCTGGCAATTCCTCCGGAAAGACATCATCAAACTCTCGTACGATGGGCATATTCTTAATCATATGTTTCTCACCAACCATTTGAGATAAATAACCTTCATTTAGTGGTATCAAGACCCATAAGATGGAAGGAATTTCCACTGGAAGGCTATGTTCAACCTTGCATCGATAGACGATCGTATATTGATCTGGAAAATGAAATGTGACTTCCCTTCTTTGGAAATTGATATGATCTCCATGTAGAGAAAGGCAACCCATGCCAAGAATCACATCAAATTCCACTAAAGGAAGGATCACAAGATTTGCAGGAAGCACTTTCCCACAAACATCGATCAGAGAAAAATTATAAACTTTTGATGCGACTGTTGTGCCATTAGGTGTTGTCACAGCTAACTCAACATCTAATTGTTGAGGTAATACGATGATACCCTTAGAAAATTTTTCAGAAATAAAATAGTGGGTGGATCCAGAATCAAATAAAACATTTTCTACTTTAGAGTGGATGGTATGTGTACCTTTCACCACTTCGTTATCGTATTCCACATCGCTGATAGAAATTGCATGTGACTTTCCTTTGTCTTTAGCCTTAAGATTTTGTTGATGTCGACCATCATCATCAACCCTTGGATTTGGGCATTGATTGGCATAATGCCCCATCTCCTTGCACTTGAAACATTGAAGTGTAATAGGTTCATTCTGTGTATCCCTTACTTTGTTTGCATCATTAGACATCTTCTTCCCATTATCGCGGAATTCAAATGCCCGATGACCTTCCTTTCCACATTTGAAACATTTACTTGTCCCTTTAAGACAACTACCTCCATGTTTCTTTCCACACTTTGAGCATAAGGGAAAGCTCATCTTCTTTTCAGTGTTCTCTTTAGATTTTACTTTGAATTCTATATTCCTCTTCTTATCAAACCCATGTGACTGATGGGTTACTCCAATCTCCATCTCGACTATGAGAGCACATCGAACGATTTCCTCGTAGCTATTGAAGTCCCTTATGGATAACGCCCTTCGAAGACTTGGTTTTAAGCCACTATAGAATCGATCGATCTTACTCTCAGGTTGGATAATAATACCAGAAGCGTACCTTGCATGTCTTGTAAAATTTGCTTCATAGGTACCAACAGATTTATCAACCCTTTGCTTCAGTTCAAGAAACTCTTTCTCCATCTTTGTTCGGAGAATACGAGGGAAGTACTTATTGAAGAATAAGTTCTTGAACTCATCCCATTCCATAGACTCAATTTCATCCCTTTTCCTCGTATTCTTAATAAGATTCCACCATTGATCAGCATCTCCTTCCAAACGATACACTGCTAGGATGACTTTATCATGTTCAGAACATTGAAGAACTGAAAATATCTTTTCAGTAGTACTAATCCATTGTTCAGAAACTAATAGATCAGTAGACCCACTGAAAGAAGGCGGACGCTGCCTCATGAAGGATTCAACAGAATGTTGCTCCTTCCTTTGCTCGTTTGGAAGTCCTGCATGATTCATAGCTTGAGAAAGTTGTGTGATCATGGATACAAGATTTTGCATTCCAGCTCTCATATCGTTTGGTTGCTCAGGGGGACAATCATTGCATTTCCCATCGCATTCCGCATTAACATGGTTCCTTCGGGTTCCAACCATTGACTAAAACCAAGACGAATAGTGTGAGAAACACTAATTATAATTAGGAAAACTACATAATCAAGAATAAAATTTCACAATTAAGGTCTTATCCTAGGGTATTCATGGCCATTTCTAAAACACTAAGATAGTGTTCTATGCTTAGACTTATCCTTAGGGTTCTTACTAAGGCTTTCACATCCTAGTTTCCAAAGGTTGACTATACCTTTCCTCTGATACCAACTATAACGTCCCATACTTTACATACATTGTTAATACTTCAAAATTGAAGCACACTTATTACAACATATGACAAAACCACAATGGACCGTATAGGTATAGTGTCTTTAGAAACTGGGAAACATAAACAACTGGTTCATAAATCGTCTACAGTGTCTCCTATTTATTTCATCATATCTAGGGTCCCTTTAGAATATTCTACTTAATATCCATCTTCCTGACCTGGGGAAAAGAAAACATAAAAGGGTGAGCTCAAATGCTCAGCAAGGGAAAATAAAGGAAATAAAAATCATATCATATCTTTTTGAAAATCATAACCTGCAAAAGAGATCATAATATCTTAACATGGAACAAATCATAGAAGTGAAAATGAGATCCCCATAATCATAAAATAAAACATGAAACTTTGTGGCATGCACACATAATCATGGAAAATCATTTGTTGTTAGTCATGACTCATTTCCAAGACTATCTTAGTGGACAAAGTCCCTTTCTAAACTGAGTCACCCTCGTTCCAGCCCTGTTTCACTGAACAGGTATAACCTACCGTTCCAGCCATGTCTATCTCATGAGATATAAAATCTTTACCCAATGAATTGGAAGGAGATATAGGTCCCACCCATCTTATAATGAATCCTTTCTTATGTGTGCCACATAATCATAAAACATACATCATAGTGTAACCCATGTAATAAAAATGGTATTCTTAAACAACATGACATCATAAAACAATTCATATAAGATAAAGGAATTCATAAAAATATTTCCATCACAACATAATCAAACCAATGTAATAATAGGGATAAAAACAGAACCCTGTTATTATCTTAGATGGAAAATAATTTTGATAAAATACTTGAACTCTATTCTTGAGGAAAATTTCATTTCTACTTCAAAAACATTTTTCCTATCATAACATGTCATACAACTTTAAAATAAAATAAGTTGATTAAAAATAAACTTGAAAACTTGTAAAGGAAGTTTCTTGGAAATAATGTTTTAAAAATCCATTCATTCCGTATATGTTAAAAAAAACATTCTTCGTACTTTTGTCGGAAAAGTCAAAAAGTACCTCGTACGAAAAACGACAAAAGATTCCTTTAATACATATTACTAAAAACTCACCGAAGGGAAAAAGTGGATTTAAAAAATTGTAGGTGGATGGAAATAATATTACATATTGATGAAACATGGATGTGGATGATAAAATACACCCCAGTAAATACTTACGAATAAACAATCTCGGATAAAAATGAGATTGTGATATTTCCCTTACCTTAGGTCCGATTTGCTTTGTACATGTCCGAAGCTCCTGTATAATGGTTTAAATAATGTTATTTACTTATTCCAGAATCATACATATTGATATGATATCATATATGGTCATATTCTAAGCTTCTTATTTGTAATATTTCATTGTTACTTGTTACTCGTGTCTTTATTGCCTTTTGTTCTTATGCGTGTTTTGTCGAATAAATTCTTATTAATCTTTTAAGGTTATAGATACCTTATATCCAGAATGGTATTAGTGTTACATATATCATATTTATTCATTCAATTCATTTATATAATTACTATTTAATGATGATCATGTAGAATGAGTCGCATCACATCGTGGAGACGGTATTCCGTACGTACGCACGAGTGATGATATCATTCCTATGATCGTGGAATTGTATTGGAGTATATATATATATTATTTAAGTATCAATATTAATTAATAATAAAAATAAATAGTTACTCATTACACCATTATACCAATCTTGTAAAGTGATGGTGGAAAATAGATTACACCACGGCGTGGAGACGGTATTCCGTATGTACGCACGCGCGGTGATTTCATTTTTCCGTAGGATGGATAGAAGGTGAATTAGAGTTGTTTCATATTTATAATAACATATCAGTATTTAAGTAATACTGATGTTATTACTTTATCATGAAACAACTAAATAAGAAGAAGTGGAAGAAGAAAGAAATTGACAAGATCGGTAATGGATATTACCTCTTCTTTGGAATGCCTCTTTGAATCCTCCACTTAGGGAACTAAGATTGGTCTTTGAAGAAGACCATGACCTCTAGGATTATTCTAGGGAAGTGGAGAGGAGAAAATATCAGGGGTTGGCCGAGCTTGAGTGCTCAAATTGGTGTGAGGAGGAGGGGGAGGAGGTGCCCTTTTATAAGGGAGGAGAGAGGCACCTTAGGAATATCTGAAAATATTATTTTATATTAAAGTCAAAATCAGTTTATAATGGTTCCAAAGGGTCTTATTTTGAAGCTAAAGTGGGGATGGGTCTAAATCCTATCAACCAATAGGATTTAGCCAAGTTTAGGGTATTATTTTAATCTTATCAATTAGATTTTACTCTCAGTTAAATAATATAACTTTTAACGTGTCTTTTTGTTTTCTTTCACTATATGGTTAATACACTTACTATAACATGCCAAACGAACCCCAAATTGTTTATTATTAATATATATATCCTTATCTAAGTCATTTGGCCGAACCTTAGATTTTTTGGAATAAAATAACAATTAATAATATAATATTTGATTTAACAACTATTTTGTGTCAATTTTGACACTATTTGATATATGATTTTTGTGAAAGTTATAACAGAATTATATGTTCGAAAAAAGTTTATTAAAGCAACACTAATATATCATAGTAACCTATAAAATTAGTTTAATTCATAAAAAGTCTCAAATTACATTTATTTTGGTGTTTATAACATCAATTATGTCAATATTTCATAAATAAGATAATTACTTCATCATCGTTGTGTCATAATTAAATTAAATTATATAATGTCTAAAAATTATAAATAAAATACAATTATGTAGTAAATCTTTTTAGCTTTATAATGAATATTTATTGTCGAATTTATCTTATGTATAACCACATATTAAAAATTATTTACTTATTAAACTTTGATTTTAACTATTTTAACCCTTCTTTAAATAAATTAATAATAAATGTCCTAATCTAACCCAAGTGGGCCTAACTGGTCATATTTTATTCATAAGGTTTTTTTGGTCGAATTACACTTATCCAATAGAATTAGGACAGTGTTAGGGTAATAGTAATATCATATTTACCCTTAGTTACCCTATTTACTATTAACAGTGGTAAAAAAAAGTAAAAAGTTACTATTCACCAAAAATTATTTTTATCTCATTGAACCACATTTTACTTAATGATATCAACCGTGTCTGTCGGATTTTCGAAATTCCATTCACAGAAGAGGTAAAATTAAGTTTTATGCAAAATTCAGTTTTTAACCTACCACTTAGTGGTTTCACTATTCATCAAAAATTGAATGTTTTCATAAAAATACCAAAATTTCACCCTAGGCTAATTTCGGTATTCCGAATCCAAAAATGAAGTCCATTTTGAAATATAAAATTTATAAAATTTCAAATAGTGGTTATTAATATTCATAATGGCTAGTTTTAATAATATTTTAATAGCATATCGTTGTTTAGTGAAACTCGGTATTGCGTACGACGCAAGCTATCGAGGAAGGTCGTGATTGAGTGTAAAGTAAGCCAAGCTAGTATGTAGTGAAATATTCTTTTGATGATATATAAAAACAAATTATTACTCATAAAAATATCGGGTGTTACAGAGAAAATCACCTATTTTCTACCTTGTCTGTGTCTTTCATGGCTAGATCAATTTGATACAGAAATGCAGGATCCATACATGTGAGACCTCATCCACCAATTATCCTAGTCCAAATAACAATGATGTTCAATACATGATACTAAAATAATATTCTAGATTAAATCAACAAGAAAACAAAAATAGCATTTGTAAATCTGTCTATATGCTGGAAAATGTCTAGTGGATGCTAATGATTGATGTCATGGAATGTAGAGATACTCTAAGAAGTTTGAATTGTAGGTTGTTCATTGAAAAGAATGTAGTTAAAAAATGTATTCTAGTACATGGAAATCATGGAAAAACTAAAAAATGAAGCACAATGATAGTTATATCTACCACTTGTAATTATGATCTTAATGGGATTGAATTTAAATCAATAGTGAAATATTTTTGAAGCATTGACTACATACACAAACAAACGGATGATCCAAGGGTAATAGGTTGATTCAAAATGACATCATAAGAATAAACTTATTCACGTTCATGTGCTAAACAGTGATACAGTATACATCATTATGTGTATTTTTTCAGTAATCTTTAAATCAAATTAATATGGGTGGCTAGTTTGAAAGCAGTGAATAGATATATAGATGTTAAAAAATGTGAAACATCATTAAGAAATTAGAAAGAACAAAAGACTTCAATGTTTAATGTATATAAAAATGAAAATAAATGGTTAAATTTTAATGTGTGTAGTGAAGACATATTACATATCCCAAAATACGGAACTGTTTGATTTTTATGCAACATGTGTTAAAAAATTATTACTTTTATAGGTTTCAATTAGTTTTAACTAAATTAACCATGATAAATCTTCCTATACGCTAGAGTAGTTTCATTTGATGCTATGTGGGATGTCATGGCATTGGGAGGTGTTCTAAGAAGTTTTAATTATAGATTGTTCAATGAAGAAGAATTTAGTTATAATCCAAAAATGTATTTCAGTACATGGAATGCATGGAATATCAACCAAATTAAACATAATGATTATTATATTTGAGAACCTTAATTATAATTATAATGGGATTGTATTTAAATCAACAGTGAAAATTTTCTATGAAGCAGTGAGTATATAGTGATAATGAGTGAAATACCATAATCCCCATTAATGAGATGAGATGAATAGTTGAATACATACATAAAAACATTAGTATAATAAAACAATCCAACTATGAATTTAATGGCATACAAATATAATCGACCATTAGTTTACTAAAAGCATATGATGTTCTAGTATTTTCTTTATTGAGATATCTGATGCAGGGATTTATCATTGAGGAGACTATTTATGAATATTCTGACAAATTTTCCATTCCTAGGAAAAAAACTACGGAGACACATCATTAATTTTTTTGAATTATAAAAACAAAAATCTCGAATTAAAAATGTGTTATTGTATACCACATTCAATCTCACGAGTAATTTTCATCGAATTAGAGATGAATAAAGAAGTAGAATCTGAATAGATAGATAAAACATGGTTGAACAAATATATCCCTGAAACAACTTTAATAAAATGTATTACGGATGTAACAAATAAAATATTGAGCAGTGGACAAATAGATAGATTAAACACTTCTGAAATGGAATGAGGATAATATACCATAATGAAATAAGCATCTCTGAATCATGAACATGATGCCTAAAATTAATGAAGTTAAGAATAATTCATTGATTGAATCCAAATACAAGATAATGTGAAATTCAACTACATAACACCATGTAATCATCAAAGAATTAACATACTATTAATAACCATGAATATATGGTACTGAAATAACTTTCAGTAAAATCCTAATAAGCATCGTTAATGTTGTAAAAATAGTTATGATTTTTGGAATAAAATTCAATGTTAAATAAATAGTTCATAGAAAATGAAACAAAAAAAATCTCAACACAACAAAGGGTAATGTATGAGTACATAATCGAGATGTATGAAGCTATACCTATGGTATGCGTCGATAAACTCATCAGACGTTAGGGAAGGATTCTTCTACAGGAAGAATCATTGGTATCAGGGTCGCTAATGATGGATTTTCATGCTATAAAAACCAGTAATGGTAATGCGAGGAATACACAAAAAACTAGGTTGACTTATGCTAAAATATATATAAGGAGGAAGAGGGATCACCAGTATGTATGAATAGATAGATACCATGAGGAGGAGATCGAAGGATTCAAGATTTTGTAGGAACCCTATCTTTGAAATAGGTTCTTACGAACTTGTAACAGAAGAATGACAAACCCTAAGACTGTACTTCATACAGGTAGATGTCGAATTTCAATGAAGGAGGGATACAGAAGGCGGGACTAATGGGAGGAGTAGATCGAAGGAACCTCTGTTCGAGGGAGATGCAAACTGCAACCCGCGAGGAGGTTTTCCAGGCTGGGGATGGTAAGCGTGATGAAGCTGTCGAGGTCGGGGATGGAATACTGGAGGATAATGAGGGAATCGAGGACTACAAAAACCCTAATCGCGGCTGGATCCAAAGGGTTAAATGGAAGGTGATTCTGTATATACGTAAGAAGGTGAAAAATTAATGGAGGGGGGGTGTGATGGTCGGGTGGTATAATAGGGAATGAGTGAGTATTTTGGGTGACATGGCTATTTGTGGAGGCAGCAAATCAAGTTGGAAACACCCAGCTTTAGTATATATAGTGGATTAACAAAAAAGGAAAAACACATATTTATATACCTCAATAGCATGAAAATTAAAAAAACCCATATAGGAGGAAGATAACCCCCCCACTTATGGACCATGAGGAACACCCTTGACATTGAGAAATATCAATCCAATAATCAAACATATCCATCAATTATTTTCCAATGATGAAATCCTCAAAGGGGAACTGTAAAATTAATTGAGAAAGGAGGGGATACTCACTAGAGGGGAAGTTAACTGCATGACGGAGGATCCTCCGCCATATGAGGGTGGCGCTGGGAAATAGAGGCCCGTCGAAGGATTATTTGGGATTGGAAGTTGTGTGTTAGTTGGATGCCACATGAGGGAGGGGTGCCACTTGATTGTGGACTGAAGGATGCTATGACCACCAGAGGGAGCACTGGCTAGAGTGGGGAGCACCAGTGGGGTTATGTAGGGAGGGGGGTGCATGCAAGGAAGGGAGGGGGAGAGGGAGGTCATGTGGGATATGGAAAACAGAGGGGGAGTGTTGCTAGTTTATTTTTAAAACCTAATAATTTTAATATTATTAACAACATAAAATAATAATAATATACATAATAATAATAATTTTTGTAACAACAAAATAAAAAAATTAAACAATGATAACATTATCATCCTCAAAACCAAAACAATAATAATGATAAGGACGGAAGCTAGAAAATAGTAAACGTGATGACTGCAATGTTTTGGCTAACTGTGTGGGGCCCTTGTAGTGGCCTAGAACTAATAAAATTTTCCAAATATCAAAAATTTAAACCTGGTATTAAAAATATGCATCAAACAAAATACCTAATATAAGGAAAATAATAAAAATAAAATAGTATCTAAGGTCAGGGTGTAAAAATTATCTCCACCACAGAAGAATTCATCCCCCAGAAGGTCACCATGATAATGGATAAACCAAAAATCATTCCATTCCCAATCAATATCGAGAGAGAAATCATAAACATCAGGGTGACTATCCACACCACAAGTCACACCCAGCCGTTCAGGAAGAAACAACTGCATAGGAACAAGAAGAGTACATGCATGGGTTTTCTCCAATAAAAGAACAAAATTGGTATGAGAACTTGAAACCCAAACAATCCACCCCGGGTAGGGGCTAATGTAGGAACTCCCAACAATTGTAAAAGCATCTTCCACAACATAAGCAAAAAAAATCTGCCACTAGAACTAGAATCTTTTCAAACACTTATCGAACTCCCAATACTTGGAAGAACCTCACGAAAAAAATAAGTCTAAATTATAGATGGGAAACACCATTCACCTTTCTCAAAAAACCAAAAAATTTCCAAAATAGAACCACTTAATGAGAGCCATCCTATATTTGATTCAAACACACATTAAGAAAAAAAAATTCATAAAACCATATTCAAAATAGATACAACTGGTTAGGTTATGATAGAGCGAGTTCATCGTGATATTATAAGAATGGATGAATATACAACACCAGGAGAATATGAATAAGGAATCCTTAAATGTATTTTTTCCAAAAAAAATATTAAAAAATAGGACATATTCTCTGAAAACCCGGACAACCCTCTTTGTCTGTGAGAATCACTCCCAGAGCTATGGCTCAGGCTCTAATGACAAAATCATCTCCTACCTCATAGTCAGGTATGAGAATCTATCAGTTAAAACCCCTTCATTGGAAACAAATTCCTGAAAAACATCCCATGGGGACCCAATTGATCACAATGATGGTAGGTCATCCGAGGGATGCAACAAGATGGATTTGAATGCTCAAATAGAACACAATTGTGGCCCACACAAAAATTAACCGATGAATCAGAAACTAGAACCATTTAATGAGAATACATAGAAATTTTTTTTTACGACATATACATTATAGAAGATGTTGAGATTTTATAAAAAATTAGAGATTCAATATTTTCAACTACTTGATCTCAAGAAAACAACTCATATAATAAAACATCATCAAACAACATCTCAAAATGATGTTCCATTGATTAGAGGACACACCCCTTGATCATTGGATGAATACCCCCCAAGTAAAAAAGAACTATTCATCAGGTCATGTGACACCACCTCTGGGGAAAAGGATACAAGATCCTTGATAGGGTAAATTTAGGCTTCCAACATCCTTTTTCCTTGTTGAATACACATGACATCTTCCCATTAATTCATCTTCACCTCTTTATGTAAGAACCATTGGATGATGACAGATTTAAATACATACCATTTCATCCAATCATTCATTGAAAAATAGGCTAGAAGAACCCATTCATCCAGAGATGGAACTTTGAAAAAACAAAAAAATGGCACTTACTCCAACTTCTCCGGAAATTCCCAATACCCTGAAGACACAATGGACCAATTCAACCCACGCCACATCCTATTAATGACCCTGATCATTGTGATAATTAGGAAAAAATCGAGATGAACTCAAAACTGGGAATCAGTCAATTATATCCCTAGGAACCTTTCTATGTGGAATGTTTTAAAATCTATGAGAATATGAAATCTAACACCATCATCAAGAAATAAAAACCATCTTATAATCCAAACGAACATTTTCATAACCAAAATATATTTTTTTAATAGCACCATTTTGATTTAAATTTCAAAAATAACATCTTCCAAAGAACCTTTCAAAAGAATACTCCACCATTACACGAATAAAATCCACTTTCTAAAACAATAACAAATTTATGAAAGAAAAATTCCATTTCAAAAATCACTTTGTAAATTCTAATTCATGACTTTATTTTAAAATACACATGCAAGGAATCCCTCGAACCATTTCACAAGTTTTTATCCACTTCCTTCCATATGTGTCAACACACAAATTCCATACACACCCTTTCACTTGTAAATGTTCATAATGAGTACCCTTCTTCTTACCCAAACTATTTTTTACCAATTCCAGATGGGATCCTAATTTTCCAACCAAAAAATTTTCCTTGAAATCCCATTTCACCAATTTAAATCTATTTTAAAAGAAATAATTTTAATTTCTAAATCCATTTTAATTTTCAAAAGAAGAATTAAACCAACCAGATCCAATGAGAACAACAACATGCACTACACAATTAGAATGAGAAACATGTAGTTATTATTATCCCAACAACATGGTAGTGACCCTATCCCATTGTAAGAATACACAACTATGTGGATCTTTAACTACATACCCATACTCTACATGGGTCATTAATCTGTGACAAACTATGATGTAACACATGACTGTCTCCATTGTCAACCCTCAATCCAATATAAAGACAAAATACTCAATTATAGGACTACCCATGGTAAATATTGTTTACCCCCTGAGTGGTTGTTATTAGGACCCATCCCATTCCCTATGTCATGATCCCCGATAATTCTATTCTCTACCTACCAGAAAAAAAATTAATAAGGTCCTTCTTAGATACAACTTTTTTCATGAACCAGCCAAGGTTTACCTGGAACTGGACTCCTGATCCAGTCAGCGGCATGGCTTGAAGGCCATTTAAAATCCCAAAATACTAGAAACAACTTCCAAAAATAAAGATAAAACCATTTTAAATTAGTTGTACAATGAATGTAAATTAACTATTTAAAATAAAACTGAACAATAAAATTATGTACTCTTAGAGGGAATAAATAAATTTCTATAGGTACCTCCCTTTGACCTCAAGAGTCACCACCCAAAATAGAATGATTCTAACTTTAAGAGCGAAGTAAAACTAGGAGAACCTAAAAATGAAAAGATAAAGTAGGAATTAGAACTAAAATTTATAGTAGGAAATCCAAAGATGAAACACGAAATCCTTGTATTTTCATTTCCAAAAAACATTCCATTAACACTAGTTTGATATAATTTTATAAAAATATGTTTCTCACATTTTCTTAAATAGAAGAAATTTTCCCATTTTAAAATCAAGAACATGCCACCTTCCATTTTAAAAATAAAAATAAAATTTTATTAATATAATCCAAGCCATATTACAATAGGTTAGGTTTATAAACAAATAAACAGGGTAAAAGGAAAACTAAGAGCATAATGATTCAAATAAGATGATATAGAATGTAACCATGGTCTTTGCTAAACATCTCTAGAATACCGCAAGATATACTCAGTTGTGAACCACCTATTGGCATGTTGTAAATCCACATATTCCTATAACCATCTTACCAACATCAACTAGCCAATCCATAGGCACATCCCACCTAGACTATCTGCAATCCATGTGGTACCAACCCTTCCAATCAGTGTTAATAAGTGACCGTCATATGATACTCTAAAATATGGTCAAGAACACAAGGTAAATATATATAAACATTGTTATAATGAGACCCTCACACACATGACTCGCCTTATGTACTATTATCTCACATTCCTACCACAAACATGGACACCCTGTACAATAACAGATAAATGTATATCCCTCTAATAGATGATCCCAATATATATATATATATACATACATGTGTATCACTTCATCGGTGGTCCAACCATAATGTCACTTCACCAAAACCCACAACTATTTCTCCAAAAATAATTATAAATATGTTAATCACCATTTACACTTGTGAGACTAAATTCCACTTACAAAACCAAATAAAAATACATTCAATTTCCCAATATATTTCAAACCATTTACAAATCATCACGTTACCATTCACAATTCCAAACATAACATTATATCCCAAATCTAGTTCCATATCCTCGCTCTTCTAAAACAATGTTTACATTTAGAAAAAAACAAATATTCCAAATGGAAATTTTCTTTCCAAGCCAAAATTTATTTAAAAACCCTCTTGTAAATCAAAATTGTTATGGAAAAACACTAATTTAACGTCTCATATTCATTTTGAATGCATATGTAAGTGTGCACCTCGTTTACCCATTGATGTGACAATATCCAAAGGAACACTTTAGTATTCATGAAAAAAATTAAATCCCTTTTCATAAAAACACCATTTTTTGGGAAAAAAAACCCAACAACTCAAATAATTTGAAATATAGAATAAATCCATATTAAAACCATGGAATCCCTTCCAAAACATTTAGATGTGTCTACAATACTATCACATTATCAAATTATAAACACAAATCCAAATTGACAATCCAACCATACCATCACTGCATGAATAAGGATTAATATTTCACAAAACACACAATCCAATTTAACTTTAGAAAACACTCCATAGAAAAAAACCTCCCCAATAAATGATTTTAACCATTAAAACAAGAAATAAATTTAATTAAACTCAATTAGTGTATGCATACACAGTAATAATTATAAATTCACAAAATATCTATTGTAAACAAATATATTACTAAAGAAACAACATAAAAATCTACCAAAATGTGATATAATGGTGTGATTCATGTTTCAAAGATTATGAAAATTCAATTTGGAAATTTATTAAATTCATAAACTGTACATTATCTTAAGAAAATCCCAACAATCAAATCGAATCCTATTTTTAAAAAATATACTAACTAATATCATCATAATTCTTACTCAAGGGTCTCAAAAACACATGAATCGTGTTTAGAAATTTTTTAAAAAACAAAAGTACCAGAAGAATTCATTGGAAGGGAAAAACACAGATTTACTAACCTCAATGGTGTTTGAATGTGGCAAACCATAATAGGTGGTAGGGAACACCCTGAAGACTAATCCACACACCCGATACATAGAGTACAATGGATCCAAAAATCATCGCTATGCATTATGATTTTCCATTAAAGAAAACATGAATAATGGACCTTAATATTCAATGGGAAAGGGGGAGATACTCACTAGAGTGGAAGCTGGCCATGTGAGAGTGGAGCAGCCACTAGAGGTGGGTGGTGTTGCACAAGGGAGGTCCACTAGAGGAGGGTTGGACCAGGAAAGTAGTGAAAGAGTTGATGACCATGAATTGGAGGTCTCACCACATGATGGTGGTCTGGAGGGAGGTGTGGCCACTAGAGGGAGCACATGTGATAGAGGGGGAACTAAAAGGATCATACATGGAGGTGAGGGGGTGTTAGAGGGTCATGTAGGGAGGAGAGGGGAGTAAGTAGGTTGTGTGGGAAAGGGGAAATGGAGGGGGATTATTGAGAATTTTTTAAACACAAATAATATTAATATTAATAATAACATATTAATAATAATAACAACAATATACATAATAATAATAATACCTATTTAATTAAATATAATAATAACAATAATAATAATAATAATTTTATATTCCCAAAAAATATTATTATTATGGATATAATAAATTGTACTTGTACCATGGATGACTGCATGGTTTCCACATACTATGTGGTGCCCTATGAACAACAAAAAACCCACCGAAAATTCCATACATCGAAATTTTAAATTGGTTCCCAAACCTGAGCCTTGACCAAAAGACCCATGACATTGAAAATAATAAAAATAATAGAGTATCCATGATACTAGTGTGACAAAGGTTCACATACAACTGAACTAATTCTAGTATCAAAACATTATATGAATCTGTCACATATTTCCTTGACATAAAGACATGAAATCATTTTGTACATGTGATAAACAAGGTGGAAATTCTACTCAAAAGAAAACTTATCCAAATTTAATTGATATTTTTGGGGTCTAATGAACATAATAATGAAGTTATCATTTTTAAGAACCCACATAACACTTTCCAATGAAATAATTTGATATATATGCGATCACATACCTCAAAGGAAATACATTTACTCCATTTATATACATAACATTTATTCATTATTCTATACTTCCTCATACATCATTGTTTCCCTCAGAAAATGTTTTCTGATTAGGAATCACTACATCTGGATGGTTTGTATTAGATTTATTTATGGAAATAGAAATATTAAATAGCTTTGTATCCAAATGGACATACATTCCAATGGTAGGCTTTTGTAACACTTGTTGACCTATGCTGCTTAAGAAATCACATTTATTGAGAGGATGGGAGGTCGAGCTTATCACACCCTTTTTGGTGTAATTATTTCATATTATTAGACTCTCTTATATATTTAATATATGATTATGAATCATTATTAATTTACTATGTATGTTGTTGGTATGCCTTTAGGTTTTCAATCAATTATTTAGCATGTATGAAATTTAGAATCATCAATATGTATTTTTGGAGCTTCATCAATGGATATATATGTCTGTATAAGAGGCTTTCCATTAATTGTATCTTCTCATATACATCATATTGATTCTTTATCCTTTGGTAAGATAATGTTGGTTTTTAACCAACTTAGTGGGGAACACTGAAATTTATGGTCATCCAGGTAGACCAAAGTTGTTTTGATGTTGTGATCGTAACCACTAATGGTCCACCTACGTATCTATTTAAAATGAATGAGAACCCTAGTAATTTAGTGACTTTTAATGGGACATATTATACCATTTAATGTCATGTGAATAGAAACCTAAATTTTTAGTTTACTATCATGGGGTATGGAATTCATAGAAAGAAGATGTCTATTCAATGATGGTTGTGGAACATAAGCCTAAGAATCCCATGGAATTTGGAAAGGGTATATGTTTCAAAGCTAGATTACACCCTACTTATAATGTATCCAAGAATGAATATTTGTGATTTGGAGTGTTGGGTTTGAACCATTGGGTGACTTCCTCCATATCCCACTTTGATGGGAATCAAAGCACATGTACATTGGTAATCCTCACAGGGGATTATATCCCATTGAGAGAAAAAGGTCGTGTCTTACTCCAAAAATGGATTCCCTTGAAACAAGGTCAATGAGATATATTTTAACTCACAGAGATTAAAATGGGACTTAATTTGGGGATTATTCCAATGAAGGATTCAGTCATTAGGGTAATTAGAGTTGGTATCCCTATGTGGATGTCCATTGAGCTATATCCGTGGGTGAAGTCTTCCTATGTTTTGAAAATGTAGTGGGAATAAATGTTCTCATAGTTCAAGATGAGAGGTTGATTTTTCTGATGTTGTAATTATAAAAAATTTATAATCCCATGAGAGTCATTCATGGTCTAAGAAACATTATTATTTGATAGATTCAACAATGCACACAAATTATCATTTGTTAATGGAATAGATTTTCCCTGAGATTAAATTAGCTAAGGCAATAGAGGACGAGGGTATAGAGATATTAAACATTCAATTTGAAATGAATGTGATGGTAATTAGGTCTGTCCTAAAAGTCTAGGGGCTTACCCCATGAGGGATTCCCTAAAATATATCCTGGTAGAGGAGGGATAATTTTTTTATATCAAAAATAAAATAAAGTTTGACATGTACATTCTCTAATAGTGAACCGATGCTCAAGGTATTATAAATGAGGGACAGACATGGCCTGAACCCTAATACTCCAAAATGGGAACTCCTAAGCACTGTTCCTATTAGAAGTGACATGGTGACCATGGAGACACAACAACACAAAAAATTAATGATCCCATGCTTCCCAATAGGTCATGTGTGGGAATCCTCTGACTATATATATACAAATCCAAATAGGATACATACTGGTGTTCCCTTCCCAATGGTTTTGTAAATTGGGGTGGCTTGGTAGAAGACTCAATGTGACCCCTTTTATACAATGGATCCAATGAAGTAGATTCTCAACTATGAATGGATTTGGGGATGTATTCATGAAAATATTTAAGAGGATGAAAATGTGAGGAGAACCAATGTGGGGAACTCAAGTATCTGGTCCCATGGTGTTGGGCGCAAATTTAGGCTTGGGCATCTTGATGTCACCTTAATAGATGAACAACATGGAGGATAAAAAATGGGTGTAACATTGATAAATAATTTAGGAGAATTCAATGGAATTCCCAGAAGAATGGTGTAGGACTTCCTATATATGGAATAGAAGGCAAACAAGTTTCCTTGATTTATAGAGGTTGGGTGCTTTGGGCACACAAGTGTTATGGATTTAAAACACTGAATGCACTTATGTGATATTATTCAATTTTAATCTCTTTGCCTTAGGGGTTAAATTACAACCTGGGATGTTTTGTACGACTTAGGCGATGCATTGGGAAAACCATTGCAGGAATTGGGATTCAGGGAAATTTTTACATACAAATAAAGACAAAAATGTTCTATTTATACAAAAAAATAGGCCCCTGGATGAATTTAGTTTGGTCATGTATGTGGGTAGCATGCAAGTTGGTGGTGAAAAAGTACATTTCATGTTGATGATGATTTGTATCAACTCAGGCTAACTCAATTATGAACCTCTGGAAATCATTGTATTTTTCATATATTTTCTCATACATTTTCTTATTAATTTTCCATTAAGAATTTGTTTATCCATGTGATATAATGGATTTCTAATAGGGACTTAGGATAAATAGCTAATCTATACAGTTTGTGTTGTTCCTATGCTCCCCTACATGGTGTCAGTTCTGAGCTTCGTTTCTAGCCCTTTGGACTAGTTCCATCACTACCATCATCGACCACCATGAAAAAAATGCATAGTCACACCGCAAATATTTCAATCCTGGTTGAAGAAATTTTGTAAAGAAGTGCATGGATCACATTTCATGGTGACTATAAAATCCACCCTTTGTATTTGAATCATTAAATACAAAAAAGTTTCTGGTTATAAGGTAAAATAAGGTCCCATTGACGCATTCCAAAATTTTTTGTGGGATTTGAAGAAACCTCTTGTTGGAATGAATGTTTGAATTTTTTCCTAATAAATGGGGAATAGAGAAACTAGATTTACTATTACTAGGGTCAAATGAGGAACCCTACAAAAATTTTGACTTTTGTGTCATCACACTACTTTTTTTAAATAAAAAACTTAAGGATACTGAGTGGTTATGATTTGTCTTATCCTAGATTGAGCTTTGTAGGATTTCAACCTTTGAATATTTCTGAATTTTAATTTTATTACTAGACATTTCCTAGACCATACAGAGTGTAGGTCTAGAGAGCTAAGACTATACTTTTTTCTAAATTTTCTTTTGTGGGTTATCAACCTAGTATGTAATATATCTTTTTTGGGATGTTTAAACTTATGCATGTTGGAATGATAACAGTAATGGTAAGGGTCAAATAACTTTGACCATTAATTTCGAGATCATAACCCAAAAAATTATTGATAGTTGGGGAAATCCCCAATATTCTTTAGATATTTCCTATGGGGTTCCTGGGTCCTTATAAAGGTAACCAATTCATAATCCAGAAGTATAGAAATAGATGATGTCTCTTTAAAGTAACATGTTACCATTACATGAAAAAACTGTTATGGTTGTTGTATTATGCATTTTCAACTAGGGAATATGTTGTATAGCCAAATAGTGACATCATTATGCTAACAGACCTATTATAAATAATAATTCTCTGATAACCCCCCTAATTGAATAAAATACAATGTATGATAAAAGAGTTTTAAAAAACATCACATTATATCGATAAAAGTCATATAGATTTAGTATTTGGATGTTTGAAGGCCAAAGTGGGTGGAATTTCCAAGGAATGAAACCTGAGAATAAAGGGGTAATCTGTACCAACATAGAAAATGAATGAGATACCTCTCTAACGTGAATTTGGTTTAGGAATGATTTTACTTTTTATAGAATGGGTTTTATCAAAATTTTATTGAAAAGTTTAATGATATGGACAAAAGGCATTATAGGGATGTGCTGTTTAATGTCATGCAGCAAGGACATTATGTTATTAAGTTTAAATCATTACAGTAAGGACATTAGGGGATTTTAATTTAAATAATTGTGCATCGATAAAATATTTTACGGTATTCCAATTATTGGTAATTTTTCTGTATATGTGCTACCATACTCAAGTATAGAAAGGGGGAATAGTAAGATGTTATTTGGGGATTCCCAGATCCAAATAATGATAAGGAAAAAGGGATAATGGCATTAGAGGTTTTCTATTCCATGAATGAAGTTACCACTATTTGATAAACCTTCAATGGGGGTGTATTATACAAAGAAAACAAGGGAATATGTTTCATATACAAATTGTTTCATCGTTATGATAATTGGAATATTATGTTAGGGAATTTTATGCAAGGCCACCTAATGGAATTTACAACATAGTTAGATAAAGGAGCTCTAAAAATCAATATTATATTGAAAAAATTATATGAATTGTTTTTTAAATTTGGATTTTCCAAAGCACGTAGTTTGGATTATAGAAAAAAGTACAAGAATATAAAGAGAATATTTCATGTCCTGATATGAACTGAAATGGAGGAATACTATCTCTATGTAGGTTTTTCCCAAATGTAGTAAATATGATGTCTATAGTTGTAGATCATATAACGAGGACCATAACATCCTAAAAACAAGAGATGGTATATGGTGAAATGATCAAGGTTATTTCAATGTTTATTAAAGACATGGAGAGGGAAAACATGCAAACCATGGTCTTGGTGCCTTTCATATTGAGAGAATGTCTATGTGAAAAATATACAATGGATGCCCGCTTTAAATTATTAATGCATGTATATCATCATCAATGTTTGAATTGGAAAGAAGAGGAATCTTCCAAGAATTAGGTTACTCCTGTTTTAAAAACCTATTATGCATTTTTTATTACACAGATCCATATAGGTCATATGCATCATATAAAAACAGTGGAATCCATTGGATGACATTCCCTTTATATAGGTTAATTTTATTAAAGTCCACCAAGGGGCACATACTACATAGTGTGATAATAGGAATTAGAATCTCTGCCAAAAGAAACTAAATAAATATTATAACGATATGAGAGTATTCATGTTTATGAGTGTTAAATGTGAATGGGGTGAGGTTCAATGCGTTTGAGAAATTTTTGAATAAATATTGCCCATTCAATTGGAGTATTATACAATGATATGGCTTATATGTATTTTGGGAATATATCTTGTTTCCTTCATGAGATCTTTAAGTATATGAACTAAAATAAAGTTCTATTTCATGGATATTTAATTTTATGGGGGAGATATAGATATTTATAATGAAAGAATCAAGAACCATATATTTATTACATACTAGTTCTCTCACTATAATCGAACTCAGACATGAGGGATAATATGGGTTTTCTGAATACAGGTTCATACATAAGATGGAAATGAATATTGAATCACCCTATGTTGATCTGATTCTTAAACTCGAGAAGAAAGGTATTAATTCAATGATTTTTCAGCTAGGTCCGATATTTAAAATTCTAGACGTGGCTACATATTTCATATAGATGATAATTAGGACAATTCCCATGAAATTTAATGCCTTTAGGATTTGATGAAAGTGAGCTGACCTGAAAGATCTACATATCTCATAAAAATGGAAATCAAAACCCATGTAGTTTTTAAAGGATTTCATTCAGTTTATTATCAATAAATGATGGAATATAAACTAGAATAGAAATTCAAATACATTATTTATATAGATAAGTTCTTTAAAAAATTCCAAATACCACAAGAGCTATGCTTAGTGTGAGAAACATGGAGTGGTAAAAGGTCGCTACTACAACACAATGGTATAACAAGTGAAGGATAAGTGTATGGTAAATATATTGTCTATGACCTAGGTTATAAGGCCCAAACAAAACTATATATCCCACTAATGAAATAACCAATAATCACATAGTTCTTGATTTTTTTCCCCATATCAGTCTTGTTTTGATGTGGGGAAGAAGGACATTTATAATTTCTAATTTGATGGTTAGGCCTAAAGAAGAATGTCTTGGATTTACCATGTATCTCATTAAAATTAGAATCAACATACATTTCATGGAATAATTACATATGAAAATTTTATTTGAAAATAGTTAAAATAAATAGGGGTTTCATTCATTAAATTGATGATGGGACTATGATTGGAAATATAGGGTTCACTAAATATCACATATGGATGTGAATCAGGCCACATGTAGTTTTGAATCATTCCATATTCATGTTTTATTCACATAAAAAAAGTATAAAGGGGATTTTTTTTGTTGTGGATTGACCTAGGATAGGAGATCAACGCGTCTCTACATGTCCCATTGAAATGAGAGTTTGTAAAAATTTAGTTCTTGAAAATATTATTCCCCACAACAATTGAGTTTTTTTGAGACACAGGGTATATCAATACATTCCTAAATAATGGTTAAACAAAAGACTGAAGATGATTTGATGATAAAACCTTACATTATTTATGAGTAAACTGTATAGATTTAGTTCATATACTATAGGAAATGTGAAATAAATTTCAGTATGGTTATTGATGGGCCCAATATGGGAGATTTGGGCATCACTACATATCCCATTGGAATGAGAATCTAGCCACATGTAGTTCTTAAAAATAGTATTCCTTGTGAAAGTCTAAATAACAAACACAAAGAATGGGATATTTTTTAATTTTCTGTGGCTGGGCCCATGATTGGAGATCTAGGAATTACTATGTATCTCATTGGAATATAAATCAATATATAAGTAGTTCTTCAAAAGGGGAATCATTGATGATTTTATTATAACATAGGGAAAAATTGGACTAATGTGCTACTAAGGAGTAGAACTTATGGGATTAATGATTGCACATGGAAGATACTCATTTTTAAACAATCAGAAGGAATTCCAATTTGTAGAATCTTGGGGGATTTCATAATGAAAAATGATTGAGTCATTAATAGTATTGTTTAATTTTGTGTAGATTTGAAAAATGATGTCGTCCAATTTAGCATCATCTCTCAAGAATAAAGATAACAAAAATTTTAACTTCATGTATCATGGATTCATATGGATATCAGGAAGTTTAATGTATTTAAACTAAGTAATTACTCTATTTGATTACACAGAGTACATATTTAAGAATATTTCATTGCTTAGAGTTTTAATACATTTTCTATCCATTGCAATTAGGCACTAATCTCAATTAACGTTGACCTTATGTGTGGAATAAGGTCCTTCCCACATTGTCTCAATATTTAGAGACTTCATTCCTAATATCATCATATTCATAAGGACTAATACCAATTCTCCTTAAGGAAATACATGGAGGAAAATTTTGTTATTAAAAGCTCATGTTATTATGTTAAAATAGACTTACAAATGATTCAATGTATGAAATATATTTTCTCCTAATAAGTACTGATCATCAAATAACTTTTGATACTATTCATCTATATATAAATGATCACATATGGCATCTCATAGTTAAGTAAACTGAATTTCAATAGGTATAACTTCTTCTTCCCAATACACCAACGAATATGGTGTTGATCTTGTTGCAGTTTGAGTAGTAGTCCTATAATCCCACATGGAGAGCAAGAGATTATCAAGCCATGATTTTTTGTCATTATCATCCATATTTATGGGTATTTTCGAATTGGACTTGTTTAAAGACGTTATATATCTATTGGACAGTACATGGTAGTGAGATGATTACTTGGATTTGACATTATTATCATGATACAGTTTGTTTGACTCATTAAAAGAAAATTTGGGCAATTGTCTATAAATATGGTATGAGGGACACCAAATATGGAAATGATATTAACATTGAAAATGATAACAATTATTTTATCCCCCAAATCTTTGAATTGTACTACCTCATCCATTCTGTAGAGGAAATCAGTAGCAATAAGAATATACTTGAACTACTTCATCGTAGCCGGAGGATAGGGTCCTACAACATTCAATACCCATATAGAAAATTACTAGTAGTATTTAGCAGTATGTGGATTCTCTGGGGGTTGATTACTGAATTTGGAGTTCATCTGGTATGGATGACAGTTCTAAGTATTATATGTGCAATAATGGGTCATTAATGGCTAATAGTATCCAAGCCTTTTGATTTCATCAAAAAACTTATTCCTAGACTGCTGAGAACCAGAGGCTCCTACATGTACTTATTTCATTATAGTCATGGTTACATCCCCATAAATGAATCAAAGATGAATTATATCAAAGCATCATCTATAAAACATTTTCTAATGACTTGGGCCATCATAATTATTGAAATAAATATCTCATTGTTAGATCTATTATTTTTTAATTTTTTCTGATAGAAGTTCTCCATTTTGGGGATATTCAATGATACGCATTTTTCATCAAATGTTATGACCATATGTCTCAGAAATGGGACTGATTTCATCGATATCCTCTAGTATGATATGAAAAAAAGCCGAAACCACTCAATTATGAGAAATTTTATTGATTTTTTCATGTTGATTTGGATCTTCCAATGTTGTGGATACATTTTCCAATGTATCATCTTGGGAATTTTGTAACCGTGGGATGTAAGAATATTTTGGCTAGATGGGTAATTCTTCCAAAAAAACACAAACATAATCATACTGGGGGTAATTCCTTCTTTTCAAATGGTGTAATCCAAATTGATTTGTTTTATTACCAATGCTGAATTGCCTTTCACCTTCGGGTAATCGACTGGTACATGGTGTGTTAATTCCTGGACGGTAATGATAGATTGATATTTTACTTAATTATTGGTACCACCTTCAAATAGAAGGAAGGAATTTAGAATCATAGTACTCAATAGGGACATAACCATGATTCCAAACCAAACATAGCTAAGTTTACGGTTTCCAATTCTCTTCCCTATTGAAATTCTAGAAGCACCATCGAAATACATTTCCCATGTTTGGGGAATTTGTCGACTGGATAATATTTAATCACTAGGAAATTGAAAATCTAGTGATGTCTCTTCTGAAGATGGGTTCACCACAAGGGAATTTTTTTAATCATGGTATTTTACATCTTTTTGAGGCACAAACTATATATCAAACTGTTGATGAATAAATTCACACCGTTCTAATAATCATATAATAATATAATGAATGAGGATAAAATAGATATGGTAATTGCAAGATTCCTAGTGTATATCATGTTGTAGAAAATAGTCTCTCAATTTCTGAATAGCAATGATTAATGCAAGCTAGCTTTTCTCAATATCTGAATATTTATATCTACATTTGGAATGGTTTGACTGAAATAGTAATGGTTTTTTTCATTCATAGTATCATTATATTGTGGATGGATGATTATAATAATCTCTCCAAGGGTGTTACATAAGGAATAATTACCTTTTCTTAAATAGATGTCATCAATATTGATGGTCTCATGAGGTATTTCTTTAGGATATCAAATTCATATTAGAATTCATTGTTCCATTGACATGTGACCACATTCATCAACAATTTGGTAAAGGGAGAACACTTTCCTTCTAAATTGTTTAGGAAGAACCAGATATAGTAAAATTTTTCTTTTATTACTCTAAATTCATTAATATTTTGAGGATGTGACTTTCCATGCATAGCCTTAGTATTCTCAGGGTCAACATTGTTGCTACGAAAACATACAAAAAATGATAAATTTTCATGAGGTTACCCCGAAAGCACATTTCTAGGTTATTATCATCAAATTATGTTTCTAAAAATGTCTAAATATGGTCTCCAACTCGTCCAATTGATCAGATCATAGTGTTAACTTATCCAATAGATCATACACATAGAATTTAATTAAATACTCCAATAATGGTTTGAATATAATATTAATTTCACATTGATTTGTCTCACAAAAATTCTTATAGCCAAAAGGGAATTACCTAGTTGATAAATATACATTTATGGGATCTAAAAGAAATATATTCATTATCTTATATAGCCCTTCTAATTTGGTAATACCCAAAGTAACTATCCATGAAGGATAGTGATTTTTTTCCAACTATTCCATCATTAAAATGTTTTATTATTTGAATAAGAAATTCATATTTTGGATAATGTCGATTAATATATCTGAAAAAAATTGCATAATCTGATTTTCCCATTCATCATTTTTACTGGGATAAATTTGGACAAACATTTGGGATATTTCACCTCCCTGATAGAGGTGGATTTGATAATGTTTTCGTCATCAGACTGAATTTTGGAGGCATGAGTTGGATGGGTTCTTCATGCCAGCTTCTTAAATTGTGGATGCTCTTTTAGAAAACCGAAATGATAAGTTTCCATGTTAGTGTCATGGATTAGAATTTATAAATATTTTCATGAAAATACATATTATTGTTTCCTTATAAATGATGTATATACCTCTTTCTATTCGGAATTCGTGGCCTTTCTAATTAGAGTGGGTTGTGGGTGTCCAATTAAACAAAAATTTATTTCTCAGAGCTCGACCACATTGCTGGAGATGCCTTCCTTGAATGATGGAAGGGTATCCCTGAGATATTCCTCTCCATCCTCTTCTTCAAGTGTCGCGTCTTTTGTTTCTTCATGAAGGGTAGGATGTTAAACCAAACACTTAGTGCTAAGGGATGAGAAAGTATTTAGACATACAGAAAAAGAAGAAACCATTTATGCCCCTATTGATGATGAAGGGTCTTCTGGGGGGGTATAATGTGAAAATGAAGGGTTGTGATTTATAATCCTTGTGTTTTTACATTAACATGTTAGATTTTTCACCTTGGTTGAAGAAGTAGATAATTTTTTATGTCCATTTGATGAAATGAAGACATCACCACATAGACTTCCACCACTATTTGTTAAATAAATAATTTAACTAATGACATCAGGATCAATTTTGGCAAACAACATTATATATGCCACTGGGTGAGTGAATTGATTTGGGTGTACCATTTCAATTTGATTGAAAAGAAATATTTAATTTTCACTATGATGCCTGAATAGGTTGGCTGGGATTTTTCCAGGACATTCAGAGCATTGATTTTAGTTATATATTTTTTCCCTAAAGTTTTTAGCATTACGTGATAGTAAAATTCCTCAATATATTTACATTCCCATTTTTTTTATGGGAAATTTTCTCCATTCTATGTTCCAATTTGACCATTGAAGAAATACATGGGACATTGGTGGTATGATGAAGGAATGGCCACATGGTAATGTAAACAAGGATATCCAAGAAGAATGTTGAAAGTTGTGTCCAAGAATAAAACAATGAAATTTTAATTAGATACAAGGTCCAAAAACTGAAATCTGAGTATATTCTTTCCTAGAGGTTCTTGTTCATTATTGTCATAACCTTACAACATCATGAATGAGGGATATAAGTTAGATTCCGAGAGACCGAATTGAAAAAGAGAATATTATGGAATTATTATGACTCTTGATCCATTATCAATGAAGGATAATTTCATGTTTGTATCATTAAACTTTCCAAATAAATAAATGGGTCGGATGTGTTCATGTAATACATCATCATCAATTGGATCAATTAATGAAAAAATGGCATGAAATTCTAAATGATCATTATATATATGGTATAAATAAGAAGAAAGGACCTCTATTTAAAACTCTTTAGGACATGTTAAATCCTCAATATAATCTTCCCAAACGACATTTGATAGGTTTAGAGAATCTGAGATTGATAACATGGCCAGTACATGGGCTAGTTATTTCAGATTGTCAAACTTCTGGATCAATTTACTATGTTTTTCTTCATGGAGATGCAATTTTTCTTATGCCTTGGAAGCTGAAGCAAATTATGTATATGTACCATGTGTTAGTGAAGAGGCAGAAAATAGTTCTTCTCTTTTTGGGGGTTCGCTAGGATGTTCTTCCCTCCAGATGAGAAAGTGGGGGAATATCGTCTTATGGATCTTACAAGATGATCAGATTGTGGCTAATCCTGTCATATGTGGGAGAGTTCCTTTTATCATTCTAAGCCCGCTGAAGGGCACTCCCATGAGTTTTTACTTCATAAGAAGTTCACGTAGGGGTGTAATTAAAATAGTTTCTTATAGAAAACCAACTTCTTCCCCTATATCCTTGACCTTTACTGCTTCCCCTAATTCTGTAATCAATTTCCTGGAATTCAGGCTCATAACCTAAATCATCATTTACATAGTGGTCTGTTAAATAGATAACAATAACAGGTCCAAATATCAACTACTCAATTGATGAATTTTCTTCCTGATAGTTCAGTTCATGTTGTGTCATTTTCTGGGGAGGTTCCCATTATGATTTTGAGACAAATGGAATGAAATATGCCAAAGTTAATTATAACATTGGTTTTAAAACCATCTTATATTCTTTTGAATGTTGTTTACCATTTTGATTATATCTTTTTCTTAAGGATTGGCCTTTGGAGGGATAATCATCTGATGAAGATGTCTAGGTTGTAGTGGAAGTGGAAATAGGCACATTTGTTTGTTTCATTTTTTCCCATTGAATGGGTTGAGTTTTATTGATCATTTTATTGGCCATCCAACCACCAATCTTCTAAATAATCATATATTTTAAATTCTTCCATTCATATTCTTCCTTTGGATCAGTAATGGTACCACACACTACCTGGGCTGAGGAAAATATTAGTTTCACTTGCCTAGAGTCCACCATCTTTTGGAGGAGATGTTTGAAAAAAAACATTCCATAATGGGGTGAAACAAAATTTGATCGAAGAGAAAATAGTTTTAGAGTTCCTCATCTCATTATTTTTTTGGTTTCTTAGGCATTGGTAGATTGACTATTATGTCTTCCATGGATGAAACGATGTAACCAAGTACATGTTTATTCCAAAAATAATAGACATTGTTCATTCAATCCTAAAACTATCTTCACCTCTAATTTTTTATCATCATGATGAGAAATTTGTTTTTGTTGATGCTCATGAGGAGGATACCTATGGTATGATGTGTTATTTTATGTGAAAGTAGGTATAGGTGTTTACTTTATTGTAACTATGGATGCATCTACTTTTCATGTTCTCTTTCCTAGAGTAGATGGAATTACAAGAGACATCACTTTGGTTTCGGTGATGTAATTCTCTACTTGTTAGTTAATTTAAATGAGGTATTGAAACCCTCCATTTTATTTTATACGGATTGGGGGTGTGTGAAACTTATCGTGGTGATTTTCAACAAATATTGGCTGTAACTCTTCTTAGGAGATTTTTAGGATTAAATAATATGTTATTCCTTTCCATAGAGAAATGAAATCTAAAACCCTTTAATTCTGTCTTGGATAAAAATTCATAAGATTAAAAAATTATCATCTTCTACAGTGTTGATCTTAATTTGAAAAGGACTTTTAGGCAAAGGATTTCCCATCCAATAATTGATTAAGACTATGAACATATATACCATACTAAGGCTAACTACCCACTGTGATTGTGCAAAACACATGAGCATTTCTACATGTTGTTTAGGGGTACCTATCATGGGATCCCCACACCACAAATAATGTTATATGTGTTGTTTTGGATATCATGAACCATTAAATATTAGAATTTTATAATTCACAATGTTTGTTTGGGGAGCTGTCCGATATACCCATTCAGAGTAAGCCTTCTTTTCTGGTTGTATCATTAGGTTTCATCATTTCATAGTGTCTCATTTAGTTTTCATTCAATCATTGGTTCCCATAACCATTTGAGGAATATTTGGTCATGTTGGGACCTATATTGGTACAACATCTAGACCCTAAACTGGTGCAGAAAATGGAAAACAACTCATGGTGGTGCTACTGGAATTAGTCTTGGATATCCTATCTAGATAGGCTTGTAAGGATGAACTTGACCATGTTTTGGTTCTGTAGAAAATAGAGACAATTCTATATCCACATCATTAGTTGCATCAAACCCTCTTTTCAAAGGATCTATTTCTAGAAGCACAGGCTGAGGTTTATCTTGCCAAGCATGTTTGGCAGGAATAACGCTTTAGAGTAACTCTTCATTGAGTTTTTTAAACTCTTTCATTTCCTCCTCTTCCTAGGGAAATATATCATCATGTGAAAGAGATTTAACTTCCCCATAGTGAAGGTGAAACATAGTTTAAACTTTACCTTACTCACATTGAGATTCATTTTGAAGAGGTGGATGTTAATTATTCTATGGAATACCTAGATTCTACGTAATCCTATAATTTCAATTACAAACACCTCTTTAATTTTCTTCGGTTAGAAAATTATTAGGAATAAGAATATCATCCTCTTACTCCCCTGAACTATACTCATTTTTTGGAGGATATTTTATATTGGAATTAACGACATTCACTGGAACATAATTCATTAATGAAATTCTATTAGAATCATTGTACGATCACCTTCTTCTCCATCCTACATGAGACTGTGTTCTCCAACTTTTTTATAACACAAGATCATTATAATGGATATTAATCTAAAAAGAATCATTATATTTTTTGTATGTTTATATTTTTGCTTCCTCCCTAATCAATAGAAAACTAAATTCCGTTGAGGAGGGGATTGTGGACGTGAAAAATACCCTAGACCTGCAAGATGAGGCTATTGCTTCTTTTCATCTTTAACACATCAGGTTCTACTTGTTGACTCCAAACGTTTAATTAAAAAATCCACAATCCCTACAAGTTGGGGTGGTTCTGAAACTATTATGGCTATCAAAAGCACAAATTGTATGCTAGAATATATAAATTCTTATCTAAACATTGGACGTTTGAATCTTATTACACCCATTTAAATCACTTATATTAGAAGAACATTGTAATATTTCAATAAATAGTGTGATTTGATGGCTGACATCCTCTAATCGGGAAGCCTTATTGATGTTTTAGAGGCTTGATATAGAATAATATCAATTGATTTCTTCTTTTGGGCATGACATTGGTAAAAACCAGTCGAGTTCTTCCATAGTTGAGAATCTCTATGGTCATTAATGGAGGTTTTTTTAGCCCTCCAAAGGAAATAACATTGCATGAAACCACATTTGACTTGAATTACTAATATTGTAGTGCCTTAAAATTCAATGCTCCATGTACACCCCAACATCTAATAAGGACAATAGGTGGGGTTTCCATGATCAATTTGCACAACCTCTTTAATTCTTTGAGGGGGGCTTGTTTATGGGCCTCATGTATCTTCTCAATATTTTTATATAGAGAGACCTGGAGAGTTACCATGTTAATTTTTCAATACATCACTTCTATGACCCTAACATGACATCCATATTAATTATATGGTAATACGATGATTTTTAAATGATGAAGAATCTTCCATAGGTTGAGGCAGATATCATGAATGAAATATTTCTCCATCAATTTTGGAATGATGTATTTAGAGGTTTCCAAGGGCCAAAACATGAATGGTATTTCACCCGTAGCCATTTTTTTCTCATATTAAATATATCCTCATCATATTTATCTAGTCGTTTCTTAACATGGTCCGACCAATGTGGAAACTTCTCAAGTGGTTTATCATAATCAATGGGATAATATGATGTTTATTAAACTATTTTGGAAGGGAAATGATTCAATGGAGGTTCCAAGAATGATCATTGTATTAGGATTTCGTATGGATAAGAATGTATTTCATCCGCCAGTAGAAACACATCAGACATGACAAACCATACCATTGAAAGTGCATCAAGGTAAGAGGAATTTATCAACACTACATTTTATGATATAGAATTATCTTGAAAATGTAAAACTCTACTACATAGAGGAATTTATCATCGAATACCATTAATGTGAGAACCACCATGGATGATTACAGCAATAGAGAAATACCCTTTATCCTTGGTATTCTGGCCACATGGAGGAATTTTCTAGCACCAATCTAGAAATAGGTTCTATAAATTGACTACAGTTTCATGTAGCGGACCTTCATGATGAAGTATTCAATAAGGAACATCATAATTACTAATAATACTCCCATATTTGATAATAGGAAGTTAGGATCTTGATCTGCAATGGATAAATATATGAGGGATTCATGAACACCATAATTATAAAGATATAGATCATATATTGACTCTTGATTCTGCAAATATGCTTGGTGAGACTGATTATTAGTCACCATCTTAATCATAATTGGGACCAACTTCTTGGAATAGTAATTACTATGAGTATGTGTATGTGCCTACTTTAGAGTGGCTGCCAGAATAGGCTCATTATATTCAATTGCAATGTGTGTATGCACTTGATCTAGTTGAATATATGATATGGGGGATTATACCCACAAACCAACCTAGACTAGAATATTGGTATTTGACTTCTCTAAGATGGCATGATGATTATTCATCCCCGTTGTTGGGAAAAAATTATTTGTCCTTTCCTCTAGTACTACTAAAGCAGTTGTTGTGAAATTCTAGCAAGCTTCTAGGATATGAGAAGGAATTTGAGTCTTCCCTTTCACCATCAACAAAATGTGTTTAGTAAATTTGGAATTCCAAAAGGGAATATAGTTCAATTATATATTATGATCAGTTTTATATAACTTCTCATATCCTCCATTTAATGTCAGTGGATTCTAACAGTACTTGTATATGGGGGAAAGAGTTGAGTCATCCTTTAGTTTTTCATCTGAGATTTCTTCCCGACGTCTCTGAGTGCTTACAAATAAGACTATTGGTAGGCTTTATTGATTCTAGGTAGTTTATATACTTGATGGTTATTTTCTTCTGAGCTTGGTAAATATAATTATTTCAATACTAACAGATGATAAAACTGGTAGGATTAAATAGTAAAAATAGGTGTTTGTTCCTTCTAACAAGTGTGCACTACACTTCGTTGATTGATATCATTCATGAATGTAGCCACAAGAATCTAGTTACTGGCTGAAATATTGTAAGAAAGTGTATGTTCATGATCACGATACTCCACCTAATTTGAACTATGGGATTTGTTGAGTTCTAGAAGATAAATCTACAAACTTGAGTAATTAAGTGGGATGGGTGTCCATTCATGTTATTTGTTTTCCATTAGTTTGGGTTGATGGACTTCTCTAGTTATAGAAAAGGTAGGAACCTTCTCTCTATTAGTCGGTTGTTGTCCCCAATAGTTCTTATTGCATTCTTGAGTTTGAGGGACCTATGCCAAAAATATGTAGATAACACCATCATCATGTTGAGGGATTTCTACCGTGTGGTGTTTGTGGTGGTGATTATTCGAATGTTCCATGAGTAGGGACCCATGTTTCATTAGCATGAGGCCCTCAAAAGCCTCTAGTTTGACCTCCATGTAATATTGGAGGGATTGGTGACTTTATTCCAGGGATAAACACCCAAAATGGCTGATGATGGTGGTTGGAATCATCTTCTTTCGGAACCACTGGTCGTCATTGATGTGACAACCGTGGGTTATTAATTATTTATAGGGCATGTAGTGTAGCCTCCAAGGTTGGGATAGTATCATGTTGATTGTACTCTTAGACCAATGCATTGGAAACCCATTTTGGAAGATATTTTGTGACTGATAACGTCTTTTGAGCAGATGATGATCCATCTTGAGAGGCATTAAGAGCACTCACGTGTGAAAACCTAAAGTAATACATTTAGAATGAAGGGAGTTATTTTATATATGTATTGGGAAATATGATAAATACAAACAATGAAATCTAGTAAAACAACATCTTTTAAATGAACACATGCATGATTAATTCCCTTGTTAGGTCCTCTTTATCAATTTATAGGGGACTCACATATAGGAAACATTATTGACATGGTTATGGATTCATGTCGAGTTCACCATTTTTTGTTTCCGCTGGATCATGTGTTCTGATTAGGAATCCATACGTCTAGATGGATTCCATCTGATTTTTTTATGGAATCAGAAATATCCAAGGGTTCGATATAAAATGGGAATTTATTTTTCAAGGCAATAGTTTTGTTGACCAATGAGGTTTAAGAACTCACATTGGCTAAGAGGATGTGAGGTCGGGAACTTTACACCCATTGGGGGGGTTATTTCCTACTCCGAGACCCTCATATTGATGTAAGATATGTTCAAGAAGCCATTTTAATTTACCATGTATAATTTACATTTCCCTTGGGATTTTAATAAATGATTTTAATTTATAAAATTCACAATCATCTGTAAGAATTTGAGATTATTGATAAATGTAGATATCTATATGTATTCATGATTTTCCATCACTGGTATCATATGATATAATACGTAGATATTCATTAGCCATTGTAAAAATGATGCTAGTTTTTAATCCACACAGTGAGGCACTCTAGAATTTATGGACATCCATGTAGAAAATTGTGGTTTTGATGTTGGGATCGTATCAATAAATGGAATACCTATGTATCCTCATGAAAAAAATCAGAATCCAAGAAGTTATGTGTCGCTTAATGGGACACATAATACAATTTAATGTCATGTGATATGGACCTAGCCCTATAGTTTAATGCCATGTTGTAAGTATATCTTAGATGGTACATTACTAGTCAATGATTAGTGTGGGACATAGGTGTATGTAGCCCATAAAACATATAAATGATATATGTTTGTGTGTTGGAATAGACCATGTTGAGAATGTAGCATAGAAAGAACATGGTTGATTTGGAGTGTTGGTTTTAATCCTTTGGGATGCTTCATTAGTATACCACTTGTATAGGAATAAAATCCCACACAATTTGATATGCATCGCATGGGATTATATCCCTTTGAGGGAAATAGGATGGGGATTACTCCTAATGTGGATTCCCTAATAAAATGGTCCTTGAGATATATTTTTTCTCATAGTGATTAAAAGGGAACTTAATTTTAGGATTTCTCCTAAGGAGTATGACCATATTAAAGGAATTTGGGTTGGAATTCTAATGAGGATGTCCATTGAACAAGGGCCCTGGGTGAAGGCTTCATATGTATCCCAATTAGGATCGGAATCTGAGTTCTTATATTCAATTGGTGAGGTGGATTGTGTGTATGTTTTAATCATCACAAATCATAAATCCTACATGTTTCGTTCTCAGTATGAGAAAAAAGAAGATTTGTAGGATTCAACGAAAGTGAATGTCATTTGGGTATTTTCTGAATGGCTAGGGGCTTACTCTAGGAGAGAGTCCCAAAAATAGATCCTGGTTGTGGAAGGATACTATTCATTTGAAGAAATGAAAAGGAGGCGTGAACCATACCATTCCTAACAATGAACAAATGCTTTCAGCAATAGAGTAATGGGATAGACATGGCTCAATCCATAATCCTCAAAACCGAAAACACCTCAACACTAATTCTCGGTGAATATACCTCATGACCATGGAGATAAAACATCAGTGAATGTTTAGGAACCCTATCATTGCAATAGGACAAGCATGCGAATCCTATGATTGTAGAGATACAAATCAATATAGGATACATTCTATTGTTCATTTCCCTATGTATTCATAAATCAGGAGTACTAGTTTGAGGTTTCAACATTAACCATTTTAGAAAATAATTCTAATAAATAAGAAGATATTCATTGAATGGCTTTGAATAAGTATTCATGAAAGGATCAAAGAGGCTATAAAGGTGAGGTGAACCAAATTGGGGTGCACAAGTCTATAGTGCATAGGTATTGTATTTGAAAGTATGCTTGTGCCCCAAGATTTTATGTCATGTGTTGAACATCCTAGAGGATAGTACTTGGGTGAATTTTGGTTCAATCTTATAAGAGTCTTCACAATTATTCCCAGAAGTGAGGCTCTGATGATCTTATATATGGAATGGAGGGTCTATAAATGTTCTTGATTTGGGGAGGTTGGGTGATTTGGGCTCAAAGGTGTTAGGGATTTAAGACACTGAATGGATGTGCATCATGTGATCCTCCTTTAATTCCCTTACCTTATGTGTTAAAGATCTAGATGGGAGGTTTCAAAAGACTTGGGTGAATCACTAGGTAGAATAGAGAATCATTTGGTCTTAGGGGATAATTGTTCATAAAAATGAAGACCCCAAGGGTATATTTATATAAAAATAGAAACATTGGTGACTCGAGTTGGGTCACAGAAGTGGGTATCATACTAGTTTTAGGAACGCAAGTTCCTTGTGCACTGATGATGATTTAGATAAACTTGGGCGACCTCAATTTTGAGCATCTAGAAGTCATGGAATTTGTCGTATATTTTTTCTTACATTTTATAAGTCCAAACCCTTTATCAATTTTTTATCCAAGTGTTGAAACAAATATTCTATAAGGACATAAGAGAATTATCCACTCTATACTGTTGGGGCTTCACCCTTACACCCCATCTTCAGATTATTTTTGGGCATCAATCCCAGCACTTTGGTTTTGTGCGTTTTCTGTCGTCACTAACCCCCATGAATAATTCAGAGTCATAGGACAGTCTTTTAAAGCCCAGTTGAGGGAATTTCACCGATAAGTGCATGGAACTAATTTTTTATTGTCTATATCAAATAAAAAACCAAATCTTCTAAGCCATTTCCTCACCTAAATAAGGTCCTATAAACTACCCTTCTCAAACATCATCCTAAACATATTTTTTCTAACACCGATTTCCATATAATTTGTCCAATGGTACCATATTAAGGATAGAATAAAAAATATTAATTTTTTATGTCCATGTAAGAAATATGATGATCCCAACATCCTTGGTAATCCAATGAATATGAAAATATAATATATTCCAAGGGCTGAGTTATGTTTTCAGAATGATGATTAGATTTTGGATGAAATGTATTTTAATATAATGTAGCACATAGTTGCATCTCAATTCCTTTCCAAATATTATATTCGAACCTAGGATCATGGGGAAATACAATAAATAGAGGAACTCTTTGTAACATTATTATCTACTTTATATGTAGTCGAGAAATATGATCCAAAGACATAGTATCTTTAATGGATAGCAAATAAATGGATTTTTTTAATTAATCAATAAAATCACAAATCATATTATCACCTTGATAAGTCTCTAGTAACGCGGCAGTGATATAGATTGATTGATTTTATGAATTAAACATTGGAAATGGAAATTGTTAATTCATTCCATTTTGTAATTGTCTTTTTTCATTAACCTTCTAGAAGTTAAAAACCAACATGTTAAATTTAACAGTATCTTTTTTCATTACATCTAGACTACAATACAACTTATGTTCACTTTACTACTTAGGACTGGCCAGAAGGATAGGTAATGGTAAACTCAACGCTTTACTCAAAAATTATTCTGTGAAATAGGAAACACATGGAACTCATACTCATATTTGAAATCATAAAAAATCATTTTCATCAATATTAGAAACAATAATATTACCCTTCTATATTGTTTCAACCATTTCCTGAAAATAATATCCTTCTTTTGAGATTAATTAATTATTTTTTACAATGTAAATTACTCTGAAAACTAATGTAAAATAGGGGATGTCTCTATATACATAATTATTGTTAATTTTTTTTCAAATCATTATCCAATGGTTCTTGATTCAAATGTATAATTTTTATTGTACAATTATTTTTTTGAATCAAATCGGTATCCAATTTATTTTTATTACTCTATGGTTAAGAGTCTGGCATTCGTAATCGTTGATCTATTCTAGTTATCTTCCTTATATCATGTTCAATTCCTTACGAGTGAATATATACTAAAATGTTTTCAAAATTAGAATATATTTTACCTTTTACACTATAACAATGATGCCTCTAAATTATTAATTAATTAAACACAAAAAGGAATTCCAAATGATGTGTATTGATGATTTAGTCTGTTGGTTTTAAATTTTTATAAAGCATAAGTAATTACATAATAATTATATATTAGGAATCATCCAGGTTATTTCAATTATGTATCACCATATATGACGAAATATTCATTTCAAGAAGGTATTCCCAATACCGGGTCATTCACCAATTTTATTTGTAGTTCTTGAAAAAAAATCATCACATTATTTTATCAAGATTAATTTAACTACATTATAATTTAACTCAGTCCCTCGTCAAGATTATTGACTAATTTGGTCAAATAATCTCTAGTAGTAACCCAAAAATTTAACAAAAATATGAATCTCGTTGATATTTTTAGGTCTTTTACATTCAAAAAAATAATTATATTTATTAGGGTGAAGGGTGACACTATCATTAGAAACATTTTGTCCATTGAAATAAATATTTTTTCCAACCAAAATTAACCCATAATGAATATCACATATAGATTATTTTTTATAAGGATTACAAACAAAGACATATGATTCATTCACGTTACTATAATATTATAGAATATTGAAAAATATTCATTAATAACAAAATAAAAAAACATATCAATGAAAACATGGAAAACAATATTAACATGATCTAAAAATTAAACATGTTCGTTGGAAAAACTAAAGGGAATAACTAGAAACTCATTATTCCCATTTTCTATATAAAATAATATCTTAAAAATTCCCCCATCCATAAACTACATCTGAATGTACAAAAACATTGAATTACTCTTCCAAAAATATTTAGCTCCATAGATCTGATCAAAAAAATCATCTATATGATTAAAAGTATACTATTATTAATACCGCTTTTATTCAAATACTTATAGTCAATAAAGGCCTCATTGGTCTATATTTATTTTTAACAAACAGAATAATAGCCAAAATTGTGGGCCTATGGCCCATGTAATGGTCCTTGGGACAAAATATGATCATACGGGCCATGTAATGGGATTCATCTCTACCAGGCCGTCAAGATAAAATATATATATTATAAAGAAGTGGTCGGTTGGTTGGGTGATCTCTTGGGGTGATATGAACTACTTTTAGGCCTTTGTGTGTCTTCTATGTGTGTAGTGGTTTAGTGTAATTATACCCCCAAGAACCTAATATAATATAATCTAATCTAATCTAATCTAATTTCATATAACTATTCCAATAGTAAAATAAGCCTATAAATTAGGAATTTCAAAAGAAAGATCAACATAAATTGCACCAATAGAATCATTCACTACAGGCACATAAAAAATATGAACATTATCATTATTTTCAACAATATGATGTAAGAAACCATCACTACCATCTATAATAAATTTAATAGTTTCTTGGTATGTTATTAGAGTCAAGATATAATTAAAAAATTCATAGATCTATAATATAACATATCATGATAAATTTTAATCCAATCCCAACCGAAAATGACATCATACTCCACTATGTGTAATTCGACTAGATTTGAAGGATACACCTTCCATTGATCACATCATGGATATTCCTATTGTTTATTAATATTTCCAAACTATTATTTCCCGAATGTTCTATCAACCATTAATTATGTCATATTATTTATATTAATTTAATTATCTCAAAAATTTATGAATTAAAAACCCAATGTCAAAAAATGGTATTGGAATAATTTTATTATATTAGTTCCATACCTATAACCACTTCATGGGATGAAAAATAATCATATATTTTTGTAGAATTATTTTTAATCCCTTTTATTACTAATGATGATTAATTCCACTTTCAGTGACTATCTTTTATAGAAATTTTCATAATCTACAATATCAATACAATTAAAACATCTCATAGATTGTTGACTATCTATTACCACATTCATTGATTTTTCATGAATCTTTTATTTAGAGTAACAGTCCCTTGGAAAAAACATATAAAACTAGTCACACAATATAAATAGTAAAAAAATTCCCTAAAATAAATTTTAATGCACTTGGATAATGTTGGGGTCCTACCACTGGAAATCACAATTTATTTCTATTCCAATACATTCTATCTTGAACATGCCATATTTTTGTCATAATGGGGAGAATTATTGTCAGAAAACCACATCAAAACATTCTCATCACAATAAAAAACTCATAAAATTTAATTCATGTATGAAAATATCTTTATAAACAATGTTTCCACCCTAGTTAATGTTAATTAATTTTACTATTACTATCCCAAATAAAATATAGATTATTCTTTGAAATTTTATGATATTTAACTCATATAACCCTGTTTAATATTCATCCTTATTACCCATTTCATATAATTCGTTTCCATTCAAAGTAGAACAAACATAGAAAAATATTTCCCATGGATACTATACTTAACTATTACCCAGTCCATGGAATCAATGTCTTTTTCTCTCAAGTATTTTTAGATAATGAAAACCATAAATTATATTGTCCTTTAAATTTCATAATTAAAAGGGTTAAATTTTGATGTTTTGAACATCCCATGACTAAATATATCATCTCTAGGTAAATGATCAATAGTTTTTCTACCATAGTGTCATATGATCCACTTAATAGTGGGGAATGTTTTCCCCTCAAATTCATTACAATCGATATATTCCTATATGGTAGATCCAACACTTTTATAGAATAGATACCACAACAATTTATATCTTATATAATGTAAGACATCACCAAAAAAACATTGTTTAGAAAAAAAACTTTGTTAGTTTAATATTTTATATCTTTTTAACATAACCAAAAAATAAATGTTTTAATGGTAATACTATTTTAATTATCATAATCTCTAATGATATCTAAATAAACAACTAATATATACTATGAGAACATATCATTATACGTAAAAATAATTATTTATAGTTACTGATTCACATTATTTGACTTTTTGGATTTTTTATGGATATAGTGTTAGAGAATAGGTTCACAACTCTTATATAATAAAACCATACAATAAAAAGATGACAAATCCAATCAGTATCAATTTTATATATAATATAACAAATTACAATAAACAAATAATAACATTCATGAAAAATAATGAAATATGTCAACATAACTACTTCCATTAACATAGAAATAGTTAAACCAACTAAAATGATTTTTAAAAAAACAAGGGATGGGAACAAAAAATCAAAAAGGGATATAAAATATAGAAAACAAAAAAAATTACATTTAAAATACAAAAAAATTATCAATTAAAGAATTTAAAACCCATAGAATGTAATTTAAACCCCTTTTGGAAACATAAAGCATCATATTCAAAATACCCTATCAATTTGAATAAAAATATTGTCAATATCCAATATATTCATTTCCAAAATCATTAGTGAGCTATAATGGGGATCATCCATTCAATACACTAAATCAATCTCACCCGTGACTGGGGATCAACACATTCTATAACTTTTATTACGCCCACATAATTTTCAAGATCTATAACGGTGGTAGACCCATTATATAATATTTATTAGGGTAACCCATAAGCAATAACATGGATCAACCCATCATTTTAGCTATATCTGGATCACAAATTTTTCATATAATTCTTAATTACCATATCATGAATAACATATATTCCTTCCCTTTTTTATCAAAACATCTATTATATAAACTTTTCAACCCATATGGGAAACATATTCATAAATCAAAATGCTCATTTTTAAAGGGTTTTTTGAGAACCAAAATACCAAATAAATAAGGAAATATATGTTTCATTGATAAAAAAATTGAATTATTTCAATGGATTATTGATATAAAATACTAGTCATTGAGGCTATACATGTTATTATCATCAATTACATTAAAAAGTGTACATTATTTTATAATTTGTCAAAATGTTATTTATGAAACACATAAAAGGATTTAATTTATATACTTTATAAGAAGGTAAAATAGAAAAATAAAATTTACATTATATTTATTTTACATCCTTATAAATTTTTTAATTATATAATTGTAGAAACATGGGAATATAATAGAAAAAAATGCAATGTGAAATTTTAAAAATGATTGTTTATTAAAATCCCCTACCACTTTAACAACATTTCAAACACAGTCCCCATGAATAATTATAATTAAAAAACCCTTTAAATATCAATTAAATAAATTAATTCATTATAAAAAATTTCAATGTGTGTGTATGTGTACATCATTGATGCATTTTGGGAATAGCCTATTTTTTTTAATAGAATGTAAATTGGGATGAAGTAACGTACCATAATTTTTATTCGTCACATACATTCTTTTATCTATGGAAGAATAAGAATATTTTAATTACATAACTTATGAATAAATGTGTTTATTTATTATTACTTTCATTTTATTTTTTTTCATGTCACATAAAATTACATTGTCAATTAATTAGATGTATTATTTTAATGATATTTGGCATCTTTGTCAAAATGACTTATGTATGTTGAATATTAATATAAGCTATCATTTTTTCAACATATATACATTAATAATCTTTAAATATTAATAAATTTTTTACATCATTCATAATTTAAAAAATAATAATGAATAGATATATGAAAAATGAACAATTTTATGATCATATAGATTGTAGATCGTCCATATGCATAGGTAATTTTTCTAATTTTCAATGATCATAATGGAATGTGGGGAAGTATTGTTTATTATTTCGAGAAGGATAATAATATAATATTGATATATATCAAATTATTTATTTAAATATACTAATATATATTATTATTGTGATGTGTTTATAAAGAACACATCACATTATGGTGGTGGTAGTACATACGTATACAAATGATGTTATCATTTTTATGTGTATTAAGTGTAATGACATTTTTTATTATCATTACTTTAAATATTTCTTGAATATAATTATGATTTCATGTATACCAAATATTTTTAATTAAATTATCTATATTAAATTCCATACAATGGATTAGTGAAATAATATTCACATCACATCATGAGGTGGTGGTCCACTGTATACAAGAGATATATTATTATATCCCCATAAAATGGAACATAATATGTTATATTATATATAGTAATACAAGAAGTATAAATATTGTAATGAAATCATATATATATTATATATCCATTAATACAATAATACTTGAAATGAAATGATTTAAATTTTGTGTCATATATTTGTGAGGTGGTAGTCCACTATACACAAAAATTGGGTTTTCTTATCCCATTTGATGAAATATTAGATTTTTTCATATTATTACGTCAACATTGTAAGATCCCATATTTCTCTAAAAGGTATTTGTTAATAACGTTTTAGTTTAGGCCCTTTATTTTTATAAATTAATTTCTTTTAAAATTACATAAGGAGGCTCTGGTGAGTTCAAGTTGTTTGGGACACAAGAAGGGTGAAAATGAGTTTTTTGTGCTAGTTTTATGGTCTATGCACAGTTAGTGCCAACCATATATATAGACCAGGTCAACCGTGCTAGGGGAAAATTTTTGGACAGTATCCTTTGCATGCTATGCGCACAGTTTGGAAAACCGTGCATGAAAAATATTGTATCCTAGAAACCATTAAAAATTTACAAAAATTCCACTATGAGATTTTATAACACACACGGGAATTATCATCCTTCTCCTCTATTGTAACCATATGAGCCAACCAAATGTCCCAAGATCCCCCATTGATAAATCTCCTTCATTTATTTGTCATTTTTAGTGTTGTTAGACGTGAATTGAATATCTGTGTGAGTGTAATCTTATCATTCTCTCTCCTTTTTTCTTTAGTTCTTGTATATTGGGAGATTTCCATTTGATGCTCACAAACATCTTTTTTTAATGATATCTATATTGAGGCATAAAAGGGGTGTTGGATTGGGATCTAAGGCTTGGTTTGAGTGTGTGTTCTCAAACAGATTCACTGTTTTTGGTCTACAATTTATATCGCTTGTGTTTTTTTGTAGATTTGTGCATGTAGGTTTTTTATACATGCACTCTTTTGTAGAGTTCTGGGTGCCTTTAACATGATGTGATGTAGTGGGGTCTAAAAAGTTAACTGAACACCTCTTGATCTACATGGGATTTATGGATGATGACTCAAAAAAATCAGGGACACGTAGGTGTGCCAATATTTCCCCAAACATAGAGTTTTATATTTTAGTGTAGGTCCTTGCACATGTATGTAGAGCCCTTGATAATTATAATAATATTATTAAAATAATTGCAGTTGGTTTCTAGTAATAAGCCTAGGTTGGGTAATTACCCAAGAGTTTGTTTGGTTGGAACTAAATTGGTTTAAATGGATAAATGGGAAATGAGAGGGATTAGCATTATACACGAATATTTTTAGTGATATAGGAATGGAAAATCAGGATGGGCCTAAATGTGTTAAGTAATTTGAACAATGAAAGTGTTACTGGATTGAGGAAAAATGTAAATTCCCATTTATTGTGATTATTGTGATTATTGTGAATGATGTTGGCTATGTTGTTGTGATATGATGTTTTGTGTTGAATGATAAATAATCATTTTCAAAAGGATTGGATGAGTGGGGTATTAACATGAGTTTTTACACACATGGGTCGAGTTACACTAAGGTTCAATCCCTTCCCCTAAATGCACGGGTTATGGAAGGGGGCATAGTTCTTTTCCCCTAGCTATTTCATTCCACCCAGATGGAGGATTAGAGGTGAAGATATTAAGAATTTTTATATTGTGATCCCTAGTGATATAGGAAATGTTTGTATTTACATATCCTTGAGAACACTAAATATTCATAATCCATTTAATGCATAGAAAGAAGAGATTTAATAATGAAATTCAAATGTAGTGAACCGAAATTCATTGGCAGTATAAATAAAATCAACATAGTTTAGAATGACACATTGAACTGTTTACCTTTACATATGTTTATTTATTATTTTAATGCACTATCTAACTTACTGGATATTTTGTTGACACCATTGGTGGTGGCCTATTGAGTTATACTCAGACCATTCTCAGGTCGCTGATGGGTACCCATGCAGATTTCATACTGGCAGGTTAGGACAATATTAGGGGCACTATTCTAGGGATATGAGACAAGCATGGGACATGTTTGGGTGAGGTTCCAGACATAGATTCCTGACCATTTTGATGATTCTACTATTTATTTTCATCTCGGGTTTTGATCACATCACACTGTAGCATGTCATGACGTATTTACTATTGCTCAAGGTTGTGCCATGTTTTGGGAATTGGTTTATTATGCATGTTATTGATTGTTCTCTTTTGTGTAGATTATTTAAGTTATTATATGATGTTTATTACTCTAATAATGAGTGTATAGTCTCCCCACATGACCTATTAGACCATTGTTTCTAGTCAGAAAACTCTGTTGTGCGGGGAGGCATGCTTGAGGTTATGTAACTACCTAGCTCGGAGAACCAGAATAGTTGCTCTCGGGCCAGGGATGTTAAAAAGTGGTATCAGAGAGATTTCTTTTCTTTTTCTAAGTATTTGGAGATGGTAGATAAGAGAATATGAATTTTTCCGGATTTGGTAATGATCTCATTCTAGGGAGTATCTAACCCAAGTTTTGGGGGAAGACCCATGTCACCTTGCAAGGGGATTGTTGTTCTTGTTGTCTGTTGTTACGTTTAATGATATTTCACCATTGGTTGATGCACTGGTTGGGAGATTTGGAGGTTTTGTGATATTTGTCTCATTCTTGGATTGTATGTGGTTTTTCATTCATGCATCAATCTAGGAACCTATGTAGGAAATTGAAATACATCATGATATGCACAAACACTTGATGGATGTGTGGTATATAATGGTTAGGATTCATATATTCTCTTAAATGTAATGAATTATTCCTAATAAGATGGTATGAATGAGTATAAAGGGGAAGTTAAAATGTCAATATGTAATTAGAAAATGGGTATTGATAATGAAGTTAAAGTGTAATAATTTAATGTATGGGTAAATTAGAATATGAAATTTTTTCCAATGGGAATAATAATAAGACTTATAGCCATGATAAATAGATATCGTTTTGAACATAGAATTAAAGAGATGGATGAGTACAGAGACCTGGTTGTGAGTGGTCTCTTCTGGGAAGTATAAGAAAAATGATTTTTTTATTACAAGTGATGATTCTATCTATATCTCTTTCATCTTATAATGAATTATGGTTGCATTATAAATGTTTTGTTTGGAGTTGTAGAGAAATTCCACCTCAATAACGTTCACCGATTGGGTGACATGACGATGTTGTCGAAAACACTCCTCTAGTAGTGGAGTAGGATATGATGGTGGTACAAGGATATAAAAAAAAGCTATTGCTCACGAACATTTCTCATTTATGCAGATGATTGAACAAGACCTACGGAGGGTTGCACCAAGCATGTTTGAGATGACTAGGGAATTTCAGTTGCAGCACCCTCTGACTATTACTAGAAAGAGTGTGCCTGAAGCAATAGGGTTATGGATTGAATACTTTAAAAATATTATCAACCATCTAGAGACTCCTCTTAGGAAGTGACTCATGTAAGCTTCTTATATGGTGAGGGGGAAGAAAATGTTTGGTTGGATATTATGGTTCAGACAAAGTAGGTCGAGTGGATGATGTGAAAATATTTAGGTGAATTTTCTTGAGAACATCTATCTAGAAACATATAGGTAGGATAAGAATATAGATTCTATGAGGTTAACTTAGGGGACAATATCAGTATTGGACTATGCTAGTTGTTTCACCGATTTGAGACACTTCTTTACAACATTGATGGGAGATGAGGCAACAGTGGTGAGACTCTTCCCGGATGGGCTGAGACACGAGATTAGATATCAGTTTAATATATTTTGTCTAAAAAGGATTCCTAAGTGGTGTATGAAGATCTTATATCAGAAGGAAACTTGAAGAGAGCATCAGGATGTGTGTTTGTGGCACCAGTTGGGTGAGCAAGTGGTGCGGCATGTGATAGTTGGAAGCACCACATTGGAAACTTTCCTCATGGTAGAATCACACAGAGTAGTCAAAAGAGGGGTTCAGTTTCTCAAGGTGGTTTCCAGGTCTTCTATTTTCTGTATGGAAAGTCGGGGATCAAGCATGACCAGTTTTCATGCTCTCCAGTTGAGTGTCGATTGTGTGACATGCTAGGCCGCATGCATTGATTTTATTGGATCCCACGATAGAAGGTTAATTATAGAGTTCAGAGGAAGATTCCTAGTGTAGGAAAGGGGTCAGTTACCCCATATCATGTTGTAATTTGGATCTCCACAAGCTTTACTGGTAAGGGAGGTGGATGTGGGACATTGGGGAAAGATCACCCTTACCAACAAAGTAGTGTAGTGCAGGGTACTCAGGATGGGGCCCAGAGTAAAGGGGAAGGACATGACCATGAATTTCATGTTACACCTGTGGGTGGTGAGGCAAGACCATCTACTATTCGAGATACTATTCCTGTAGCTTTAATATTTTATAGTGCTTTATTCAATATAGGTTCTACATATTCAATTAATTCTTTTAAGATTATAGTTGTGTTGGGATTAACTATAGAGATTGTATGTGGGGTAATGTCGCCTGATACTCCACTAGGGGTGTGATTTGAAGACATCAGGTAGTGTAAGGGATGTGCTTTGGAGGGTGGTGGGTATCATTTTTGGTGGAATTGATTTGTCTAAGAGATTTCAGGTTTTGACATAATCATGGGAATGTATTGGTTGGTGTCTTATCAAGCCTATATGAACTGTTACTGACATAGTGTAACATTCAAATCTATCGATGGGATAACACATGACCTTCGTGGTGAGTGGGATACTCAAGCGGGCTGTGTAGTGCCGTTACGCCATCAGATGGGGGAAGTCACAACACAAGTGGCACGCCTTATGATAGATGATGGGGAGAAAGGATAGCCAGTATTTCCTTTTTTTGTGGAGTAGTTTTATGATGTGTTTCCTAAGGACTTCATAGGGTTACCACATGATAGAGATGTTGAGTTTATAATTGAATTGTTTCCTAGAGAAGAGACAGTTCTTATTCCACCTTACCAAATGGTGCCATAAGATCTCAATGAAACGAATGTTATGTTAGTGTAATTAGAGAATAAAGGGATTATAAACCCTATTACATCACTTTGGGGATCTCTTGTGTAGTATTCTAAGAAGGCTGACAAATCACTAAGGTTGTGCATCAATTATAGAATGTTTAACCAGACGATAGCTAAAAAACTGATACCATCTTCTTATATTTGATGACATGTTGGATCAGCATAGAGGTTCTATAGTATTATCTAAAATCTATGTGAGATTGGGATACCATCAGTTGAGGGTGAGACCTTCTGACAAACCCCAAATGTCATTTCGAAGTAGATAAGGTTTGTATGAATATAGGGTAATGCTTTTTTGTTTGACAATGCACCAGTTGTGATCTTGGCCTTGATGAAATATATATTCCTCCGGTATCTAGATGTTTTTGTATTCTTTTTGGTGATGACATATAGGTGTATTCGAGAACTCATGACGACTATGACAAATAACATAACGTCCTTTAGAGTAAATTAATTAAGAATAGTATTTATGCAACGATATCAAAATATTATTTCTTGATTGATTTAGTTATCATTTTGGGACATATCATATCTGAGTTAGGCATATCAGTGGATCCAGAAAAGCTGCAGTCTATGATGTCTTGAGAACAACCCAATAACATCACCGATATTCACAGTTTTCTGGGTTTGGATAATTATCACTGAATATTTTTTGGATATTTCTATGGTTTGTATGTACCACTCACAGGCCTTGCCAAGAAGGGTGTTAGGTTATATTTTTCAGTGGATTTTTAGTAAGCTTTATAGGATCAAAAGAAGTTGTTGATCGCCGCACTAATTTGGGTGTTACCCGAACCAAGTAATATATACACCTTGTTTTATGATTTTTCTAGTGTTTGACATATGGAAGTGTTGATAAATGATGATCGAGTCGTAGCTTACGAGTCATGGATTTTGATTCCACATGAATGAAATTATCCTACTCATGACCTAGAGATAGCTATTTTGGTTCGTGCCTTATTGTGTTGGAGATATTAGTTTTTGGGATAAAACATTCTGATGTTTACCAACCATAAAATTTTAAAATACATCTTATCTCAGTGTGATTTGAATCTTTCATAGAGGTAGTGGGTTGAGTACCTACAATATTTTGATATTGAATTGGTTTACACACTGGGAAAAGGGATTAGTGTCACAGATTATCTTAACCGAAATACATAGAATCACGTTGTTTTGGAATCTAGTTCATAGGTGGTGGTGATGGCCTTTTTTTAGAGATGCATTTGGAGGTACATGAAGGGACCCTGTTGATAAACCTTGCATCAATAGTTGTTGAGTCTGCCCTTTTTAGCTGAGTCAAAGATAGTATGTTGGTAGATCCAAAGTGTCTGTCTATGAAGGAAATTCTTAATGGTGGGGAGTAAACTTCTTGTTGGGCCATCAGAACATATGGAGTTTTTTATGTTCATGGTCATGTTGTGGGGCTGGCTGATGAATGAGAATAGTTGATTCCCAAATTACAAGGATCAAGGAGGGTTGAGAAACTGGGTCTGACTAAGATGTATCATGTTCTTTGTTGGATGTTTTAGAATATTGGAATGAAGATATAATTTGTATGTTTTTTAGCATGATGCCTTACCTATTAGTAGGTGAAGGTCTAACATCATTGCTCTAGTCGGTTTTTATAGTAATTTCCTATTCTCGGGAAGAAATGTAATGAAATCACGATGGAATTCGTAGTGGGTATTCATAGGATTCCATATAAGAATGATTCCATTTGTTTGGGGGTAGATCGTCTGGCCATAGTGGCCATTCCTTGTCGATTTAGTAGACATAGACAATTTACTAGTTTGGGGGAGTTGTATGTTTGGGAAATGGTATGGTTGAATGGTGTGATGAGGACAATAGATTCAGATCCTGATTCAAATAGTAAAACACATTTATAGAATGGAATTTATAATTCACTTGGAACCCATGCATTTCTATGTATGAATTTCCACCCACAGACTAATAGGAAGTCGAAGCATACAATTTAGGTTTTAGAAGACATGTTGAGATCATGTGCTTTGAATATTAGTTGTTCATGGGAAAAACACTTGTCTATTTTTGACTTTGCATATAACAACAGTTTTTAGGATAAATTTCAGATGGAAGCTTTTGAGGCACATTATGGGAGACCATGTAGATCGCCATTTTGTTAGTTGGAAACTGGAGAGTCTTAGTTATTAGGGCCGAGTCTAGATCAGTAGTCATCATAAAAGGATCCTTTGATTCAAAATATCATGGAACTATTCATATTTTGTAGAAGTCATATGAATATTAGTTTGTAGACCTCATGAGTTCATGTCGGGTGATAGTGTGTTTCATCAGGTGTCGCCCTGGTTGGGTCACCGTCGAATATGGAAACCGTGCAAGATGGCACCTAGATATGTGGGTCCATTTGAGAATGTGGAGAGGATAGGACTAGTGGCTTACATATTGTCTCATCAAAAGTGGTATAGTGGAATGAATGATGTATTGTAGGTTTTAAAACTCCGATAGTGTCACCCTGACCTATCTCATCTGATAAATTCTAAGGATGTTGAGCTTGAGGCTAATCCTTCATTTAAGGAGCACCTGGTTCATATTGTGGATCATAGCGAGATACTTTTGTAGGGTAATGATGTTCCCATGGTTCATGTTATATGGAAACATAGAAATTTTTAGGTGGAAACCATGAATTGATAATCAGATATGTGGTCCCAGTGGCCCGATATCATTTCATTGGGAACACAACGATGCATGGGAGAGCGGCTCGAGGACGAGCCATTATAAGGTGGGGAGGTTGTAAGATCCCAAATTTCTCCATAAGGTATATATTAATTAATTTTCCATTTATGGAATTTATATTAGTTAATTATGTGTGTTCCAATGTACTTATGGATGACTGGGGTTGTTCCATGTGTTTGGAACATAAAATGATGGGAAATGAGTTTTATGGGCTAGTTGCATGGTCTACGCACGGTTAGTGTTAACAGTGTGGGAAAACTAGGTATATAGTTCAAGGGGATGATTTTCGGATAGTATCATATTCATGGTTTGTGAGTGGTTTGGAAACTATGTAGGTAGACTATGTGTGGGATTTGTTTGGGAAAGAATCATCTACACGATTTTTGCACAGTTTAGAAAATTGTGCGGGTAAACTGTGTAGCATAGAAACCTTTAAAAAATTGAAAAAATCTGACCCGATGAATTTATAAACCACACAGAATATTCATCCTCCTCCACTATTGAAATGATTAGAATGAACCAATGGGAGAGGGATCCCACATGGATCAATATCCTTCAATTTTTAGCGACATGGAGTGTTCTTGAATGTGAATCGAAGATCCGTGTGAGTATAATATTCTTCTTCTCTCTTATTTCTAGTTTATGTCTTATAGTTTGCATAATTTCCACATGAATCTCTCAATACTCTCTTTTTTTGTGAGATCTATCTTGGGGATTCAAAAGAAAGTTTGATTGGGATCTATGTATTTGGTTGATATTTCATTCTCCAATGGATTCAAGGTTGATGTACTACAATTTATATCCATTTGGTTTTGTGTAGATTTTTGCTTGTAGGGTTTTTATTCATTCCTTCTTTTGAAGAGTTCTTCGTTTCTTTGACATGCTGAGATATAGAGGTGTCTAAATGGTTAACTGAACCCCTATTGATTCAAATGGGATGCAAAGAAGATGACTCAACTAAATTAGGTCCACCTGAGGGGCATGTCGACATTTCCCTAGACATAGAGTTAGCTCAGTAAGTGTAGGTCTTTGTGAAAGAACATATATCCCTTTCAGATTATGTTAATATTATTAACGGAATTGAAATAGGTGTCTATAGATAATCCTATGTCGTGTAATTACAAAGAAATTTGTTTGGTTGAAATGAAATCGGTTAAATGGATAAATGGGAAAATTCTAGGGTTTTTCTTTATAATTTAATATGCTTAGTGACATATGAATAGAAAATGGGAATGGGGATAACTGTGTTAAGTAAAATGAACAATGAAAGTGTTAATAGATTGAGGAAAATTGTAAATTTCCATTTATTGAGATGATTGTGATGATTTTAAATGATATTGTCTATTTTGTGGTGATACGTTGTTTTGTGGTGAATGATAAATAAGAATTTTCACATGGCTTGGATGTATGGGGTATAGACATGAGGTTATACGCCGACAGGATGAGTTGGATTGAGGATCACGCTCTTCCCCTAAATTCATGATTTAGGGAAGGGGGAATTTTTTATTACCCTAATGGTTTCATTCCACACGGACTGAGGCATCAGGGTGAGGAAATTGGAAATTGTTATATTGTGATACCTTGTGAGATAGGGGTTGATTTTATTCCCATATGCTTGAGAACACTAAATATGCATAATCCATTGAACACATAAAAAGAGGATATTAAATAATGAAATTCCGTAGTATTGTTCCCAAATTAATTAATAGTATAAATAAAATTAACAATGTTTAGAATGACATATTTAACTATTTACCTTAACATTCCATTATTTATTATGTTCATGCACTATCTTCCTTGTTGGATATTTTGTAGAAACTTTTGGTGGTGTCCTACCATGTTATACTAACACCCTACATAGGCCATCATTGGGTAACCAAGTAGATTCCATGATTGCAGGTGAGGAAAAGTGAAAGGGCCCTATGTTTGGATATGATTTGGGCATGTGACATGTTTGGGTGAAGTTCTATACATATAGTTTTGACCATTTTATCACTAAAACAGAATTGACGTTTAGCAATGGTTTTTTTTCGTTTAGCTGTAGTTAAAACCACCGCTACATTGTTTGGCGGTGGTTTACAGAAACCACCATCTAATACGGCATAAACGATCTATTAGCGGAAGTTATTTATGTTTAGCGGCGGTTTAACGAAAGAGTCATCTCTTCCTCATTTCGCGGTGGATCCCCTGAATTTAGCTGCGGTTTTACGATCCCCGGGTATCATTTTATTCGCGGCGGTTTTAACCGCCATGAATAAATTCAAATTCCAGTGGTCATAAAAACTCCGCTAAAGTCACGGGAACCGCCATGGAATGAGGCAACCCTGATGCAAACATGAATTTTATTTTACGTTTAGCGTCGGTTTAAACAGCCACCAGTATAAATTTCGCGGTGGTTAAAACCACCGCGTATAGCTACCCAGAATAAAAATTAATAATTCTTTGCTTCTGCTGCACCACTGCACTGAAAAACATATAAAACTAGAAAAACCCATCCCTGGCCTCCCACCAATGACCAAGAGATTAATATCCTGAATAAATCACAACATTGAAAAAACATGTTTTTCTCTAAATGAGAAATAATATACAACTTTAATATTTAAAAATATAACAAAAACCTGAAACTCTAGAAAATAAGACATCCTATTAGAGAAAGTATTATTAACACAGTAGTTAGATATCCATTAAAGGTTCCCACACATTCCTCAAACTCATGTATTCAATATCCTAAATAGTATATACTAGGAAGATTAAACTCCATTTATACAACATTGTAACATCCCAAACTGGATTCCACTAAATCTTATACCTTCACTTTCTTAGGATAGATCATCCATAGCGATTCCAATCTACTTATAAAAATTGATAATTGATGAATTAGTAGTTTAAATTGTACCAACCCATTTATATTATTATTTTTTTGGTTTTGTGGCCTAGAAACCATCCTTAATACTTATAATAAATTTGAACTGATGAAATAGCTTAAATAACACATTAGAAATATATTGTTATAAAAAATCCTATTGTGGGAATATTTTTAGAGTAACATTGTGATATAGATTTTATAAAAATGTGGATATTTCCAGTAAGTCTTAGTTGACATCTTTTTATGTTGTAATATAGATTATGTGGGGGATTCTAGTGACCTTTTAGGAAAAAAACCAGGAATTAGAGTTGATTCCTCATGTTATGTAAGGGTTTAACCTAGTTTTTCTAGCATCCATGGAGATATTAATCATCATTGGATGCAACTTTTTAGTTTTTTATCATAGAATGCGTTTTTTATGTATTTTGGGATTGATTAGGACTCTAGTTGTGGAATTATTCCCCAAATTGGTAGGCAATCATGAGATATGTAAAGCTTCTTGGTGTTATGAGCATCTTTAATGCTTGAGATTAGTGGGACTGACATGCCAATCTAATTTTTTTTAGTTTAGTTAGTTGTGTGAGTTTAATTTCAACGGTGTAGGACTCAAGAATTCATCATCCATGTTAAATGGTTATGTAGGATAATGTGACCCTTGGGTTTGATTTTTTGGGTAGGCTAGAAAATACAATGAATGCACAGTGTCATTCATCCTATGAATTATATGAATTGGGTGATCCCATTCCATTGATGTAACATCTATTTTTTATTCATTATCATATAAATTTATTATTCAACTAAGGTTTGGTGGAGAGAGTTGTGTGGTGTTTTGTGAAAAAATTTCTAGTCTCTGAGTGTTTGAGGGATGAAATCACAGGTAACACCTTGAGGGGTATTATCACATAACTACTTGGTTTAGGGTTGTGCGATCTAAAAAGGTTGTGTTAACCGATCACTCCCTGAGTGAGGTTACCTAGGTATTAACCATTTTGTGGTGAGTGATGTAGACCATAGTTTTTAGTAGAAATGATATGTTATCCTAGTTCAATCGATGACTATGTAAGAGGATCGAGTTTTATAACCTCATCAATGTGGGTTAAAGTTCAAGATGTAGTTATTGATGTTGATTGAATGTGTGCGCATGGAATGGGGATTACATAATGCATCTAATTATTAATAGACCATTTCTATTTATTATTAAGTGGATGATGTAAATATATGTGTTAGGAAGTGAACCACATGTTGTCCATGGATGGAATATTTGTTCCTGATGAGGCTTCAACATATGCCAGAGATGGATTGTCGTGATGGACCATGGTATAATTATGTTGACTCACATCCCTAAACCATGTTTAGTGGTGGACATAGTGTTTTTAATGGGAATAATATTCGTATTTTTATTAAAATGATGAATATTAAAATCCTATGGTGGGGAGAATCACACAGGTCATGGAAAGTGTAACCTTTGGGAGAGTTGTTATAGATAGAATAGTCATGAATGGTCAAAATGACATTCAGAAGTCTGTGAGATATAAAATTTATGTTTTCCAAACACGGAGGAGGTGTTGAATTTAAGACTTAGGTATGAGTTTGAATTAGGTTTGGAAATTATATTCACACTCGGGCTTCATGTGAAATCTAGGAAATGTGATAGATTGATATCACATATTTTCTTGTAATGTAGCATGATGTTGAAATGGTTGGTTGAGTATGCACTAATTAAATCACACCACGAGTCAATTTTGGAATTCATTGGGTTCATCTAAATTATCACAATATAACTTTTACATTTATGTTAATATGATTTTGTTTTCAAATAAAGGCATTGGCCATCAATTTGGATGTCCTCTAAGCAGGTCAACCTAATGTGGTCTAACTGGAATTTCAGTAAACTAGTGCATGTTGTGAGATAAGATTTCTTTGTGTAAGATGTATTAATAATAAAGAGTGTTTTTTGGTTGTGACCCTTTAGTTTAAATTTTTAGGACTAGATTAACAGTGATGGTTTATTTGTAAATGGAGGTAGCAGTTTTCATGTGGCACCGCTTCATAAGGAGTTTTCAAGTGATCTCAAGTGAGATCTATCTTAAATATAGAAACAAAATCTCGAACATGTCATTGTGAAACTAGAAGTGATGTATAGTAGTATATTGCTCATGGTTTAGTGGTTTGATAATTACTAAGTTGGGAAGACACTATAGACCTATAAATCATGTGGTGCTCTCTTTATGTAGTTTTCATTGTTAATGTGTCTGAGTGGTGTCACTTGGATTAATGTTTCTGGATTAAATTCAGATGGAAAAGAAACCTAGGGACATGTGATGAGAGGTGGTTTGGGGGTCTTATTAAATTGGGAATTCACTAGATGTGGGCGTTGGTCAAATTAAATACGATCATTACACGGAGTCATGGGAGTATAAACATGGTTTCTTGTTAGTATGTTTGGATAGAAGTGTTTTGTACCAGACCTATGACATCTCTGTATAAGGCCTAGTGTTGGTAAAGAAGAAAGTTCTAGAATTATAGTAATTAATGTTTCATGACTGGATATCTTGTAATGAATCAAAAAATATAATTAAGAATCATAATATAACTAATTCAGGGATATAATGATAGGTAATTATTACCAGACAGACCATGATTAAGTGGAAATTGTGTTGGGAATGCAGTTCAAGTCATGCAGTAACAGTTCAGTGATCAAAACAGATATGGTTGTAAATGGTCCATTGTAACCAGTCAGTTTTATTTTGTTTTTATAGTATGTGGAGGTATGTATCGTCAAACAATTCCAATAAAAAACTCAATACTACTCCATTTATTCATCCATTTAATGAAGAGGAAATATAGGGGTTTAGATTTTGCTCCTTTTACCTCTTTTGTTTTCTTCATTTCTCTAAGTGTTATCATTGTGCAATCTTATATGCCCTATTTTTTGTTCTTTTTTATGGTTATCCATTTTCATATATTTTTTATTGAATCAAGAGACATTAATATATGATTTAACAATCCTAATATTGAAGTATTTGGTAGATTTTATTTTCATAAAATTCATGTTTTTATAAGACATACCAATTTTGCATCAAGTTGACATCCATATTCGAGAGTATATTTTAATTTATAAACTCTTCTTGCCTATATTCAAGGACTTATGTTAATTTATCACCCCTTAGTCACACCTATATCTTAGTGAACCACCCTTAATTTAGAATATTCTCATGACATTTTAGAAGAGCTAGAGCATGTTTAGATACTTTTGACGCTTAAATCAGACATTTTCAACAATGGTCCTCACAAAAGTGTCCACAACACTATCCCCTTGATCACTATGAAATGACCCAATTTGTTCAACACATCAACAATGAGTTTAACTCCTAGTCATCCAAAATATCGTCTACCAATTCAAACAAAGACATAAATGTAATGATGTATACCACACTCGAGAAATGAAGACATAAAAAGAAACATCATAAATCAATAAAATGAACAAAAAGAAACATGAGAAATCAAGGAAATTTTATGACATGAAACTTTGTGGTGGCAACTATGTGCCACAAACGTTACATATACCAACCCATTGTTTCCATTTTTGTTCAACACATCAATAGTACAACTACTCATTAAGGAATGTGAAAATAAAATTGTCATAGACATTCTTCTCAATATTCATCACATCATGATTATTCCGCAAAAATTTAAATTCCAAATACAAAAGTTTGAAGAATATACTTATTTTCATCCATTGTTGCATTCCGGTTTCGCTTGACAATCCACTTCCGACCCGTTTTCTGCTATCATTTAAATGATGAACCTTCCCAAATTCTGTTTCAACATTTTCATGTTGTTCCAATATATGAAAACCATTTAACAACTTTGGAGGTGGTATACGATCAATGGATCCATTAAATTTTGATCTATTCAGCCGAAATCTATGAGATGCATCGAGAAATCTTCGATGACACATGAAACACCATTTTCTACTGTGAGGTAGCCTTTTGGGCTCAAAATTAAAGTTACAAATGGGACAAGCCAAACCTGTGTAAGTGTTATAACCATATAAATTCCCAAGCCCAGAGAAGTCAGTAATGGTCCACATTAAAGCAGCATGCATTTTGAACATTGTTTTAAAGGAAGCATCAAATGTCTCAACACTGTTACTCCATAACTCCTGCAATTCATCAGTCAAAGGTTTCAAGTATACATCAATATAATTTCCAGGCAATTGTTTCCATGAATAATCATCGAAAGGATAAAATATGTTTGTTTCATACACATCCATGGAGGAAGAATATAAGGGATCAAAACAAATGACCAAATGCTATAATTGGTACTCACATTCTCAAATGGCTTGAATCCATCGGTAGCCAATCCCAATCGAACATTCCTAGGATCAGATGAGAAATTGATATGTAATGAATCAAATGACTTCAACGATTGGGAATCTCATGGATGTCTCATTAACCCATCGTTGTTATTATCTACACAATGCCACTTCATGTGTTCGGTGTTTTTTGATAACATGAAGAATCTTTGCAATCGAGGCTTCAAAGGAAAGTAACACAAAACCTTTGCAGGTGTTCTCTTTTTCTTCTTCTCTATGAAATTATGTTCATTAAGACTTCTAACAGCACCCTTTGACTTCCATCTAGAAGAAGAACATTTCTTTCAATTCTGTCTACTTGAATCCTCTCCCAAATAAAGCTTATAATCATTGGGACACACATGTATTTTTGTATAATTCAGACCAATCATGTTAACAACTTTTTTCATAGCATAAAATTATTCTGAGATTTTTTCTTCAGGAAATGCATCACGAATCAATTCCAATTTCATGGACATTGCCTAATTTGTCATTCCACATAGACATTTGATATGGTACAACATCATAAAAAATGAATGCTTTGAATATTTGAAACACCCACTATACCACTCTTGATTTCCATCATCAACTAAATCATGAAACAAATTTTCCTCAGTAATGTTTTCTCTTACATTTGGCTCCACATAATCAATAGGAGGATCCAATGATATGTGAAAATCTTGATCTACCTGTGTTACAGTCTCAAAAACATCACTTGTCACGTTGCAATTTGTAGCACCCTCTTCTAGTTATTCTGATATGTTTTGATGATGATAGTGGTATCTTGAATTGCTGAATACATCATTTATTAGGTTTTGGATTTCATTTTCCATTGTCTATGAACTTGGGACCTCATTATGAGGATTAACATTAATTCTCAATCTTTCTGTAACGTTCGATTCTCCATGACAAATACAACACAAATATTGAGCAGGGAATTGCTTCAGTACTAAATGTTCATAAACCTCATCTCTCTTCAACCATGTTCTAAATTTACTTTTAGGACAAAGAGATTTTATTATCCCATCAAGGGATCAATTAGATATTGTAAAATCTAAAAACTCATTCAAACCCTTAACATACTGAGGTGTGTTCCTCGGTAATGTGATCCAGCTTCTATCCTTGTATATCACAATGTACCTACACAAAAAAGTAGGAATCAAACATGAGACATCTTCTATAACCCCATCATCAAAAACAAAAAATGATGAAAAAAATTTCCATAATATAGAAAAATTAAATGATATATCATGAAATGGGTCTCAAAATTCCTCAATGTCCCTAAACTAGAAGCACAAAATGGATGAACTCTTTCTATATGAATGTGCATTTTCATCATGTTATGGTTCATCCTACCTCTACTCCATGCACATTGGATTCTCTTCATTCCCACTACCAATTTGTTGCATATCTGATAAAACTAAGGAACGAACAACCATCGATTTCCAAGAATATTTAGCTTCCATTCACATGTCCCTAGTGACATCCTCCAAAATGGATGTTATGCCAAAAGAAAGTAGAGATATACCAAGGTCTGGGTGAAGACCATATCCAAAGAAATGATATTTCTCATAATTGATGACCCCTATCTTTGGAGAATATGTAACAAACCATGAAAGGTTATTGACATACTCTCATACTGATCTGTCACCAATAAAAAGACACATGAGTGGTTGATGTTATCAAATATTGGTTTTATCTTTCCTTGGGTAATGTTATATCTTATTTTGTGGAATTATATGATCTAGTACTGTCAAGATTGAGGTTCTTGTGGTGAGTGGCGTGTCTATAAACACATCATCGATAATTCAAATTCAAATAATTGAAGATGTAAATGTTGTTCAAACTCTTATGATCTGAGTAAACCATGATTTTATATTCAAAAATATAGTGACATAATTTCTTCGAAATTTTCATCACCACTAATAGTTTTAATTTTTTAGTTGGGTAGTTTATTTCAAGTGGTTGATGTTAGGGAGAGCCAAATGACACTACATGATCATCATAATTCAACACAAACCCAATAATCAAACATAATTGAACACAATATTCCACTTATACTTTTCTAGATTTATGTTATATATATATGTGGGCAGTGTTCAATCACAACTTCATCCCCAAAATGTATTCCTAACATACGTGGATACATTTAACCCTAAACCCATTATAGGAAAGATTGTTCTTGTATGAATAACTCCAAGATAAATCTATGACAACAATCTTGTAGTATCCATCCATTCCTTATATATTATCAATCTTTAATAAGATCGTTTGTTTCAACCATTAAATAAATACTCTTGTTTTATTGGTTTCCACTAAAACTCCATGTTATGAGATTTCATGGCCTAAAAACATTACTTATCAAAATGAAAAGCTACAATCTAAGGGATTAATATAAATATAGTGATCATTAAGAGTTCCTAGATTATTCCCCCAGTACTTACCACGCTCTTCTTCATTCCCCAAGTAGACGAATATTTCACATATAAACACCATGATAATAGAATCTACATATAGGTGAAACACATGGTTTATAAGATCCATGAAAACTAATTATATAATTCATCAGTAAAAATTGTATGACAAATTTCTCAAAGTCCCCAAACCTACATCAAATGTCAATCTTGGATATTTTTTCTTCTATATCATTGACCTGATAATTCAAAGAGTTTAGGTTGATCTCATAGAACAATCCTTTACCCTTTTTGGACCTAAAGGGCCTCAATGTAGGGTATGGTGTATTTATTCTGGAATGTGACCTCATTTAAGATCTGTTACTCATTGAAAACAATAGAGATCAATTAGCCTTTTTTAAAAAATTTACCAGGGAGTCCTTCGGAGTGATGCTCAGGAAAATAAATCCTTTAGATCCCAAATTAAAAATTTATATAATTAATTCCTTCAACTATGTGGGGTCCATATGATATAATAGAAGAGATATCAACTGAGTTCCAAAAAATAATCCAATGGTGAAATCTACATGGATTTCTGGAGGTAACATATTCTCAAAACCTACACCACCATCATCTATAAAAAGATAAGATACTTAGAAAATATGATATCCTAAATATGGAGGTAGAGTTCTAGTTCAGCCTAATTAAGGATCACATTCTCCTTAAAAAACATGATTACAACCATCAGGTTCCACAATGATCACTGAACAATGATAACAATCAACATTTTACATTAAACGAACCATAGAATCTACATCGAGCATCATAACAATAATATCTATTTCTAAAACATTAACTTACCACTCAAATTTTAATCCTAATATAGTGAGAATGTAGAACTGACATATAAGCCACTATTCCAAATTTTTTCCTATAATAATAATCAAAATAAATGAATAATTCATAATCATGGTATGTCTCATGAACAGTTCTACAATATGGGAAGAAGTTAAATAGTTATATGTAATTACATAAAATAAATTATTGTCGATTTATTAAGAAATAAAAATTTAAAATTGAACTATTATATGCCATGAATAAGATTTAACTAATTTATATTTCATGACGTAGGGGTGAATTTAATTATGTAATACATGTGGTTGATTACTGACTTGTGGATCTACCATGAGATGACTATGTCCATAAGGGGACTCATCATTACTACAACAGCCAATAAAATGATAACCAATAATCTTTAATGTACTAGATTGAGATGGAAATTCTCTATGCATTGAGGATCTTGCAGCACTCTAATTCATCACAATACCATTACAAAACTACTGCAAGTGGCCCATACGTTCTCACTAATGGCATGGTGTAGGTAGAATTGTATATGCTAACCAAACATTCATCAACATTTACCCAAAAACAACAATATCGAACCCTATCAAACATGAAAAACCCTAAATCAACTACCCTACCTACTGGAAAACCAAAAATCTAAATAGGGAGAAACAAAACCCTACCTAGAGGGGATAATTGTGTATCTTCTGGGGTTGTGGGGGGCTGGGGGTCACGGGGGGCTGGGGGTCGCGGGGTCACTGGGTCGTCGGTGTCGGGGTTGCGGGGTCGCCAGGGTCGCGGGGGGATGGGGTCGCGGGGGAAGCGGGGGGTAGGGGGAAGCGGGGGAAGGAGGGTCGGGGTGGGGGGAAGGGTCACATGTTAAAAAACAATGTTTCGTGGTGGTTATTATAAACTGCCGCAAAACATTTTTTACAAATGGTTTAGCAGCAGTTCCTAGAATCGCCGCTAAACACTCGCCGCTAAATAGCAGTTTTGTTGTTGTTTTGGGATTATAAAATTTCATTTCTTTTGGGGTGTTGTTTACTTGACAATATAGCATGGCATGTCATATTTATCATTGCACATGGTTGTACCTAGTTTTAGGAATTGGTTAATTATGCATGTTATTTATTGTTCTCTTTTGTTTATGTTATTTATGTTATTATCGCTTGCGGATTACTCGGATAATGTGGGTATTATCTCCGCACGTGACCTATTAGACCCTCGCTAGAAGTCAGTACCCTCTAGTTACTGAGGAGGTGTGCTTGAGTTCATGTAACTACCCAACTCGGTGAATTGATTTAGTGGCTCCCAGGTCGGGGATGTTACAAACATAATTACATATCAGTATATGGGAGATACATGAGTTTTTATATAATCATAATTGAAGAATAGTTCACATAGGTGGAAGAATATATAAATGAAAGAATATCTGATAATAATGACACATATTCTTCAAAAAAAACAATTTATAACCACAAAAAACTTTTATAGTATATCTTTATAATCAAACATAGGGCTCTAGGTAGTTCTGATGGATGTAAGAAATATATTTTTGTTGGGTTTTATTGAATAAATAAAGATTTGATTGTGTGACCAAGAGGGGATATGGGGTGCCCTTTTAAAATTATTTTAGGACAAAACTATTTATTTTTAATATAAAAGGAGTACCCACCTTTATTAATTGGCACATGTCTAAAAAATAGACCATTATGGAGTCGTAGACATGATAAGGTAAAAATTTGGCCAAAATTTATGTCGACCTTAATAGATAAAATAAAATAATATTATTCCCAATATCCAATAAATTTAATAAAATACAATTAATAGAAGTTAAAAAAATTAATTTAAAACAAAACCCATAGGGGTGATGGAAAGAGGATTTTCATGAAGACTATATTTTGAGAAATCATGATTTTATATTAAATATATGTTTATTAATAATTATTACATGAATATAAATTAATATATATCGATCTATAATATATATATATATATCATTTAAAATATTTATAATTATTTATTATAATAATTTATTAATATGGAGGAACATTATGCATTTGAGAACTATTTTTAGAAAATTCCCAATTTTGATCTAGAAAAGAAACTTATTCTAAAATATAATCTAAAGTAGTTTCAAAACAATTTAATTGGAATAAATATGAATATATAATACTTATAATAAATGAAATAATATTCAAAATATAATATTTCTTTCAATGTACATATTATATTTAAATGTAATGTATTATTTACAAAGCTGTTAATTTTCTTTATTTACTCAACAATCAAAATTTTATGAACAATCCATAAAAAATACCTCATTTTAATATAAATATTATTATTTTAAAAACAATCTTCTGAAATTCAATTTATAATATTAATGAAATAAAATTTCTATAATTTTTTTTAATAAAAGTTAATAATTAAAACAATTTTTATTTTTATTTAAAAATTACAGAACATTTTAATAATGAAATTCACTTTATAAATCATATTAATAAATAAGAAAAAGATTTATTATATCATTTCTTTATTTTATACACTATCATATATTATTATGTTCACTCTATAAATCATCTTAATAATAAACATTCACTCTAAAAACTGTCATACTAGACAATGTCCCATACAGAACTATCTTCCCTTCCCATTCATGTATTTTTTTCTCACGAGATATTAAATTTTTCTAGTGAATTGTTGGGAGATATAGGTCTCACTGATATAAGAATTAAAATAATACTTACATTTGCCCCAATATCAATAAAATGTAATCATATTATAAACCAAGAAATGAAATGAGTCTCGAAAACAACTCATCAAATGAAAACCTATAGAAAAGAAACTAGATTATTTATAATTTCATTATAATATAAAAGTCTGTTCCAATGCAGAAAAAGTGAGTTTCAGAAGAATTTTATCATGTAATAATATATGGAATAGAAATGGGATTCATAATCATCTAGTTTCTATATACAATAAACTATTAGAGAAATAATACGAATGGTATTCTTGGATCATATACCTTGAAAATAATAATTAACATATAATGATTTCATCTTATATATAAAATTATTTTTAATGACAACTTAAAAAATTTATCGAGAAAATATCATGCTGACTTTTAAAACCACATTTTAAAACATATTACAATTTAAAAATACATTCCACTTAATATATATATTTTAAAACAACCATTTAAAAAAATTGTGAAGTTTATTTAAAATATCCTTTTAAAATATAATCTAAGGTAATAAACAATAAGTTCTGATGATTGCTGAAAACACCATGCATGCAAAAAAAATTTAAAAAAGTTTTTTTTACATTATCCATAAAATAAAAATGGGAATAATTTGGAAATAACATGATAATTCATTTAAATAATATTTAAAAAATTTAAACATGTGTAAAAATCCCCTTAATAAATTAATTTGAAAATACAGGTACCTTTTTTTAATATTTTTTAGTAAAACATGCTTTATAATGAATAAATTGTTTCCACCTAGAGAGAAAATTAATTATTTTTTTATAGAAGAATCTTTTAAAATATTGAGTATATAAAGAGAATAAATTGAATGAAAATCATGTATTTTCACAAAATTGTCCTAGTATAAGAGATTTTATGATTTTCCTAAGATATGGATCATAATATTTCATCATCAAATATATAATCCTAAAAAATATCTATAAATGATTAGATTATAAAATAAAATCATAACCACATTGGTATTTTTTGAATCATTATTAAAATTAAGGATTCAAATGAAATGAAATGTTGAATTTCATGACAATATGGATATTCTTAAAATAACATCTCAAAGGGGTGGTATATAATCATCATTTAAGAAAACAAGTGAATACAAAACTTATGTACCAAAGAAGACAATTCGAAACAAAATTCTCTTACCACCTTGTTTATCTTTAGAATGTTAAACCCAAAAAATATAGAAACAATAATTGATTTCAAAATCCATATAATTTCAATATTAATAATAATTAGTGAAATATAGGGGTATTATATACACCAAATAAATAGAACAACCATTCCATATGAAATGTATCTCACATATATAAAAAGTGAGATGAAATTATGTTACAATAATTTTGGACTTCCATCCTGTACAATTGAAACTAAAAAATAATAAATATATTTTTATTATAAAACTAGTATATAACCATAATTATAAATATATATAACCATATATAATTTACTTATGACCTTTTATTACATGTTTATTTCAAATTCCATGTTAAAATCATATTTATGATAATAACTGCTTTGTTTTTCTTTTATGATTTCATTTATTAGTTCTAGTGCTCATGTATTGATCATAGGTCCAAAATATTTAAAATGTAAAACATGACAGAAACATATGAAATATTTATTATATTTGAATTTATATTAATACTTAAATTAATGAGATAAATAATTAAATCCACCATTCATAGAGAGGGTGGGCAATACTAAATTCTGAACACTCTTTTTAATTTCATGAAGAATGGAACAATGTGGTTATTAACAATGAATACCATTTAAAATTTAATTATAATTTCATTTATATAATATTTATTCATTATATTTATCATTATTTGTTTCTGTTCAAGGTGTTAGTTAAATAAGAATCATATATCTTCACGAGGCAGTGGGCCACCGTACACCCGAACGATGTTGTCTTATCCTCTATTGAATTAAAATTAAGATGGTATAAATTATATCATAATTAAAAAAGAATAATTATATATTAATTTATATAAAATTTTAATTTAATCTATACATATCATAATCTAATTAATAATTAAATAAAAAAACATATGACATTGGTTCGTGAGGCAGTAATCCATCACACACATGAGGGAAATGACTATTTTTTGAATGGATATAGTGGTATGTATGTAGATGTTGTATTGAAATTAAATATTTGTAATATTATCATATATATAATATATAATAATAAAATCAATTAAAATATTTAGTGGTGATTTTTTTATGGAAAAAGAATAACATTGATTTATGATGCGGTAGTGTGTGGTACAAATGAAAGATTATTTAATATCCCATTTAATGGGATTAGAGATTGATATAGACAAAAAATTATGAAAATAAAATATAATTATATTTTATATAAATTTTTTATTATTTTACTAAATAATGAAATTATCTAAAGCATTTAGAATAATAAATAAAAAATGCATAGTTAAAATGTTTCCACTATTTTAAGCGAGATATTTTTGTTTAACCTAATTATATCATAGATTTGATTTATGAGGTCACCAAAACATAAATGATATGGGGAGAAATTTATTGAATAAATTTACGTATGTATTTTATAAACCAAATATATTTTTATTTATGAGAATTATAGGAGAATTGGTATCCTTTTATATGATAGGTGAGTGGAAAACTAATAATATTTGAAAATAAAATGATATTTTCATGTTTCTTAGATGAAAAATGTCTCTAAAATGGGATATTATCAATCAATGTAGGTTATCGCATAGAAATATGGCAAAAAATGGGATTTTAAAATTTTATTAGCAATTGTTTTATTTATATTTATAGTTTCACCCCTGGAAAACTCGTTTTATCATTAATTAAAATAATTGTTTTTCACTATTTATAATGTCCATTTTGTTAGAAGATTTATAAAAACTTATTGGATAATAAAAATTAATATAACAAAAAATATTGAATTAATTTATACATATATTATACATATATGTTTCAAAATATATTTTTATATTATGTCAATATATATGATGAAAAAATTAGTTTTCCAAATTGAAACATTTCAAAATATTTGTAAGATTTTATATTAAAATAAAATATGTATTAATTATAATTAAAATATTAGATCAAAAGATATATTATTAAACTCATTTTTTATTTAAAACCACATTTCAATAACTATTATGTAAATAAATGGCCTAATAGAAATGAATTTTTTTAATAATAACATGTATTTGAACTTTTCGTTGAAAAATTTACCTATTCAAACATATTTATAAAAAACATTCCAATATAATTTTAATATAATGACTAAAAAGATGAAGATTATATTAAAAAATAAATATTAATAAATTTCAATTAATTAATTTAAATTAACTATCAAAATTAAAAATAATATAATTTCAAAAAAATTAAGCCTGAAATTTTATTTATTCACATTTCTTGTTGAAAAAAAACATAACATTAATATTAAAAGTTTATTGAATATATTATATAATATTTTTGTTAAAACTAATTACTAAATAATTTATATTTATTTATTTAATTAAAAACCATCTATGCACATAAAAAGAGTTTCTTTTAAAATGATTTCCATTATTTTGATATGTTTTTAATCATTTAAATATAATAAGTCATGTAATGTTTCATTATAAATAACATTTTGAACCATATATTTTCATAATTTACTTAGTAGCATTCATTCAAAATATTAAAATTCCTATGTGAATACTATCATATTAAATAATAATATTTTAATAGTATGTCATTTTTTAACTCAGCATTGTGTGTAAAAGAAGATACACCCAGTGTTGTGTGTAATGAACACTAAAATCAGTATTCCATGTAATAAAAGATAAAATAACTTTCTTTTAATGAATAAATATAAAATATTATTTTAATTTGGAAATATTTATTCAAAAAATCATATTGTGTTACATGGGGCACGATATAGCCCCTCGATATATCATTAAGACTCATGAGACAAACTAGCTTAGGTTTATGGTTATGGTCATACCAATTTATGTATAATGTCTTTTCATGTGGCATTTATGGTATGTTTATAATTTATATCATTATTAATTCCCTTATAATGATATTGTTTATTGATATTTCTTGTGAATTTTCAAAAAGAACAAATATCTAGGCTCAAGTTTCCTGACCATGTTATTATTTTCATGATATAAATTTTTTTCCACTTATTCCATTGAAATTTTTGTTCATGTACAAAATAATTAGTAAATTGATATTGTCTAAGTTATTTTCCATTTTATTTTTGTTATTTATAATTTATTCATGATAGATTTTAGGTTCTCATTTCCATAACGATCATTTGAGATCTCCCTATTCATATGATTCATTTTTTCAAGATTCTATGAATCCTATAATGATTAATAAACAATGATTTTATAAGGGAAATAATATTTTACACAATAAAAATAATAAGTTATATTATATTTTTCAAAATGAAATATGAGTTTGAATCATGTGTCTAACAATACTGTAGTACATAACTATTGGGTCAATCAGGATGTAATTCATTTTATGTCATGCCAATGTATTATAGTAAAATCCAAATATAAGATATTCGGTTTAATTTCATTACAATTTTATGATTATAATAATATATATGCATATTTAGGACATAAAATTTAAAATTTTATTTTAAAAAACAAAACATTAGATGATTAAAAAGAATTGGTAAAAAGAATGTGATCGATTAAGGAGATTAACACTTCTTTGAAGGAAGAAATTTAGTTTCACTTTAAAGGATCCATGTTTTTCTATTTTACGATGAATCTTATGTATACAATGCTTAAAATGATAAAGATATTTATATGGTTGTTGGTCAATCAAAATGTCCTGATGTGGTGTAAATAAGAAAAAGGATTGGTTACCTATTATATGTGAGAGGAGGCTAAACTTTGAATTTCATAAAAGTTTAAAAAATTGAAAATAATATTTTTTTAAAATGATCCAAATATAAAATATATTACAATATAATGTTGTATTTCAATGAGACTCATTGACCAAAAAAATTACATGTTTATTTTTTTCAAAACCATATCACTTGGTTTAAAACCATATAAACATGTTTAACCTTAATCATGGTAATGGAATATTTACTAAAAATGGATTATAATTTTAATTATATGGAGACAATTAGATCATATATTGGAAAATAATTATATATTCACCCATATATTGTCAACATTATTCCCTTTCAATGTTATTATGATTTTTAAATCATTTTATAAAATAATTTTTTCATAAAATATCACTAATGTGGTTTTTGACGGTATATATTTAATATGACCAAAAAAACAAGAAATAGTATTATAGTATAATCCTATAATAAATTATTAATATTTTATCTTAATGTATATATATTCTTAGAACACAATATATCTATCAAATAATTTTACATTAAATATTATAAGAGATATTGTTTTCTACTAATTGATCAAATAATGTGTCGATGATTCTCAGGAATTTAAAGTAAATATATAATTACTAAAATATATAAAAAATTACTATAATGGAAATAATTTCACCACACTAAAAATTACTAATAATATTCATCCACAACATTTTTTTCCATATGTGAAAACATAAGAGATATTTAAATGTAAAAGAGTTCCATTTTTATTTACCTTTGCAATAAAAAAATATAAACTTCATTTTCATAGAAATATGACCCATGATGAATTTAATTTCATTCTTATGGTGAAATTTACTAATTAAATTGATATAATACAGATTATTATTAAAAAAATCCATTAATTTATTTCTAACCATGGTTAACTTGATTTAATATTATACTGAGGTGATATTTATTAACATATTTACTATTAATAATCCTTATAAATAAGAGTGGTATAATTAATTGGGACCTCCTGATTGAAAATATGAAATCCAATTTCCCAATTATATATTCAAAATTGGTATATATTAATTAATTATATCAATGATTAACTTAAAAAATAGTTATTCTTATAATGTTATAATTATAAGATTAGGAATGTATTATTTAAATCTGAACAATGAAATTGACTCTAATAAAGTAGAATGTATTATTAATAATATATTTTTATTAATTATAGAATAATAGTTCATAAAAAATGTATCTTTATAAATTAATTAATTAGAAATATAGTTTCTAATAAACATTATTATTTTTCATTATTGGTTGACAAATAAAAAATTTATGAAAATTTATAAAATTTCACTCCAAGATAGTATTTAAATTTATAATTGAAAAAATGAACATAGTTTTTTTAATTAAATTTATATTTTGGAAATAAATAATTAATATATTTTCTTACCAAAAAAATTGAAACCATATTTGAGGAAAATTTATTTTTAAAGGATAAAATGACAATACAAAAAATTATTTCTTTATTAATAAAATATTGATGAATAATTATTTTTGAGTTGTTTCATTATATATATTTTACAATTATATTTTTATTATTTATATTGATTAATTAAATATCTAGCTTATTAATTTCATGGAGAAACTATATTTTATTTCTTGTCTAATATCACTTTTACATATTGTATATCTTATCAAACATAGTGCACAATGTAAAATATTGTGGCATTTGATTTTAACCAATTTAGTAAATTGAATCAAATATATTTATAAAATTTCTCACCAGGGAAGGGTTTTATATTTAATTATTTTGGTGACTCAATTTATGTTAAGGGAAAATAAAAAAACCTCATGAAAAGAAGAAAAGAGAAATATGGAGGTCAACTAGAATTACCAATACATAGGATATCAAATATCATAACATTAGTAGGAATGGAAAATTTAGAATTAGATGAAAATTAGATATCCACATAATGATGGTGATTGATATAATACACTAATCCTAGTAATGTTATTGATCATGAATAATCAAATGAACACAAAACCATAGATCATTGAGGTGTGAAAAAAGACCATTAATTAATCTGAAATGATAATAAAGGGATAAAGTTTTTCTTTCAAGATCCTTTTACTCATGTTGAGAAATTATAATACCTTATTAATTATAAAAATATAGTAATATACATATAGGAAAAGTACAAATTCATCCTTAATTAAATTTTCAGCACAATATAACTTTTCTCAAAATAATGAGAACTCGTGATGAATGTTTCATGGCTGTAGAAATAAATCCTATTTATAAAAGATTACCAAATACACAAAATTATAAAAATAAATTTCACTTTTATTTAATAATTAAGTTGTATCAATATTTTTTGAACTATTTCATATAATATCATAAATGTATAAACCTTTAGGTGATTACATAATACATTTTACTTTAAAATTTCCACAATAACACCACAAGTTTAATAAAGATATTTCCAAAAATAAATAACCCCAAATTCCAAAATATCACATAAAACAAAAAACTAATTTATTTCATTTCATAAAATATGAACACAACCCATTCATCTTACTTTTCCAAAATTTAAATTAATTTTTTCCAAATAATTATTCATTGTAAATCAGATGGTTAACATAAGTGTTAGATTCATATCAACTCAAAAAATACCATTCGTCACTATGGTAAATAAGTATATAATATTATATTGTAGTTAAATTCACCACAATATAAAAAATAAAATTTATTCACTGACATGAAAATTAATCCTTTGGTTGAAAAAAATTATCTCAAAAAATATCTCATTGTCAATGAATCATGTTTCAATCATAATGAGTTTTTATATCCCAATATCTAATAGACAATAAATTACATAACATAAAATCATACACTAGCATGAAGGGTAATTCAAACCTAAATAGGGTATTCATCAAAAAACATAGTAAAATATGTAAATCCACACAAAATCCCATTAGTCAATACCAAAAAAGTGGTATTTATGCCTTTGAACATTTGATCAACCATAAACATATAATAATTTTATGGTATACATAACTCATAATTTAACCTCACATGAAGAGATATATTATTCGAGAAATTTACATAATCCTTATTCAACAATTAAAATATTATATTACTGAATATATTTCTTAAATAAAAAATCCTATAATATTTATCAAAGATGACATAAATCATTTCTCCATAAAATCACTAATCAATTTCAATGTCACTAACACTATCCCATTTTCTTAATAAAATTTAACTATCATTTTATACCATCTATCCATTATTGAAAAAAAACATGATATCATTTCATGGATTGTTTTATCTTTCAGTAATATTGAAGTGCCCAGATCAGTGTGAATCACTGAGAGGGGGAGGGGGTGAATCAGTGATCCCTTAAAACTTTTTACTAATTGATTTTTATCAATTAAACCTCTATGGCTGGTTAAAGCCTCGATCCACTCTTCTCGTATCTCTCAACCTTTCCCGGATAATGCAATAATGGAAAGGCATAGGACACAAGGATTTACAAGGTTCGGCACCAAAGGCCTACATCCTTGCCATGCTCTCCAAGCATGGATTCTCCCATTATAATCTGTTAGTATTACAATGGTCGATACAGCTTCCCACCATATCTCTCCTGAGTCCCACAAGAGGGTCTTTATACTGCGTCCCACAGTGTTACCAGAGTCCCACTGGCCTGCTCCAGAATCCCACTGAAGACATCTTCTCCCTGAGTCCCACAGGGTCTTCTCTTGGCTCCTCGAGTCGCACGAGTATCTCTTCTTCACTTTAAGGTCTTCAAGTATCTTCAGCAGTCTGGGATAAAGACTGCTGGCCTTGCTCTGTACCTCTGATCACTTGTGATGATCAGGGTCTTCTCAATCTACTGAAAACTCAGACAACCAATCTCTTTAACTTCAGTCTGGCTCAGTCTCAGTCCTGGTCTTGGACAACTCAAATGCACACCACTGATTTGGCTTTGTTCACATGTGCACGTGCATGCATGCATGCATGCACTTTCCCTTTCTTTCTTCTAGGTGAAATAATCCCTTAAAGGGTGTAATTCTTTTAAGCACACACCTCCACTGCACTTCACACACTTTATCCAAATTGTTCACACACTTAGAAGTGTGTTTTACTTTAGTGTGGAACTTCTTCTTCTTCTTCTTCTAATGTGTATACACTTTTTAGTGCACACACCTAGGTTCGGACACTTCTTTAATTTGCACACAATTGTTTCACTTTAGCACACACATGAGTTGGCCTCCTCCTCTTCTTGTTGCACACACACACTTCAGTGTTCTTTTAGTTTGTTCTTCAAGGTATGCACACACAAGGTCACAGCCCTCGGCCTCATCAAATGCACACACTTAAAGTGTGTTCTTCTTTGTTCAAATGCACAACCAAGACTACGGATTATTCAATTCTTACACACACACAAAGTGTGGTCTTCCACTTCACTTGGCACATACCACTTGGTGTTGTTCTTTGTGCACACACATGGCCTCGGGTCTTCCTTCACTTGGCACACACACAAGGTGTGGAATCGGGTTCTCCTTGCACACACAAGGGCCACGGCCTTCTCTTGTTCACTTTTCACACAAGGCACTAAGGCCTCGGCCTTCTTTTCTTCCACACACTTAGCTACGGCCTCCCACTTTGCACACACACTTAATGGGTGTGGTCTTCACTTGGTGCACACACAGCACCCGCAAGTTCTTCTTCTGTTTTTGCACACACACAAGGCTACGGCCTTTCTTGGCTTCTTCTTGCACACACCCGAATTCCATTGTCCTTCAAAGGAGGCACGCAAGGTGTCTCGGTGCAAGGCTCCACAGGTGCACAAGCCTTCGAGCGTGCAAGCTCCTCCTGCCGCGGGGCGCGCAAGTGCTGCACCCGCGGGCACTTCCTCCTGCCGCACAAGTATGCGGGCAGTGAGGGTGCCAATCCTTGAGCGCGCAAATTCAAGCGGCTCGGGAACTTCCTGTCGCGCAAGATAGGCGCTCAGGGAACTCTTTCGGTCCTCGGGTGGCACCAAGATCTTCAGCCGCGCAAGTACTTTGCGCGGCGGCTTCTTCTTCGCGAGGCAGAGGCACACGCGGGACACAAATCCTCAACAAGGTTTCAGCAAGCTTCAATGAGGTCTCGACCTCTCCTTTTATAGGCAGAGAATCCTCAAGAAATCCGCGTGGGATATCTTTTAATTTCCCGAAGATTTCGGGATTTCAAGATTTCCTTAAATCTTGTTTTCTTCCCTCTGTTCACGCGAGTTCCATTTATTTTCTCCTCCTCCTCGTGCATGCACATGAAACCGCATGCATGGCCTCTGTTTGGCCCATCCCATGCAAAACATGAACACCTCATGGCCTCGGAAACTCCGTTTGCCTCGGCTTTCATCGAATTTTCTCATTTGTCGCATGCAAGTCTATTTTTGTGCACGGTTGTGTTCAGTGTGGCCAGACGAGCCGAATGGAGGTCTCGGTTTCAAAAATGGTGGCCGGGAACTCGAAATAGGTCGTCGGGGAGGCTCTGGTTCAGCGGCTGCTCGCGGGTGGCTTCGGCTCGAGCTCGAGGTGGAAGACGAGCCACGGCCGTCGGATCAGGCGTTTGAATATCCTCGGACGGCCTGGATCAGATCGCCTCGCCGCGGATGGATCGTGCGGCGCAGGTCAAGCGCGCGATCAATCGAGCGGCTCAGATTCAATCCCGGTGAAAAATGCGCGTCCCACATCGAAACGGCGAGAGGAATTGCCGCGGTTTATTACCCTGGCGCTGCCGCAACCCGCCAGTTGAATCCTCTCCCTCCACGGTGCCGCCCCGCCCCGTGTTCACCCAGCGGGCGCGCTCTGCGCCCACTATGCTCCCTGCGGGCGCGCTTCTAGCGCCCACCATGCTCCTCCGGTGCGCGGATTTCACCACCGCGTGCCCTCGGGGGCTTACACACGGCCCCCTATCGTCCTCCTCCGGGCGTGCCCCAGAGCCTCTGTGGTGTCTGCGGGTGCGCCCCTGCCGCCCTGAGCTCGCCCCACGGGTTCCCCATTGGGCGTGGCGCCTTAGGCCCACATGAGCCTTGGGGTTGAACCCACAAGGTGCTCACGGGCTGGCCATATTTTTTGGCAAAGTATAGAATAAGACTTTGTCAAAAACAAAGTCCTCCATGAGTATAAGCCAAATGCCAAGCCACTCCAAGCCTTCTTCCTCTCTTATTCTTCATTTGAAATTCCTCCATTATCTTCAACGTATATTCATTACTTAGGAATGGAATTCCAAACGGTTCATCATCAATCATCTTCTTCATCTCCTCTTCCATATGTGTTCAATACTTAGGAGGGACTTCTTTAACTGAATCTCATGAATCACATATAAATCTTCAATGAATCTTCATTGATCTAATCAGAGATCAATTGGAACTTTTCCAATTCACATGCACTAAGTGAATGTGCATGGACTTCATTAATCCACTTCATCCACTTAGAACTTGTGGATGGATCATCTTCTAACTCCTCATGCATTGTCACTACAATGCATGGTCTTCTAATATTGTTGTGACTTTGTATCATCAGGATACAAGTTCTATGAACTTAATGATCAACTCCACAATCGTCAGATGTATTCTTGGAGAATGTCTCAACCACAAATTCCAATACCACTTAGTGAATCTCCTAAGTGACATGCATCTTAGTAACATGGCCATTCTCCTTTACCACCAACACCATCACAACCTTTGGCATTCACATCTTGACAATTCTTGACATCCATTCATTCCAAGACAACTTCATGCCTCATTGACAACAAATGCAACACAATGCACTTCAATCTCCCCCTTTGTATTTGTTGTCAATACACTCCTTCAGCACATATGAATGGGTCAATATGTGTGCCAATATTTCTCCCCCTTATTGGCAATCAAATGCAATGGTGTGGTGTGGTTCTCTTTCAAAAATCTCTTCCTCCCTTTGAAAAGTATTTTCTTGAAAAACACACGGAGAGGGATGATGTCACATGTTCTCTTTAGCAAAGAACCTTTAGTGGATCAACTCTAAGTCTACTTGGGCTAACCCGGTTTAGAAAACAAGAGTGATGTAACCAAGGAACTCAATGCTGTCCATAACTCTCTACACATGTGAGATCATGCTTAGGGGTTTGAAATTTTTCAGATATAACAATGAATTGCTAAATCCTGCACATACTTCACAAAACTCATTAGAAAGTTCAGTGCAAAGATAAAGCTCCCCCTTTCATTCATTTGTCTTCAATCAATACTCCCCCTTAATTGTCATGATGAATACAATTAAGAAACAAGGGATGAAAGTATGATTGGAATACCTTCACTTTTCTCAAGATGGTATTAATCTAAGAATCCCATCTTCTTCAGATTGGCTCCCCCTCAAGGGGTGCACTCCGTTTTGTCCAAACCATCCTCCAGATGAGAATGATCATCATCTTCAATTCCCTGCAATGTTAGCAAATGTATATACCAAGAGAATAAGGGAATAAGATGGAACCTCCTTGGTTCATCAATGTGAACAACAAGGCTGAGAGGATTCTCTCAACCGAGATGTCCCATTTTCACCAGTCTTCACACTTGCACATTTGATCTTCAGTGATGATTGTGCTGGTGTGGATCTCAACCCATCTTCATGTGAAATCTTTTTCTTCCCTTTTGCTTTAGAAAATGCCAGAGCTTCATCTTCAGCTCTTTGTAGTTCTCTGGCAAGTTGCAACTGATGTGGCCATATGACAAGTATATCATTTGGAAGAGTGGCCCCAGTTCTGGAAGTTTCACATGGTTCCTTAGATGCTGTCAAGCTACCTTTCATAGGCAACATGTTTTCAATCAATCCCTTCTGCTTCTTCTGGATTGATTGTCTGTTTGAGTTCAGTCTGCCTCTATTGAATTTCATGGCTTCTTTACAAAGATCCATGATATGCCCTTTCTTTCCACAGTAGAAGCATTTCTTGGTGGTCCTTCTGGATGCATCACCCTTCTTGGACTCAGACTCCAAGGACTTCTCTTTATTTCTCAAAACCTTCTTGGGAGCATCTTCAACTTTCTTCTTGCTTCCCAAGGATTCTTTCTGAGCCAGGTTCTATGATCTTTTCTTCTTTTGAGCTCTGGATACAGTTGGAGACTGACATGTATCTTTTTGACCACTTTTGCAATCATCGCAGATGTTGTCAAGTAATCCAAATCTATTTGCAGTAAACAGATGTCTCTGGACCTGTGGATGCTGCTTCTTTTCTTCTGGATTGATCCCCCTAGGCATGGGCTTCCTTTGTGCTTTACCATTTAGTGGATTGTACCAACAATCCTTTGCACAGTGCCCATACTTATTACAACACCAACACTGACCCACAAATCTTGACCTCTTCAGTCCTTCTGATTTTTGGGTACTTTTCTTGACCTGTTGTGTTGTTTCAGGAGAGCTCTGCTTCTTTACTGTCTTCATCCATATTTGTTTGGAATTATTCTTCCATCCTGCACTTTTTGTGGAAACACAATTAGAAGCATCAGTACAAGATGGTATGGATGGTACCTTCTTTCTAGAAGATGTTCCACTTTTATTAGAGGATGTCTTTCTCTTAGAATCATCCTGCTCAAAGTTCACTTGAGTAGCAACATTTCTTCTTTCGGCTGACTGGGAGGCTTCAGCTTTGGGTGATTGCAGATTTTTCAATATCACCTCCAGTTCTAAGCATTTCATATTGAGGGAGTTCTTCTCATCCTCAATAGTTCTTAGCTTTCCTTCCCATTTCTCTTCCAGCTGCTTTATCTGGTCTTCATGCACCTTATTCATTTCAAGCAATGAGTTGTCAATCTCCTTCACCATTTTGACATTTTCTTCAAGTTGAGCATCTCTGACAACCATTGAAACTCTGTGTCTCTTTTCCAGTGCATGGAAAACATCTTTGATCATTATTAAAAATATTTCTTTCTCAGAAGAGCTCCTTTGCAATTCTTCACAGGTATCTTCATATCTTTCATTGAAAAGGGAAACAGTTTCTTCCTTGGCATTCACCAGCTTTCTGAGAGTGTTGGTTATGCCAACCCTTTTTGCCAGCTGATCTTCCATAGCATTGGATTCTTCTTCTAACTTTGATTTTTCTTCATGAAGATCATGGATGCCTATAGCTATACACTTTGCCACATCCATGGGAACTGTCTTCTGAAGATATTTGAGTGCACTCTGAAGGTCATTCATTGTTTCAACTTCATCACAGCTAGGGCAGGCTTTCTTCATCTTCTTGGCCTGTTTCTTCTTTCTATTTTTCTGAGTCTTGGCAGATATCTCCATTTGAGGCTGGTCGCTCGTTTCCTCAAATCTGCACTTCATAAAGACTCTCTTGGATCTTTTAGAGGTAACCTCGCTCTGATACCAATTGAAGTGCCCAGATCAGTGTGAATCACTGACAGGGGGAGGGGGTGAATCAGTGATCCCTTAAAACTTTTTACTAATTGATTCTTATCAATTAAACCTCTATGGCTGGTTAAAGCCTCGATCCACTCTTCTTGTATCGCTCAACCTTTCCCGGATAGTGCAATAATGAAAAGGCACAGGACACAAGGATTTACAAGGTTCGGCACCAAAGGCCTACATCCTTGCCATGCTCTCCAAGCATGGATTATCCCATTATAATCTGTTAGTATTACAATGGTCAATATAGCTTCCCACCATATCTCTCCTGAGTCCCACAGGAGGGTCTTTATACTGCGTCCCACAGTGTTACCAGAGTCCCACTGGCCTGCTCCAGAATCCCACTGAAGACTTCTTCTCCCTGAGTCCCACAGGGTCTTCTCTTGGCTCCTCGAGTCGCACGAGTAGCTCTTCTTCACTTTAAGGTCTTCAAGTATCTTCAGCAGTCTGGGATAAAGACTGTTGGCCTTGCTCTGTACCTCTGATCACATGTGATGATCAGGGTCTTCTCAATCTACTGAAAACTCAGACAACCAATCTCTTTAACTTCAGTCTGGCTCAGTCTCAGTCCTGGTCTTGGACAACTCAAATGCACACCACTGATTTGGCTTTGTTCACGTGTGCACGTGCATGCATGCATGCACTTTCCCTTTCTTTCTTCTAGGTGAAATAATCCCTTAAAGGGTGTAATTCATTTAATCACACACCTCCACTGCACTTCACACACTTTATCCAAATTGTTCACACACTTAGAAGTGTGTTTTACTTTAGTGTGGAACTTCTTCTTCTTCTTCTAATGTGTATACACTTTTTAGTGCACACACCTAGGTTCGACCACTTCTTTAATTTGCACACAATTGTTTCACTTTAGCACACACATGAGTTGGCCTCCTCCTCTTCTTGTTGCACACACACACTTTAGTGTTCTTTTAGTTTGTTCTTCAAGGTATGCACACACAAGGTCACAGCCCTCGGCCTCATCAAATGCACACACTTAAAGTGTGTTCTTCTTTGTTCAAATGCACAACCAAGACTACGGATTATTCAATTCTTACACACACACAAAGTGTGGTCTTCCACTTCACTTGGAACACACCACTTGGTGTTGTTCTTTGTGCACACACATGGCCTCGGGTCTTCCTTCACTTGGCACACACACAAGGTGTGGAATCGGGTTCTCCTTGCACACACAAGGTCCACGTCCTTCTCTTGTTCACTTTGCACACAAGGCACTAAGGCCTCGGCCTTCTTTTCTTCCACACACTTAGCTACGGCCTCCCACTTTGCACACACACTTAATGGGTGTGGTCTTCACATGGTGCACACACAGCACCCACAAGTTCTTCTTCTGTTTTTGCACACACACAAGGCTACGGCCTTTCTTGGCTTCTTCTAGCACACACCCGAATTCCTTTGTCATTCAAAGGAGGCGCGCAAGGTGTCCCGGTGCAAGGCTCCACAGGTGCACAAGCCTTCGAGCGCGCAAGCTCCTCTTGCCGCGGGGCGCGCAAGTGCTGCACCCGCGGGCACTTCCTCCTGCCGCACAAGTATGCGGGCAGTGAGGGTGCCAATCCATGAGCGCGCAAATTCAAGCGGCTCGGGATCTTCCTATCGCGCAAGATAGGCGTGCATGGAACTCTTTCGGGCCTCAGGTGGCCCCGAGATCTTCAGCCGCGCATGTACTTTGCGCGGCGGCTTCTTCTTCGCGAGGCAGAGGCACACGCGGGACACAAATCATCAACAAGGTTTCAACAAGCTTCAATGAGGTCTCGGCCTCTCCTTTTATAGGCAGAGAATCCTCAAGACTTCCGCGTGGGATATCTTTTAATTTCCCGAAGATTTCGGGATTTCATGATTTCCTTAAATCTTGTTTTCTTCTCTCTGTTCACGCGGGTTCCATTTATTTTCTCCTCCTCCTCGTGCATGCACATGAAACCGCATGCATGGCCTCTGTTTGGCCCATCCCATGCAAAACATGAACACCTCATGGCCTCGGCAACTCCGTTTTCCTCGGCTTTCATCAAATTTTCTCATTTGTCGCATGCAAGTCTATTTTTGTGCACGGTTGTGTTCAGTGTGGCCAGACGAGCCGAATGGAGGTCTCGGTTTCGAAAATGGTGGCCGGGAACTCGAAATAGGTCGTCGGGGAGGCTCTGGTTCAGCGGATGCTCGCGGGTGGCTTCGGCTCGAGCTCGAGGTGGAAGACGATCCACGGCCGTCGGATCAGGCGTTTGAATATCCTCGGACGGCCTGGATCAGATCGCCTCGCCGCGGATGGATCGTGCAGCGCAGGTCAAGCGCGCGATCAATCGAGCGGCTCAGATTCAATCCCGGTGAAAAATGCGCGTCCCACATCGAAACGGCGAGAGGAATTGCCGCGGTTTATTACCCTGGCGCTGCCGCAACCCGCCAGTTGAATCCTCTCCCTCCACGGTGCTGCCCCGCACCGTGTTCACCCAGCGGGCGCGCTCTACGCCCACTATGCTCCCTGCGGGCGCGCTTCTAGCGCCCACCATGCTCCTCCGGTGCGCGGATTTCACCACCGCGTGCCCTCGGGGGCTTACACACGGCCCCCTATCGCGCTCCTCCGGGCGTGCCCCAGCGCCTCTGTGGTGTCTGCGGGTGCGCCCCTACCGCCCTGAGCTCGCCCCACGGGTTCCCCCTTGGGCGTGGCGCCTTAGGCCCACATGAGCCTTGGGGTTGAACCCACAAGGTGCTCACGGGCTGGCCATATTTTTTTGGCAAAGTATAGAATAAGACTTTGTCAAAAACAAAGTCCTCCATGAGTATAAGCCAAATTCCAAGCCACTCCAACCCTTCTTCCTCTCTTCTTCTTCATTTGAAATTCCTCCATTATCTTCAACGTATATTCATTACTTAGGAATGGAATTCCAAACAGTTCATCATCAATTATCTTCTTCATTTCCTCTTCCATATGTGTTCAATACTTAGGAGGGACTTCTTTAACTGAATCTCATGAATCACATATAAATCTTCAATGAATCTTCATTGATCTAATCAGAGATCAATTGGAACTTTTCCAATTCACATGCACTAAGTGATAGTGCATGGACTGCATTAATCCACTTCATCCACTTAGAACTTGTGGATGGATCATCTTCTAACTCCTCATGCATTGTCACTACAATGCATGGTCTTCTAATATTGTTGTGACTTTGTATCATCAGGATACAAGTTCTATGAACTTAAAGATCAGCTCCACAATCGTCAGATGTATTCTTGGAGAATGTCTCAACCACAAATTCCAATACCACTTAGTGAATCTCCTAAGTGACATGCATCTTAGTAACATGGCCATTCTCCTTTACCACCAACACCATCACAACCTTTGGCATTCACATCTTGACAATTCTTGACATCCATTCATTCCAAGACAACTTCATGCCTCATTGACAACAAATGCAACACAATGCACTTCAAATATGATTTAGAATACTTAATAAAAAATATTAGGAAAACATAATTATTTTTTTCATGATTAACATAAAATAATATTATTAATATAAACATTAGAAACATAATTCTCAAATCCAAAAAATAATAATTTCTTGAATCTTTTCACTTCAATGATTGGAATTGTATAAGGCCTTTTTGGTGTAGGAGTTATGAAAAATGTTATGGAATTCACTAAAATAATGTCTACATCCCCATATATAATACATGTAACTATAAATTGTACATTATGATTAATATCACTTCCCATATATAAATGTCTTAATTTTCATAGAAATTTACATTCTCTATAAACAAATACTCTACTCCTAAGACATATTCTCAATACAATGAAAAATTTCACCATGTTCATCACTTAAAATATTATAAATATAGGAAACGTGATCATATTTTACACATTTTATTCATGAAATACTTTTATCATCCTCTTAGGGGTTCCAGGAATCTTACCCAGGTTGATATTATTAGTCATAGAACATGATAATTAATTATGATTAAAATATGGTTTATCATTCTAGGTCCCATTTTACCTATTTTCTCATAAGGGAAATCATTCCATTTTTTATAACAATTAATCATAACAAAATACATCATGGTTCTATCTAATTACTAAAACCAAAAAGTATAGTTAGAGAAATAATAATAATATTGGGATGTCATGAAATATAATTCATACGATGTCAAAATCCTAACACCTTTTTTTTACTCAAGGAAACATTAATTTTATCCTATTTCATTCATGATCATATATATTCACGTCCATAATTATGGCCCATAATTAAAATTTAAATTGATCTAGGAATATCACCTAGTACTGTAAAAATTAGTGAACAACGAGGGAAGACACTTTTTGAACCATAAAGAATACCAATATATATGTTATAAACTATTGATAATGTGGTTGAACCTATATTTAATAGTCCTAAAACAATATACATTTATATTATCACAGAAGAGATTTATATCTAGGAAAAACATATAATCAATGTCTTAATATAAAAATTATTATTTAATATATTACTTAGACATATCCCTAATAATATAACTAATTATTTATTTATAAAGTTGTTATTGAATATCAGAAACCTACACTGATACAAGCTATAATGAAACATATATTTTTTTCAAAAATATTACATTATTATAGATGTATATTTATTACATGATATTACAATCAATTCTGTAACAATAATGGTTTTGTATCTTTTCAGTCAATTTAAAGCATCCTTAAATATAATGATATATATTCAACATATCTCAATGATACCATTCAACCATTTAATATTCTTAAAAATACCCAATAAAATTATTATTCATTTACATTGAAGGGAAACACAAGAAATAGTGAGCTCAGATACCTAGTAATATAAAATAGGTGTTATATAAATGATAAAATTGGCATAACATGTGATTAAATATATGAGGTCATTATCAAAACATTTTAAAACCGTACCCTACATATCATATATCATATTATATAGTAATGTAATATGGACAGGTATTTCATAAGATATTAATCCAAAAGAAATAAATGAACATATTCCACAATATATTATCATTACAATAAGATATAATTGTTTTGAATAAACATAATATTTAAAAAACATTCATTCGTTAGTTATTTATAACTACAATGACTATTATAGTTTGTTTTATTCACTACCCACCCTATCATGTTGTTATTCAATGATATTATCATCTACTCTAAGAGAATGAAGGAATATAAAAAAATATATTAGGATTTTTCTAGAGACATTAAGGAATGATAAATTTAATTCCATATTTATGAACTGTATCTTTTGGATGTGGAAAGTCAAATATTTGGGACACGTGATCATAATTGAGGTAGTTTTTCTATATCATTAAAAAACAATAGAAATTGAATAATATCCCAGGCTCACCAGGGTTATGAAAATATATATTTTCCATGCATTAGAAGGGTATTACATTTATTTCTTTGCAAATTTTTCATGATTTTCTATATAGCTAACTATTTTATCAAATAAAAAGATGAATTATGTCTGGACTAGAGAATGTGAGTAAATGATATAGTACATAATGAATAGGAAAATCCCTTCACCTTCACACATATTACCAAAAATTGGAGAATGTTTTAAGATATATAGTGATTCATTAAATAATTACTAGACTTGTTTACTAATGAATAATGATAATGTGATTCCATATACCTCACAGATGTTGGGAATCCTTGTGAATAATTACCAAATTTATGATCTTTAGTTAGTATATGTGAAGTTTCCCTTAAATATTTTTTAGCATTATATCTATTGTGATATGTGTGATATATATAATGATAATAAGGATCAATTGTATATATTTGAACATATTGAACTCAACATGAATAAAAGATGATGGTTATACATAATAAAGTATTATAGTTTCTCAATTCATTATAATATTGTAAAGGCGAACAATGTAATTGATTCTCTTAGAAATAAAGTGGATTTTACTATATATATGATTATGAATTAGAAAAACATTATTACTTTATATGAAAAGGATTGAGTTTTAAATCATAATGACAAGAATAAATTAGATATTTCCCAAATGCTTTTCCAACCATCTATCCATAATATGCTTATGGAGTTCCAATAGAATGATATATATATACAAAATAGGGTGAATGTGGTAAAAGAAGGAATGATACGTGATTTTGAAATCAATTATAATGGTGTGATATGGTTTGGAATATTGTAGTGGGTGCCTTCATCACTCGAGATAAGTAAGGAACTTTTTGAAAATGCATAAATCATAACTTTGAACATCCATCATGGAAGTAAGAGGATGTACCATGAGCTCTGATATAACATCTAGTGGGATAAAATGAATAAGTGTTTTTTTATTATATAGCATGCAATGTGATTTTTACGCTAGTTTTAGAATAAAGAAATAAGTATAAATAGATTATACAACCATTGCCTATACCCCTGTATAAATGAGAAAATTTACTTAAGAACATTATCACTGCTCTCCCTATCAAATCCAAAGGAAATAATGTGACATGTTTTTTGGTGGATCGACTCAATATTACTACCCACATTATCATTGTAAAGTAATATTTCATGCCAGAACAACATTCAATGATATATGTGGTGGAAGTGGTGAGGCTCCATGTGGTACCACTTTCTATAATCTCTGATCATGATCCATTGTTTATGTCTAAATTATGTAGAAGTATTCAATATTTATTGAGTTTATAATTGAACATTATCTTGGATTATCAACTCTAATCTTTTGGATAATCAGAAATGATTATTCTGAAAAGATAAGACATGCTAAGAGACTGCTCAATGGTATTTAATGGTCAATGAGATCATTATATTCCAACTGGATGGGTTCTCATACAATAAAATATTCCACATCATTTTTCATAGAGATATATATAATGAAATATATTGAAAATGATATTGAACACCAACATGATATTATGATGTTGGGAAAATAATGTAACATGAGAATGATCTTGTGCAAGAGATGTAAATAAAGGTTCAAACCATCCAATAACACATATATACTACATAGAGTAAGAAAAAGAGCTATGATGAAAACTATAGAATCTATGTTGACTTTGATGATAGAGAAAATGTTTTCCTTAGAATATCACCACAGAAGAGATTCTTTTGGTCAAGACATAAAGGGATTTTTGGCCCAAGGTACATTGTCCCCTAAGAGAACCTTGCTCGCATTGGTGCATATTCATATTGTATTTTACTAACACAAAATATGGATAAATCCCATGAGAGGTTACATGTATCCCTAATATGAAAATACATATATGAACCATCACCTAAACTAAATCTACATGTATTAAAATAGGATAAATTAATATCGTATGATGATCAGCTAGTAAAGATCTCAACCTGAAGCGAAAAATTACAAATCAAGAAGATATATCACATTTTCAAGGTATTTTGGTAGAATCATATGTATAAAGAAGTGACATGGGAACTAGATGATGAAATGATGGAAATTTAGCATAACAAGATTCCACCTTAGTTTATAAAATTAAATTTTGAGAGTGAAATTTCAAAAGGTTGTTAAAATTTAAAGACCCATAATTTTATCTTTTGAATTTACCATTTTATATTTTTTGTGGAATAAAACACATACGTGGAATAAAGATCTTAATAAAAACATCATTCATATATGGGCATAATTAAATAAGTGATATTTATAGAAATTATGCATCTGATACTAGTGGAATTGTAACATGGAAAATTGAATTGGATTATTACCATTAAATAGAGTAATTTTTAAAATATAATTATAACCAAACTAAATATTTTTTTAAAAAAAATAAGCTATTCATAAATGAAAATATGATATATTTATATCTTGAAATAATAAAAGGAATGTATGAAAAATGGTAAATTAAGTGTCAGTATTTTTGAAAAACATAAATGTTTTTTACAATTTTATAATTATATTAATAATATCCATATAATATACACCTAAATTAATTATTAAATATTGAGAAATCATTTAATGATATCTAAATTACATATTTAAGGTTTCATACAATAAATTATTACTTTAAATTCAATATTTTTTTGGAATTAATGATGATTTGAAACTAAAATAAATATATTTATATTTATAAAATTAATTTCATAAAATGGTGTAAATTTTCTAATTCTACTCGTTGATGAATATTTTCATGGAATTTTATGGTTTTTTTCAGATATAGATGTGCTTTTGTTGATTAACTACATAAGATAATTTAATAAATAAGATAAATACATGAAAATTTAATTCATTGTTCTTCTATGGATATATAAGAACAATTTTATAGATTTATATTCCTTTATTATAAATATTTAGTCATGATAATCCACGCACATTATAGTCTTTAGCTGAAATATTAAAATTTTTAATGAATAAATAAACAATACCTCTCTACTCCCCTATAAATGTCATCCCTAACTACATCCTCTCCACAGACCTAAGATATGAATCATTTCTAAATTCATCATAATTTTCTTCAAAATCCTCTTATCCACAGCCACAATCACAAGGTCTCAAAAAAGACCAAACCCAAGTGTCATTAGGAGGATCTGAAGAAAAATTAATTGTAATAACTATAATAATTTGTTTTTATAACTCTAGTAAGGATCTATCAATGTCTCATAATGAGGTAAAATCCTTCTTTTTTTCTTTTAATTTCTTTTCTTTTTTTCTTATTCTCTTCTCACTGACCCTATACTTATGTGGAATGATAAATACAATATATATATATATATATATATTTATTAATCATGTATCCATCATCAAACAATTTCCCCTCTCAATTTCATTCTAAAATCTAAATCATCATCCATAATGTCTCAATTCACAACCTTCATGGATGACCATTTTTCATTTTCCATTACACAGTGCAAGAATAGTCATAAAACCACTATTATAGTTAATTAAGAATTTATAATATATATTAAATATTATATATTGTTATTTAACTAATATAAAAAATGATATTAAATAAAATGACATATGTTTATGATGGTCATAAAAACCACCCAAGTAAATTAAATTTTTTTCATTAATTTTTTTTTCAAATTAATCACCCTAAAATAATATAACCATATGATATATAATACCATTGAAACATCATTAATTTAATTAGATATATATATTTTCAATTTAAGAGAATTATTCTCACATTACATGATTTTCCATTCTTTTATATAGGTGATGTAATCATGAATACTGAGAAAACAAACACTCCCAGAATGATAGAATTGAAATCAATAACATCTCAAAAAGTCCATAAATAAAAATTATTATATTATATTAAATCATGTTCTTATATATTTGGTTATATATTTTGTTTTTAATGAAATTTTTTTGAGATCCTGGATATTAATTTTATGAGATCATTCATACATAATGTAAGGGAATTCATTAACCTGACTCATTTTAATTGGGTTATTCCCCTTACATTACAAAATTAAAAGTAAATAGTGCTTTTTTATTAGGTTAATATAATTTAATTATAATTAGATTTATTTTCTAGGATATAAATGTTCCTAATATTATTTATTAACAAAAAAATATTTTTTAAATGAATTATTCTTTCTAAAATTAATTTTTACTACTCTTGCATTGTTTCCTCATCTCACATGAACAATGAATCTTATACAAAATTTCTTTTTACATTTTCTTTTGGGAACACCATGTATAATCATGATTAGTGATATCCTTATGATAAAAGTTATTGTATATGGGTTGTATCTTGGATTTGATTGATATATTCAATATATTGCATGTATGATTATGTAAATTTTATGATGTTATGGGTGTACTCTGAATTATATTGAGCTCCAATGCATTGGGAACTAGCATGTATCTCATGAGATGATATGTATTATGTGTGAACATGATTATATATTTTTTTACAATGATGATTTTATTATTATAAAAATATTTTATTCATGGATATAAATATTTCTTAATCCTAAACTATGAGTGGTATTTGGCCACCAAGACATGATGATTCATTTTTATGAATTCCCATATTCCCTTATATTATGTAAAGCTTCATATCATGATTATGATGATGATCCTATGCTTTTATTATGATTTTGATGATTTTCATCACTAAAGATATATTAATTCATGTCTGTATTTATCCTTTTACTATGTTTTTAAGTCAACCCATTCATTGATGTATATCCTTAGGATATATGTAAAAAAGAGAATATATTCATTGAAAGGGAAAATAAGATAATATATTAAAAAAAATTAATGATTTATTATTTATATGTGATGTATGGTTGTTATTTTCATAATGTAATAAACATTTGGATTATTTTTTTGAATTGATTTAATGTTATTAATCTTGAAAAATATTATTTTTATATAGGAAAAATGATGATCGCTATAACATACCCTCAGAAATCATATCCATACACAATAAAAATAACATCTTATAATATTAATAAGATGATGAAGATACATTATTTTTTAATAAAGTTGCATCAGGTCATGACAATAAATAATCATGGAATGTAATGTTAAAATTCATACTAGATTATGCAAGGTATGTTATGTAAAATAAAGAAACTATGTAGAATCCCCCATAGTTCATCCTAGTACTACTATCAGTTACATGTTCCTTTTCAAAACATTCTTTTTTGTGTGGCATATCACTTAACTAGATCCTGAGTGATGACATAGGCATGTATATCATGATTCATGTGCATTGTGTGAGAAATAATATATAGTAGGATGTAATCAATGTATCCTTAACAATAGTGAACATGTTAAACAAGTTAATTTAATGTCAAATTTAAAAGGAAAATTACTAATAACCAATATTATTGTGATAACTCATGTTCTGACTTGTCCAACCTGACCCCTAGTCAAACCTACATCAACTATGTTCTAGAAGGATAATCGAAAATTATAATGCATATTACCATTATCAGGCTATAAGGTTTGTGAACATGTCCCTCCAAAATACCAATGCATATATTAGGATCATTATATAAGGTCGTGGAATTTGAACCCCATCATGGGTAAGGCCACAATGTAGCAATATACTCGCATCACCTCAATTTAGACCAATATTTCCTCATTTATTTGTTAAATATCTATAGTTTGACCAAATTTTCTTTATTATCATACTACTTGAACATATGATCTTGACTCCATAACATTATACAACAACCATATATTTCAATCAATTATTTTTCTCGTCACATGCCAAGTACACCCCCTCTGGGGGATAACTATATCAAAATGACCCACTAGTTTTGTGTAAAAAAATAAAATAACTCTTATGAAATGTAAATTACATATAAATGGGTAGATCATATAATTGAAGAACATAGAATCTCAATATGAGAATTATTATAAGAATATTAGTACTTGTGAGGAACATAAAACACGGTAACAAGATACAGAAAACTCAAGCATGATATATGGGTCTCAACATCTACAGACATATATGAAATCTATCAATATTGGTTTAACATGCTATATTAATAAAAATATTACATCAAGTAAATAAGGGTACATAATGGGCCACAATAGTATGTAACTTCTTATCTTAACAAGTTCATTCAAAACACTAAAATTTGTTTTTGGGAAATAAATGAGACATAAATGTGCTCTAACCAAATTGATCTGAAACATATAGAATCACTAATACTAATACCAAATAATATAAATAAATGTTCTGGAATTAAATTTAAGATAAATCTATGATACTATAGAATTGATTATACAAACTTACCTCTATGGATTCTCCAATAATGCTTGAAGTGAGAACGATCAAATGTTGTATCATTGAATATATTGTAATTATGAAATTCATCAAAGGATAATTTTTTTTAAATAACTCTAAATTGAAATCCATATATCTAAAAAACATCATTCCACATCATCCATTGGAATAAACAAAAATAGGATAATATAAAATAAACCTAATTAATATATGTCAAAAAATCACACAACCCGATTCTCAATTCTCAAAACCCATTGATCTACTAAAATAAATATTGTATGGAATAGAAAAACTAATAAAGTTATGTACACTATCTAGATTCAATATTCATACATATTAGAGGATGAATTTTTCAAATCATTAAATTAGTGGTGATTAATAAGTATTTTCATATCATTGAACCACCCAATGTTTGTTTGGTTTGATAGTTTGAATATATACGTGATAAACATGTGAGGATTACTTCAACATCAATAAACCATCCTGGTTTAATCATGTGGTTTTTGAAATTATGTTCCCACTATTATTTTGGAGAAAGTGGCATAATGAAAAATTTATAGAAATGGCTACATGTTTTGATATACACTACCCCTTATCCATGATCCACTATATGTGATTCTTTCACAAATCACACATATTCAAAGAAAATCATCATCGTTTTTGACTCTATCACTGTGCACATGGGTTCATTAGAGATTTGTGAATAATGGAATTAGTTTAAATTATCAAAAAAAAGTAATAGGAGTATTTTTTATAACATGTTATCAAATGGATATTTAAATTATCCTTGAAAAAAAAATTCATGCATTTCGATCTGATAAGGGAACACATTTAAAAAATATAAAATAGGAGTATTAACTGATGAAACATGGTACAAAAACAGTGTTTTATAATTATGAAATCTATAATAAATGGTGTGATTTAAGGAAGATTCCATATGATTAAGAAAAAATACAAAATGATTCATTTTGAGAAAGGCCTTACAATGAATTGTTTGAACATACTAGTGTTGACATCAGTTGACAATTGTAATAGAGGCATATTGTTTAGAATGAAATAGAAAACTCTATAAGTGTTTTGGTATGTAAATAAGATGAAATTGATCTGATTTGGATTATTTGGAAGTAAATGATTCATTCTAAATATGTAAATCTATATAAATTTTTAATACCATAAGGACAAAGGGATAATTCTGGGTTACATGGGAATAACAAAAGAAAATAAATGAATCAATTAGGAGTTAGGAAACATGATGGGGAGGGATGATGATTTTTAATGAGAAAAATATTAAAAAATTACATGAATAGTATTAGTATGATCATGATGAATAGGTCAGTATACTAAGGGGTAAAAATAGCCGATGTAGACTCAGAAAATGATTCTAAGGATAATTATAAAAAAACAAGTACATATACAAAAGATACCAACAAGTATCTATAGGGAGAATATAATCAAATATCAAAGAGAACCAGTATTGAAATAGAGGATGAAAAAATAGTAGCAATTAGAAATATTATCATTTGTAGAGACAAAATGATTTTATGAAACATCATCTCATGATAATTTGGTTTAGGTGATGAATGAGGATATTTAAAAATCCAAATTAATCAAATGTGGGAGATTGTTTTATAAATGACATAAAAGAATTTTATAATGGATGAATGTGATTTTAATTACATGAATAATGATGACGATGCAATAATTAAAAACAAATCATGACTTGTGTGTAAGGGATACTAAATAATTGAGTTTATTGATGTTGATAAAACTTTTTAACGTGTTATAGGGATGGAATCTATTCACCAATTCGTAGGAATAATAATGAAATTAATGTATAAAGATTCGTAGATGGATGTCAATAGAGAATTTTTAAAGGTGGTTTTTGATGAAGAAGTTTATATTGAATATCCAAATATGTTTATCATCCATGGATATTATAATAATGTTTTTTATGAAAAGAATGAACTATATGAGTTTATACAGTCACCAAGAGCATGATATTAACAACTATATCAGTAATTCATGAATCTCAATTTATTTTGTGGTGAATTTGAATTCAATTTATATGTAAAAAATGAAATAAAACATTGTATGATGGAACCGGTATATGTTTATGGAATATTCATTGTTATATGGACTATTCACAAGAAAATTATTTTTTAGAATTCATGAAATGTGAGTTCAAAATGTCAATTATTTAAAATATATATTTTTTCCATTGTTTTATTGTAACACAAGGAACATATGAAACATTTCATTATTCAAAATTGAAAAAGATGTTTTGACAAGATTTTGGATCGAAAATTCATATTAAGACAACACCAATTGTGGAAAGGATAAAATATTCATCGGATGATGAATGAAAATTATATAATATCACTGAATAGAAATATATTTTTTTATTATTTTGTACATTAAATTAACAAAAACTGATATTATTTATTCGAAAATCCATTTTTATCATTTCCAATGTATTCCCAAAGACTGAAATTTACATTAAGCAAAAATAATACCATAATATATATAAGGCATAGAGGATTTCAGATTACTATAAAATTATAATTCATAGAAATATTTTTTGGGTTTTTCATATGAAAATTGAATTTGTTTAAGAGACAATCAAAATTCAACATCAGGTTGTGCATTCTATCTTGGTGGACTATTTATTTTCTATTAGATAAAGATAAAAAAATTATTTGAGTATCACATAAGCTGAATACATTAAGGCTACTAAATATTTCATGTATTTAGTTTGGTTGAAGTAGAATCATGAATACAAGGGAGTTGTAGAAAATTCAATAATCAGAATTACATGTTAGAATTCAAGTACTATAACTCTTAGAAAAAATACGTTCATCCACACAAGGAAAAATAAAATTGAAATAATGTATAAATTTATCAAAAAGAATGTGGTTCATGTACTGGTGAATCATGATTATGTTCCTACATAAATATTGGTTATATATATCCTATTGAATTCCATTCATAGAAATTATATTAAATTTCATTAATTACATCATGGTGTTTATTTTAATCCTCACACATAAAATCATTGATGTTGGACCACTTTCTCTCTGAGTTATGTTGTGGTTTTCAGGAAATAATGATTAATTTTCTTTTCTATATAACAAACCTAATATCTGTAGCCTTTGTTTTCATTGGTAAATGGGGTGATATGTCTTCATCATGGAATTGTGATATGATAACTAATAGTGCAATGAAATATGGAGGAATTTTATATATAAAAATGCTAAATCATTACTTTCAATAATGAAAAATCATGAAAAGTAGTGTCTATTGGGTTCTCTATGCAGATGTAGACCTGTGATGGTTAATAAAAGACATAAGAGGGATAAATTGTTTTAAAATCTTCTATTTACGAGGTTTCAAATGGTAGTCTTTTGAATGAATTTATTCACCAATGAATTTTCCATGATATTTTTGTTTCTTATGATGAACATGACTCATGTGGGATTATAATATTTGTTCATGAATTTCGTGGTCTCCGTTTGGGGTTTTAATATGTAAATATTAACAATATAGTGTTTCAACAGGCATATATGTTTGAAAAAAAACCAAAATGGGGATAAATTATAAAAATATCCCTCTTGAAGGATACTTATGGTTGATTGTGTTTGTCGATAAAGATTGAAGTTATTAAAAAAAGATAGTTTTCAATGGATTCATGATGATTTAGCATGAACATTATAGAAACCTTATTATTTATTTCACACATAAACATGGTTTATTACATTAAATTTCACTTAATAAAACTCTGAGGATGGATATGTCTAGTGTCTTGGGAAATTTGGATCATTACATAACAACATAGAACATAAAACAGAATAACTTTTTTGAAGACTTCTTTTACATGACCACAATATTACATGATACTAAACATTTCATATGATAACCTGAGGACATGCAGTGTAAAAGGGTGAGTTATAAAGCCCAGTAAAGAAGTTGGCATGGAATAACATGAATAATATAGTACATGTTCGGCAATAGTCATATCAAAGGAGCATAAGAAAAATATGAACATAAAGTCATGATTTTGGAAGACTATCATAACATGGAAATGTGGAAAAAATATTTAACATGATATTAGCATGGACCAAGGATCATTTCACATGGATCAAGTGTAAACCATCATTTCACATGAATTTTCATCAGTAAACCCTCACTGGACATGTCATATCATGATACTATTCTTTACCTAATGCATTGGAGCCCTATCTGTGCGCCCCTTTCTTAATCATTTCATTTCCTACATAAGTGTGCCCCATGGATCATAAAACACTGGAACATTCAACATCATAATTTATTCCATGATAAAGTAATGTGTAATACATATGTGTAACTACATAATAAATAACCCAATGAGCATAATGGATAATTCCCTTGATAGAGAAATGGGCATGTGTTGACACTCCATTTCGTCAGAGAGTCTAAATGACTGAAAAAGGGAAATACCATAGCATAAAGTTATTCATCCTTTGAAGAAACATCTAAAATTGACAAAGGCATAAACACGGATTTGCTTCATCATGGGACGCGCAATATTCAACACGGTCGTGCAGGTATACCTACGCGCCACATATTGGGCGTGCAGGTGACATGTGAGCCATATTTGATATTCTCTCGGGGTCTTCAGAAACCTATAAATACCCCTTGTGGGCCCCCATTAAAAAGACGAAAAATTCCAAATGCCATATTTAAGCTCTCAGCCCCTAGTCCCTTCTTTAAGTCTTCCGAACACATCTATGGTAATTTCATACCTAGAATGGAAGATCTAAACTAGGGAAACAAGGTCTATGAGTTGAAATTCATCAACACCTGCTCACCTAGGTGTTTAAACACTTAAGGGAAATAGACACAACTACCCGCTATCTTATCCCTTCATCTGAACCTGTGTGCCACTCTTTTGGAATCCCCTAGGGATAACACTAAGGGCTTGAGCCAAACCTCTCCCATGTATTATCCTATGGGTTGACCGCCGCATAGGTACCTATGTGTTGCACTGGTATACCTGTGCGAACAAGACCTGCAGCCCTACATAATTTTGGGTACCCCTCCTGCCTATTCACCTCTCTTATTAAATTCCATCTCTCATATTCAAGAGTCATCCTCTAAACCCCTCTTTAAATACATTTTTGTAATGGTTCCCTTGTTGGTATCCTTATCTAAATTGAATTCTGTGGAAAATCTCTTAAAACATAGTGATTTACATATCTTTATGTCAATAAGGATAGAGATTTCATTCATTCAACCTCATCCTTTAAGACGACATGAACTTCAACATGGGCCTACATTTCAGGAGTAAGCCCCAGTCCATGTTCTCTTAATTTGGGCATCCTCCTTAGGAGTAATCCCCAAGTCCCCTATTCATGGGCCTCCTTCTCAGGAATAAGCCCCAGTTATCAAGTTCCCTTCATTTTGGGCATCCTCTTTAGGAGTAATCCCCATGTTCCCAAATATGGGCATCATCCTCAGGAGTAAGCCCCAACTTCCAAATTCCCTTATCCTGGGCCTCCTCCTTAGAAGTAAGTTGCATTCACAATTCCCCTTAACTTGGGACTCCTTTTTAGGAGTAATCCCCAGTTCTCAAGTCCATTTAACCTGGGACTCCTACTTAGGAGTATGCCCCAGTTCTCAAGTCCCTTTTACCTGGGCCTCCTTTTTTGTAATAAGCCCCATTCATAATTTCGATTAACCAGTATTAATTTGTTTTTATTTGGTATTCCTTCTATAGAATAAAATCCAAATCATATGACCCCTCTAATATGGGCATCCTTCTCAAGATTAAGTCCTATGTTAAGTATCCAAATCTCCACAAAGCACATATACCATTATGGACCTTGTCCCTGGGTTTCTTCCCTGAAGTAAATCCTAATCTTCATCTATCTGGGCATTCATACATACATAAGCCCCACATCATTTATTATGAATTCATCTTTCATTGTACAATCTTATGGTTTTACCAATACCTCTTGTTTCTCACACAGATCATGACTCACACGATCTTAGAGTGCAAAAGTAATTATGAAATCTTTCTTTGAGTCATAAACCGTGCATAAGCCTCATACTTCTTTAGTCGAACTACATGGGTTCTGATTCCATTTAGAAATAACGGATATGTAGGTAGCCCATCTACAGGTACGATCCCAACTCTGAAATAATCCATGTCCTTCATAATGACAATAAACATCATGTTCCCTGCTGAGTGGATTCAAAACAAGTATGGTTATCATAATGACCAAGAGATTTATTTATAATGTATAAAAGGATACCATTGACAATGAATATCTAAAAAAATAATGATGATTCTCTATAGATGAAGAACCTCAAATACATATAATAGATTCTCCTAATCTCATAGATATTAATAATTGATTATAAGATCTTAAGGAAAGATCATTTTCATATATGGTAATTTAATAAGGGTTCAAGAAAATAACGTAAATCTATAAAGAGAGTCCTAGAGTAGACAATAATTCCCCCAAAAAAATGTGTGATGAGTCCGACCTCCCATCCTCTCGACCAATGGAAATTATTAATCCTCATCAGTTCCAAAATAATGAGAACCTACCATTAGAATGTAGGTCTAAATGGATATAGAATCATTGGATGTTTTCATTTCTACGGATAAACCCGATAGAAACCGCTTGGAATTTTTGTACCTTACACAATCGAGGTCATCCCCAATTCCCTGGGAAACAATAAAAGGTTAACCCGACGTGAATCCATAACCAAGTTAAAGTGATGTTTTACTTATTTTTGAGGCCCCTATTTAAACTCAATGAGAGGGCCAACAATAGAACAAATAACATATGTGCTCATCTAAGAGATGTAGTGGCCGAACTTATCTTGATTATGTATGTAATGTCAAACATGCATGCTTTTCCAAGATCTTTTGAATTACAAAAATAGATTCTCATAAGTTCACACCAGTGAATACCTCTTCTATGAATGCCTCTACTACTACTCCTTCTAGATCGTCATCTACATTGAGGATGACATCACCAACTCAGCATCTTCAACACTGGGTATCAAATGCACTGGTTAAGGAATACCGTCAAAATGGTACTATTTCGACTCTGGAAGCCGCTTGACAAGCCCTCCAAGTCAATAATTCACCTGGGTTATCCGGACAGTGATGACCAGTGATGAAGAATCAGGTGGTTCCAACCACCGTCTCCAACCATTTTGTGTAGTTTTTACGGGAACACAATCTCAATTCCCTCCCATATTATGGGAAAGTGAATGAGAAGTACACTGAAGGCCTTAATTAAAGGAGACATGTGTCCTTCCTGAGGGATCCCATCAACAATCACCGCCAGACTCATGTGGCAGTGATCCCTTAACATGATGAGGGTATCATCTCTAGGCATTCAACTCAGGTTCCTTGAACCAGAGCAGGCAAGACGAACATCCAGAGGCGATATTCGGTCAACATTGAGAAGGTACTTATTTCTGCCATTTCCGGAGAAGTCCACCAACCTAACATGGTGGAAATAAATGAGCATGAACACACACCTGTCCGTTTTAATTATGATGTTCAGCAGACTCTTCTGGAATCAACACTCCATTCCCGACTAGAAATTCTGGCGGACTACTATAGATAGGAAGATACTCCTATTTATAAATCATCAGCTAGTCAGCAGGCTCGTCTGACTACATACGATGAAGCCCGTAAACCCAATGTGTTGACAACTTGTAAACATGAACATTCACCAACATACACACATCAATCCTGCCAGCAGCCTCATCTGTGAGTATTGAGGGAAGTTAATCAACCGCATTCAATGGAGTGCAATCTGCAGGCACATACACCTGCTAGTATTGATCAGGCCTACTAACAGTCTCGTTTGGTAGAACCCGGAGAAGTCAATTAGAAATCTCCAATAACAAACAAGAGGCATACTCAACTCTCTTCCCCCACACTTATGTAATATCAGAATTCACTAACATGAAAAGGAGGAGAGCAGCAAGAATATACACATACTCAAATCACGGAATGGACGTATATCCCCATTCCGGTAGCTGAAGTCACTAAGCATATTATGTCAATGGTGAAAGAGAAGAAGCAAATCCCTGCTCATTTTCTAGTTGCCAATTGGGATATTATAACATCTTCAACAACATCATAGGGAAAGAAATGCAAATATATCGCTACCATTGGAGTGACACATCAGCATATCACTCCAAAACAGACACAATACTCTGTTCCAGTCCAAAAGGGTTGTGGGGAATACACCCCATATCATACATACAACCAAGTCAGGAACATACACCTGATTTGACTGGAGATAATCATCTTAAAATTAATATTTCTCATGAGTAGGCACATACACCTACCCATAATAACCACTTTCATCAACAAGTGGTTCCCAATGTGAGTAAGAACTCGTCTAAAAAGAAGACATGCCCAAAACAGTCATGAAATCAAGAGCCAATCTTTAATAAGGTCATGCTCGATGCTGGAGTTCATGAAGTCCTCAGACAATTATCTGTTGGAATTAAAGATTATACTCTCTCATTTTTTAATAGTGGGAACATTAATTCTGAAATTCTACATCAGACACTTCCTCATTAAGGCTTGCTTATTGACCATTCGGTCGATCTCGAAGTATCATCTTCAGATGCGAGCCACAAGAACCATATGTGTGACAAGACGGTCAAGGAGAAGAAGATTTCATCATCTTCTATAACCAACCATGGTGGTCCTCCCCATGGTGAAGAATTTAGCTGCGAAAGTCCACTCCACAGTAGTAATGAACATTTCCTAGAAAATGCTCTAACGGACAATATAGTGATGAGAATGCCCTCTTATCATGAGGCACTTAAAAATGTGAATCCAGTCCTGTCTGATGCTTTACCGATAGTAGGTGAAGTAAATTATCAATCAGAAGATAGAATGGGGTGTATGTCATTCTACGATCCACCCCTGTATCATTCTTCTTATAGTTTGATCAGTGAATTCTCCACCAATCATGTACAATCCGATGAAGCAACAAGTAAGCACCAGCTCTGGTCTGTTCAGGTAGAAGAATATTCATCGAATGATAAAGAGGAAGTTTTTAATATAAGAAAAAAACTGAAAAAAGTTGAAGTTCCTGTTATGTTTTGGCCTCTGGCTGACTCTCAGTATGACATTCCATATATCTTGACAGAATATGGAATTCATGATAATCGTCTCAACATATGGAAAACTCTTTGTTAGTTGAAAAAAAAATATTATCTTATGATGAATATGAAAATCATGCCAATATAATAGAGGGGTTACAAAGACAAATTGACTAGGAATCTCTCTCAGTTTCTTGATATCCGGAGGCTGAAGAGCAGCAGAGAGCCCTTCAACGTTTATGCCTTAGCGCACTAAGAATATTGCACCAGTTAATTGCCAACGCCGCATCTGGTATTAATATCAGGGAATGATGTGTTAATGGATCACTGCATTTCACTGTACTCTCCAGTCAACAAATCCCACAAAAAATGGTCTCATGCAATGTTATTGCCCATGGCTGGACATAGCCAATTGGATTTGTTTGTAATCAAAGTCTCGCTCAAGAGAAGGACTCAACTAGTTATTTTCAATGTTAGGAATACAAAGAAAAAGCTATTGAATAAATCCTGCATCAATAAAATGAGAATATTGAACAGTATTCTTGTTTAGATCATGCACATCATCAAGAGACAGATGTTTCCGAAATCATCCAGCATTCATATGAGCTAGGTGATAAAAGTGGAAGCATGTTGATGCATCCAGCCATTATCCGTACTAATGTCCGCAATATCGGGAGCGATTTCAAGAAAGTATCAGATATAACAGCTGAAGAACCAACCCATCTTTCCAGACTGGGGACTCTTTTATCCAAGCCCTCAAAATCAATAAATAGGAATCAAGGAGTTCAACAGGAACAATAAGAAATATCCTAGTCCACAAAAATGGGGACCTTTTCAAATCCTCAATCTCTTCCACAGAGAAAGTCAATCTTCTCTCGATTAGGAAAGAATCCACAAGAGGAACGAAGAACCGAATTATCAGGTGATTCACTCCAAATTACAGTTTGTCAACAAGTTCCTGAGGTATCAAATCGACCAAAGACAATGTCTCATTAGGGACATGGAAAAATGAAATATCATAGAAATGCTGATAGAAGGGATACAATGTGTTATGCATCAATTAATGTCATCAATTATGATGTTGCTGATCCCCCAGATGAGGCTCATTTAGAGGGATCAGAGAAAGAGGTTCATGATCAAGAATTTGTATGTAGAGACACAAATGAAGAAGGTGTGAGTACAAGAAATCAAAGGCTTACCCATAATCTGGGTATTCCTTCAAATAACCAGCTTCCCCCTCTCCGAAAGGCATCTAACAATAGGAAAGGAAAGAATCATGTTACATTCCATTCCTCTAGAAAAGTCCAATCGCTCTCACTATAGCAATGATTTGCACAACAGGAGGAAGAAATAAAGGAATTGAGGAGGTTGAATGCAGAACTACTTCAAGGTATTCTTCCTCCTATGCATGATGGAGGCAGTCAACCAATGAAATTTTTGTGGCTACTATGATGGATCAAGAATAACCTCTTTTCTAAGTACACCCTCACATGTCTAATCCTATGGGTCTGGTGCAACAACAACCATTCGTGTGATCATCTGTTACAGTACCAGCCACCACATCTGTCCAAGCTCCAATTATTGCACTTGGCCAGGTCCAAGCTCAACTGGATGATTCTTAAAAGTTAATAACTACTATTGAGTAATTAACAGCTCGATTGGAATCTATGGAGTGAAAACGAGCTCAAATTAAATCCGAAAAGAGAGCTTACTCTCAATGGGTGGATGTAATTCCTCGCCCATCAAATTTTTCAAGTATCACATTCCCAATATATAATTGTTTAGGAGACCCAGAAAAACACATAACACATTTTGTTTTTCGTTGTGATCCTATGATGGGAACCCCTCCACAACAGGAAGCAGTTAAGCTCAGGTGTTTTGTACAGTCATTACAAGGGCCTACCTTTTTCTGTTACACAAGCTTGCAATCCCGGGAAATTACTAGGTGAGAGGATCTCCATTAATGATTCCTTCTTCAATTCATCTCATCTTTGCCAAAGACAACAATTTTTTATCTTACAAATTGTATGTAAAGGGAGAAGGAAAGGGATTCAGATTTCATTTCTCACTGGAAGGGATTTACATATTCCATAAGCTTAGCACTCCATCAAGAGGAATTTTTTCCAATCTGTGTGGAAAATTTGTATGATGAATTGCACACACTGTTGATCCCTGTGAAATACACAGAAGGGTTTCGAGACCTTACTTCAATAAATCAGAGGATTTAAGACTCTATTTTAATGACTAAGGATAAAACTCGTGTAATTCCAACAGCTCCAGGAGGGAGAATGGATAATGTAGAGACAATTAATGTTATGCTTATACAAGAACATGTACTTGCTTCTACTTCAAAACCTTCATCTTTCCGAAGGGCTCCACCTCCTGAGCATCAACAACAATGGCCCTTTTGTCAAGATGATCGAGGATATAAATGATGGAAACAATTTGAGGATATGAAATGAAGTGTTTATTCTTTCTGAAATTAACAGGTTCCTTGTTACTTCATTTCGGCTTTCGGAAATTATTTATTTTAATTGGAAAGGCCGAAAAGGCCGAATAAGGAAGGAGATGAAGACCATCCCAATTATTTCCCATTTCATCAGATGTTGGGTCATCCCATTCATGAGTGTTTTGTCTTCAAGGACCTATTTCAAAAAACGGTCCACTTGGGACAAGTCAAATTAAAAGGTCCTTCAGCTCAGGTAGCATGTGTTACTGCTACCGATCTAGAGGAATAAGGCAAGTGAGAAGAAGTCAAAAGCACAAATTCATAGAAATATGATGATTGGATGGTCAGAAAAATGATCAACTGATTCATGAAATTTTGCGAACAAAATTGAAGAAACCAATTGTGTCTTTTTCTATGAATGCCACATCAAATACCCCTTCATCAGAGGGAAAATACTCAATGAAATGGAATTATACAAAGAAATAATAGAAATCAGAATAATATGAGATTGTGTCAAAGGACAAGTTGTCTTTGACTCTGGATGATTTTATGTCATCTACTTAGAGGCCACGGGCACCACCCCGCCAAATATAACAGTCTAAACTAGCTATTCAGGAAGAGTCTTCATCAGATGACTATTTGATATTTGGTTCTGTTAACATGATTTACTTAACAGATCCTTATGCTAGTCACAGTTTTGATCCTGATGAACCGGTGTTCCCTGTATCAAACATAGGAATTAGAGGGAGTTTCATAGGACTGAGATACATAGGAATACTTGGATATCCCAGAAGCCACTATTCTATTTCTACCCCTTCTAGAACTGTATATGCAGCAAAAACTCATGGCAGATCCCTTCATCATGCTCAACAAGAACAAGGACGTTCTTCCACATATGGAAGATTCATTCCTAGCATAGTTATTCTGGAGGATCAGTTAGAGGTTACACTGTCTTCCTCTCAGCAGGTAAATGGACCTAGTCGGTCCAATCTTCAAATGCCAAGGTATTCTCAAATCCTATCCCGATACAAGTAGCATCTACTTCCAAAGCATCAACTTCCAAGGTCCATGATGAACCACTTGTTTATATTGGGAAATGCAGACCTTTGGATCAAAAATATGATGTCATGCAACAATTGGCCCAATTACCAGCCAAGTTATCAATTCAAGATCCCTTGAATTTATAAAAGGATCTTCGTGGGGCACTCATGGAGGCTTTTTCAAGCCCTCGGGTATTTGAAACTGAAATTGTTGCAGCTGAATTCTACCATGTAGAGAATAATCCTATAGAATTCCATGTAGTGATATCATTCACAGATGAAGATGAAGATGATGTTGGTCATGGACATATTAGACATTTTTATTTATCTAGAAAGGTCAATGATATAGACATCCGACGAGCATTCATTTATAATGGTTCATGAGTCAACATCATCCACATTCTTACACTTCTTCGTTTGGGACTCACCAAATCTGATTTATCTCCTTCTACATTTTTGTTGCTAGGGTATGATAAAAATGAACAGGAACCTCTTAGTGAGATCAAACTCAGAACACAGTTTGGAGATATTGTATCCAATTCAGATTTCATGGTTGTTCATCATGACACATATTTAAAAAAATTTCTTGGAAGACCTAGGCTACATAAACATGCAGTTATTCCTTCATCATATCATCAATGTCTCAAATATAGTTTCAATGGCCAAATTGGGACATTGTATGGTGATAAATCCCCATTTAAAACATGTGAATCTCAATACATTAAGGCAGAATTCTATCACATGGAGGGTAAGTAGAAATCAACAACAAGGGAGTATACCAAGTTTAATTCCCCATATAGTTTGGAAAAGATTATAGTAAACTAATTGTTTTATGTGAGTACATATTATGTGTTTCCTATCAGTCAAATTGACAGGATATACCCAAATCCAAATACTATTATGGAAACTTCAACAATGTCAATTATGGAAATCAAGCCAGACAGCATGGAAGAAATTGGAGATTCACCAAGTAATAATGAAATCTCAAATGGAGATGTCTTCATTTCATCCTCTGAAATCCAGCAATTCTATGCTTCACCAAATAGGCCAAAAGAATTTATATCTATGTCACAGGTGAATGATGATGTCGATTCTAAATCCATCATCTCCTCTTTATTACCAAAGGAAGACCCTTCATTATCAATAGGGTCATAAATGAAAGCCATGTCTTCATGATGTTAAACTTTTAACATCTCTATTGATTCTAGAAATTCTACTTCATAATCTACTATTCAAGTAGAAACAAAGGAAATAACACACGTTGAAGAAGAAGAGGTAGATCTCATGGATGCTCCTCTAGTATTTTAAGAGGGTTTCTCTACCACTGTGGATGATCTTAGACAAATAAATATGGGTAAAAAAGATGATCCACATCCCACTTTAATTAATGCTTCCATTAATCTTGAAGAGCAAGAAATGTATATTTCATTTTTTGAAGCCAAATATAGATATATTTTCTAGGAACAATATAGAAATGTCTGGGCTTGATCTTGATGTTGCTCCTCATCGTTTGGGTTTTCCAAAAGATCATCAAGGATTTAAGCATGCCACAAGAAGAACACACTCATCTTATGCTTCCAAAATTGAAGTTGAAGTGGATAAACTTATCAAATCTCACTTCATTAGAGAAGTTAAATATACAAAATGGTTGGATAATATTGTCCCTATGAAGAAGAAGAAAAGGAAAATTAGAGTTTGTATTGATTTCATAGATCTTAATCAGCATTGTCCTAAGGATGATTTTCCAGTACTGATCACAAAAATCATAATTGAAGAAATAGCTGGCTATGAAGCACATTCCATCATGGATGGATATTCAGGGTATAATAAAATACGAATGGCTCCTGAAGATGAAGAATCTATAGCCTTCAGAGCCCCACGGGGTGTGTTTTGCTATGGGTAATTCCCTTGGGCTGAAAGAATGCAGGCGCAATGTATATGTGTGCCATGCACCGTATCTTCGAAACCTTTTTAGGGAAATTTTTTGAATCTTATATGTACAAATTGGTGGTTAAATCCAAGAGATGTTCTAATGAATTATATGTTATGGAAGTCATATTCCACTATCTTCATCAACACAATTTGAAGATGAAACCCTTAAAATGTTCTTTTGGGGTAACCTCAGGGAAATTTATTGCCTTTTTTGTATGCCATCATGGTATCGAAGTCGATCCTGAGAAGATAAAGTCAATCCTTGGTATGTCACCTCATGTAAATTTGAATGAATTGAGAGGACTTCAAGGAAACGTAACCTATATTCAGCGTTTCATTTCCAATTTGGATGGAAAAAGTTTACCCTTCACCAAATTGATGAACAAGGGAGTCACTTACCAGTGCACTATATAATGTCAAGAAGCATTCGATATTCTCACGAAATATCTCTTGAGACCACCAGTATTAATGCCACCTATTTAAGGAAGACTAGTTCTCCACTATTTTATAGCAATAGAGCAATCATTGGGTTCCTTCCTTTCCCAGAAGAATGATGTTTGGAATGAAAACAGCCTCTACTATCTTAGTCAGATAATGCTTGAAGAAGAAACCTGATATTCAAGTATTGAGGAGTGCTTGCTAGAATTAATCATTGCAGTTTAGAGGTTGAGACACTACCTACAACATCATGAGATTTAATTGGTATCTCGTAATAACCAACTCAAATTCATCCTTAGTCGTCTAATGCTTACATGACGTCAGGAAAGGTGGGATGTTATTTTTCAGCAATTTGATATCCAGTATGTGTCTGAAAAGGTAATAAAGGGGAAAGCTCTGGAATATTTCCTTGCAGAACATCATTCAATTGAATATACATCTTTAGATACTAAATTTCCCGATGAACAATTCTTTTCTATTAAAGATAATTTTCAACCATGAAAAATGTACTTTGATGGTGCTTCTAGAAGTACAACATGGAAGAAAATGGAAGATCCTAAATTGAACAAAGTTGGGTTAGAAATTGTGATCTTTTCCTTAGAAAAGGAAGTTCTACATTATTCATTCTTATTGAGGGAAGGTGGTACAGACAATGAAGTATAATACCAAGCTCTAATCATATGATTGGAGTTGGCACTTCAAGCACAAGTGAATCAATTAAAGGTGAAAGGTGATTCAAACCTGGTAATCAACTAAGTCAATGGGGATTATTCCATAAGAAAAGAAGAGTTAGTCCCTTTGTATGATTACATAAAAGAGTTAATGGAGGAATTACCTTCAGTTCTGACATTCTCTTATTTCCCATGATCACAAAATGCTCAAGCTGATGCACTGTCCAATATAGCCACAGCTCAGGCAGATCCAAATCGGGATGAGACAATCATCAGTATTTCCCACCATCATACAATTTCACCTTATGTTTAAACCAGAACAGAGGAAATCAATGAAATTAGTTCCATTTCTGAACCATATGGTCATACTACATGATGTATGACACATATCATGAAATACCGTCATAATAGAACACTTCCACCTGATAGACCCAGGAAAGAACAAATCCGGCGACGTGTGTTCAATTTTACTCTTTATGAAATCCCTAATCATCTAGGAAAAATTCTCTAAAAAAGGGGTTTTCATGGGGTTCTATTGAGATACATTGATGGGGATAAGACATTGGTTTTCATCAAAGAAGTTCATGGATGAGTATGTGGTTCCCATCAGTATAGACCTACACTATCTGATGAAATTACAAGTCTTGGATTCTTTTGGCCTCCAATTATACAAGATTGTGTTTATTTCACTACAAAGTGGCATTCTTCTATAGTTTGTGTCAACATCAATCATCAGCCTCCAGAGTTTCTTCATACAGCTAAATACTTGTGCCCATTTTCCACATGGAGAATGGATGTGGTGGGACCATACCCTTCAGCTACAGCTAAGCATTTTAAGTATATTCTTACTGCTACTGACTTATTTTTAAAATGGGGTGTGGAAATACCTCTCAATGAAGTTTTTTCTAAAATCATTTTTAACTTCATCAATATTAACATCATTACCAGATTTGGTATCCCTCATACCATATTAATGGACTATGGCACCAACTTCTGTTCATCTGAGGTAAATAGGTTGTATCAAGAATACAACATCAAATCCAATCATTCATCTCGGTATCAAGCATCGGCCAATGGCCAGATAAAATCCTTCAATAAGAATCTTTCAAATATACATCAAAAGATGGTGGATAAATATAATAAATTCTATCCTGATAAACTCTTTCATGCATTATGGGCTTATCAAACCACCACCCACACTGTAATGCGGTCAAATCCATATTAATTGGTATATGGAATAGAAGCAGTCTTGCACATTGATGTTCAATTACCTTCCCTCAGAGTAGGAATTTGTGATCAGTCATCTAATGATGAACAATATCAAATGAAATTGGATGAATTAGAACGATTAGATGAGAAAATATTGTGCACCATGCACCACTTGGAAGTCTATCCGAATCTAATTGCATGATATTTCAACGAAAAAGTTCATCTTCGTTCATTAGTTCAGGGAGAATTCGTATTGGACCTCAGAACTCCAATGATACCAAGAATGAAACCTCACAAGATTGAGCCAAAATGGGAAGGACCTTACTAAATACATAAGTTCTACTCCAATGGAGCTTATTCTTTAATATCAATGGATGGAGAACTGATCACTACTACAACCGATGCCAGATTTATGATGTAGTAGCTTGTGTAACACAAATACCCCTTTCATCCAACATGACGTTAAACTGTGTTGTCCTTGCTGCAAGAAATTAAAATGCATAGTCCATTACGTCCATCAAGACATTAAACTGCATAACTACCGGTCCATGCATATGACCTTAAACTATTCACACTATTTTTTCCAAAAAGTCATTAAACTGTATTGTACCATTCGTCCAACATGATGTTAAACTGTATTGTCCCTTTTTGTCCAACATGATGTTACATTGTGACGTCGTAGCTACAAGATGATAAACTGTACAGAAGTCCCTTATGTCTAGCAATATGTTAAACTATGTTATCCTTAATTCAGGACATTAAACTGCACAGTCTATAAAGTCATTACTGCAAGTCATTAAACTGTATAACCACTTGTCCATGCATATGACCTTAAACTATTCGCACTTTTCGTCCAACATGACGTTAAACTGTATTACCCCTTTTCGTCCAACATGATGTTAAATATTTGGCCCTACCTACATGATGCTAAACTATACTGAAGTCTCTTACACTAATCAAGATGTTAAACTGTGTTGTCCTTACTGCATAACATTAAACTGCATAGTCCCCAAATTCCTTATTGCATTACGTTAAACTACATAATCTTCTCTTACATCATAGCTACATAGTGTTAAACTGTACAGTACCCCAATGTTCAACATGATGTTAAACTACGAAAAAGTCCCTAATATTTCTAACATGATGTTAAAATATGACCCCATTGTCTTCACTGCAAGACATTAAACTGCATGTCCCTTATATGTCTTACATGAAATTAAACTATGCATAGTTAGGGTTGTTGCTACCTCTTGTTTCTCACACCGATTATGACTCACGTGAGATTAGAGTGAACATCAACAATAACACCATCTCTGGGCCACTAACCATCCATAAGTCCCAACACCATTTTTAAGTTGTTGTCCTCAAATAAAAACTTGATCAACAATTCATTTTTCAATTAAACTATGCGGACATTGATCCTTTCCTTTTAGGCTGGGTACGTAGGCAACCTCCCGAGGTTCAAGCCCAAAATCAATCTCTTCACATCGGTTCACCTCCATCTCATTCGATGTTGATTCATGAAGCCACCCCCAAAATCAATATAATCTTATTGGTTCACTTTTTTCCTTGCTATATGACATTAAACTGTACAACACATTCATCATGTACGACAATAAACTACACCATTATTTGACACCCTCACCTGAGAGGGAATATTTATTTACATTGATCTCCAATCATGATATATTCGAAAGACTATGTGCGTACATGGAAATTCCTGATCCTTTTATCTTGGGTCAAACCATCATTGCACTAAAGTCCCCATTTACCCTTCATATGTATGAATGAAATCTGTATATAGGGTATTTCATGAACTATGTGCGGCTTGATTCCCATCCTTATGGGATACGTAAGAACGTTTTAGTGTCCCTCAAACCTAGCCCCAAGTCATTGGGCCTAACCCCAAATTCCACTTTTAGTCCCTTGTCTGAAAAGTCCCCCTTTGAAAGCATTAATGTGGTTTGAAATTCCTGGTCTTCATTCACATTAGGTTTATAAAATACACACTATGTATTCATTATTATGGTATGAAATCTATCACCCTAAACTATGATCTCCTATACTCTCATCCCACATAACGTTAAATTGTATTTCAAGAACTACGTATGGCTTGATTCTCATCCTTATGGGAAACGTAATAAAGTTTAGCTTCTCAATTCAGGACCCCACCACAACATGATTATGGTTAGCATTGGTCTATGTACCTCTTTCATTCTTTGGAAAATACCCATTGTCATGTGTCATAATCATAACATTAAATACTTACATATCTCCATAACCATTTTCTTGACTTCTTGTCACAAAATGTCTAATTTCTTGATAGTTCTTTTTCCTGGATATGCAACACGTGCCCTTAGGCGGCCTTGCATAAGTAGTCTACATAATGGACCTTTTAGCCAAAAGATACTACTATTTGACTATGCAGCCAATTCCCTTAGGTGGCCCTGTATAATTCAACCTCCTAACAAGTTTTTCAAATAGTGGTAACTTTATTCATTGGAGAAAAACATAATTTTGTCCTTACTGTCCTTATCGACAATATGTAAGGATCCGCAGAAAATTATCATCCTTTAAGTATTTGTCCCATACTCTTTTTCATGATCTGAAAGAATTAATGTCTACGGTTTGTATTTCTATTCCATACGTTTGGGTCAGACCTTCATAGGAGTGAAATTCATCCAGTTCTGAGAAAATATTGATTGGAAATACCTTCTCTATATTTATGTGCCTCTCTCCATACAACAAACACTATGCTTTTGAAAATTAGAATCTCTATAAACATTCACTGGTATTTTAGCAGTAGAAATGTAAATTTCTGAGTGTTCTTTTGTCTGACGATGAAGCATGTGCCCTTAGGCGGCCTTGCATATGTAGTCTACATAAAAGACCTGTCAGCCAAAGGATTATATGATTTTACTATACATCCAATTCCCTTAAGCGGCCCTGAATAATTCAACCCACCAACAGGTTTTTTAAATAATGGTAACATCAATCATAGGAAATACTTACTCAAATTCCTCTTATTCCTTTTTCATATCATTCCTAATATTCATAATTTATTAAGTCATAGTTTACATATATTCCCTCATACATGAGTGTGGTAATATGTTTTCAGATAAATTTCAAGGAATAGAGTCAATTTTAATCCATTTGGTAAAAGATACTTCGACCTTAAAAATTAGCCTTTTTAAGTCCAATATGCATGACATTATACTTACCACTAATGACAAGGGAACTCTGAACAAAAGTCTAGTACCAGCTCACTAAACCTACATTTTATATGATTTAATGTAATATTTATCAATAAAAATATTCAAAGTTTGTAGGGTTGTTTATAATAATCCTAGAAAAAATAAAACTATGATTACTAATCCCATTGGCTTAGGTAAAAATTTAAAGCAGGCAGTAAAAGAAAATGTAGGCACAAATGATTGAAGATGAAAGCATTCTTCATTGATGCACAAGAGTTATAAAGACATCCATAGATTGGAGTATCTTATCTTATCCAAGAATTTAAAAAGGCTGTCAACATAAATATTCATTTTATTTACGACATACTGAGCATCATCAGTAGACACCTGGAATTCATTTATTCAGCTGGATATAATAAGTGATGCATTTATATCAACCCTTCTTCGAACAATTGTAAAAGAATGTTCTTGAGTGCGGTTTGAGAAACTTTTCTGCTAATCTAACAGTGACTTTGTTTTTGTCCAAGAGACTTATAAGATGAATACATGCATTTGAGAATGATGCATTGTAAGTAAAGAGCCATTTGGGAGGAGTACTATTTTCAGATATTGTTTTAATTACATGATTTTATTCTCTCCACCAACCGGCAGTGGAAATCATTTCAGCCCATGGTTTTACCATTTTCATATCTATAAGGAAATTACATGGAGGAAAATTTGAAATTTCACACAATTGATGTTTCTCTTAATGCACAGCATAACCGACATAGAGGAGTAGTAGTCCAGCTGTATCTTAGGTAGATAGTTCATTGCATCTGGAATGTTGACATCTTGCAAATCACCATGCCCATACAGAGTCAATTAAATGCTCTCTAGAAAATTAACAAGATATTTCATCAAGTACTTGGCCAAATCTGGGAGAGTGTTGTCGTATATATCATAGTAATCATGGACAACAATGTTCATCATATCATAAATCCACTTGTTATCCAGTTTATCAACTGTTCCAAATATTCTAAGAGCTATTGAATCTGTACAATGGTCAAATAATCAACACTTAAGTGAGTTGATTTTTCATAAAATTTTGTGAAAAAAGGTTAAAAAATGGCTAAGGAATTAAGGCGCGCAAGTCCAATTTTAGCGTGCAGGTATAACTCTGTCGTGATGGTTTTTGGCGTGTAGGTATCATCTCACAGGTCAAAATACCTCTAGAGCAGTGCGACACAAACATAGGCAATAAAACCGTGGAAAAATCAGCATCCTGCGTGATAGGAGTAACCTGCGTGGCGAGAGCTTGAACTGTTCCAAACCCGGGTGCTTTATGAAAGGATGACTGCATATTTATAGGCCAGTCCACACCCCTGCGCGCCGAAACCTGCGTGCCTCTCAAATGCGCGCCAGCATCTGCGTGCTCAGAACCTGCATGATGCAATTCTTTGGTTTTCTTCTTTACCTCAGAGTGACATCCTTCTACCTTTCGGACCCAACTCTGAGGGGGGGACTTTTGTTGATTCTACTTTTCGCCACAGAGTCTAGACAACTAAAAAGGGGAATAATTTAGAATAACGTGATTCATCCTTTGAAGAAACATCAAAAATTGAGAAAGGCATGAACAAGGATGTTCTTCAGCCTGGGCCGCGTAGGTTTTATCATGGTTGAGCAGTTATACCTGCGCGCAACATATTGGGCACGTAGGTAACATGCACACCCTATTTGATTTTCGCTCGGGGTCTTCTGCAGCCTATAAATACCCCTTGTGGTCCCCCCATTGAAAGGACAAAAAACTTCCAAAATCTATATTTATGCTCATGGTTCCATAGCCCCTTCTGGATGTCTTCCGAACACTTCTAAGGTAATTTCTTACATATAATGGAAGATCTAAACTGGGGAAACAAGGCCTAAGTGTTGAAATTCATCAACACCTACGTGCCTAGGATTTTAAACCCTTTAGGGAAAAAAACACACCTACGCGTCACCTTATCCTTTTATCAGAACCTGCATTCCACTTTGTTGGAAGCCCCTATGGATAATAATAAGGCCATGAGCGAAGCCTCACCCATGTATTATCCTATGGGTTGACTGTGGCGTAGGTACCTATGTGTCGCGCATGTATACCTACGCGACCAGGACCTGTGCGCGCACATATGACATGCACGCCTACTTCTTTTTTGGGTGCACCTCCTACCTATTCACCTCTCTTATTCAAATCCACCTATCATATTCAAGAACCAGCATTCAAAACCCTCTTCAAAGCCATTTTTCATGGTTGCCTTGTTGTCCTCCTTATCTGAAAGTAATTTTGTGGAATATCTCTTAAAACATAGTTATTTACATATCATTATGTCCCTAAGGTTAGAGATTTCATTCATTCAACCACATCCTTTAATATTAGAGGATCTTCAACCTGGGCCTCCTTTTTAGGAGAAATCCCCAGTCCAATTTCTCTTAATTTGGGAATCCCCCTTAAGAGTAAGCCCCAATTCCCTATTCATGGGCCTCCTTCTCAAGAATAATCCCCCATTATCATGTTCTATAAATTTTGTGCATACTTTTTAGGAGTAAGCCCCATGGTCCCAAATATGGGCATCCTCCTCACGAGTAAGCCCAGTGTTTCAAATTCCCTTAACCCGAGCCTCCTCTTTAGATGTAAGCCCCAGTCATAATTCCTCTTAACCCGAGCGTCCTCCTTTGGTGTAAGCCCTAGTTCACAAGTCCCTTTGACCTAGGCCTCCTCCTTAGGAGTACACCCCAATTCTCAAGTCCCTCTAACCTGGGCCTCCTCCTAAAAAATAATCCCCAGTCACAAATTCTCTTAACCAGTCTTAATTTATTTTGATTTGGACTTCCTTCTTAGGAATAAAACCCAAATCATAATACCCCTAAAATTTGGGCATCCGTATCAGGATTATGTCCTATGTTTGGTGTCCAAATCTGCTTAAAGCACATATACCTTTATAGAACTTGTTCCTGGGTTTCTTCACTGATATAAATCCTAATCTTTATCTATCTGTGCAGTCATACATACATAATCCCTAAATCATTTCTTATGATTACATCCTTCATGGCACAATTGTCTAGTTTTACCAATACTTTTTTTTCTCACACCGAGCATGACTCACGTGAGCTTAGAGTGTAAAAGTAATTATGAAACCATTCATTGAGCCCCCAAACATGCATAAACCTCATACTTTTTTACTCGAACTACGTGGGTTCTGATTCCTTTTCTAAATAAATGATACATAGGTAGCACATCTATGGGTATGATCCAAAATCTGAAATAATCCAAGTCCTTCTGAATGACAATAAACTTCATGTGCCAAACTAAGTGGATTTAAAACCAGAATGGTTATCATAATGACCATGAGATTTATATATAATGTATAGAAGGATACCATTAACTTAGAATCTCTAAAAAATACAGATGACTCTCTATCGATGAAGAACCTCGAATACATAAAAAAGATTCACTAAATCCCATATATACTAATCATTAGTTGTCAAATATAATGGAATGCTCATTTACATACTTTGTAATTTAATAAGTATTCATGAACATAACTTAAATCTATAAAGAGAGTCCCGGAGTAGAAAATAATTCCCCCCAAAAAGGTGTGATGAGTACGACCTCCATCCCCTCGATCAATTCAAATTTTTAAGCCTCATCAATTCACAACTAATGAGCACCAACCTTTGGAATGTATGTCCAAATGGATATAGAATCATTGTGTGTTTCCAGTTCTACGAAGAAAACCTTTAGAAACTGCTTAGAATGTTTGAACCTTAAAAAATCGAGGTCATCCCCAATTCTAGAGGAAACTTATTGGTATTCACTACACAATTTCAATGGAATTGAAAATCATGGGGCAATTTCAGCAGCATGACGACTTGAATTAAGAAGTGGTAAAAAAGCTTGATGATAGATAAATAGTTATATCATCATATATACATTAAATTTATAGTAATGGGGTCATATAGATACATATACCATAATATGTAATGTTATTTTTATAAAAGTTTTTTTTAATGTAAATGAGGAGGGAGGAATCCCTTTCGGAATTTCAACATTGTAATAGGTGTAATGGGAAGAATTAATGAGAGATAAAGGGGTATCTCATCATTAAAAAATAATGAGTAATGTATAGGGGAGGTGAGAAATCATAACCCATCATTGGTAATTGACAATACAAGGGTATAAAAATATAACGAAACTTTGAAAAAAATGAGAGAGGAAGAAATTCCTTACTTGTAGGTTGGATACCAATGGCATAGAAGAGGCTTAAGAGAGGATTATTTGGAGCATGGGGTGCCTTGGTCGGATTATAGAGAAATTAGGTAAGAGTTTTAAGGAGCTAAAAAGTGTTTCAATGAAGAGTAATGGGATATTCTGTGGGATTATATAGTAAAGGATACAGAATTCATTATTATTTAGGTTTTGGACACTACACATTAAACTAATCAAAACCACAATCCATCCCACGATTATATCCCATTATTTTTAAAATGATGAGTGGAAAACATTATTTTATAATGGCAATGTCATATTACATTAAAACATAAGGATTTCTTCTGTTGAGTTGAGTCGCACTCTGGGAAATCATTTTAAAAGGTAAATATTTTTTATAATTATTGGACGGTCCACTATGGAACCAAAAAAATAATCTAACAAAATGAAAAAAACATTATAATAATGCTAATGAATATTTGGGCCAAAAATAAATGTTAATTTATTTCATTGCATCACTATTGGGGAAATATGGTGACATAAAAACCTTATTTATTTAAACAGAATTTAATTATTACCCAAAAATTCAACCGCATCCAAAAATTATGAAACTTTATGCTGTAGAAAATTTCGAAATCCTGATAACAAAAATGATATTAATTTTATCTAAAAGATTTCATGAATATTTGAATTGTATCATTTAACATAAAAATCAACATTTATCGAAAATTGATGGGTTTTAACAAAAACGACTACTAAACCATAAAAACAACAATTGATTTCAAAAATAAATTTTATGATCATATATATTTAATGAAAAGTAATTATTAATAATATTTATTAAAATATTATGTTATTAAAAATTTTATTAATTCTTAAAAATTATATTTCTTAATTCTAAATTTACAAAAAGTACAATTTGTGATTCAAAAACTACTAAAAAAGTAAAAATAATAATATAAATGTATAATATTTATTCATTAAAAAAAATGAACAATAAAAAGTGATAGGGTATTGTTACATAACACTTTATAACACCTATATTATACATGAGGTTAAGGTGTGATATTGTGATAGATTTTGGGGAGGTTCAACTAATATCGATCTGGTGGTAATCTATATTAACTTCCACTTCTACTGCAGGAGATTATCTAAAAGCATAACATGTTCAAGCTTTTCATTGGTATGGTCAATAAAAAACCCATGTGATGCTTCCTCTTTTCTGAGATTTGACAAATGGTCTTCATTTAGAGAAATTTTATTAGATGATACCATTGCTTACATTATCTGAGTATATTGGATTTGTTAAACCCCAATATTTATACTAATCATGTGATCACTTTTAAAAAACTATATTAGAAACGGTATCAATTCATAATGGTATTTTAAAATCAAAAAACATAAAACCTATGAAGTGAATATATATTTATATTTAAAAATTTTACAAAATAATACATTTAATTAGATTAAGAGTAATTTTCATTACTAAAGGATTGGGAAATTATAATCTTCCCCCGTCAAGAAATTTCGCCCTAAAAATTTCATTTTCCTCCACTAAAATAGATGAGCATAAGTCTTCTTAATCTCTTCCTTTGATTCGAACATTTCTTTTTCAATATTTTGGTTTCACCACAACCCCTTGATAAGGGAATTTGTCTAATTTTATAGAACTTTTTTTCTATGATCTATGATCTCCATCAAATTTTCTTCAAAGGATAGTTAATTCACTAATAGTACCACCTCTAGATTGTGTACATGTGATGGGTCAGGCATGTACTACCACAAGAGTGATACATGGAATACATCATTTACTTGATATTGGTTTAGTGGGAGTTCTAGTGGATATGCCACTTCTCCAATGTGACCGAGGACCTAAAAATGGTTGATGCACCATGGAATATGATTTACCATCTTCCAAATTGTCATAACTATTTTCCACAGTGAGATGGGAAGGTATACCATGTATCCAACTTTAAACTATAGGATTCATCGATGATTATCAACACAACTCTTTTTTCGAATCCGAAAAGATTTAATGTGTTATTGGATGGTTTTAACCTTCTCCACTATTTCATCGACCATTTCTAGACCTAAGTGTCTTTTCTCCCAAATTAATACCAATATATTGGTGTTATACACTTCTTCCCCTAAAGGGCATCATATGGAGCCATTTCGTGCTTGAGTGTAAACTGTTATTATAAGAGAACTCAACCAGGGAAAGATATTAATCACAACCTACTTTAAATTCCATTGAGGATGCTCTCAACATGTCCCCATGTGTTTGGATAGTCTTCTCATATTGGCCATCAGTTTGAGGATGATAAGTCATAGTGATGCCCATCTCAGTATTCAGAGCCTATTGAAGACTATTCGAGAACATAATGGAGAATCATGGATATTGATTTAATATAATTGATAGTTGTACACTATGAATCCTTCCAATATTTCTGATATATATCTGGGCATGTTGATCAAATGAAAAATCCATTTGAATTTCAAGGACATGTGAAATTTTTTAAGAGGATCCAAAATATCAAAGATATCATTGTTTCCTTTGGATGTATTCAGATAACTAGTGGCAAAGTCAATGGTGTTGTTCTCCCATTTCCATGATAGTACAGATAATGGATGCATTATAACCTAAGACTTCTGCCTCTCAGCCTTCACTTGCTGGCATACCATGCTTGTTTAATTATACTCAGCAATCTCCTTCTTTATGTTATTCCAACAATTATTCCTTCAATGATCTCGATACATCATTGTTTTTCTTGGGTGAATGGAGAAGTTCAAACTTTGTGCATAATCCAGTTGTTTATTCATTAACTCCTGATTTTATGGAACATATAGTCTTCTCCCAAATCTCACAATTCCTTATTTATTTACATTGAACTCTAAGGATTTCCCTTTTCTGATATTTTCCCCTTATTTATGAATTCCCACAACATAATTTTGAGAATATTTTATCCTTCCCAAAAGAGATGGCTGAGCAATCAGCTGTGAATGGATTTATGATGTTCTCTTCTTTTTCATTCCCATGTACATGTTCATATAATATAATAATGATGGTTCCATTTCAATTCTAATCAATGATAAAATCATTGGGTCCATTCTACTTAGAGAATCATCCACCTTGTTCATTATCCCTAGGTGGTAATGGATTGAACATTCTTACAACTTGATTAGCTCTAACCATCTTGGTTGGTCTATATTCGTCTATTACTATGTGAAGATATACATGGGGCTTTTGTGATCTGTATATATTTCAGACGTCTCCTCAAAAAGATAGTGTCAAAATATTTTTAAATCCATGATTACTGCAGGCAACTCCTAATCAGGTTTTTCATTGTTTTTCTCAGGAATATTCAATTAAATAGAAACTTATGTAATGAATTTTTATTTTTTAAAAAATGCACAACCCAAACCCTTATTTGAAGCATTACTAAATACCCTAGAAAGTTCTCCAATTCTTGGTAATATGAGAATGAGTACAGTGATAAGCCTCCTTTTCACCTCCTTGATTATGTCTTCACAATCATCTCTCCAAGAAAACTAGACTCCCTTCCATGTATGCTTAGTATGGTCAATTAACAATAGGGAGAAATTTCTCACAAATTAGCAATAATATCAAGCTAACACTAGGGAGCTATAGATATTGGTAATCTATGTTAGCCTCGAGCATCCATCAATTGCAAATGTCTTTGAGGGATCCACATATATCCCATTTATTGTGATGATATAACCCAATAATGAGACCTCATTCAACAAGAACTCACTATTGGTGAAATTTTCATAGAGCATATCCTTTTGTTAGGTCTCTAGTACAGTGCTTAATGATCCTCATGTTCCTCCATGGTTTTGGAGTATATTATAATATTGTCTATAAAAACTCCCACAAAATTAATGTGGTAATATCTAAAGACTCTATTCATATTGTCCATGATGATTTCTGTAGCATTAGTGTGTTCGAAATGAATTTCTATGAATTCGTAGTGCCTATATCTTTTATGAAAAGCAGTCTTGGAGATATCATCCTTATTCACCCTTACTTAGTAATATCTTGACAGAATATACACCTTGGATAGTTATTGTGCTCCTCATAAATGATCGAAAAAGTCATCAATTCATGGTAGAGGATACATTTTCTTTATGGTGATTTTATTATCTAAAAATAATCGAAGAAAAGGTGCTTTGTCCCATCATTCTTTTGACAAAGGGGACTAGTGCACCCCATGCTGAAGCACTTAGGAATATAAACCCTTCATCCAAATTATCATGTAGTTGTTTTTTCATCTCATCAAGCACTATAACATATATTCTAAATATATATATGGTTTTTTGAAACTCCCTAAGTATATGATAAATTGAGAATTAAACATCTCTTCTAGGAGGAAGACTAGTAAATTCCACGGGAAACACTTCATAGAATTCTCTCACAATAGGCATGCATTCAAGGATGGTTTCTTCCTTCGAATCAATAATCTGACTAAAATATGTGTGCTCAAAGGGAAAAAATATCCACTTTTAAGATGATGGTGCTAAAGAAGATCTACCATTTTCCTTAAACTTGTACAGTATTGGGGGTTGATTTTCCATATGCAGTGTGATTTCCCTATCATGGAATGTTATGTTGACCTTATATAGGGAAATCCAATCCATGCCAAGCATTTCATCGAATTCCACTAGAGGTAATATGGTGAATATTTCTGTGATGTTCAAAACCCAAATTGTGAAAGGGGAGGAGTTATATTCCTAGGTTGTAATGATTGACAAATTTTCTATTCTCACTAACATAATTAGATCCATGATTTGTGGTGATGTTGGTATTTTTATACTAAAAATTAAGGGATATAAAAGTATTATTATAACCCAAATAAAAAAGTACATTCACAAATCTTAAATAAATAACTAGTCCACCCATCCCCACTTAGTTTTCAGTGTTCGCTTTGGTGGTAGTGAGGGAAAAATATTGTCCTTGATACTTTGGAGGGTGCTTCTTGCCTCTAAAAACAATTGGCTTAGGGAACTGGTTTGGAAACTGATCTGGCTATTTGCAGTTGAACAAATGAACAACACGTTTAGGGATTAACGGAATGTTCCTCTCCACTATCACAACTAATAGATCTTCATGTTTGCAGTTAATGGCCATGTTCCCTTATCTTTCACATCTAAAGAATTTCATCCGCCCCTTCATGAAAATTATAAGTTTATTCTTTCTGCACATTTGGAAAGTGGGGTGGTGGATTTACATCGCACAGTTAGATTTATCTACCAGAACATGAGAATTAAAGTTTACATTATGCTTATTTTCCCCATGATACTCCTGAAATTCCATGATCTATATTTCTAATTTTTGGGTACATCAGTCAATTTCATCAATGCTCTCACAGTCACGGACTGCTATGTCATTCCTTAGGCTATGTTTTAACCAACCAAAGATGCTGCCAAGATTGCATTAGGGGGTAACAACAAAGCTGAAGGCAGATGGTGAAATCCTTGAGTTGTTTTCCTCATACACGCTGATGGATTTGTCATGTTTTTTTGAGGGAAAAGAAATCCCATTCTTTATTTTTTCAGAGTGTGTGAGAAAAATTATTTACTGGAAAAAAATTTCTTGAAATCCTTCCATTTCAACACCTCAAACTTCTCCTTAGGCATCATATTTTTTTATCAATGTCCATTGTTGATCATATTCACCATCCATATGATATGGATCCATAAGTAAATTCTATTGTCCATAATATTGAAGTATGTATATGATCTTCTCAATGAAGTTGATCAATTTTTCAGAGATTGAGGGATCAAATGATCCATTGAAATTATGATTCCTTGGTCTCTTGATTCTCTCGATTGTGCATTTTTCATTCTTGAGGAGGGGGGTTGATCCTTCCTAGTGAGCCATGTTTCAATTCATAACTTGAGATAACTGATAGAGTAACATGATAAAGTTTGTCATTCCCTCTCCCATTAGATTATACATCTCAATTGAACATTCATCAAATTTATCTTCACGTATGATGTAAGACCGATCCTTCATATTACCGGCCATTGGTTGGAATGATTTTTTTTTGGTTTAACACAAAAATGGGAATCCAATAACAAAAAGGGATAACTTATAAATTACATTTATTTTCATAACATATCTATGTTATCCAACATCTACTTCATAACATATATTATTAGGGGAGTTTTCATAATTCCTATATTAGTGGTTTATATTATGAATTAGAATTTACCAAAGAATATCACTCGGGAGTGTTATATCCAAGAGTTCATCAAGGTCCATTTTCGTGCACCATTTCTCATTGGAGTCTAGCTCAAAGAGGTGTTTTCAGGTATTACACGTAGATAAATTTGTTTCAGAGCCACCTCTACCTACTCGTATCTAGACAAGAAGGGATTATCGTTATATATTTCACATAATCAATACCCACCAAAATTTAGGCATGATTTTATTGGACATATTTTTTCTCTATGGCTTTCACTAGGGTTTTCTAATCCTAATCCCAAAAATAACTACCCCTATTCTATGATAAAATCTACAACACCCTGCTCTTTATATCACTCATAAAAATTATTTATTACAAATATAATTTCTTTATACAAATCTGAGGATCGAGAGGTCTAGTGTCTTGGGAAATTAGGAACAGTAGGTAATAAAGTATAACATAAAACACAACATTATTATTGAAAAATTCTTTTACATGACCACATTATTACTTCGTGCATAGCATTTATGGGATAACCTGAAGACATGCATAAGAAAATAGTAAGCTAGAAATCCCATTAAGGGAGTAAAATCGGTATAACATGAAAAATATAATATATTATTGGCAATATGTATATCATAGGAGCACAAAATATACATGAAAATAATGGAATGATATTGCAAGACTGTCTTAACATGGAAATCTAGAAACATCATTTAGCAAGATATTAACATGAGAAAAGGTTAGATGCACATGGATCAGGACTATACCTTAATTTCACTTGAATTAGCATGAGTAAACTGTCATTTCACATGGAGTATCATGATATTATTCATTACCCAATGCATTGGAGTGCTATCGGGGTGCACCCTTGTTAATTATTTCATTACATGCATAAGTATACCACATTATCATACAACATGGAAACATTAAACATGATCATTTATTCCAAGGTAATGGAATGTGTAATATATACATAAAACAATATAATCAATAAGTAAATATTCATAATTTTGAATATGCTTGATATGGAAATGGGAAAGGAAAAAACCAAACAAGGAGATTGGCTTGGAAAATCACTGTGCAATTTCAGCAGCATAAATGCATGAAATAAGAAATCATAAAAATTGTAGATGAGAGAGAAATGGGTATCTCATCATATGTACCTGAAATGAATAGTTAGGGGTCATATAGATACATGTCCCAAAAAATGTAATGGTATTTAGGTAAAATAATTTTTTGAATGTAAATGAGGAGAGATAAATTCAATATTTAATTATGGCATGGTAACAAGTGTACATGGGAAAAATTAGGATTTAAATCATACCCCACCCTTTTAAAATGAATAGAAAATGGTGTACCAACATATAGAAACTTGGAAAAAAATGAGAGAGTAACAAATCACTTACTTGGATGTGTGATCCCAAAGGCTTGGTAGAGGCTTGATAGAGGATTATTAGGAGATTGGGGTTCCATGAGAGAATTATTTAGAGAGGAGGGAAGAGATTGGTCAGGATCCAATAGATTTGAGTGAATAGTAATTGGAGATTGAGTGGGTTTTATATTGGAATGGAGAGGAAATTATTTATCATTTAGGTTTTTGACACGACACAATAAACTAATCAAAACCACAAACCATTCCAGGGGTTTGGCCCATGGTTTTTGAAAGAGTGATGTTGAAAATATTTTTTTATAAGGAAAATGTCATATCTTATTAAATAATTTTGTTAAATTATGTGTAGGTTGGTCACATATTCAATGAAATCATTTCAAAGGTATAAAATTTCTTATAAGTCTTGGAGGGTCCACTAAGGGACCAAAAAATTAATAAATCAAATAAAAAATAAAATTATTTTAAAGTTAAAACATATTTTGTCCGAATATAATTTTTATATAATTTTATTACATAACTATTTGGTCATTATGATGTTCTAAAACACATTATGTATTTAAACGATATTTAATTTTTACCCAAAATGCGAATGTCCCAAAAAATTATGAAAAATTCACCATTAGATAATTTGGACATCTTGAATCCAAAAATGAAATTCAATTTATCTACTTAATTTTCTAAATTTGTGAATTTTTTCTTTTAAATTAAAAAACGACATTTATCAAAAATTAATGGCTTCTGACCCAAACATTACTCAAACCATAATAATTACAATTGTATTCATAAAAATTATATGATCACTCAAATTTAATTAAATTTTACTAGTAGTAATATTTTTTTAAAATATTATTTAATTCATAAATCCATTAATTCATCCTAGTAGATTTATTAATTGAGTATTAACTAAAAATACTATTTTTCATTATAAACTATTTATAAAGTAACAATAAAAAATTGAATTTATATTCTTTGTTATATACAATAAAAATAATGCCCAAAAAATAGTGCTAGGGTCTTGTTACATATCCCCTTATAACACCTGTATACAACCTATGGGTAAGGTGAGCGATGGTGACCGACTCGTGGGGAGGCTTAGATAACATCACTCGAGTTGTAATTCTATATTTACTTCCACTTCTCCCATAGGCTATCCTATTCAATATTAACATGTTTAATCTCATCTTATTCTTGTATAATAGACTCCCAGTGACACTAACATCTTTCAAAGCTCTAAAAAATGGTCTTTATATGGAAAACTCTACTGGATGAGGTCATAAATTCCTTTTTCTGAGTAAATTAGATTCGTCAAAACCCTTAATTTATACTAATCACGTGATCACTACTCAATAGATATATTATCCATGGTTATAATTATTAATGGTATATTAAAATCAAAAAACATAAAACCATGTAAGTGCATATATTATCTAACAATTTTACATAATACTACATTTAATTAGATCAAGTGTAATTATCATTAAGAAAGGTTTTGTTCATGACTAATATCATATCTTGTCATTGAAATTGAAAATAATAGAACTGATCATGAATATCATGGATGTCAAAACTAATAATGTAGAGCACTAATATATGAACTAAGCAAGAGGGTCATGAATATTTAAACTACTCAGAAGGGTGAAAATTTCAGAACTGATCATGTAAACCCTTTAAATATAGTTCCTTAAACTATGTGGATATCATGATGGGATCACATCAAGTACAAATGATATTCAGTTGATAATTTAATGAGATTTTATGACGTTCGTGAAGAACAAGTAAATGAAAATGATGGATTTTTCATTATTCATTAAATATCATGTTAATCACTCATGAATGTATATCGATATCATGATGGGATCATGTAATGTGATTGAATACAATGTCATTATGAATTAAAATTATTTCAATCCAATTATGGGATCAGGTAAATCCCACATGATTTCAATTCATCATATGTTGGGATACATGAGACAATAAAAAAATTCAGCTGATCACATGATACACATTTTAGGTGAAATAAGTGATCAAATAATGTGATCATGAATGGAATATAGGGATAGTGGCTGAGGAAATGGAATAAATCGTACACCATGATTTATAATGACAACGTGTTCAAACCAACTAGAAGAAAAATTAAATTTTTCTCATGAGGTTTGATCTGATGTAATATTTTTTTCATGAGAAAAAAAAGGTCTAGCAATGGAATCATGTAATCCATAAAACCATAATATTATTTGACTAAAGAATGTTGTGGAGGGATATCATGATGTAAACTTATGATGTGTAGTGTGTGTAGGGTTTGTTTCACACATATGTAGAACCATTAATATATGATGATCCACATAACAAGAGAGAGGTAGTCCATGAGATTCACATGATCCACGTTAATTGAAAGATGTATTTTTATTCCTGTGAAAAAAGTTCATTCCTTTGATCTACATGAACATGAAAAGGCTTTGTGATCTACATGAAAAAAACTAGTTCATGCGGAGGAGTCTTACATAGGGATCTCATGTTGGGATCTCATAGACGAATATCATGGATAAGTATCATGGCAGTGTATCATGTTGGGATCTTGTATAGGTGTCTTATGGAGGGGTCTCGTGGAAGGATCTAAAAGAGGTTTATCTTGCAGGGGTCTTAAAAATGAATCTTGATCTATGATCACATGATCCCAATGGAAATGCCTGCTACAAATGTGGTTCTCATCTCACAAATGAACTAAGATACTAATGACACACATAGGTGGGAATAAACTCAAAACTACTTGTCAGAAGATTCTACTAAAGATGTAGTGAATTAACATTAGTAAGGAGAGAATTGATTATTCAAATTGTGAATGGTTTTAATCAAGTAATGATAGTGATTTCACTATAAAACTTGTAAAAAAAGTGTTATTTAGTGTAATTGGTGCAATAGAGAAATTTATTTGTATTCTCCATTGATATATCCTTGAGAAGATGATATTTTAAAAGTTGTTGTTCCCTATGAATGTTTGAATAAACATTTATTTTATTTTATGGCAAGGATATATAAAAGAGTTTTTTTAATTAGAAAAAAAGTTCTAGATAGGGAAATAGTTTTAATATGTCATTCCCTTTTTTAGGCCGCCCAACATAGTTTATTTATCATAATTGGTATAATTTTATTATTAGCATCACTACCACTATATGTTATACGATTCTCTTTTTTGTGGAATTATTTTAGTTCCTTCATAAACTAATACATACTTATCCCATCAACTACGTAACAATATAAACTAATAAAAAACTCTTTATCATATCCTATGATATCACATGTCATTAAATATGGTCTTCATTTTGACCAATGATAGCAAAAAATATTATTGATGACTATATAATAAAAAATCAAATGTATTTTATGACTATCAAAATGGCATCCAATGATATAAAATATTATTCATTTCAAAATATGATTTAACATAACAATGATAATAGTTAAACTCAAATACCAATATTAAATCAATAAGAATCAATGAACCTCCATTTAATATAGAAAAATAAATTATAAACATAACAGTCGATATCATGAATCCTCGAAATGAAAACCATGTGAAGTAAAATAAATTTTTATATTTTAAACTGATGAGATAAAACATTATTCATTAATAACATATGATTTAGGATGATCCCATAAGTGGAATAATGCAAAACCCCTCCTCTATGGATAATTAGTGGGTTAATATGAATATCCCATATAATGAGTAGGAGAATTCTATGTACAAATCACATCAATGCTGATCTTGATGAAAATTGTTGAAGGGCAGAGAAATTTTGGGATATGATGGATTCATCCTATGATTTTGAATACTCATATAACAACCATATCATGTTGAATACAAATTTTTAAATCCTTCTAGGACACTATTTAACTGAAAATGTTTTTAATCGTATATTATAATGTAAGATAAAACCCCATTCAACAATTCATACAGTCATGTAATAAATTTATCATCTTTCCCTATTGTTCATATTACGAACTTTTTATTAATTATAAGTCATGTGGTTTAAGAAAAGGATTTCCAATTATATTGTATGTGTACTTTTAACATAAATATTTCTTAATGTGCCCCCGAAAAGGGGAATTAGATACTATTTTATTTTAATACAAGTAATATTCATTAATATAATCATATCATACAACAAAATATTATCAAATTCATGTCAATGTGTGAATAAGATTTCTAGAATATCTCTTTCAACTCTCCCATTAGTCTGGGATAGATTTTAATGATGACATATGACCTTATACTAGCATTCTCAAGTAATTATTGGTAGAGGATATTGATATTATATTTTGATATATTCTAATCATGGTCGTATAATATAGGTTAAGACTAATAATGATTCACTAGATTGTTTACCCTATTTGAATCCAATAACAGTGGTTGATGATGATGTACTATGTATTTATGCCTTTAAACCATAAGTTTCAGGATTGTGAAAATTTAGATAATCACAAACAATATTCTATGGAAACATCCCAGATGTTTTTTCCATTATAATATATAGTATATGTGGTGACATTTATTCCTCCTCCGTCTCGAAATATAATATGTGTGGGGAATTATTAGATAGGAAAACTACTTGGAACTATTATATAATATCATTATTATATTTGAGATGTTATTGATATTTCACCACTACCATACACATGTGTGGTCTATGATATCCAACATATAGGGTGTAGTTGGAATGAATATATATAGTTTTATTCATAATGTAACCTATCTGTTGAAAGGAATTGTCGATTAATCTATGAGAGACTAATGAATATTTAAAATAATGTAGTTTAAAAGGTATAAGGAAATTTATATCTATAAAAAATCATACATAACTCATTATTTATATATTTAAAAGTTATGATATTTTGAGTCTATAATGACAATGAATGGTTAGTATCAAAATAATTATTTTTTATGTATATGTTATTGGTGGTGATTTCTAGTAATTTTAATTTATGTCTACTAAACATTTTTGAAATTTCACACAATGTTTTTTATTATTTAAATGTTGGATCAAAACCTTCAATGACCATTCTATTTATTTTTTCTCATCTATGATTGTAGACATGTTTACATTCACCTTATAAATATTTATACATAAAAATGTATATGAGATATTCTTGGTTTTCTATACAGATATGTTGCGATGAGATAGTGTTATTTTTTGAAGGGAGGGTGTAAAATTATTAAAATGTTAATTTATTTTATTATTTTTTTAATTAATATTTTAATTACAAGTCATCTATATTTGATATAAATTATTTTTTTAAATTATTTTAATTCATTATTCATCAGATAATTTTCAACTTTTTAATTTTATGTATGTGAATAATTTAAAAAAAATCACTTCCATATTTATATTTTTTTACACATAGTTATATATTTTGATACCCATATATTAATATATATATATATATATATATATTTCAATCAGTATATTTTTTAATTTTATATTATTTTTTATTTATTTAATCATATTTTATATATTTTTCTTTTTGTATTCTTTAAAACGGATATATATAAATATATGTGTCCTATTATATAAATAATATAAAATATAATCATATATATACAATAGATTTTCACTATTGAAGCACATATCTGTATGAAGAAATTTAAAATATCATTATCGTGATCTAAAATATTATCATCTTCTTCAATATAAAACAACACTCCACGCATGCACCATATTCGAATGTCCTAGAAAGATATATTTTTAGATGATTTTGTCCTCATCTTGGATGTATAGTAGTATGACACTACTCTGTATCGACAACACTCCACGCATGCACTCTAATAAACTATCCTAAAAAGTATCTTTTTAGATTCACAAAAAACATTTATCAAAAAATTAGGGGAATGTTGTGGTACCTCATCATGGAACAAAATGAATGAAAAAACTACTTTTATTCATGTTTCAGTATTCTCTGAACTCCAAAAGTAGTTTTTCATCATTCGAAAGAGACAGCAGAAGTAAGAATCACTAAAAACGTATTCCATGACATCACCACCTCATATAATGTACACCATCTTATCTAGGGCACCTCAACTACCAAGGCTTGTCTTCAACATATACATATTCATTAGTGGTTTCATCAACTCCCATGTGGGGGATCATAAGTACTATTTATCATCTTCAATCTACAATGAGGTTTTTTGTAGCTACCTTGACGTTGTATGTGTTGTTTACAAGATTAACTAAAACAATATAAGATTCCCTCATTAGTGTAGTAACCATGGGGATTGCATTTATCATTTATTTTAGGTAACAGGTTACCACGAGACTAAATTGTTCTTACCATGAGATAGTAAATATACATACCATGAAACCTCTACCCTCCAAACCAATTGTGGTTAATATAGAATGTAAGTTTAACAATTTGATTTTCTAATGTTCTTTCTCACTATACTAACTATGAATGATAATAATTCTCAGTGAATGATTTATCTTGTTCTATATTTTGTTTTATTAGCTGCTTACTTATCTTATTTTTTTAAATAAAATATTTTTTATAATTATATATATCAACATTTATTTCGTATCATATTTGACTGCATGTTTATTAAATATTTTGTATCCAATGTTTTGTTTCAAAAAATAATTTTATTTTATAACCATGATGGTATATATTAGAAATTACAAGAAAATAATGTAAATAATTATATTCATTATAATTATTTAATAATATATTTTATGAAAATTTTGAAATAACTAATTATTGCAAGACCATAAGAAAATTTAAATGTTTTATTCATTTGTAAAATTATTATTTATCATTATAATTATTTTCTTATAGAGAATTAATGATATTTTATGTGTAATAAAAAAATCACAAAGGCACTATGTAAGAACTCAAATCTAAGGTAACATTACTATTTGAAGTGCTTATTATTTTTGTTTCATGCCTTTCTATGATTATCCAAAATGACAAACCGACATTATTGTAGTTAATGAAATCATTATCCATATTTTCTTCAGGATTTAATGCATCTAGACTAGTACTATTTTTTTATTTTCCTCAATCATGGAGGGATTCATCATTTTTCATCGTTTATTATAAATGTTATCTACGAAAACGAGATTCATCATATTTCAAAATCTTCTTCTCAAATGGTGTTTTATTTTGTATCTCAAATTCATTATTTTATTTTATCCTTACCCCTTTTGGTATTATAGATATTTATTTTCACTTTTCTCATCCAAAAAATGTCATTCTGTGTTATTGCATCCATCTAAAAGGATGGAACTAGTAAATAACAGTATTATCGTCTAGTGGAATAAATTGAAGAGTGTACATGGATCTTATTGATCTGAACCACTCTAACCAAAATCTGGGTTGTTTATATATTTATTCTACACATTTTAAACTTTTATAACTCTGAAAGTCATATTCAAGGAAATTTGATTTCATAAAATATAGATATAAAATTCACCCCTATCTGTTACAAATATTTCCATAAGTTGGGACCAAAAACCACTTTCAGAAGGTTATCCATTATTATGATTTGGTATTTACAATTTCATTATCTATTTTTCACTAACCATTGTTCTATAAATAATATTCTAAGGATAAGATCCATTTTATTATTATGGGAGGTCAAGAATTTGAGATATTGAATCCCAACAGAACACTACTCATCAATGGAAGAAAATATTTCAACTAGAAGTATCATAGGGAATTATTTCTAAAATATATAGTTATGAATTTAGAAAATTTTATTTCAAAACCTTATAAACATTATAATATTGATTTATAAACCATAACTAGTAATGATGATACATCTTGAGTTCTAAATAACAATGTAAATATTTATATTTATTTAAATTTATTTTGGAATATATATAGTCATATATCCTCATAAAAATACTATTAAAATCTATAGGACTTGAATATTAACTCATCAGGGAACTGAAACATTTTAGATAACAATGAATTGAATTCCTAGTGCCTAGTTTCATTATATTAGAATGAATGATCAATATATAATCTACTATATTTAAAAAATATTATAAATTTTTTTTAAAAATAGTGTTTCACTATAAGAGAATTTGATTAATAATGATCTTTTCAAATGATTACATCAATATCAAACCGAGAGGCTGAACTATAATAAAGTTTCAATTAATTAGAGAAATGATTTTATTGAACATTCAATGGATGATATGATAGGATCCCTTATTCATTATGAGTTGGAAATGATGAATGAGAATTTTGATAATCATTATAAAAAGAGTGGTATAGAATTTAAATCAAATATAAATTTTATTTGTTATTCATCTGATTCTAAGTTGTAGAAAAATGACAAGTATGGAATTTATAATTTCACAAAGTAATTATAATATAATATAAAAGTAAAGAAAGTCTTTAATATGAATCCTGGGAGAGACCATCAAAAGGGGACAAAATGGGGTGTTAAATAGGTAAAATTAGTAAATATAATGTTTTTGAATTAATATGAAATGAGGGTTGGAGAAAGGGTCATATAAAATTATTCTATTCTAAAAATTAATACAATGACAGAAAAACATGAAATAAAAGAAAGAAATAAAATTATAATTTCATGATTGATGGATTTGTTCAGAAGATTTAGGCTCCAGTATTGAATTTTATAAAATTTAAACAGAATTGAAAAATATATTCTGGTTTTATGAAAATGAATGAGGTATACTCGATTCTGAATATAGTTCTAGTCATGTCTCTGATATTTAAAATCAATTATTTTAATTAACTTAAAAAATGAAAATTTCATAGTGACAGTTAAACATCCGTTGAACTATATAGATAACATCAATGATTAAATAATAATTTAAATGAAGAGAAAAATTTCACATATTCTGACATAATTAGGCCTAATGATGATATTATAAGAATGAAATATATCATGTCAAAAACTAATGGATATAAATATAGTATAATTTAACTAGTTTGAGATGATTTAGATAAAATTTAAATTGAATTTAATATGTATAAACCTGAAAAATATTAAATTGAAAATTACAAGATCTTGTTAAAATATGAAAACATGTGATGATCTGGTTGTTACTAAAATATAGATTGAGAGTCATAAAAGTGAAATTACTAAATTAAAATAAAACATATCTATTTTTGTTGAAGGGAAAGAATGTTGTGTTATGATTATTTCAAAGAATTAAAATAATAATAGATTAAAACAAGATTAGTCTATAATAGAAAAATTAAAAATATTAAACGATTTATTTATCTTAAAATTAGTAGAGGAAATGTATGAAATGATAAAATTTGTTTATTTAATCTAAAATTTCATTATGAATATGAATGTTATTTATGAATAACTCAATACTATTGATAGAAAATGATTTATATATCTATAATTCTATCCACTGTATTTACAAATAATTAATTTCATATATATATATATATTGTGTGTGTGTGTGTGTTAATAATCCTTGTGTTAGTAATATATTTGGGCCAAATATTAATAGTGTATGAAAATATTTTCTTGCATATTATTTTTTACAGGAAACACACCAATGGAGTTAAAATGTAAAATTATACATGGAAAATGAGTGATCTAGTTACATGAAAAGTGATATATCTAAACTCTTATATATTAATTATTAAAATGGATGTAAATTCACATTTGGTGACAACTCTAATGGAATTTCTAAAGGTTTTAGAGATATATGTATCTTAAATTTTGTTATAATTTCTAAAGTAGTATTTGTAAATGGATTAAAACAATATTTCATAAGCATGTCATAGTTTTTTTAATATGGTATGAGTGTAATTTTTGAAGATAAAATATATCTTTTTTATAAATATAATATTTTTTTATTTTATGATAATTTGAAATTAGTATTTATTCTATATATTATTTTTAACTAACTGAGAATAATGTAAATACCATACATGTTATAGGTAAAGACCAAATTATTTTTCCTTGAATATCAGTACATGTTCATCATCCAAAACTGTACATATTATAAAAACATGTATATGTTCTATAACTTCTAATATTTCAAGATAGTTGGATTTTTTTATATTATTCTCATCTTAAGGGTAGGAGGAAAAAATAAACATTTAGAAATATTAAAACAGTTAACACTACTAGATTCATATAACATCTTCACCAATATTTATTTAGAACCATGATAACTACTAGTTTAGGTAGTAATATATATATATTTCAAATTGTAGATGATTTGAATAGATTCAGAAGGACTTTGTTTCTATCCCTTAAAAGTGACCCAAAAAAGCAAAAAAATCCATATTAATTTAAAATAAAAAAGGTCATTTTATTTCATCAATTAAAAGTGTCAAAGAAGTATTTTTTTTAATTGTAGACATTGAGAAAAAAACAATAATTGCAATGGACATTAAAATAAAATTTCTACACCTAGAAGACTTCAAAAAAGTAACATTATAAAGAGTAAAAAACAAAACAATTCAAGAAATATGAGGGGCAAGAAATAATAAATTCAACCTACCAAAATATAGTATGGATAAATAGGTTAACAATTATATCTCAATATTAAAGAGGGTTTACATTATACACTTGTTAATAAAATCATATTTTGAACTACGCAAATAAAAGAAACATGTGATTTGTTATGAAAATGATTTTGGTTATAGTGTATATATTTTAAATAAAAATGTTTTCTTTGAAATTTTGATTTAAACATTATGAATGATTATTTTTATGATAATCGAGTAATAATAAATATTACAGGTTATATAATTAAGGATCTATGTGAATGAAGAAATATATTCATGTAAAATTTATTGAATATAATGAAAAACATAATTGGGATTATATTTATTCTAGGGAAGAATATAAGGATTTCTATATTGATAATATAAACCTAAAAATGAAAATGCAGTAGTTGAGTTGGATCATATATCTTTTCAATATAATCCTATGAATTAGAAATCCAATAGAATGATTATTTATGAAATGTAATTAGAAATTTTAAATATAGAATAAAGAATAGTAAATCAGTTTTTATTTTCTCTTCTAATTAAGCCTTTGTAGATGATTTATTCCTAATAAATTTTAGAGAAATATTAAATTGTGATAACTATATAAATGAAAATATTGTTAAACTATTCTTGTTTGATAGGGATAAATTCTATAATCTATTTGATCTATCAAAAGATAAATTCACTAATATATATAAATAGTGTTTTCATAATTAAATTCATTAATTTTTTATATAGTTAGAAATAATGGTAGAATAGTTACCAAATGTTAATTAAATTAAATTAGGAAATTACATTAAAGAATATTTTTAACTAGATTTTATATTAGATTCCACTGAATTTTTTTTCTTTTTCATGTAATAAAAATTTTTAATGTTTTAAAGGTGTATAAAAAACCCTTTTTTAAATGGTGTAACTTGAACATATGTTTATGTTAATAAGAAACATATTATGGAAAATGATTTATAAAATAATCCTGTTATTAACAACTTTAGCGAATTAATTAGCTTAATTAATGCTATAAGATATTGGTTTGAGAGAATAATAGAATTTTACTACAAAATGATTTTAATAAATGGGATTTTATTACAACCTTATTTATAAAAAAATATTATATAGATATTTTAATTGTAAAAATATATGATGACGATATTTTATATGGTTATAAAAATAAACCATGTAGCTATGATTTCCCAATGAATTGAAATAAAAACTTTTGTATGAACCTAATGGTCGAATTAACATTTTCCTGGATCGTCAAATAATAAAAATAATATATCGTACTTTTCTAAATAAAATAAAATAATTTAAAGAATTTTTTAAAAAATTAAATCATTATTAATTTCAAACTATAAGAATTGTAATGATTACTAATTATTATCAATATGTGGATTAATATTTAATATCTATAGGTGATAAATTTTATAGAGGAAGGATATGTTGCCTGTTGTATCTAACTCTATCAAGTTCTGACATTACGTTTTTTATTTTTATGTTTATTAAATTTCAGTATAACCCAAAATAAATTTATATAAAGGATGTTGAAAATGTAATTATATATATATTCAATTAATAGTTAACGTGAGTTTATTTTACCCCAATCAGAATTTTTTTAATCTTCTATCATTTTTTGATTCTTACTTCTGATGTTGTAGACCAGAAAGGAAATTAAAATCAAGTATTTTCCACTTACATGGTATATTCTTAGTATCATGGAGTTCTAGAAAAAAATTTATTATTTCTCTCTCCACATTCGAGGTTAAATACATTACTTCTAGTAATTGCTTTTCACAATTCAAATGGGTAAAACAAACTCTCTGATATTTTAATGTTTACTTAGAAAAAATTACAATATTCTATGATAATACATCTAGAATTTCTATATCTTAAATCCATAACAACACTCTAGAAAAAATTATATATTTTTTTGATTTCATTTCCTAAAATATAATGTTAATAAAAAGATATTTTTTGGAATATATTTTTAAAATTAACCAACTTGCACTCATATATACTAAATCTTTAGATTTTGTGAGTTTTGAAAAAAAAAATGAACTGGGATGATGAGAATTTCATTTTTAAGGGAATATTAAAAACTATTTTATTGATTTAACATGTATTATATTATAAATTCATGAACTCATAAGGAGTAATCCATTCCTTGATAATTATAATTAATAGAATTACTTATTTTTAAAAAATGTAGTTGTTTTTAAATTATTTTTAATAAATTCATATATATTTTTTGAATAATGTATTTATTAATTTATTCATAATGATAAATAAATAAATGGGATTAAATTTGGGTAGAATGTTTGAGAGTTACTAAAAATTAATTATTTTTTAATTTACAAAATGTTCATAATTTTTAAATATTAGATTATATTTTTATTTCTTTTATTATTTTCTTAATTTATAATCATGTCTTTTTAAAAAACATTATTTAAATTTATATTTTTATTTATTATTTAAACATTTATTTAAATCCATTATAATTATTTCTATGTGGAATATATATAAAAAATTCTCATTTATTTAATTTAGTTTTGAAATAAGTAGTTTATATTTCCATTACCACACATATATATTAATAATTTTATATTTTTAAATTTTTCTTATAAAAATATTATATAATGTTAATTTCATTTTTATTTCATATTTGGTGAGTGTTATTTTAAAAGGATATATATATATATATTTAAAACCTTTAATATATAATATATATTGTACTCTTATATGTAATATATATTTTGTCCGGAAAAGATCCTTATTACATAGAACAGTACAAAATTTAATAACATCGATTTGGAATCATTTTACATTATTCACTACAACACATCACAAGTACATACGTTCTTTATGACCATCTTGCATTTATCATATTAATGGATGCATAGTAGAATGAAACTTTTCTGTATCAACATTACTCTGCACATTCACTCAGTACCACTAGATTTTATGATCTCATTTAATCACCACTCAACATTGACTGATAAATCAAGGAAATTTTGTGGATCCCAATCTATGTGAAACAAGACTGATGAAAATAAATCCATTAATGTTTCAACATCATCTGACCCCACATTGCAACATTTCAATGTTTAGAGTTTACACTATAAAGAAGCATCTCTACACAAATTATTTATGTTATTAGAATCTATTAGAGCATTCACAATAATATAAACTGCACCATGATCATCTCTGTTAAATATTACTATTTAAACTTATGCATTATCTTCATCAACTTCATCCATTCACTTATTGTAGATCATATGAAATGTAAATTACCGTGATGTATTTGTAGAAACTCTAACATGGTATGTTCAGTTACCACGGTGAAACACCAAACAAACATACCCTAACAAGGAAATTTTTACCATGAAGATTCTATTCTTCATCCCATTTGTGTAATAAGATACCTTGAGTTCAATTTTTTACTTAACGCGTGATTGTAAATGTACATACCATGATGACTCCTGCAATTATAGGTGCCTATTAACTATGAATTTTTTTGAAGTGACACTGGAAATATGGATGGTTTATATACAAACCAATCATGGTGTGTATAAAGACCGCACACTACCACATGGTCAATGTGTCAAATTGTTAGTTTTTTAGGTTACTTATTTTGAAAATATTTCTTCCTTAGAATTATATATATTGGTGTTTCTTCAATAAAATAATTTACTATAAGTTTATTAAATATGTGTTCACTATTGTTTTTATATGTAAAAATAATTATATGTTATTACAATCATCTTATATATTTGAGAATAAAAAAATATTATTGGAATAATTATTTGCATAATAATTATTTAATACTAATTTTTAGGGATATCATGAAATATTAAATCACTAAGAAGTATTTAATTTTTTTAAAATGTATTACTCATTTGAAAAATTATAATTTATCTTAATTATAATATTTTATGTTCATTAATGTTATTTTTTGTGGAATTAAAATATTGTGAAGACTCAATGCATTAATTAATATTTCATGTAAAAGTGTTATTTTAATTGCTTATTATTTTTCTAAGGTGTCTTTATTTTATTACACATGGAGACTCTCTATGATTTTAATAGTCAATTACATGAGTAGTAATATCAATTGGAATAAAACAAATTCCATAAAATTAATAAAACATTCACTTTTCAAAAAATGTGTATTACAAAAAATGATTGAATAATAGAGATATAAAAATAAAACCACCATTAGGGAATTGTGATGTACAATATCTGGAATACAAAAATTGTTCTATTACCATGATCATTAAGGAATTCATCCTCATTCATCAACCCTTAATAATTTTATTGATGAAATTTAGATGGATTGAATATCAACGTCATCCTCAAAACTATGTTTCAATTTTCATTCTTAATTTAACTATTCTATTTCATCCGACCATTATCTTGTATTATTATTTTGTTTTAAACATTTTCCAACAAAATTTTGTCATACCGGGTCAATCAATCCATCTAAAAGTATTTTTGTATCATTCATCCAATTTAAATAATAGGTGGGTTTGGATCCATCAAAATTCATTGGATATACAACTATGTTAAAAAAGGTGGGTCTGTTTATACTAGGGTTGGAACTCCATAAAAAAAATTACGAAGCACTAGGTTTAGTCTTATACCCATTTAACCCTTTTATAATTCTGATAATAACTTTATATAAAATTTAATTGTTTAATATTTAAACAAACTATTCACCCCTAGTAAATATTTCCATAATGTATGACCTATTAGGTTATTTATTTCTATTTGGGTTATTCATTTTTGTTATATTACTAATCATTATTTCATTATTAAGGTAGTGGGATGACTTTAAATATTAATATATCATACATCATACAGTTTATTTAAATATTATAATTATATAAATATGATATTTTCTTACTATGGTAAAAAAAAATTCCAAGGTAATGTATCCAATATATTTTTTGATCTCACAATATAGGCCACATTACATTGACATAAAATAGGTAGCTTGGGGGTGCTCACGTAAAAATAAGTCAAGCTCTAATAATGAAAAAAGGGGATATGGGAAAAATTGTAATTAAAAATAGTATAAATTATATGATAATGTTTTATCTTTTAATAATGATTTATTATTTGATAACCCTATTTTTATGAATATATTTATAATACTTATAATTATATATTAAAAAAATATAATTCAAATGAATTAAAATGTGGATGGTACATTCTTAGATATATAATATTTCTAGTTTGGTAGAGTCATTTGAGATAGAAAATATTTATAAAAGTTTTCAGCTTTTAAGGAGAAATATTAATAGTTTGGAAAGTGAAATAAATTTAGAATAATGCATATCCCTAGGTATTTATTTAAGAGATAATGTGAAAGAACTTATTTATCAGAATTCCCATGAATAATCTTATAATTTTTTTAAAAATATATTTTTGGGTCAATCATCATATCTGAATAATAACATTAATGCTTTGGTCATCATTATTTTATTTTATTTTGATATTAATTGTCATTTATCATTTTATTAAGCATTTAAAAAGCTTTGTATGATTATTTTTAACTTATTATAATTCTAAAGAGCCTATTTTAAAAAAAATCTTATGTATATTTGTTCATAAATGTTTTTGACATAAAATCATTTTAATTTTAATGATTCTAACTCCCTATTATATATTTATTATTTATATACATTTTTTTTATTTATATATATTAAAATTATTAATCACAAGAAAATATAGAAAAAATTGTTCATATTTTATAAAAAATGAAATTATGGATTTCAATCTCATTTCCCTGGAAAAAAATTAAACATAAAAATTTAAATTTTTTATTAGTTATATATTATATTCTAATAAGAGAATCCTTAATTTATCTTCACATATGTGAATTAATTATCATTTTATATGTCTTTCCTTGGAAATAATATTATAGTTATCCTACGTAGTTACTCCATCAAACATATAAAATTAAATGTATTACTTCTCCAACATACTTTCTATGTTTCTATATTTTTTAAAAATGCCTACACTAGAAAAAATTATAATTATTCAAAAAAAATCATATTATTTATCATTTTTGTATATTACATACTATGATATATCCTACTAATGTCAACCATATTTATATATTTATTTTTTAATTTTAATTATAGGTCTTCAAGTTGATTCATTTAACACAGAAATATGATTTTCATCACTAATATATAATAATTTCATTTATTTCCATTATATCTTATTTAGCTATGGTGTTTGACATTTTATAATGTAATAAAATATTAGAATCTTATAAGTAAATTATTCAATGAAAAATATTTTATATTGAATAATTTATGAATAAAATAATTGATATATTATTCAAGAGTTTTGGGTTAAAAAAAATATTGATCAAATGTGTTCACATTAAATTAAAAATATATGTGAACATAAAGAATTAAATTTTAGTTATATAAACAAGATTTAGTACAAATAAAAAAATGTTATATGGTTTCTCATAATGTATTAATATATTTTAATGTATTATTATAACAAAATATAATAAAATACATTAATTTTTATTATTTTATAAAGTTATATCAAGTGATTAAAAATAAATTGAATTGGGGATAAACAACAATATAAATTGAACAACATTTTTTATGTTATTTGGGTGTATATTGTATTGTGTGAAGGAAAGTATATCTTCAATGTAATATTTTCCCACTTCATAATTTATTTTTATATTATTAAATAATATATATATATATATATATATATATATATTTTATTCTTATTTTTATTTACTTCAAAAAATTTATGGTCTTTGTATCAAAATTTTAATATAGAAACAAATAAATATTAATATTAACAGAAATCAAAATATGTTTTTTGTGCATCCAAAAGAGTCGAATCAATTTTAATTATTTTAAAATAAATATTATATATTTTTAAAAACAATAATATTAATGATATAAAATCATTAAAAATTTAATTTATGATTAATATAAAAAATAAAATAAATATTATTTGTTTGTTTACATTAAAATGATTTAAAAAATAATCCAATTAACAAAAAAAAATTATTTATCATACAAATTTTTTTCTTATGTATTAATATCTCATTATTACTCAGACTAACAATGATATTGTTTATTGGGTCCCTATTTATATATTCATTAATTAATACTGAGTCCAACAGGGCCTGGAAGAGAGAAAATTTATCACAAACCAGGTAGTTCACATTATAAACAGTTTCCTTAATTATTAAATTTATTTATAGTGAAACCCATTGTAGAATAATCAGATATTAATATTATATCATATATTAAAATTTATTGAAAACCATCTTATATAATATATGGATCATAACAAAAAACCTAAAATATATAGAGTACTAGTAGACACATTTTGAGTTAAAAATTACTATTTATTATTTCCCATATTTATAATAGTTATATAATTTCAATGTATATTTATTTTGGTATCTAGTGTTACTAAATATTTCATTAATAAATTATCGGTTAGTTATCATTAATTTATTTTATTCCATAGAAAATTAAATATAATTTTCAATTTCACAAATTTATAAAATTTAATTCGAAATATTTTTTTATAAGAAAAAATAATTATATTTTATCCTAGTTTTTGAAATTATTTATATTTTTTTAATTGAAATATAATCCTAGAAAAAAAATTTGGATGTGGTTTAAGGATTTTTGACATTAATGACTATGTTCAGGTTTTACTATTTGACATAGGACAATATTTCACCCAAACAAATACACTCATATTTCCATAAATATATAAAATATTAATGATTATTTTCATATAATTGAATTAAAAAAAATACATGTTGGATAAAAAAATAATATATTCCAATATAGTATATCATCCACTATATAAATAATAATTTAAATGCATATATATATATATATATTAAATTCTACTGGTAAAATGATAAAAAAAACTATAAAGTATTTTTTAAAAATATCCCTCATATCAATATGAGAACATATAGATATAAAGAGTCAAAAATAACAAAACCAATATTATATACATTCAATAAAATATTAAATGAAAAAATATATATTTTAAACTAACATAGTTTCTATATTTATCGTTAATAATTAAAACTATCTTCTACTTATATTCATAAGATGTCTATGGATTAAAGGACTACAAGTAAGTTCGAGTACGGGGATATGAATATTATTCTAATGACTAGAACCCAAAGACAACGGGTGTGAAATTGGTTTATACATGTAATCATGTGTAATACATATGATATATATAAATAACCATATCTCTTATATAGATATTCTTGGAAAATTAGAAAAAATTATTAAATCACTATTATAATAAATTATTATACTATACACTAGTGAAATTATAACAATTTACTTATAATTAAGTTAAAATCAATATATGGGTCAATATATTTTATTAATACCAATGTGATAACCAAAATATATTTCTTATATAAAAAAAAAAGTTTTATTGTTAATTAAATTATGTTGAGATTCAATAAAATGTTTCACTATAACATGAACTGTGTCTTTCATCAATTCTCAAAGTTGTTATATTTTATATAAGGTGGGCCCAATGAATACCACCAAAATGAACATGTAGATCACATTCCCCCAAAAGAACCATTTTTATTGAATAGAGAATATCATGTGTCTTGAATATGATATACACAACAATATTAACCAAATATAATTATTCCACATTGAATCTAACCAATTTCAGATGTCTAATCTGTATTTATAATCCATGGAAAAAAATATCACAATATTTCCAAATTTAGTATTGAAAATTCTCACCATGAATTCAAAATAAAATTATATATTACAAAAATAATTAAATATTAAATATTTTAATTTCCCTATCACACTAATATATTTTATGAAAAAAAAATAAAATAAATTTATATCCTTTTATAGCTTGTGTTTTATGAAACCAAAAGTTTTAACAAACCACGATATACTATTAATATAGTTTTTGAAACATGAACATTATTACCTATCACAATAAATCCAGTTGCATAAATTTGAAAAAACCACATTAAAAATATTATTTATAAAGGATTTATATAAAGAAATTTTATAAATTATAAATGTACAAAATTTTTAGTAACGTCTTTATAAGTTTTGGAAATACAATTTTATAAAAAATGTAATTAAAAAATAATAAAATAAAATTCATGCACTATTATAAAATCTATATGAGAAAATAATCATAATTCTTTAAATAATCATGTAAGTAATTAACATTGAATTAATTTTGATAATTTTCCTACAATGATTTATTTTTTGGTTAATAGTAAAAAATAAATTTTTTTATTAAAAAACAACCTTTTTCATTAAATATTTTACGAGATCAGTTTTAGATTGAGGTGGTTTTGAAAATAAAAATCATTAATTTATACTTTTATTAATCCATTTTAATAAATATATTATTTTTATATTAAAACATTCTATATATATGGAAAAATTTTCTTTATAAACTCGCTTTTTATCACTTTTGAGGGATTAGTTTTGAAATAAAATTTTCAATATATGAGAAAGGAATTCTTAAGAATGGATAGAATATTTAGAGGAAACATAATTAATATTATCTAATTTGGAAAATTACTTATTTTTCATAATTTATAGTACAAATATAAAAAAATGTTTATCGTGGCTATGGTCAAAACCAGTTTATTGGGATGTCAAACTAAATGCATAAGGTGTACAATTACTAAACAATTGTCTATCTTTGATTTTATTTAAATATTTCAACCTTATGTAATATTATGTTCTATAATAACCCAATTTTGATCCTTTTTTATGTTTTAATCATGGATAAACATTGGTCTTTTAAAATATTCTAGGTGTGTCATCTCCCACACTTATAAAAGGGGACCCATATCTTCTACTCTTAACACATACATAACCATTTATAATAGATAATACTTACCAAAATATCTAATATAATTCTCTACGAATATCTTGTTTCAATGTTTTTAACAATAAAACCTCTTAATAAGGATTTTGGTGTTAACCTAAGGAGTTTATCCAAAAAAATAGTTAGCATTTTTGACCGAGTGTTTTTATTATATTATATGATCAACATAATTGTATTACTCTAAATCAATGATGATGTTATACGATTTTTAGATTGTATATACATAGTTGTAATTTTTTAAATTTAATAACATATATATATCACCTCTTACAAAAATTGTAAATTGAATCCATTGATCATGTGTTTGACGGACAACAACCTTGAGAACTGATGTTATTTTTTTTCATCACCACCACTCAAGGATGGATATAATGGTAGAATTAACATACTTATTTGATATTTGTGAAATAATTATACCTTTTTTATTTATATATCTCATATAAAATTTTTTACATTGAATTTTGTGGGCCTATGATAACACATCATGTGTATTCCGCAGACTACCTCCTCACAAAACAATGTGATATATTTTCACTTAGACAAAAAATAGAAGATAATAATGGAAATTTTAAGGTACATATATTATATAAATAATATTATTGTTACAATTTAATGTTAATATACTATTTATTATCCTTTCAATTCATCATTCAAAAAAATTGAAATAGCGCTCACACACACGTATGACTTACCGTCTCCAATAATGGTGAAATTCATTTTCTATATATAAATTTAATTTACATCTGAAAATATGTATATTTAAATAAGATATATCATATTTATAGTAATTTTAACAATATTGAAATGATAGAACCATAATCAAAAAACAAAGAATTCATAATCCAAACACGTGTTAAAAACAGTGTTTTTATTACCTGAACCTTAACATTAACAATGAATTATAAATAAAATAATAATAAAATTTCATTAGGAAATAATTTAATGTATTACACATATGAATATTGTTCATTAATATATATATATATATGTATATATTATAATAATAACAAATTTTAAATGTAATATATTCTAATGTGATCAATTTATTTCAAGAATTGACATAATAGACATTCGGCTAACTTTTTTTACATGGAGAACATACCATAAACACAACCTGTTTTGTTTTTTTGGTGTATATACATCACATAAATGAATATAATTTTAATTACTATGATATAATATGATCTATTTATCAATAAAATACCTTTTATTTCATGGGGTTTATGTTTCAAAAGATACCATTGTTTTAAGGTTTTTATATCAAAATCTCATTATTTATTAGGTTTGTTTAGGATTAAGATAATGAGGATGAAATATTCTGACCCATATCTCCAGAAAGAAATTTATTTTATTCTATTTTATTTATTCATTTATATTACATTATTTAAATTAGTTATTCATTGTTAAGTGATTAAATATACTAACGAAATGTTTTTTATAAAATATACTATATTTACCACAAACATCAAAAATCCATTCTCTTCAATTACATGTTCTTTTCTATCTCTGTGAAATTTGTTACTATTGACGAAATATATCATATAATTAATTTTTCCAATATTAATTTTTGGAAAATTTATTTTCATGGAATCCCCTTTTCATTTTCCAAACGTGTTTTTTTTTAATTTTTTCCCAAAATGTGAAATAAATATTTTTTTATTATTTGAAATGAATAATATTATATTATTTAATGGAAACTAATTTATTTTAAGCCTTCATTATAAGAATTCAATGATGTTTTTTTATTAATATTGTGAAATGTTTTATAATTTAAAGTAATTATTTAAATTTATAAAGTATATTTTTACCATGAAATGTTTGAGTGGTACTTGAAAACCATCTAATACAACATCATACAATGTTACATGATCATTAATTAAGATGATATAAAATAATAATTTATTTTTATATACATCTATAGTATATATTAATGTTGAAATGAATATTGTGATACCCATTACATTTCACGGGGTTATGTTTTGATGAAGTGATTAAATGTTTATTAGAACCCATTTCTCTTCCATCAGTTATGAAATGATGTAATATTTAAGAAACCAATTTATTTTATTTGATTTTGATATGATATATATTTTATGATCTTTTCACACATAAATTTATTTATTATCTGATTTTTGTGACCTATATCTACCTCCAACTCAATAGTTATAGATTGATATCTTATGAGATAAATAGAATTAGTATTGGGAGTGAACTGAGTAATGTAAGGGACATTATGCCCCGAGATATACTATGTAATAAACCTTGAATAATATTATGGTTTGTTCAATACACAAATTATACTATAATAAAAATGTATCTAATTCCTGATTACAATGGAAATAAAGTACACTTTTTATAAGTATGCCATAAATCTATGCTATAATCCAGTTTTATGCTCTTATCTTTTATATGTTTGATTAATTTATAATACATGTCATATGATATATAGGGTATGTTTATTATTTTTATTCATGTTATCATACTATTATGATCATATTATGTTGATATCTCTCTTGTTTACCGTTATTGTGAATTTATGCTCACCTATTATTATGTTTTCATTACATATGTGGTATTGAAATTTATTATTAATGATATGTCTATTAAGGGTTCTATTTGTTAAAAACTATGTTATGGATGATGTAGAGTTAATTTTAACACATATAATATGTATCCACATATCCAAAGGAACATAGCTCATATGATACATGCATGGATCATTATGTTATTTAATGAATATTTCTCTATTTAGATTGCATGTTTATGTATAAAAGGTTTGGGTTACTGTAGTTGGTATTTGAGAATGGTTTATTTAGACCATTGGAAACTAAAATTTAAAGACATTATTATTAACCATAAGCATAATTATATGTATAGAAAAATATCTTCGAATTTTGGTGAAGGATAATGGGAGTAGATTATGAATAATTACATCCATATCTAGATACTAAAAGTGGTTATTCCTTTAGAATAATTGTACCTAGGGGTAATAACTATAAAAAGGGAATAATGATATCGACTTGTTCACCACCTGGTGAATGAAAATAGGCCTTACAATACACCTACTTTTACACTCCAAGATGATATTTTTTGAAAATTCAAAAAATCATTATGAAAAATAACGAAGGATTAACAATTTTTATGACCATTAGTGAGAATGCTAAAACCTATGGAAACATATATTGAGATAAAGGGTTCATAATGTTGGTATCCTATGAAATAAATTTCATGATAATTCACTCTGATGAATTCTTCATGATCATTATCATATGCATCATGGTTTCTAAAACAGAGTGCATATTGAATGAATTTGGTGTGGTGATATGTATGCTAAAATATTATAGTATATTATATGGGCTTATTTAGTTGAATTTAATAATACCATATATAGTAAATAGGTATATTAATTATTATCATTAATGGTCAAATGAATAATTGTTATGGAAACCCCATTATACCGTGATGATTGCATCATGAATATATGATTCTTCACTAGTTGAAGTTCATTGGAATGTGCTTCTTGAAATTTTATGAATTGTTCCTCTATTTAAATTTTATGATATATTATGAATGGATTGGATTTCACTACAAAAAAAATAATTTTCATTAAATTAATTCCATTTTTGACATTCTAAAAAAAATATAAAATCTTCTTTGACTACAATAATAAAAATAATAATTTGACGGAAACCACATCCTTTAATGGGTTTTTATTCCCATTAAATGGGGTGTTTATCTAATTTGTATAGACAATACACCAACATAGATGATGTGACTATTATATGGGTTTTTTGTAGCTATATTTATAAAATATTTTCATTATATTCCACTAAAATGTAAAAGAATTTACTCAATTACACTCATACATTGTGATACACCATTTTCAAAGAGACTATATAGAATGGAACATATTAATTTTGAGTAATTGATGAAGGAAATCTTGAAAATACATAAAACGTTTTTCATTCATCAAACTATTTCATAATGGGGTATATATTTTTTTAATACAATATGGATCAATATGATTCAACATTGATTATTGTGAGATTAATATGATCACAATAAATAAAAAGTGTTTTTGACCTCATAATGATGAATTATTTGATCTGATACCAAGATATCCATCAATTTCCAAAATTGAAATTCATTTTGGATATCATCAACTGAGGGTTATGAAGGAGGATATATCCAAGGTAAATTTCATACATGGTACATAGACTATGAGTTCAAACTGATGAATTTTAGTGTAACGACCCGAAATTTTGAATAAATCTTGTTTCCTAATTTTGTGTGTTATTTTATTTTTATACTCAACAAAACTGATTCATTTGATAACATGAGTATAATTAAATTGAGACCGTTGGATTTTGACTGTTATATGACCATTGGTCAATATGAATGCTGGAAATTAATCCTTTCGATTATTATCTCTAATTACAAGTAATCTTGTTTAATTAATATAGAATTAAGATTTGATGGCCTCACCCAGTAGTCTTGGACCGATCGAAGCCCATCTAACAGAACTTGGGAAGGAGGTAGCACCACTTGCCATTTCTCTAAACCAAATCCAAGCCAAAATTCATCGCGTGAAGCTAGAACGGAATCGCCTTCGGGAGAAGTTCAAACTGATAGAAATTACTACTAGTGCGATGTTGGTCGAGCCTCCCTCAGATTTTCGCATCATAGAACACCTTACACTTAAGTCCTATGCTGGTGTGATAAGGGGCTATGTAAGGAGACCGTAACTTCCTTGTGTAATCCTTTGTTTTAAATAAAAATATTATGAAGTTTATGAATTTTCAAATGTCCTGATAAATATTGTATGCATATTTTAGGTGAATTTTAGAGAAAGGATATTTTAAATATTCTTATGTAAACCTTAAATAATTAAAAATGTGAAATGATTTTCAAAAAATGATCTTCTACAATTCTGTTCAGTATGAAATTTTGAGTCTAATAAGATCAACATAATTTTTGATGAATAGTAAATTATGAATAGTGATTTTATGCTTAGGATTAGTAATGTGACCAAATGCAATTGTAATCTCACTTAAATAAAGCATTAATATAATCTAGGCACCCTGATTAATTAATGTGATTCAATAAAATGGTTAAATAACGGTTTCATAAATTATTAGTCAAGTATTAGTTTTTTCGGGTTAATAGTGTTTTTTTAAATAAAAATTAAAATAAAAATAATTAGAAAATTATTTTTATAAAATGGATTTCATTTTTGAACTCGGAGCATCAATATTATGTGAAGATAATTTTTGGGGATTTTTCTAAAAAAAATGAATTTTCGGTGAATAGTATATTTATTTATAAAATAAAAAACAAATATTATAAAATGATTTTTATAAAATGGAGTTCATTTTTGAAATTAGAGAATCATTATTTGGTTAAGATAAAATTTTGGGATTTTTCTGAGAATGTTGATTTTTTGGATAATAGTGAAAATACAGTTTTTAAGTAACAGGTGTTTAATGACATCATTAAATGATGTATTAAGTATGTAAATAGTATGGTCAACTTATGTATATTAAGATAAGGTATGTGGTGTCCCATGTGGCCAATACCCTGGGCAAATACCATGGGCAAGCCAATGGGTTTTCCAAAACCACAAATGAAGTTTCCCTTGGCCATTAATGCCTTGTCCCCTCACTTTCCCTATAAATACAAGTCATACTCTCATCCATTCGACTCCCAACTCTTCCCCAACAAAACTCTGGTCTCATTGCCTCCCAAGGAGTCCTCCCAAGAATACCACAAGCCCCCAAGGTCCCAACCATTGAGTTTTAAGAGTTACGTTTTAAGGTAAGGGATCCTACCTCTCTCTTTCATTTCAAGTAATCTCTTTTATGTCATTCCTTTTATTCTCAATGATCTTATGTTAGAGGATGTTATTTAATATTCCTCTTACTTCCCTTTTCATTTTCATAATATTATATACCCCCTCTTGCTCTCAGAAATTCATTTTAAGAATGTTTAAGTGGCGCAGTAAGGCTGCCGAATTTTTAAGTGGTTCTTTCACCCTTCTTATTTTGAAGTTCTACTTTCATGTCAATTCTTTCATGTTCCTTTTTATTATTTTGGGGTATGATCTCTATATCTATCATACTGATCTGTTATGATCATATGATCAGAGACCCCATTTTATCTCTTCAATTCGGTATTTTGATGTTTTAAGTGGCGCCGTTAGGATGCCGAATTTTTAAGTGGTTCTTTCACCATTCTCGTTTTCAAATTCTACTTTCATGTCAGGTCTTTCATGTTCCTTTTTATTATGTTCGGGTATGATCTCTATATCTATCATACTTATATTTTATGATCATATGATGAGAGACCCCATTTTATCTCTTCAATTTAATATTTTGATGTTTTAAGTGGCGTCGTTAGGCTGCCGAATTTTTAAGTGGTTCTTTCACCTTTCTCGTTTTCAAGTTCTACATTAATTTCAATTATTTCAAGTTACTTATTATTATGTTGTGGTATGAACTCTATAAATATAATAATGAAATCTTATTTTCATATCATGAGAGACCCTATTTGATCTTGTCAATTCATTATTGGTTGAAGTTTAAGTGACGTCCTTAGGCTACCAGATTTTCATAAGAGAAATCTAATTTTTGTCTTCCTTCCATGTTTTTCATTTCAAATGGTATGTTCTTCAAATTTCATTACCATGTTCATATATCCTTCCTATTAGGTCCCTCTACTGTCTTATGGGTCATTTATGATTGATTGACCCATGTCCCCTCTCTTTCATTGTTTTCGAAAACGCCGAAACATAGTTGTTATGCTGCAGAATTTCCGTCTCAAATATCTCTCTCTTTTTCTAAAGTTCTTTTATTTTATTAAGTGAATAATAAAATTTCTATCTTCTATAGGTGTATTCACATATATACCAAGATTTTCTATTTTAAATTCTGGGATTTACATACATGAGACCCGCTTTCCCTTTCTGTGGGTTTAATGTGACGTAGAGATCATGTCTTTAAAGTAGTAGTTAAAACGTTATGATTATGAAATGAAACCCATTTCTTTAAAGATATATGGGTTGTTTATTAAATAATTTATGATGATATATGTGTCTCACATGATGATAAATACAAATTTAAGGGTGTGCCCTGATAGCGCTCCAATCCATTGGGTAAAGACTTAATCTCTAGAGATGACCTTTTAGACTCATACCTTGGTGAATAACCTTGGTAATTTTTAATGATACCATGGGGATAGAACTTGGTGAAACAAAATGATTTTAAATATTAAATTTTGTATCCACATATTCAAGTTATGAAAAATGATATTTTTATTATTATATGACTCAAGATTTCTTTCTCATGCCTTAATGTTATTTTTTCATGACATTGTTGATGTATCCCATGTTCACATGTTAAATGTTTCCCCTTGTTTCCCTTACTCAGCCTTATGCTCACCCTTTATTTTGATGTATGTACCCAGGTTATGAGATGCCGTAATGAACCTAGGATGAACATGAGGAGAATCCTTTCAAGTGTTTAAGAAGAATGTTCTATCTTTTCATGTTTTATGTTCCCGGTTTCCAAGACACTAAACCTTAAAGATCCTCGGTTTTGTAAAATTTAATGAAAGTTTATGTGATAAAAAGGTGGGATGATATAGTTGGTATCAAAGGATGGTTTAGTTATTTGTGGAAATTAGGATATCAAAACTTTAGGAATAACCCTATAGAAAACATTAAATATAGGAAATCTTCCTGGTATTTTGGTGAGTATTGAGTAAGGGGTTTCCAAGAAAATACATCCCTGTCTAGATACGAGTAGGTAGAGGTGCCTTTGGCACAGATGTACAAAGAGGTAAAACTCGAAAACACCGCTTTGAGCTAGACTCGAACGAGAACTGGTACACAAAAACAGGCATTGCTGCACTCTTGGTTACGACACTCTCGGGGGATATGTTTTGGTAAATTCAGAAGCTTAGTATGAAACATTATTAAAGGAAAAAACATAAAATAAAATAAAGATTCACATAAGAATATATGATCATGGATAACCTAGTTTGGAACCTAGGGGATCACAAGTTAGGGTATACATTTCTTCTACAAGTTATCATTATAAGCTTTAAGTTCCTTTTCCTGATTATTGGCTATGTATTTAAGCACATAATTACACTTTATCTTCTTAGCTAATGGTGGGAAATTAAATAACATGTCCCAACAACCAATGTGATAAGAAATGTGACGATTTCTGTATTAATATGATAGAGATGATTAGTGGACTAAAAGATGTTTATTATTTTTGAATATGTTCACTATTTTGGGGACCATATATGATCGAGGTAAGATGATTACTATGGTATTTTCATTGAGGAGTAAGTTTGACTTATATTTTGAAGAATAGATGAATTTAATGTGGACTTACTGTAATTTAGGTTACTTATGGAAATGATTAACCTATCTTGGGGTAAATATGTTTATGTTGGTTACTTTTGTTATAAGATGTTAGGAGTGGTTGATGTTGTTTGGAGATGAATGATAATTTTTACCTCGGAAGACTATGTTATCAAATACTTCTTGTATTTGGGTTTAAATCTTAGTTTGGTTTATTTTGAGTATTTTTAAGGACAATTATTTACGGAATGGTCTATGATGAAATTTGGGTAGTACCATGGAACTTTGAATATTTAAAGTAGTTTCCCTTCCTCTGGGGTTCTTTATTTTGGGAGAGTTATTTTATCATACCCTTTCTGTTTATTGGATAATGTTTAAAGATAGAAGAAATAGATAGTTATTATTGGGTGGATTATATGATTCTCTTTATAGATGATTCTTGTGCTTTGATGAGACCAAGTAGTTTTGAATGCTCATCGTTTGGAGAAAATATTATTTTTGGTAGAAACTTATTAAAGGATGAAATATTACATAAAGGTAGGTATATTTCATTTTGTTTTTTTTCATTGTAGTAAATGAATTCCTCAAAAGTATGAAAAAATATGTAAAACAAACATATTGTTTGATTACGTTTCCTACTAGGTAATCAAAGACAGTTTACACACATCATAAGTTTGGGATTTTCTTGTGGTTAACTTTCACCTAATCATATTTTCTATCACTCTCCCTCAGAACTCGACCCTTTGTTTTCTCTTCCATTTCCATGTTTTCCTACATGGAATCCTAGTGTGGGTTAAGTCGGGTGGCCTGTGTACTTCATTTTTCTTTCTTTTAAAGTAATAGTGTTACTGACTCTATTCCGATGTGGGAATTTCAATGAAATTTCAAAACCCAATTTTAAAAATTGCGAGGACACAATTTCTTAAGGGGGGAAGATTGTAACAACCCAAAATTTTGAATAAATCTTGTTTCCTAATTTTGTGTGTTATTTTATTTTTATACTTAACAAAACTATTTCTTTTGATAACATGAGTATAATTAAAATGAGACCATTGGATTTTGACTATTATATGACCATTGGTCAATACGACTGCTGCAAACTAAACGTTTCAATTATTGTCTCTAAATACAAGTAATATTGGTTAATTAATGTAGAAAAAAGATTTGATGGCCTCACCCAGTAGTCTTGGACCGATCAATGCCCATCTAACAAAACTTGGGAAGGAGGTAGCACCACTAGGCTTTGCTCTCGACCAAACCCAAGCTGAACTTCATCGCGTGAAGCTAGAACAGAATCAACTTTGTGAGAAGCTCAAACTGATAGAAATTACTACTCATGCAATGTTGGTCGAGCCTCCCTCAGATTCTCTCACCGTAGCACACCTCGCACTTAGGTCCTATGCTGGTGTGATAAGGGGCTATGTAAGGAGACCGTAACTGCCCTGTGTAATCCCTTTTTTTAAATAATAATTTTGATTTCTTCTTTTGATGATGTTTATAAAATTTCAAATGTCCTGATAAATATAGTATGCATATTTTTGGTGAATTTTAGAGAAATGATATTTTAAAAATGCTTATGTAAATATTAAATAATTACAAATTTGTAATGATTTTTGAAAATTGATCTTCTACAATTATGTTTAGTACAAAATTTAAGGCCTAATAAGATCAACATAATTTTTGATGAATAGTTAATTATGAATTGTGATTTTATGCTTAAGATTAGTAATGTGGCCAAGTGGATTAGTAATCTCACTTAAATAGAGCATTAATATAATCTAGGAATATTGACTAATTAATGTGATTCAATAAAATGGTTAAAAACGGTTTCATAAATTATTAGTCAAGTATTAGTTTTTTCGGGTGAATAATTTTTCATAAATTAAAAATTTAATTAAAAATATATAAACAATTATTTTTATAAAATGGATTTCATTTTTGATCTCAGAGCATTGATATTATCTTAAGATAATTTTTTTGGATTTTTTTGAAAAAAATGAATTTTTGGTGAATAGTGTATTTATTTAAAAATTAAATTAAAAATATTTTGAAAATTATTTTTATAAAATGGAGTTTAATTTAGAAATCAGATCATTGATATTTCCTTAAGGTGATATTTTGGGATTTTTCTGAGAAAGTTGAATTTTTAATGAATAGTGAAAATACAGTTTTTAAGTTACTGGTGTCTAATGACATCATTCAATGATGTATTAAGAATGTAATCAATATGGTCGACTTATGAATAGTACGATAAGGTATTAGGTGTCCCAAGTGCCCAATACCATGGGAAAATACCATGGGAAAACCCATGGTTTTTCCAAAACCACTAATGAGGTGTCCCTTGGCCATTAATGCCTTGTCCCATCACTTTCCCTATAAATACTAAGCCATACTCTCATCCATTCAACTAAAAACTCATTATCAACGATTCTCAGGTCACATTACTTCTCAAGGAGTCCTCTCAAGGTTCCCCCAAGCCCTCAATGTCCCAACCATTGAGTTTTAAGTGTTACGTTTTAAGGTAAGGGATCCAACCCCTCTCTTTCTTTTCAAGTAATCTCTTTTATGTCATTTCTTTTATGATCCATGCTCTTCTGATGGAGGATGTTATTTATATTCTTCTTAATACCATTTTCATTTTAATATGATGATATACCCCCTATTTCTCTCATCAATTCATTTTAATAATGTTTAAGTGGTTCCGTTAGGCTGCCGAATTTTTAAGTGGTTCTTTCACCCATATCGTTTTCAAGTTCTACTTAATGTCAAGTATTTCAGGTTCCTTTTTATTATGTTGGGGTGTGATATCTATATCTATCATACCAATATTTTATTATAATATAATGAGAGACCCCATTTGATCTATTCAATTCTGTATTTTGATGTTTTTAGTGGCGCTGTTAGGCTACCAAATTTTTAAGTGGTTCTTTCACCCTTCTCATTTTCAAGTTCTACTTTCATGTAAAGTATTTCAAGTTCTTTATTCTTATGTTAGGGTATGATATCTATATATATCATACTGCTCTTTTATGATCATATGATGAGAGACCCCATTTGATATCTTCAATTCAGTATTTTTAAGTTTTAAGTGGCGGTGTTAGGTGGCCGAATTTTTAAGTGTTTCTTTCACCATTCTCGTTTTCAAGTTCTACTTTCATGTCATGTCTTTCAAGTTCCTTTTTATTATTTTGGGGTATGATCTCTATATCTATCATACTGAACTATTCTGTTCATATTATGAGAGACCCTATTTGATCTTGTCATTTAATTTTTGGTTGAAGTTTATGTGACGTCGTTAGGCTGCCAGATTTTAATAAGAGATATATAATTTTTGTCTTCCTTCCATGTTTTTTTATTTCAAATGGTATGTCCTTAAAATTTCATTACCATGTTCATATATCCTTCATATTCGGTCCCTTTACTGTTTTATGGGTCATTTATGATTGTTTGACCCATGCCCCCTGTCTTTTTAATGTTTTCTAAAACCCCGAAACATAGTCATTATGCTACAGAATTTACGTCTCAAATATATCTCTCTTTTTCTAATGTTCCTTTATTTTATTAAGTGAATACTAAAATATCCCTCTTTTATAGGGGTATTCACATATATACCAAGTTGTTCTATTTTAAATTCTGAGATTTACATACATGAGACCCGCTTTCCCTTTCCGTGGGTTTAATGTGACGTAAAGATCATGTTTTTAACGTAGTTTTTAAAATTATATGATTATGAAATGAAACCCATTTCATTTATGATATATGGGTTTTTTATGAAATGATTTATGATGATATATGTGGCTCACATGATTAAAAAGACAAATTTTAAGGGTGCGCCTTGATAGCGCTTCAATGCATTGGATAAAGTCTTAATCTCTAGAGATGACCTTTTAGACTGATACATTGGTGAATAACGTTGGTAATTTTTAATGATACCATAGTGATGGACCATGGTGAAATGAAATGATTTTCAATATTAAATGTTGTAGCCACATATTCATGTCATGAAAAATGTTATTTTTATTATGATATGCCTCACTATTTCTTTCTCAAGCCTTAATGTTATTTTTCATGACATTGTTGATGTATCCCAAGTTCACATGTTAAATGTTTACCCTTGTTTCCCTTTCTGGGCCTTCTTCTCACCCTTCCTTTTGATGTATGTCCCTAGGTTTTGAGATGCAGTAATGATCCTAGGATGAACATGAGGATAATCCTTTCATGTGTTTAAGAAGAATGTCTTATGTTTTCATGTTTTAAGTTCCTGGTTTCCAAGACACTAAACCTTAAAGATCCTCGGTTTTGTAAAATGTAATGAATGTTTATGTGATAAAAGGCAGGATGCTATATTTAGTCTTTATAATTCCCATGGTATCATATTTGATTTAATGAATACAGTCTATATGGATTTTCTTTATCACATTGTGGAAGTCATTTACATAATAATGTTATCGAATAAATGAGACTGTAAGAGTTTCATAATTATTTAAGGATTGTGATAATGATATTGATGATGGAGAAGAAGTATAAAAAATTTATCAACTCTGAATTCTTTCTATGAAATGATTAATTTTGGGTGATATTATAAATTGATATGGTATATTGTTGGTCCCATAAAATAATTAATTTATTAAAATTCATCCCAAATCATACCTTGTTTTTAGTAAATAAATTTTAATTCATTTGGTTGGATATTATTGAGAGTTTGGGGAAATTGTTTCATGATGATCTATTTCACTCACTATATTAACTCGACAGGCATCCATGTTCCTTGGGACAGATCAATGTGAAGCACTTTTTAAGTAACTAATGATAATTTTAGTCATAACACCAATCATTACATTACCTCATAGTGGATAAGAGAATATAATATGTAGTGTTTAACCAAAAAAGTTATTAGGATGAATTCTAATATAGAATGATATGGTGATAGATTAAACCTCATAAAAATTTGAGGTTGATGAGAAAATTATCTACCTCACGATTTGGAGTTAGCTGTGGTAGTATTCACGCTAAAAATGTGGTGGCATTATCTTTATGGATAATTTTGTCACATTTAGACCAATCAAAAAAAAATTAACGTATAAATTCTCACACAAATAGATTAATATGGTCTCTTGTTGCTACTTTGATATGATTAGATATTTTCATTTTTCAACATATTACCACCTTGCGAATGTGAACAAGGTGGTATATACTTGGAGTCAAAATGGTAAAACTAGTTAATCAATGATATGGATCATAAAAGTGAAAATATATATGGATTTTCAAAGGATGTATACTTAAATATTTAAGTAAGGATATAAATATTATCTTTCTCAAATAAGTATTCAACCATATATAAATGTTTGGATAAAAGGGGAAAATAATGATGATATTGAGTTGTATCATATAGTACAAAATGTTCATATGATTATCTTTGATCTAATGAAATGATACGGTTCAATGGTCATGTATGAGTTATGGCCATATAATATTTTTTCAATTTCATATTAGAGGAAGATCATAGTTATACATTATATATTCATCCCCAAAGTATAAAATTGTATAAGTATCATGAATAGAATTTATGGTGGGATGACATGAAGAGACATATTTTAGAGTTTATTTATTATTTCATGGTATATATTAAAGTTAAACCTAATATACAAATGTCTATGTGGTGTTAGAAATATTACATTTATCAGAATTAAAATAGTAAAAAATAAATATGTATTTTGTTTCTAGAATTCCAAAAATTTATAATGTGTGTGTTGTTATATGGTTTGTAATTGTTTTCCCTAGAAATTCAACACAATTCATCACATTCCATGAATATTTCACAATGGATAATATTTCAAGGATATATATTCAATAAGTTATAAGGTTTCATTGAGTATAATATTCTATTATTCCTGAATTGGATCTAATATTTACCTCAACGTTCTAGAAAAGTATTCCGAAGGAACTATATATAGAGTTTTCTTTCAACACTATGTTCATCCTCAGAGATATGGTTTAATTGGGAGAATAATTGAATCCATAGAGGATATTTGACATATTGTTCTGCAAATTTCAATGTTTGTTGGGATGAACTCCTTCATTTGGATGATTTTTCATAGTATAATATCATTCACTCGATCATTTAGTAGGATCTGTATGAATCCCTCTATGAAAAAAAGGTCAAAACTAACATTTATAAGAAATAATATAGAGGATGAATGCTATGGTGAGAAGAACTAGGTGTGTAAATGGAAGAAAATGTTTTAGTTATTCAACAACACAAGGGTGCTACAAAATGTCCACAGAAAAAGTTATGTTGAAAATCATCACTATGATAAAATATATAATGTTTCTAAAAATTTATTTCTAATAATTAATCCATTGAAAGAGATATTGAGATACGGAAATAGGGGGAAACTAGTACCATTTTATATAAGTACCTTTGAAATTCTTGAACATAATAGGATGGTAACTTATCATTTTCTTCATCTAATGAACATCCCTCTCAAGTCTATGATGTATTACATGTATTTATCTTGAAAAAGTATATCCCTAAATCATAAAAAGATCTAAAATCAAAGGATCAAATGCTAGAGAATGAACTCTCTTATGAGGGATTGTCAGTGGAGATTGATGATCATATAGTGAATGTTTTACAAAACATGACCAGTCACATCGGCAAGGTTTTGTGATGAAACCAAAACATTGAGGAACCTATATGGGGTCATGTAGATATAATGAGGAATAAGTGCCCTCAGTTTATTACCAAATTAGTTGAATTTGGAATAATAAATTCATTTCAAGGGTTGTATAATTTCACTCCACATTATTTTATTATATTTCTATAATTAATTTAATTTTTTCGATAACATATATTACATGAAGCATTGAGTAATAATGAACTATGATATACAATAATATTATTATATTATAAAACCATTGTTACAGTATTTCTAAATATCATGTATGAATAAGAATAAAAAAATTACTTTATTATGTATAATATTTTCTTATAATGAATACATATTGGTAAAAAAGAAATTAATTATTAATATCATCTTTAAAATTTTTGAAGATAACACTTTTTCATCAAATGTTTGTATTAAATAATTTTAAATTCAATTCCCTATACCTTTTTAAAATTCATTGGAAAAAAGAAACATAATTTTTGAAATCTACATGGAAATTTTTTCATTCTATGAATTTTGAATAATTTTCTACAAAGTTATTTTTTTCAATGAATAGAATAAAGTTATTTTTTTATTTAAAAATCACGATGTTTTAAAAAATTTCAATATCCATAACTTTTTTATATAATTATAAATGTAAATCTATATTAAATATATATTTATTATTCCAATTTAGGTCATTTGAATAAATTTTATATTGAATTTTGACATTAAGTCATTATATATATGTGATGATTTTCTCTTTGGAAGACCACTTTTTGTTGAATATGCGGGAAGTGTTTTAAATTAAAATTTCCATTTTGTGGAATGTATAATGTTCCAGATTTTAGGATGATTTATGTTCATTTTTTATTTCAGTTAAAATATTTATTTTTACCCTTTTTAATGTACATACTAGTTTAAGGGATCTTTTGGAAGTGTTTGGGGGTTCCTTTGGAGCCCGAAGCACTAGATTGTGGAACGAGAGACTGAGCTGCACTCTCAGCACACATTCTATTATAATGAAGAGACTTGGCCATATTGGATCTATTTTAAAATATGCTAGGGGGAATTGATAGATCTAGAATTTCCCATTATGCCACATAGTCATGCATGGAACTATAGTGGTCATAATGGGGTTACATGATTTCCCTAACTGTGCAACCAAGGATGCACTCTTAGTTACAATTATATACTATTTTCACATGGTTTAGATAAACTATTTTATAAAACATCTTGCCAAACTAGGACCCTATAAATAGTGGTTCATGTTTCTTTTTCACCCACATTCCTTTTAATTTACATCAATTCATTCCCCGCCCCATTCATGTGAAACACTTCCAGAAAATTGGTATATTATGCTCTTCCTCCAACCATGGAAATGTTGTTTTTCATCCATCAGGTGTATCATTGAATAATAATTAGTTTCATGTGATTACCAACTAAATTATATTCCTTCATCTTCCATCATTTCCTCATTTATTAGTATATCTTAACTGTTATTTCTTCTCGAGTAAATATTCCTTATTTAATGGAATTTTTCTGACCTTTTTATTTCTTCCATTGTAAATTGTTCTAAAGGAAAAAACACGATGTTTATGTATCTTCCTCATTATTATAGGTGGTCTATTAAATTTTCTCTAATTCTAAGATGTTTTAAATCTTATATTAGGATCATGTAATACTTGATCTTATGTTCATTGTTTTAAAAAATATAAATTCATTTTTATAATATTGTTTTTAAGCTTTATATGCCCCATTTCACCGTTTCTATCACAATAGGTCAGAATATTTGAATTTTTCCACCAATTTGGGTTTGAAAAAGGAATTACTGGACCTTTTATATTATAATTTTTCTAACCTAACCTATATATAGGATAACCATGTTAATTAATTATGTTGCCTTTATCTAATTAAATGAATGGAAATGGTTAGAACATGTAATGTTCCTATACCATTGAATATGGTATATAACGAAAAGCGTGATCAAGTATTTTTATTACTACTCAACCATGTATAATGGTTGGTGAGTCATGGTTAAGGATAGTGATAAATAGAATAAATCATACGTCCTTATCATGTGATATTGTGACGGCTATCTCACATCAATAATTTAACACTGTGTATGAAGTCTCAAGTTCCTCTAGAAGTTATTACACATAAAATTTATCTTCTCTCATTCTATATTTATATATATGATGACATATTTATCCCTGATCGAATATATAGTCTAGTTCCCTATATACACCATGAGAATTTATTACTATGCATAGATGCTTGAATTACGCCTCAAGTCTAGGTTAGTTTCAGTATATATATGTATATATACTTATATGGATATAAACATAACTATATAAGTAGTTCATATATTCGTATAATGATATTCTTAGATGTGATTTTGGCTTTGGAAAAAGAAAGTAGTGTTATCCAGGTGTCCATTTGGAAAAAGATCCAACCTATTTTCTAGTTATATGTATTGGATAGATATTTATAGACCCCATTGGTGGTTGAATATATATTATATATCTATCCTTGTTCAAGACAAAAATTGTTTCCCAATGAGTTTAATTGGTTACAGGTAGGGACAGAGGCCAGGTTCAACCTCTGGATTCCTGATGTTTTTCCATATATTGAGTAATATTGAATAGAAATGATCTTATGCTTGCAAGTATATTAGAGTTTTATTGGACATATTTTGTCATTTTGTATAATATTCATTATATTCTTGTTTATATATATCCCTTTAATTTATATTTTTTAATAGTATCATGATATAATCATCATTTTTTATATAATATGGTATATTTTGTATGTCATTCACTATAATCAAGATGAATTAAATTTATTTGCAGTCTTTATCTATTTCCTATATATACATATCATTTTATACTAATCAATTCACACTGATTAGATGTAATAGTATCCCTGCAAATAATTCCTAGGCCCTCGTATTTAGTTAGTACCCTCTAGTGTAATAAGAGGTGTTCTTGTGGGAATGTGGCTAACACAATTGTGGGACCGATTGGTGGCTCATTTTTCAAGTATCAGGTAAGATGAATCAATGTAACATTTTTTTCATTTGACTTAAAATTATTCAATGGATAGATAGGTTGTTAAGAAGTATTATAAATTGGTAATGAACATATGTCGAGAATTTATTATCCCATATATAGATAAAATCTAAATTTCCATATTGGGATTATTATGTTTTCTATTACAAAATTTACCATTATGTTATGTTCACTAATGAGTAGAAAACGTTTTTTAAGATGCTACATTTATGGGTTTCTCATTAATTGTTGTACTAATAATACAGGGAGGAAATATATATCCACAATAATATCCATGTAGAGATTCAATTTTCATTCTTTATTCCATTCCATACCAGTGCTTCTCATTAAATTTATTTCAATTATTTCATTTGCTTTTTATAAGTTCCATTGTTGTTACGTTCAAACTGCACTGACATTTCAAACAATGAGATAGCTGATAAGTTATTAAATGTTTCCACTAAAACCTAAGTGGTAGCCACCCATATATATTTATGGATTCAATCTAAATAAATAAATTTCAGTAGGTTTGTTCCATAGACCACTAGTTGTATCAGATAGAAAATTAATTGTTTAAATTAAATGGATGTTAATTAAAATTCATATAGATACTCGACTACTATAACTCGGGAATGTTAATACATCAAATTTAACTATCACATAGGTTGGTTGTAGTTACTTGAAATTACAATTTAAATTTATAAAGAATGTTTTCTATAAATAGGGAATAGTTATTCATCAAACTAGACCATAATGAAAAATATAAATATAAACAATATGGGCTTGTTGATTCTTAGAATTTAAGAATGGTAACATTTAAATGGGGATTCCAACTATAATGTAAAGCTTTTATTATTATATACCTGGAAATTAACACTCAATATAATTTAAATTATGTTATGTGATATGGGACATTGAGCCAAACTGACCATGGGAGTGGGATATAGGGAGTGTCTGTTCGAACACAAAAAATCTTCTAAAATTTCCTAGACATGGGAATAGGTATGAGAATACAGCTATTAAATCATTTATAAGAAGGCATATAACCTATCATATTTCCATATATTTGATATATTCATTTATAATATTCTATTCTGAGGTGTATGATAGGCTATTGTTGAAATATTCAACCATAATGAACTAAAGTCGATCTCTATAATGATGGTGATGACCATGCACTGAAGGTAGAGAGACCTGAACCACCAACATTATTTCCAACACTTACACTTTTTACACCAAATTATATTCCCAAATTTGGAACTTGTTCTCTATTTGAAGAGGGTTTTCAACCATTTATGAATTATATTCAAGGATGTGTTTCATGTGCCACTTCTATGGAAGAATTTACATGGGAGTTCCAATAGAAGCGTCCACCTAATTTATTAGCAGATAATTCCCCCCAATGATTTTGATTCCTGGTTAGGTTCTATGAATTCTATTTTCGAGAACAAGGAGATGCCAACAAAAGGTAGGGTCCATCTCATATCCTACATGTTGTGTGACTCTTCCATGTGATGGTGGGACGTTTTTATCCAAAATGATTAGCATTGAGTTATGGTCTTGAAAAAATTAAAAACCGCCTTATTTGATTATATATATTTATAGAGACATAGATATGATAGGGTTAGGTAATATTTTCACCTCCACTATGGATCTATATTGATTATGGTGTATTACAATCATTTCATATATCTTTAGTTTTTCTCACCTACTCTCACTGATGATTGGATGATAACAGTGATATATCGTGAGGATGGTATTGTATACACCATATGATCTCATGTGAATATTTTCTATTTGACTAATATATAAGAGATATTAATCCAATGCCTTATTAGTGAGTGGAATTCAAGGGATGATGATGGAGTGGCCCATGTCAGATATGAATCGAGGAAGGGTAGTAGATCATCTGGTATCTAGCAACAACACATTGAGTTTTTTTGTGGGGGCATTGATATTTATCTGGTTTGTACCAAAAACTACAAGATATAACCTCACTGTGGAATTCCACATCATATGATTACTTAGTGTATTAGTGATCTAGTTGAATGTTTATCCTATATTAATATGGTCTATCTATATTGTTTTTAAAAAAATTCCCGTAATATTGCTTAAAATGCTGTATATACTAAATTTTGATTTTGGAGTGGTTCCAAAACCATCATGTAAGATAAGAATCTTGGAACTATTACAAGATCGGTCCAATGTGGTGGATGTGGTCCTAGAATCCAGTGTGATGATATAAAATTCTAGTAATTCATTCCTTCTTTGGATAGTTAGGATATGACATTAGTCCTTGGTTATAACTATATTCATGTTGAACAAGCTATATCATAGGAGCAGAGCGACATACCCTCTATAGTTTATGTTACTATTATTGTACCCTCTACCACAAAGTATGTACTTTTTGACACATTTATGTACCATTATTCTTTTTATATTTATATTCTGGAATGTTTTAATCATGAAATATAGTATTTATTCATGGTAATGACATTAGATACACCATTAATAATTATAACTAAGTGTATATACATATGTAGGGATTTTTACCTTCATGTTTGTGCCTATTTTTTCTTATGGAAAATTTTCATGCTGTAGTAAAATTGTTCTGAAATCGTAATCATTATGGATTTCTTAGTACCATATCATGATAACATTAATTGATTTAGATGAAGGGTTTATTACACATCACATGAAAGTAGTACCTATATTAATTAGGAAGAATGGATTATCTATGTCATTTGATCTACACTTGGGAATTGTTGGATAGGTGGAGTCATATCCCATATTTACAGTATTTAAAAATATTTCCCAGGAAATTTCTTGATGTATATCCCTCCAGTAGTTGACCAATTTTTGGATGTCTCCCCAATAACATATCTTGACTACCTCTTATTAGATATGAAGAATTCACCATTGAGATAGTGCTATGAGAATCACCGATGTCCATTACTTGTTTCCAAATGGCAGTAATTGAGATGAAGGATGTCAAGATGAATCTATAGAATTTAGAAGATAATGGTTTCATATGACCTAGAACATATCCATGGGGTTCAACTCCCCTTTCCGACAAGAATATGTATGGTACCATATAGAGTGTCATGATTTACCACCAATTAAATTAGATTACTGTCATGAACCAGTATCCATTATCTCCTAAATATTTACACAAGAATCATATCTGAGGATTGATGGTTTTATACTAGATCAATTTGACTTCGAGCTTCCATCACATGTATTTGAGGCCATTAAAAACATAAAATAGAGTAACCCAATGTAGATAAAGAATTTAAATGTATCTTATTATGAAATGGAACCTTATAATTAAACTTGTTGTATTCATGGTCATGATGAATCAGTTCACTCGCATATATTTAGATTCATTTATGGTGGTCTTCATGGATGATAATATTTATATTCTCTATCATGACATGAAAAATCCAAACATCCTGAGATCATGTTGAATACACTGTGCGAGCACCAGCTATTTGATAAGAACACCAAATTCCACTTTTTGACTGATATCGTCAACTTCTAGCATCATATAATCATTGAGTTGGAAGTATCATTACATCATATGAATGTTAGAGTTGTAGTTTCCTTATAGAATCCTAAGAACATATTTGACAATACATAGATTCTTGGTGATTTACATGTACTGAAGACATATTGTTAAGGACTTTTCATGGCTATAAGAACCACTAATAGGGTTGACTATGAAGTATGTGAAATTTATATTATTTGAATCATGTGAGTAAAACAATCTAGATTTGATGAGAACCACGAATTCAACAATAATTTTCATTATTTTACTATCGATAAAGAAACTATAAATTATATTGTTAGGCGTAAGGCATTTGTTTATGTGAATTTTTAATATATATACATTTAGTGGTTTAATATGATAATTTCTAGCTAATTCCTCATGAGTGAAATTACCCTATGCATGCCATCGCCTATGATGTTATAGTTCAGGCCATACACTATTATAGTAATTATTGATAAGGAGAAAAGTTGAACTTTTATAGAGAACATAAATGTTTCAAATGAATTTTCACAAGTCATGACAAGAATATTTGGTGGAATAATTGAATATAATACCTATATTATTTAGAAATTTATCTCATTTAAACACTATAAAGGGAAAAGAAGATAATGATGCATTGAGTCTTATTATATAGACATACGTCATATGTAAGACTAGAAGTGAATGGAAATTGAAAGCCCGATTTTCTGAGATGTACCCAGAGGTTCTAGAATATACTTGGGATATTATTTTAACACCTTTGATTTAAAAATTATCCCTCATAGTATGTGTAATTATGAGACAACATTCTTTTATTTAGGGCCCCCTTCTGGTGGAGAGTGTCTCAGGTTAGTGCACATCACCTATTTAAGTTATCGATAATGATTATATCCAACAAATTCACAAATATGTTTGTTTTCCTACATATATACTTGAAAATTTGATGTGGGAATACCATTACATTGTTTTGGCGTTACACCATGGGCCTACTAAGATGGACTGAGACATATTTCATTAGTATTGGTGTCCATGTATGAAGAGTAAGATTATATATTTTATGACATGATGTTACACCTTCAAGTAGGTTAATGTATAACACCAACAACCAACTAGACATCCACGTACTCTATATATTCCGGAGTTAAAATGGTATGAGGTCACAATGAAATTCATAATCGTATTTCTAAGATGATCTCATGGAAGTTATATGGAATGGGTGATTGTCTATAGTTTGACCATAGTCACAAACTTTCTACTATTTAGAGTGAAATGTTTATTAAACAGGCTTATAAGGCTTGAAAATCGGAATATTTTATTCCTTAGTGGTGTTACTCTTATAATTTAATAAAGATACACATTGATAACATAACAGTTTTGGAAGGGGTTGAGTAATTTAATTTTTTCATATTTTCATCTAACTGTTCCATACCACCATATTTTCAATAGTTAGTCTGAGAATGTGATACACTGGATAGAAAAAATTATACATGACTATACCTTTGATTTTGTAAGTTTTTGGTAGAAACACCAACAAATTAATTATGTTTCCATTATTAAATATTCCATGAAACCATTCAGAGGTCTCTATATGACTCCCTATATAGTAGGTCTTTACATTCATCCATGTACTAGTTAGAGGAATCTAAGATAGTGGTAAGAACTCATCTTTTCCAGGAGAAAGTATATTATATATAGATTATTCATGTATTAATAGCTACACCATTATTTATGAATATTACTTATAGTGTCAATAAATGGCCGCATTTGGAATTTGGGGTCAGAAATTGTGTCCTTCTATGAATTTCTCCTAGATTTGGTCAAAAAAGGACTTAGAGTTTGGGAAATGCATATACTTTTATAGTCAGGATTTTGAGATCATGGAGAGAGTCATTTAATGATCATATTGGTTGGATTTAAATCAACAGTACATATCTATTCAAAACATCTTCCATTTATCATATATTTCCAACCATTGTTCTAACCCATACCATTCTTTTCTTCCTAATGATATTGTTCTTGAGGCAGATTCATCCTTTAAGGATAATCCACAAAATGAATCATTGAAAAAAAATTATCTCGAAAGTAGGTATGTTAATCTCGTATGGGTGTTATGGATGCATGGTCATTTATTTGATGAGGCATTGGAGTGAGAGGCTGCTTTAAATAATAAGTTGATGGAACTTTTCTTATATAATTTTTTACCACTCATGAAATGGAAACATAAGGATGAGTTGTTTTAATGAGCAATGTTATAACATCATAAAATTTATTGTGAGTTTCATAAAATTTATATTTCATTTCAATCATATCTTAATATCCATATTATCAACCACAATAGGTTACGACATATTTCACGTGTGTTTGAGGCTCATTTATAGTTTGAAACTATGGATTTTTGGAATGTATGACTAAGCTATAGGTTTAACACATGGCTAGGGATAAACATGAATGTCAACCATGATGGTGACTCAATAAACCACATGGGTTTCATTGTTACTTCTAACAATGCACTCAAATCCATAGGGTCATGTAGCGATCCCGAGTTGGATGAAAGTGGTCTTATGATTTTCTCAACATGTATGCATACAGTCACCCAATTTATTCCACTTTACCCATGGTGCCTCATGGATTAGGTGCATGGATCGGAAAATTGTGATACTAACCCTATAACATTTAACAGTTGGGGAAATTACATTTCACCCTACTTCATTTTCTTTTGTATACATTCTTTTTTCCTCCATATTCATGGTGTAACTCTTCAAGCTGCTCGTGTTCTCTCCCACTTTTTCTAATGAGGGATTTGTTCTGTGTTCTTAATCATTTGTCTGATTCCATCACCATTGTTCTCATTGTTAAACTAACTATAAGAAAACAAATATCTACTTTATTTAAATTGTTTTTCTCTCCTTCAGCAATATTTCTATATGAGCTATTATTCCATATTTTTTTTAGTAATTCCTTCTGTCATTGATTTCATCAGCTTCAACTAGAATTTGAGGACATAAATGGATGAGGGTTCATCTATTACCTTACGGTATGTTGTGTGGTTATTATTCCCTAAATATTATTTTATTTATATCGTGGTTTGTGATTATGAAATTCCATATCATCCACACATTTCATTAAAAATATAAATTAATTATAGTGATATGGCTGTTAATTCTATAATATCCACATTACAACCTTATTTGTTTCATAGGTTATACTTTTAAAAAAATTCATAAACACTGGTTGTGCCTATCAAATTCGATGACCATGTAAAATAAAATGTGAACAACAAAAACATATAAGTGTGATTTCCATGATAAATAAATTTTGATTCATTTATTAAAAAAAATTAATGTGAATGGAATGAAAATTTCATGTGACTATCCCAAAGATTATGAAAATGAACTACATACATGAATTATATTATTATTATTATTATTATTATTGCATAGGCATATATAATGGACCTTTATAAATCATTTATCATATCAATGGAAAGGATGACTCAACCCCCATGATGGATAACGTTCAATATTAAATCTCAGAGCGTTTATTGAATATTGGTCATAATGTCTGTAATTACATTATGGTTTTTTTACATGATGTTTTACTCCACCAATTATTCATAAGGACATGATTACATCCATATCCCTGGTAAAATTCTTAGGCTAGTACATGTTATAAAACATGATACATTTTGACTCTGTATGTATGGTTGACTTTCGCCACAGGTAACAACTAGTATCAATATAAATATATATATGGATGTAAATGTCACTACATATATTTTTCATATATATATATGTCTTTGTTTGTGTGGGTGTGTGGGTTTGTGTATGAAATAATTCATAGAGGTGTTTCCCACATTGGGAGAAGGAGGTGTAATAAGATTGGTGTACTTTATTAACTACAGTCGAACAGTTTAGATTTTAAATTACTGATTTACATTTATTATTTCTTCACAATGACATCTTATAAAACAAGATAAATATTTATATAATTCAGTAGAGGTGGCCTAATAAGTATACCTCAAAAGTAATTTTGGTTAATGTTTCGTACCTGAACAGAGTTCTTAGTAGTATTTAGGGTTAAAAGAAATGGTCAGGTTATATATGATAGTGTTTCCTTCTATGATGGTGTATGATATATGAGGAAATATATTATCCATGTGATTTATTGAAGTTACAATGACCCTTTAGTAAAACATCTTTCAAAATGTGGTATGTTATTGTTTTCATGTATTCCATGACTCTCCCTTTTTAAATGTATCATGGCATTATCATCATAATGTATTTGACATGAAATATATTGTATGTCTATATTTATAATTTGGATGAATTGATTTCATTACAGTTTCATTTCTATTTTAGTTAGGAGCATATTACTTTTTATCATTTTGTTCACTCAAGACTAATTGAATAGACACTCGGCTGACACACCCCAATCCCTCACTACTATTCAGCACCCTCAAGAATATCGGGAGATATGCTTGACACCATGTGGCCAACTGGCTTGGAGAACAATGTAGTGTATCCTTGGTCAAGATGAAATATAACAGAATTTATAAAAATTGTTTAATTACACAGAATCAGAATGATATGTACAATAAAATAAAGTAAGCATAATATTTGGTCAAAATGGATAGGTAAAATTCCCAAAATTAATTATTGGGAAAAGTATTAAACTAGTTTGACAGTGGTTAAACTAAAAATATAAGGTGTAAAAACACCTAAAAGTGATTTTAATTCCCTTTTTTGACATATTTTGAACTTATTTCCTATAATGTTCTAGAATTAACATTTTTAATCCTTTTTCATGATAAAAACATGTGTACACTTTTTTCATTTCAAAAATATCATGTGTATCATCTCCCCCGCATATAAAACAGAACCCACTCTCATATCCTCTTCACACATAAAAAAACTTTTTTTTAGATAATACATAATGAAGTGACAACTATAAATCTCTCCCCACATTCTAGAGGCGTTAAATTCATTAGAAAACCCTCCAAGAAATGATTTTGGTTCTAACATTAGGTGGTTTTCCAATGAATGTGTAACATTTATAACTGAGTGTATTAATTTTAAATCTTCTTCCAACATTATCAAAAAACTAAAAATTGACGAAATCATAAAATTAATATCTCACATATACAGTGATATTATTAAGTTAAGGGAATAATCTATATCAACTTCCCCTTTCTTCAAATGGAAAATGAAATCCTTGATTGTGCTTGTGGTGGACTACCGCCTTGCAATTTGAAATAATTCATTTTTACCACTAAATCTCAAAGATGGTTATAATAGTGAATTTTAAAAAATGATGGTATTTATGATATTATTACACATATGGAATTATGATATCACATATACCTTTATTAATTTAATTTTGGATAGATATGATAATGTGACTTATTTGTATAGAAGTCAACTACCCCATAATGCAATGTGATTTGTTTTTCAATTATGCATCACATGAAATGCTATAAAAAATAATTTTAAAAAATTTGTGAAATATATGAAATATTTATTATTATGGAATGGTGATATATTATTTACCATATTTTCTTTTCAAATTACAAATAAATAGATATACAATTCATGAGTATTTATGACCTAAATTCACCGTGAACAATGTAATTCATTTAAAATCTATATATATTATAAAAAAATATGTTTTTTATTTATATTATATTAATTAGTATTTTTAAATTATAGATATTATTGGAATATGATCAAAATAAAAGGACCACAAACACAAAATCAAAACTTATATGAAAACAAGTCATTTATAACATGATTCATGATTTTAATAAGGAAATGTTAATAAACTTGTAATTAAAGATCATATGTATATAACATATGTTTTTTTCATATGATTTGGGTTATTTAATATAATTATAACAAAATTATATATATTATTCATGCTATTTGATTTTTTTGTGTTGGAATTGGTGACTTATGTTGTGGGATCTTCATCTAAATTTTCGTTCTATAGGACACATGCCATATTTACAACTTAGCCCTTTTTTGTAGCGTTTATAATAAAAAAGAATTTATTTTACTATTCTTAACATTAAATTATGTGATCTACATATCTATAAATTTTTTAATTCAAGGTAAATATATTTCAAATCATAACAATGTGTTGATTTAATTTTATTATAATCAAATTATTTATCGAGACTATTTATAATTATGATTCCATTGATGAAATATTATAATTTACATCCAAAAAAACTCAAATATATTAATATTATATACTTATTTAAGTATAATAAAATTGATCATTTCATTTTTCACTCTAAAATAATTATAGATATAAATATAATATTTTAATGAAAGATATACATTATTTCTCTCTTAAGATGAATTTAATTTATTCCATGGAAATGTTTTTATAATTACATTTTATAAAATGTTTCTAACATTCTATTAAAAAATTTGAAGTTATTTTTAAACATTTTTTAATTTTATATAAGAATATTTTAAATGTAATATTCAAAAATATTTCTAAATGATGCACTTTTGAATTTTTTTCCAGAAAATGTTAATGAAATCACTTTTTTAAGTATAACATGACTTTTAATTTTCATCAACATCCCCATTTAAAAATTTTGAAGCTTATATTACAATATTTAATTTTATTTTTAAAAATAAATTTCTTAAATATTTCTTAAATATTTTTATTATATAGAAGTGATCAAAAATTTTAAATGGTATTTTATTTAGTAAATGGTTTTTGTTTTCATTCAAAATAAATTTTCATATAAGATGAAATATTTTTTATTACTTTCGAATTATTAGGGATAAGATCCAATTATTCCATTTGTATTAGTTTTATAAATGCTTAACATTATTGATGGATTGATTAATATAAAACCCATTCATTTTCCATGGGTTATGTTAGAAATATAGAATAAAATGTTTATTGAAACCCATTTTTCATCCATGGGTCATGCTATAATGAAATATATATGAAATGTGTTTCTTTTCATGGGTTATCATATGGTGAATTTTAAATGATATTATCGAACACAAATTTATAGATTACATAATGGGTGGGACCTATATCTCCCTCAATTGCATTCACTAAATATTATTATATAATTGTATAAATAAAAAAATATTAGGGGTGATCCTAATTGTGTATGTTAATATATTCACTATTATAGAATTAGGAGTGAACCGAGACTGCTATGATGTTTTGGGGATGAATCCATTACCCTATGACATCGATAAATGTAAACCATGAATACTATCTAAATGATGTCATATACTTATGTGTATTCCAAAAATATGTGTCTTGTTCCAATGTTATTATCTCATATATTATATTATTTGATTATTTTATGATTTATGTCTTATGAACTGCAATTATTTATTTCATGATTCAATCTTATGACATATGATATGTATGGTATGGTTTTCCAATGTTATTTACATTTTTTCATACCCTTGTTCTTAATTAATGTTGATATGTCTCTTGATTACTCATAATAAGCATATGATAGTACCCTTTATTATGTTCATTTCCTCATCTTATCTATAAATATAATATGAATGATATGTATAATAAGGTTACTGTTTATGAAGAACCAAGTGGGAGGTGATATAGAACTATTGTGAACTTATAGTTTTGGTTAATAATATTATCAAGGTAATAGAACTATAATATTATACCTTGTAACATTATGTTATGTAGTGAATATTTGTATATTAATGTGAAAATATATTTATTAAAATTAATGTTCTATATTGTCCGCCTTCCTGAGGCCAATAAACAGTTACCGAGTTAGAGTCACAATATCACTTCAAAGACATCTCCCCATATTTTAGAGGATTCTAAATAGATTTTAGGGTCATTGAGGTTGTTATGGGAGATTATAACCTTTTACAATAGATGAAATAAAAATGAAAAATTTGAAAGCAGATCACACCTTATGGATAAAATCATAATCCTGATTGTGTAATTATAATAAATATTTACAATATAAAGTGATATAATAAAATAATGTTATTATAAAGGTATTGGGATCCCATGTTGGATGAGTAAAAAAAAAGACAAAAAGTACCAAGAAGATAAGTTATATTAGAATCAAAAAGACCATAATCTAGTACAGAGTTTTATATAGTACCATTGTCCAAACACCACCATAACTAGTTAGAATCATCCATCAAGAATCAATCATTCTCCCTTTTCCGAACCTACCATCATGAAATATTATCGGGTACCAAATTATGGCTTGATTAGGGTGTGAATATAAATATATTTTCTAAAATAAATAATACTGTTATCTTATTTTATAAAAAGAAATAAGTTCATTTAAAGAAATACAATTAACATATTAAATATATAAGATAAATAATGTATATAAAACATTATTAATGTCTGGAAACCATTATTTCACTTAGGGATAGTAATACCTACTTCATACATTACTTAATTAATTTTAATATATTTCAGTTCCTTTACTCCTCATATACCTAATGGTAAATCCAGTCATAACATAAATCAAAAACCAATTTCAAACCTTTTTCTTCATGTCTCCAATTTCTCTACACAAAAAAAATATTTTTGTTCATGTAAAACACACCACTAAGTACATTTAAAAAATGATTCATTATTGTTTAATGTTGGAATTATGGTCCTACTTGTCGTTTTATCTGAACATCCACTAAAATCATGTAAAAATCAATTTAATATATTTTTCCAATTTCATTATGTCAAAAATTTACTACTGGAATGTGTAAACCTCTTCAATAGTTTTTTAAAATTCATTTAATACAAGCCATCAGACAATTTACATTACATTTGAAAATTAATTAGCAATTTTATAATCCCATAACCATAATAGTTTTTTAAATATTCCATTTCATTTGGTTTCACACATGAATATTTATCTTATACCATTTCTAGGTCCATATAAACAATGAGAACCACCTTAAAATTTAATATTTCCCATTTTTTCACATTCGAGCCTCTTCAAAAATAATCCTTTTTATATTATGGGACAATCAAATCATTGTGTTATTTAATGTTACATCGGAAAATTTTAATAACCATATAAATCCATTGCGATCATGTTTCATTTATTCATTTACTCTTGAACTAGGGAATATGAGCTTGGAATTATCATAATATAATACAATAATAAAACCTTAAGGAAAAAATATTGCCTGGATGTTGAAAAAAATGCACCATTGTAACATGAGTATGTGTAACACCCATAGATTTTATGAAAAATATTCTTTTTAATTTCATTAATGTCATGTGTTGTACGCTACACCAAAATGAGCTTGCACAACACACATCCTTGACTTGGCTTGCATTACACGCAATCACGACCTTCCACGATAACGTGTGTTGTACGCAATACTGAGTTTCCCTAAAGAACGATGTGTTATATGAACTACCCGTTATGAATATTATCAACAACATTTTCAATTTTATAACATTATTATTCATCGTACACATTTTCTAGAACATGTTATGAGAACAAAATAAAATTTTCAAGTAAAATAAGTAATTTTAAAAAAATGTAGTTTTGCCGCCTTTTGACTGCGCACCGACATTAAATCTTGTTTTTGACATGTCTATAAGTTAAATTTGACAAAATAAAATTCTTTTTTTGAATCAGGATATAAAAATTTACTTTGGATAATTTTTTCATATTATTCTAATAACATTCATATTTTAATGAATAGAGAAAACACGCTATATTTTATTTAAAAAAACACTTTTCCTCAAAATAATTTATATTGATATATTATATTTTTAATTGGGTTTAAAGTGTAATTAAAATATATTATTACCATTTAATCCAATTTTGTTCATTGTAATTAATTTCACTTTGAAATTGGATATAAACTATTATAAATCTTTTAATTGTTTTTGTTTCTTAAAAACACACTATTTGTTTTGATAACAGGAATTAAATTTAAAATTAATTAATTCCACTTATATGATATGAATTTGGAAAAATAGAAATCAATTTTTAATTTGGAATATAAAATAATGCTTAGGCTGAATTTTCGGTATTTTTCTGAAAAACATCAATTTTCGATTAATACTGAAACCACTTAGTGGTAGTTAAAAAATTGACTTTTTTTAATTTAAATTAAATTTTACCACTTTTGAGAAATGAATTTCAAAAATCCGGGAGACACTGTTAATATCAAGGACTAAAATGTGGTTCAATGAGATGAAAATATTATTTGGTGAATAGTAACTTTTTTACTTTTATTTACCACAGTTAAAAGTTAAATGGGGAATTAAGGGTACAAATGATATTATTATTACACTAACACATGTCCTAATTCTATTTTACAAGTGTAATTCGACCAAAAACAACCCTAGGAGTAACATATGACCATTTTGGCTCACTTGGATTAGATTAGGACATTTAATATTAATTTATTTAAAGAAGGGATAAAATAGTTAAAATAAAAGTTTAATAAGTAATGCATTTTAAATATAGGGTTATACAAAAGATAAATTCGACTATAAATATTCATTAAAAATCCAAAATGTTTTCCTACATAATGGTATTTTATTTTAAAATTTTAGACATTAAATAAATTAATTTAATTATGACACAAAGATGATGTAGTAATTATCTTATTAAAGAAATATTGACATAATTGATGTTATAAATACCCAAATAAATGTAATTTTAGGCTTTTTATGAATTACACTAATTTTATAGGTTAATATGACATGTTTGTATTGATTTAATTAAATTTATTAGAAATAATCATTCTTTTATAATTTTCACAAAAATCAATTACCAAATAGTGTCAAAATTTACATAAAATAGTTTTTAAAACAAATATTATATTATTAATTATTATTTTATTCCTAAAAACCTAAGGATTGATATAATGACATAGATAAGCTTATATATATTAATAATAAACAACTTGGGTTTATTTTGGATTTTTATTGTAAGTTTATTAACCATATAGTGTAAGAAAACAAGAAGACACGGTAAAAATAAAATTATTTAACTTAAGGATTAATCTAAATGATAAGGTTAAAATAGAAAACTAAACATGTCTAAATTCTATTGGATTAGAGTATTTCTACCCATACCCACATTATATTTGAAATAAATCAATTTGGAGCTATTAAAAACCGAATATGACTTTACAATAAAATAATATTTTTAGTTTTTCCAAAGGTTCCCCTCTCCTCCCTTATAAAAGGGAACCTCCTCCCTCTCTTCCTCACATAACTTTGAGACTTCAATCTCGGCCAAAACCTGCCAAATTCTCTTCTCCACTTCCATAGAAACATCCTAGAGGTTCTGGGATTTTTCAAAGACCAATTTTAGAGCCCTAACAGGATGTCTCAAAGAGTCTCTTCAAAGAAGAGGTAATGTCCATTACCGATTCTTTCAACATTATTTCTTCTTACACATATTCTTCTTTAGTTTTTTCTTTATTAAGTAATAAAATAAGTATAAATAATATAATGATATTTTATTATATGTATGAAACAACCCTATTTCACCATCTATCCATCCTACGGAAAACAAAATCATCATGCGTGCGTACGTACGGAATATCGTCTCCACACCGTGGTGAAATCTGTTTTTCCACCATCACCTTACATGGATGGGTATAATGGTGTAAAGAATAACTATATATGGTTATTATAACATAATAATGATTCTGATATATTATACCATCCACTCCAATTCTATTCAATAATTATTGGAACTATATCATCACTCGTGCGTACGTACAGACTATAGTCTCCACGATGTGATGAGATTCATTTTCCATGGTAACCATACATGAATGATCATAAAGCTTATATAATGAATAATAATTAAATATATTAAATAATAATTCTAGTGGATTTATGTATATATATATATATATGTATTTCATCCAATTAATTCAATTCAATTCAATTAGGAAACGAAAACAACGTTCATGTGTACGTACGACCTACCGTCTCCATGAACGATGTATTTCTTTACATTGGTCAATCTGATTTATATATTTATATTATGAATATATATTATATAAAAATCATGTTTTATATTCTGGAATTAAGTAATCATGATCTAAGTAATCATATGAATAATTACACGTCAAAACACGGACGACAAATGAAACGATTTTACCCAAAACGCTCTTTAACATGGAATTTACAAAAGAACGGGTAATATAAAGTCATAAGTGAACCATATATGATATCATACCAATTAATATGATTATTTAATAAGTCAATGACATTATATAAATAATTATACAGGAGTTTTGGAAACGTACGAAGAATATCAGGCCTAAGGTAAGGGAAAATCTCGCAATCTCATTTTTATCCGAGATTGCTTCTTTGTAAGTATTTACTGGGGTTATTTCTACCATCCATGTCCATGTAATATAAAAGTGTTTCCATGTATGTATAAAGTCCTTTTTACCCATTTTGACTTTTACTACATGGTATGTAAGGTATATTTCTTTTGTTTACCATATGTGGTACTTTTTGAGTTTCCCGACAAAAGTACGAGGAGAATGTTATTTTTAACTTATACGGCATGAAAAGATTTTTAAGGTTTCATAATGCCTCATTTTCATGAAGCTTACTCTACAAGATTTTATGAATATTTTCATCAAAATACCTTTCTTTTAAAATTGCATTGAATTTTGTGAAATTTATATTATTTTGAAGAAGAAAGGATATTTTCCTCAAGAATTCATTTCAAGTGTTTTATAAAAATCATTTTCCATATAAGATGACATTATTTCATATGTGTATGTTTAATGTATAATGTATCTATGATTTACATGGTTTTAATTTTCATATGATGAAATATCCATTTGTTTTATATAGATTATGTGATGATTGGATGATGATTATCAAACCCATTTTATTCTTTGGGTTATGATGAATGATTTCTATTTATTTTGTGGCACAAGTAAAAATGATTTTATTATGAGATGGGTGGGACCTATATCTCTCTCCAATGCATTGGGTAAAGATTTATATCTCAGGGGATAGACATGGATGGAATGGTATGTTAATCTGGTTCAGTGTTACAGGAATGAAACGAGGAGTGAACTCAATTCAGAAAGGGACTTTGTCCACTAAGATGGTCTTTGCAACAATGCCGTGTCTATGATGGAAATCATAACATGTGCTGAATGGTTTCCAAAATTACATGTTTTATTCCCATTATATTTTATCATGGTTTATGTTCCATTATGATATATGCCTTACGTACTTCCAAGATTTATATCTTTGCTCAAGGTTTTAATGTTTAGATTTCATGTTCAAGTTTTTGCTTTGAAATGTTTATGGATTGTTTTTTGTTCTCTATGGTTGCCCTTACTGAGCATTTGAGCTCACACTTTTTATGTTTTGTTTTCCCCAAGAAATAAAGAACTTTTTTAGGTAAGGAAACGAAACGGGGAAGATCGTTTTGGGAGATGTTGAAGTTATTTCAACATGATTAGATTTTTATATTCTGAGATTCCAAAGACAATAAACTATTACGACCCTTATATATATGTTTTTGTTATGTACTAAGTATTCTTAAAAAGTAATGTAATGTCCATGTACGCCAAGATTTGGGTCTCTACAGTTTGTATTATAGGAAAGGTTTAGATAGCCTTTGGAAACTAGGATGCAAAAATGTTAATGAGATCCCTAGAGATATTTCTAAGGTATGTCTAGGGATGTCCCTAAGGATAAGTATACGTATAGGATATAGTCCATGAACTACGGTAATGATATTAGAATTTAACCTAAGATGTTAGATATTGAGGGTCCTCCCCCATTACTATGTTTTTTTCCCAAGAATGATTTTTGCCACTCACACTATTCTTTTTGGGTTTTAGAAAATGGCTGGATATAGGAAGATTCATGATAATGGAGGATATGGCGGACAATGGAATGATATTCATCACGAGAAACCAAATGAAACGGGACTTGGAAGTCCAAATATAGTTATTATGCCTAATCAGCAATCACATAATATGATCAATAATCTCAACATTTGGTATGTTTCCTGACTCAGATAATAAGACAAAGATGGAGTTTCATGATGATCATAGTGGAATGAAAGATCAATTTCCCTCATGTAAATCATGTTGGAAGAGGCATCGGGGAGATTGTTTCAATGGAACAGGAAGATGCTTTGGGTGTGGAAAAGAAGAACACAAAGCTATTAAGTGCAAATGTAAAGGTTCAATTAACACCATGGATGAGGATAATGGTATTTCTACGACATCAACAATGGTTAAATGTTTTAAATATGGAATGTACAGGCATTATGCAAACCAATTCCCTAAGGGAATGTCTCATGAAGAGAATCAGTACGGTCGTATGGGTAGTATTTATGATAATGATGATGAAGAGACTAAAAATTATATGTGAGATGAAAGAATTTTTGAAGCTTGGAAAATAGTTTAAGAAGGTAGTGGAATGATTACATGTTTATTAAGTGTAATGTTGTATAAGTAATCTCATGGAACTATGGAATAAAGAGAAATCTAAGGATTGTCACACTATTGTCATTCCTTATGTTTTGATAGTGTATGATTAATGTTTCAAGTAACCATGAAATGTTATTCATATATTTTTGGAAAGTAGTTGATATGCGCATAATGAAGGGATAGGGAGAAAATTAAATGTTTGATAGTATTCATGTGCTCATGACTGATATAAGAAGAAGGTTATATCATTGTTTGAGTATATAGAATATTTGGATTTTGGTATGTGGAATGAGTTAACTTTTGATAGCATTCCTGTTTTCAAAAAGGTTTAATGGGTATTCATTTTTTAATAGAATACATTATTAAGGTATTCACACGATTGGAATGTGACCAACAAGATATATGGGGGATAAATGATGGTATTCACAACTTTGGTTGATGTCATTCCATGTAATCATTTTCTTTATACTATGAGCATGGACTGAAGTATTTTAGATAACCCTAAAGATTGGAATGGATTATATTGGACATAAGTTAGTATTGTTTAAGGATATAAATTTTTTCGATATTATTGATGGGAAGTTATAGTAATGTAGTTTTAGAAAAAAGACAACCTGCAGGACGGGTGACGGCCCATCGCGTCGGACAAGGCTATGGGAATCGAACCCACAACCGAAGGGCGACTGGCCTTTATCTCCTACCACAGGCCTACAGGAAGTCCCTGTTTAGTAGAAGCTATTTTTATTATATTAAGCAGTATGAAATATGAAGTATAAGTCAATTTTAGGAACCATATATGATTCATCTCACTATAGATGGACTTACGTATTTTTGATAACTTTTATAACCTTTTGTTTGAGACAAATGTAATGACGCATCATTTAATCACATGATCTACAAACACTTCACGAATGACAAATTCAACTTGATTTCGTTAAGAGATGAAGTGGAAATTTTCAAAAGAACGACCAATAGTGACATTGTACAAAAATCAGGAAAGTATTTCTTCTAATTCCAATTTCATAATCATTAGGGAAATGATCATGAAAACCAAAAATGTTGCCCTAGTGCCCATTTATCTGATGAATCAGATGGTACCTTATATCATCACAAATCTATGGCATTGTGATTGATGGCTTTTTCATAGCCATGTTCTCTACCACTCTCTATCAGAACTTGATGGTTATATTTTTCTTCCATATCCATATTTTTACATATGTTCTCCTACATGGAAACCTAGTGATGAGTTAATTTGGGTAAATGTTACATTTCATACTTTAGTTTTTATAAGTCATGTTTTGGTATTCCTTTTTATGATGTGGGTTTCTATTAAACAAACTTTCGAGTAGTAAACTATTTATAACCCTGATGAATTTTGAGGGAGAAATTCATTTTAAGGGGGGTAAAATGTAACACCCCGAGATTTTATGAAAAATATTCCATTTAATTTCATTAATGGCTTGTGTTGTACGCTACACCAAATAATTCTTTCACAACATGCATCCCTGACATGTCTTGCAGTACACGTAATCACGACCTTCCACAATAGCGTGTGTTGTACGCAATACTGAGTTTCACTAAACAACGATATGTTATATGAATTACCCGTTATGAATATTATCAACTATATTTTGAATTTTATGACATTAGTATTCATCTTCTACATTTTCTAGAACATGGTATGAGAACAAAATCAATTTTTCGAGTAAAATAAGTAATTTTAAAAAAAATGTAGTTTTGCCTCCTTTTGATGGTGCACCCAAATTAAATATTGTTTTTGAATTTTATATAAGTTAAATTTGACGAGATAAATTTATTCTTTGGAATCAGGGTATAAAAATTTACTTTGGAAAAAAATTTCATATTATTCTGATAACTTTCTTATTTTAATGAATAGTAAAAACATGCTATATTTTAATTTAAAAAAACTTTTTTCATCACAATAATTTATATGGATAGATTAAAATTTTAATTGGGTTTAAAGTGTAATTAGAATATATTTTTACCATTTAATCAAATTTTGTTCATTGGAATTAATATCACTTTGAAAGTGCATATAAACAAGTGTCAATCTTTTAATTGGTTTTGTTTCTTAAAAACACGCTATTTGTTTTGATAATGGGAATTAAATTTAAAATTACTTAATGCCACTTATATGTTATGAATTTGGAAAAATAGAAATCAATTTTGAATTTTGAATATAAAACAATCCTTAGGCCGAATTTTTGGTATTTTTCTGAAATACTTCAATTTTCGATGAATAGTGAAACCACTTAGTGGTAGTTAAAAACTGACTTTTTTTAATTTAAATTAAATTTTACCTCTTCAGTGAATTAAATTACAAAAATCCAAGATACACCGTAAATAGAAAGGACTAAAATGTGGTTCAATGAGATGAAAATATATTTTTGGTGAATAGAAGATTTTTACTTTTATTTACCACGATTAAAATTAAATAGGGTAATTAAGGGTGAAAAAGATATTATTATTACCCTAAAACATGTCCTAATTCTATTGGAAAATTTTAATTCTACCAAAAACAACCATAGGAATAAAATATGACCATTTAGGACAACCTGTATTAGATTAGGACATTTAATATTAATTTATTTAAAGAATGGTTAAAATAGTTAAAATCAATGTTTTATAAGTAAATCATTTTTAATATAGGGTTATACATAATATAAATTCGACCATACATATTCGTAAGAAATATAAAACTATTTCCTTCATAATTGTATTTTATTTGAAATTTTTAGACAATAAATAATTTAATTTATTTATGACACAAAGATGATGCAGTAATTATCTTATTAATGAAATATTGACATAATTGATGTTATAAATACCCAAATAAATGTAATTTGAGGATTTTTATGAATTACACTAATTTTATAGGTTAATATGACATTTTTTTATTTATTTAATTAACTTTTTTTGAACAAATCATTCTGTTATGATTTTCACTAAAATCAATTACCAAATAGTGTCAAAGTTGACATAAAATAGTTTTTAAAACAAATATTATATTATTAATTGTTATTTTTTTCCTAAATATCTATGGTTCGAAAAAATGACTTATATAATGATATATATATTAATAATAAACAACTTGGGGTTATTTTGGCTTTTTATAGTAATTTTATTAACCTTATAGTGTAAGAAAACAAGAAGACATGGTAAAAGTAAAATTATTTAACTTAAGGTTAAATCTAAATGATAAGGCTAAAATAGAAACCTAAACTTGTCTAAATACAATTGTATGAGAGTATATCTACCCATCCCCACATTATCATAGAAATAAATCAATTTTTAGCTATTAAAAACTGAATAATACTTTATAATAAAATAATATTTTTTGTTTTTCCAAAGGTGCCCCTCTCCTCCCTTATAAAAGGGCACCTCCTCCCTCTCTTCCTCACCGTACATTGAGCCTTAATGATCGGCCAAACCCAACAAAATTATTTTTTCCCCTTCCATAGAAACATCGTAGAGGTTCTGGTATTCTTTGAAGACCAATTTTAGTTCCCTAGGAGAAGGTCTCAAAGATGCGCTTCAAAGAGGAGGTAATGTGTGTTACAGATTCTTTCAACTTTATTTCTTCTTCCACATATTCTTATTTAGTTGTTTCATTATGAAGTAATAACATAAGTATAAATCATATACTGATATGTTATTATAACTATGAAACAACCCTATTTCACCATCTATCCATCCTACGGAAAACAAAATCACCACACGTGCGTACAAACGGAATACCGTCTCCACACCATGGTGAAATCTATTTTTCCCCCAACACATTACATGGATGTGTATATAGGTATAAATAATAACTATAAATGTTTATTATAACATAATACTGATTTTGATATATTATACCATCCACTCAAATTCTATTCAATAATTATGGGAACGATATCATCGCTCGTGCGTATGTACGGACTACCCTCTCCACGATGCGATAAGATTCATTCTCCATGTTAACCAAACATGAATAATAATAAAGATTATATAATTATTAATAATGAAATATATTAAATAATAATTCTATTGGATTTATGTATATATATATGTATGTCAACCAATTAATTCCATTCAATTCAATGAGGAAACGAAAACAACGTTCATGCTTACATACGACCTACCATCTCCATGAACGGTGTATTCCTTTCCCTTTATCGATCTATTATATATATGTATATTCTGAATATATATTATATATAAATCATGTTTTATATTCTAGAATAAAGGAATCATGATCTATGTAATCATATTAATAATTACAAGTCAAAACACGGATGACAAATGAAACGATTTTAACCAAAATGCTCTTTAACATGGGATTTACAAAAGAACGGGTAATATAAAGTCATAATTGAACCATATATGATATCATAAAAATGAATATGATTCTTTAAAAAGTCAATGGAATTTTTTAAATCATTATACCGGAGGTTCGGATACGTACGAAGCATATCGGACCTAAGGTAAGGGAAAATCTCACAATCTCATTTTTATCCGTGATTGCTTATTTGTAAGTATTTACTAGTGCTATTTCTATCATCCATCTCCATGTTTTATAAAAGTTTTTTCATGTATTTATAAAGTTTTTTACCCATTTTTTGACTTTTACTACATTGTATGAAAGGAATCTTTCTTTTGTTTACCATATGCGGTACTTTTTTACTATTCCGACAAAAGTACGAGGAGAATGTTATTTTTAACTTAAACGGCGTGAATAGATATTTACGGTTCCATAATGCCTCATTTTCATTAAGCTTACCCTACAAGATTTTATGACTATTTTCATCAATATACTTTTCTTTTAAAAATTCATGGAATTTAGTGAAAAGAAAATGATTTTTAAGAAGAAAATATATTTTCCTCAATAATTCATTTCAATTGTTTCATAAAAATCATTTTCCCTATAAGATGAAATTACTTCATATGTGTATGATTCAAGTATAATTTCTCTATGATTTTCAAGGCTTAACTTTTCTTATGATGAAATATTCATTTGTTTTGTTTGGATTATGTGATGATTTGATGATGTTTATGAAACCCATTTTATTCTTTGGGTTATGATGAATGATTTGTGTTTATTTTGTGACACAAGTAAAAATGATTTTATTATTAGATGGGTGGGACCTATATCTCCCTCCAATGCATTGGGTAATGATTTATATCTCATGGGATAAACATGGCTGGAATGGTAAGTCAATAGGGTTCAGTGTTACAGGACTGAAACGAGGAGTGAACTCGATTCAGAAAGGGACTTTGTCCACTAAGATGGTCTTGGCAGCAATGTCGTGGCTATGATGGAAATCATAACATGTTCTGAATGGTCTCCAAAATTAAATCTTTTATTCAGAATATATTTTATCATTGTTTATGTTCCATTATGATATATTCCTTACATACATCCAAGATTTATGTCCTTTCTCATGTTTTTAATGATTAGATTTCATGTTAAAGTTTTTTCTTCCAAATGTTTATGGATTGTTTTATGTTCTCTATGTTTTCCCTTACTGAGCATTTTAGCTCACCCTTTTTATGTTTTATTATCCCCAGTAAATAAACAAAGGTTTTAGGTAAGGAAAAAAAGGGGAAGATCGTTATGGGAGATGTTTAAGATATTTCAACATGATTAGATGTTTATATTCCAAGTTTCTAAAGACACTAAACTATTATGGTCCTTGTGTGTCTGTTTTTGTTATGTACTAAGTATTCCGAAAATGTAATGTAATGTCCATGTACGTCAAGATTTGGGTAACTACAGTAAGACTATGTGAAATACATTGGAACCTAATACATGAGGCCTATATTTTTCTTGAAATAAACTATTAGTTGTTGAATACAATTTTAATTAACTAAATTAAAACGGCAGATGGAATCAATGAAAATATGGAAAATTGTGTCAACATTTTTGGATATCTTCTTGTTGGTGAAACGAAGAAGAAAATTATAATAATGGATTTATAGATATTCCCAATGTATTTATTGAATAATTCATAAGTTCAAAGTCTTTGTGTTGAGATAGATTCATGAATTATTATGTTGGGATGATAGGGGATGTTTATTGCCTCTAATGCCCCAAAATGGTTGAAAAAATTATATAATGAGTATTGATGGGAAAAGGAATAAAAAATATGAAATTTACGCCCTATAAAATATGAGCAGTAGCCCAAAAGTTGTCCAATGATCCTAGTAGCAGTAATAGGTTGTTGGTTAGCCCTATGACGAGCAAGTGGAAAAGTATAGGGATGCATCTGGAAATAGAAGATCATACTCATTGGCCCCTTATTCATTCCCCCACCATCATACCACTAAAAATGATTATATATATGAAAAAATAATTATTAGGATAATAAGGTAATTTTATATTACCTCAAATTAAGAATGGAATCTTACCACCACCCCAATATATATCTACTCATCCCCAAGCTCAACTCCCTAAAATTTCATAGCTTCATTGAGGAAAAATTTTGTTTAATAGACTTAGATGTTAGACTCCAACTAAAAGCCATTCAGTTATTTTTTCCCACAAATAAATCTAATTTATTCTATAGGGATATCTTTTTCATATATATTTTTTCCACTATATACCCTGATATAAAAAACAATGTTAATAATCAAATATTCAACCTTATATTCAATGTAATAAATATCAATAACCTGAGATGGGTCTAGATGATATTGATGAATCCGTGAGGTGTTGAGTTATTCAAATAATATATGTAAAACATTATAGAAAACATATTTTTTATGATACAATAGTAAATTTTTATATCAACTAAAATAGGCCTACAAACCATGGCACTTACATTCCATTCCTTTGAATCCACCATTTTCCTTGCCTTTATGACTACCATTGAAAATATCATCCCCTATAAATGATATCAAAGGGGTGAATTATATTATTTGAAGGAAATTTTTACAAACACAATGTGGATTCAAACCAATTCTCTACACACTAAATTTATTCTGTAGTCTCTTTCATGAGGAATAACCCAAGAAATGATGAATATATGTATTCTATCTTGCCTAATAGAGATCAACATAGAATCCCAATTTGGGACTAAAAATGATCTATATAGATAGATTTATATAGCAATTATTATATTAAAATCCCAATAATTCTACATAAAATTCAAAAGAGCACCCATAATCTAGGAAAATTCTTGGATCATGTCATCTAGTACTAATATAGTACGCTTATGATGTTTTTCTATCCATGAGTAATAATTCATACTCCTTTTTTACTTTCACTCCCATTTCCATTTGGAACCCCAAAAAATCGGATGGTGATGTAGGAATTCTAACATAAAAAGACATTTTTGGGACCCTATGCAATTAAAAAATTCCAAAAATGATGTACTCTCTCAAGATCATCAAAACATGAAATTTTCCAAAATGAAAATAGTTGTTATACATTCATTGAATGATCAATGGAGAACAATACAACATCATTTTCTCAAGGTATCCTCAGAAATAGCCTAACCAATTCTATAATCATGTCATCTCTTTCTACTTAATAATAAGTAATTATTGGAAAATAAATAATGGTCACTAATTCCCACCCTTAAGTATCTTACTAGTGGATCATTATATAATGAAACATGTTGTATCTTGTTTTCATTCCATAAAAATAATATTGCCTCCACACCTCCCAAAACATATATGTATAACATAGATGTCCAAATCACATTGAGGAATATAAGTACGTCATTATTTTCTCATGAATCATTAAGGACTATGTAACAACCTAATATTTTTGATATATTTCTCTATAAATAAATGTTTTACTTCGATAGCTTACAATACAGAAATACCCAGGTCCAATGAAATAATAATATAAAATAATTTTATAACTTAGTTGTTAAATATTTAGAAAGAATAGAAATGACCATATTTTTTAAAAATATGTAATTTTTTATAATAAATATGTTTTATTTAACTAATAAATCATAATTTCAGAATATTCATTAAATACGTTTTTTGTTTAAAAAATATGTTTTCTTTATAAATTTTTATTATTTAAATTTGTTTCTAGAAATTATAAATAATTTTTTACCATTTTACAATATTTTATTTGAATACATTATATTTATTTGTAAAATAATCATTGAAAAAAATATATAGGGTTAATATATGAATTGTTTTTTAAAAATGATTTTTTGTGAATAGTTAAAATAAAATGTTTTCATGAATAATATATATTTAATATATTAAATAATATCTATTTTTATTAGGATTGGATTGAAAAGTTATTTAGATTTTTTTTAATAAACTGTATTTGTACATTTTGTATAATCATTATACTTGTTATTATAATAAAAATTATATTAGACTAAAAAAATGCTTATTTGAAAAACATTTTTTCACGATGCTTATTTGAAATTTTAAAAATTTATTTTCTTTCAAATTCAAAATTTTAATTTATAAAAATGGATTCTATATTTGTAATCATTATAAATAAAATATTTTTATTTTCTAATAATAATTTTCGGTCTTTATGTATAGTAGCTGAGGTAAAAAATTATTACTACGTTAAAGGGTAAATGTGTTTAATATGGGTTTATAATAAATAGTTAATAGATTATATGGTGTAAAATCATTCCAAAATCATATTGGAGGAATATAGTTTTGTAATAAATTATCTTACATTCAAATGTGATCCACTTTTGAAATATTTTTTATGAGTTTGATAATATTGTAATACATACATTTGAAAAGAATCTAGCTTGTCTTCCCCCTCCACCATAAAAAGACACTCATCCTTTTATTTAACAACACTAAATTATACCACTTATATATAGAAAAAACAAAAATTTATCTTCTAATATTACCTATAAATGAATTAAACATTATGTTATTATCATTGATTCATTAGAATGGTTTGTTAGAAGGGATCTAATATTGTTCTACCAAAAAAGTGGAAATCTTATCACCCGACCTCATTTAAATTATTTCATCTTTGAACTTATCTAAATATATGTAATAAATCATATAATTGAAAAAAAATTCTAAATATACTTAAATGGTATTATTATAATTTACCAATCATTATCCACCTCCTTTCAATTAGATGGGAAATTAAAATTATCTCCCGTGCATACGTTTGGAAAATAGACTCCACATAGCGTTGTGATTCATTTTCCATCACCCTAATACACTGATGGTTATTATTATTTATTTTATATTTATAAATTAATTTTATTATATAATTATACATATTTTAAAAAAATAATTATTTTATCTTTTTACCTTTTCACCCATTAATAAATTATAACATCTCTATTTCGTTCATGTGGAATTACACCTCTATGAAGAGATGTGATTCATTGTTCATTTTATTTTTATACCAATGGAAATAGGATTATATTTAATGAATATAAGTTATATATCTAATATATTAATTTTTTTGGTGAATTATTTGTTACATTTTATAAGAGAAAATTAAAAAGATGAAACATCACTCATGTGTTCATATGGACTATCATCTCCCCAAAGTGATGTATTTTATTATTCATCACCACTTTATTTGAATAATTATATTGAGGTATATATTGGATACATATGATAGTCGTTTCATAATTAATATTATATAGATGAATCAACCCTTACTCTGGTGAATGAACTGAAACAATCTAATAGAAACATACATGTTAAACAAAGTAGTTGTCTCTTGAAAGAGTGATATTAATAATGAATTTTCTTTAGATAAGAAAGAAGATGTTATATATAAATCCTATATGTCATGGTATGTATGAATATTGTTCATAAAATTTTGTTAATTAAATATTATTTTTTTATAAAAGGTGTTGAAATTCACATGAAGCAAAAAGTTATTTTAGTTATGGGATTTTTTAAATTACATTTTATGACGGGGTTTTTGATGCTTGTATTTAAACATAAAGAAATTATATGATATGTATCAGAAAAAAACTTTTCACTTCCATATTTTATTTTTATTCATTGAATGTTCATGGAATATGACCATATTCTACTATTTTTTAGTAAAACATAATAGGAATATGATTTTAAGGAAGATAAAAATAATTTTATCTTTGGTTGAGAATCATTTTCATCCAAGGCCGTGGTTTATTTAAACAATTTCAAATATTGTTTTTATTACAGTAATATTGTTTTTTAAATTAATTTTACACCTATTTTATATTCTATAATAAAATTCCACGGAATATTTTTGTACTTTTTTTATTTAAGGTACATTCTACTTGTTTCTGAAAATGTGAATGACATCATTGTTTTATTGTATAATACATGAGTTGAATTTACTTCTGTTAGAAACTATTACTGTTTTGAATATTCCATTACAATTTTTCACTATTATTTTCATATAATATATATTATAATATATATTATAATATTATAATTTTAAATATGATATTAATAATTGAAAATGATATTTTCATTAAGAAATAATCTTTTTATATATTAATATATGTCTTTATCTATGATAAGATCTGTTGCTATTTTTTATGATTTATTACTGAATCTATAGAATAATACTATCCTTATTATTTTTATCATTGGTATATGACTAGGATATTATGATTTTTATAAAACCTATTTATTTTCTAAAAGTTATGATGACATGATTATAAAACATATTTATTTCCAATGGGTATTCATATTATGCTATAATGAAATATTTATGAAAAAAATTTAATATTTTGGATTATTATATGATGATATGATGAATATATTTTCATCAGGTTGAACAATGTTGTATGGACTTCATTCTATGGTATGTGGGATTTAAATTATGTAGAACTCTTATCAATTGGGTGAATAATTTTATCTAATTAGATAATGTGAACTAGAATTCGAATCGACCCTAGTTTTATTAGGTACTCCTTCCATAATGATTTTACTGGGAGTGAACCATGTCTAATAACATGGTGAAATGGGTTATAAAATTAAATAAATATGACAGTCTTCACAGTGATCCTTGATTAAGTAAATGATTTTGTATTACTTATTCATATGCCTAAAACATATTTCTTTTGCTTATGTAGTGTTATCAGAGATTATGATTGATTATTAAAGTGTCTTCTCACATAAAATCATTCCATTTTGACATGGAAATTCACTATTCCATGATGTATAATCAGTGATGTTTAGATAATTAGGTGTTATTATTTTCTGTGATGATCATGTTCTCACACCCTTATTCTTATCTTATACTCACTTATGCTATTTATTTGATTTTTGTATGTTTAACCGTAACGAGAATCTAAGATCACCCTTTATTATTTATCTCATTCAAATGATATTAATAAATGATTTATATATAGAATATCTATATATAATACAATGTTGGAATATTTGTGATGGATATTTCTAATATCATTCATTAAATTAAATTAATTTGTTAATGGTTTTTAAAGACACTAAATATTTATGTTTTATAAATGTATAATAATTTATTATGATGAATATTCTTCTAATGGGATGTAATTATTATGTGAAAAAAAGTATGGGTCATTATAGTTAGTATCAGTACGTGGCTTAGTTAATATTGTTATATTATTCTTAGATAAAAATGTTGAAAACCTTGCTATAATTATATATATAGAATTACATTATAATTTTTTTAAAGTTATATATTTTGTGATTTTACAATAGATAGATAATTTTATGGATACAATATGTGGATTTAATTTTGTAACCAATGCATTTGTGGGTAATAATCAATAAATTAGTTTGTCCATTATATCTCTGTAATCATTCTAGTTTAAGGATTATTGGAAATTATTTAATGCAGGTTTAAACACTCCCGTACGACATGATTTGGATAAATCATGTTATCTTTAGGAACCATTATAAATTATTTGAACATATAATGGCCATGTAAATCCTTGTTCAAATCTATGGAAAGATAAATTGAAAATAAGGTGTCATTAATAAGATATCATATAAAACAAAATGGATTGTGTGCCTTCCCATTATAATTTTTGTCTCTCAAACTATGCTCTATGGTTTAATTTAATGGTTACAATATAAACAACCTGTATTATTGTTTATTATGATGAAAAATGAAATTAATGTCCTCCAAAAAAATTGAATTCAATTTTAACTAGAATGAAAATAAATATTTCTATCCTTACTTAAATTTCTCATGTAAGGTATCATGTTGAGATTCTAAAAGAGTAAATTAGGTAATGATATTCTATTGATCCCATGATGAGAAATCATCCACCATCTCTTAGTGGGTCTACTAGTATGCTAAGTTTTGAGAATTAAATTGATACCCTTTAATAAAAAAAATTCTATTATTTTTGTATCATGGAAAAGTTATTTTTTTATCTTTTGAAAGTTGAACCAAATCTATGGTGGACAATTATCACGAACATCATTCCCTCAAGATAAATTTAATCTATATATTTTAATTAATTTCAAATGGATATTTTTTAATAAATACATACCACATATTTTTTTAAAATGTCGACAAAATTACACGAGGTATAAAATATTGTAATAAATCAACTATACCTAAGAGATAAAATTTACTAGATTTATGAGATATGCTTATAGTATTATCATTGAACACAATAGTATGATTGATTGATAATTCATTAGATTATAAAATAGTATTTAATATGAATTATCCATAATATAATTTATTATAAATGAAAAACTATTTAAATGTGATAATAATATAGAAACCATGATTGGAGTCTCCCATAAATATCATATTATTGATATCAAATTAAAAATGTATTTAAGATATATTCTAATAAAAAATCATGTGGAAATGAAGGTGATATATCATTTACACACAATTTGGGGAAGGAAACATGGTGTAAATTGTATTAAAGGGACTTGTAAACATTTTAATTTTGTAAAATAATGACATTAGGGAAAATAGATTGATGTGATGGGATGCAGAATGTCAATGAAATGAATGATTAAAAATCATAGAATTAAACACCAACCACAATCCAATGTTTTAAATTAAATGAATATGAGGATTATGATTACACATGATTGAATCATATGGTTAATGTAGATTATTGGCCATAAGAACCTATTAGTCTACTGATATTGTTAATGCTCTGGACAACACAGCATCTGCGGTGGGTATTATAAATAATGTTGAGAATGGTACACATTAAATTTGCTCTATATTTAAAAATGAAATATTTGATTATGGATATACTAGTTAATTTATATCTAAATAATCTTTTAATGGTATCACATCACCACATCAAAGATTATATTTTTAGTTGTCTATAAAAAAATCATAATGGTATAGTGATCACACATTACTCTTAAAGAATATCCCTCAAAAGTGTTTGTGGGATTAAGAATCCTATAAAATCTGTGATTCAAACTCTAGTTGAATTTTAAATTATTTTGGGCACAGATAGACTGTCTCTATATAGATCACTAATTTATTTACAATGTTTGGAAGTAAAACCTGATATTCTAAAAAAAACCCATGATCATCATTATATGTGATGATGAATATGAACATCTTATGGATGTTACATTATTTGTATGGGTATTTATAACTATTCATGGGGGATAATTATCATAAAGGGAACTAATAGAAAGGGAATAATTGGAGACCCATTACACGGGTGACCTCTATTGGCAATATATATTATTACCCTATAGCGACAGCCAATGGAAGTTCTTATGCTTCCTGAAAAAAATTCAACCCCCACTCTCATGCTGAATCCCAAAACCCTACCCCCCTATAGTCACTAATCCCCTCCCTCACCGCACTACCACCATCGCACGTCCCCTCCTTCATAGAATTGCTGAGAGCACACCACCTTCACCTATGGCTCACCGTGGACGTCATCGCATGTCCCCTTCCTCGCCACACTGCCCATCACCTTCCTCACTGTATTTCCTCCACCTCACTGCCTCCTCCTCTAACTCCCTACTATCACCACATTATGTCCCCTCCCTCATAGCATTGATTTCTACTCTAGCTCCTTTCCACTACACCTCCACTCCCTCACAAAGCCACCTCCATCTCCCCTCCCATCCAGATTTGTCGCGCTATCCTATATGTACTAATATACGTTTTAGAGTTATGATTTATTGTAATTTACATCTCAAATATGACATAAATGATCATTATATGGATTTCTTGTGCGTATCAAATGATTGGAAATATAATTTCATGTGTATTTGGTATTGTGTGAATGAATAATTATTAAATAATGTGTGTTTAATGTGGGTGTATGAGAAGACTTCGCACATTACATTAGGTTGGATGATACCTCAAATGTAGGGTCTATATATATGTTCACTGGATTTATATTAATATATGTTTTCAAAAACAGTTTACCATTATTGAGTTTATTAGATGTCTCTCTGTGTGTGTTTGTATCCCATGAGAAAATGATTGAGTTTTGACAACATGTGTGAGATTGCATAGCCCATGAGACCCATCTTTGAGTTTGATCACATGTGTGTGTTTCTATAATATATTTTATTATTAATATTATATGTTTTTCCTCTATAAGATATTCCATATTTCATTGTGATGTAGTTTTTATATTTTATATTCTGTTGTTCTATGAATGGTACCAATGTTACTAGTGTACTCATCATGGCATAGTAGCCCTTAAGGGGGATCATCATAAGATGATGCATGATCTATGAAAATTGGATTAAGATAGATGATGGGGTATATTGTATTTTTTTAGCCTCACATAAGGTCATGTGATACTTATTTGATATGAATTTTTATGTGACAATGGGGCATGATGGAATTCAAAGACATCACATGAGACATGTATTTGGGATACGAAGGACCAAAGGAGTGTACAAATATGTTGGCCTTAAGGATTAATAGAGAAAACATTTGGGCCTGATGTCCTTCTATGGTTTGACATGATACTCATACCTTTTTTATTTTTTGGAATAATTGATGTGGCATTAAGGTTGACTAAGATTATGAATTTTTTTATAACTACATTTCTATCATGGAGCCGAAGTTTGTTTAGTGAGTAACCACTATAAAAATTGTTTTCTGTTTTATTTCAAGCACATTTATTTATTATCACAACATAAACTCTTATAACATTGCACATGTTTGAAGGAAAAATTGGTTGTTTCCTATTACATTCATATTCCCACTAAGCAATGGGTATCTCAATGCATGTGAAGACTTTCTATTCTAGGATACAATAAATGGAAATCCTCAGATGATAGCGGCTAGGATATTAATAATGGTGTTTAGAGGTAGAATGGAGATGGAATTTAGAGTGATGTGTCAATATTTTTTCACATTCATTTTATTTCCTACACTTTTATTAACCTAACACTTTGAGGGTATTTGGGTTTTTACAATATGACTTGAGATACAAACATGTATTATGATTTTTTATTGTTTATTGACTCTATTATGTAATTTTTTATCCTTTTCTTTATAGACACCGAGGGTATAATTTCTACACTGATGACATGTAGACTCTTAATACTAGTAAAAATCATCTTGTATAAAAGGATACATGATATAGGCCATTAAGAACACTGTCTTGGACCTTGTGATTTAACATGGGCCATCACATTGATTATCCCACATATTCTCTATTAATAACATAAGTCAAGATAAGTTGGTATTTTCTTATTATAAAATTTTATATATATGATGTAATCCTTGATATAGATTACATAGTTTTCCATATATTAGAGATTGATTGCTATCTCTAATGGTTAATCATTACTACCTGTGATGCAACAATGGAAGTGTGAATCCAAGGGGCAGTGAGACATTATTTGTACAAAGATATTGTTTCTATGAGTTTGAGAAGGCTGTATATATTCTTCTATGAAGTATTAATTGTATGATAAGGATTAAAAATGACACAAGTTTTGAAAAGGTATCAGGCATAATTATTTATGTTAATGAATAATGAAGAGTCTATACACACATAAATGTAAATGTGCATTGAAACTTTTAAGTGGAAAAGGTGGGCATAGAAGGTGTGTGTGTGAGGAAACCAAAAGGTGGAATTTTTTTTTGAACAATGTGTGTTGGTAAAGAAAATATGAAGTGAACAGTGTCATGTAGATACCCTGAGAAAATTAAATATTGTTATTGTAACACCCAAAATATCCACAATATGTTTCCCTTTTTGAATAATGCAATAGCTTGTGTTGTACGCAACCTAGAGTTTTAACACACCACGACCATCCAAACTAGCCGTTATGAATAGTAATACACAATTTTTGTGATTTTATATATTTTATTTTTCAAAATGTACTTCATTTTTAGATTTGGAATATCAAAATTATCATAGGGTGAATTTTTTGTATTATTCAGAAAACATTCAATACATGATGAATAGTGAAAAACACTACATCATTGTTTATAACAGACATTTTATTTAAATAATTATATATTTTATTTAAATTTGTTTCATGAAAAAATAGATACATAATACCTATATTAGTACAATTTAATTTGTTGGAGTCATTTTTTTATAAAATTATATATATATAATTTTATTGTTCTTTTTACCGTCTCCTACTCACCATCTAGGCATGATAGAAAATTTACATAAAACATAATTTTAAAGATTATATAAATTGAATTTAAAAAAATCCATGATACACGGTTGATATCAGTATGTAAAATGTGGTTCAATTAAATGAAAAATAATTTTTGGTGAATAGTAACTTTTGACTTTTATTTACCACGATTATCAGTTAATAGGGTAATTAAAGGTAAAAATGATATTAATAATAACCTAAAACATTTTCTAATTCTATTATATAAGTGTATTTTCACCAAAAAACCATTAGATTAAAATATGATCATTCTTGTCTAATTGGATTAAATTATGACATTTATTATTATTCTATTTAATGAAGAGTTAAATGTGTTAAATTCAATGTTTCATAACATATTATTTTTTAATATAGGGTTAAAAATATGATAAATTCGACTATAAGTATTTATTATAAATACAAAATGATTTCCTGCATAATTTTAGTTTATTTTTAATTTGTTGACATTGAATAATTAATTTTATTTATGACATAATAATGATGCAGTCATTACCTTTTTAAAGAAAGATTAAAATAAGTGATAATATAAATATCCAAATAAATGTTAATTGAGACTTTTGATGAATTAAAATAATTTTATAGGTTAATATGACATGTTATGGTGGTTTAGATGATTTTTTTTGATGCCATCATGTTTTTAGGACTTTATCAAAAAATCAGGTACAATATAGTGTCAAAATTTACATAAATGAGTAAAACATTACAATGTTATTAAATGATATAAGAGTCATAAAAATATAAGGATAAGCCAAAGGACTTATATAATAATATATATGTAATTAATTAACCACTTGAGATGTTATTGACATTTTATAGTATGTTTATTACGCATATGATATTAAAATACAAGGATACTTAGTAAATGTTAACCTATTTAACCAAGAGTTAAATCTAAAAGATAGGGTTTATCTTATGACCAAAACCTATATAAGTCCTAATGGTTTAGTGTTTTTTGACCGATCCCACTTTTTATTTGAAATAAATCCATTTAGAGACACTATAAACCGAATATGGTTGTATAATAAAATACTATTTAAGGCTTTCCTAAAGTGACTGTCACCTCTCTTATAAAAGTGTAATTCCCCTTCTCCTAAATACACAATAAAAAATCCAATTGGCATAGCCAAACCCTACCTAGATATCCTCCCAACTTCCCACACTTATACCTTTAAGTCATACTTTGATCATAAAGCCAACCTAAGGGACCCTTTTTATCAAACCGAAAGGAAATACTCGAAGAAGAGGTAATAATTTCACCACCTCTTTCAGTTTCCTTTTCTTCTTACAATTCTTCTTTCTTTGTAATTCTCTTACCAAAATAATAACTCGGATACCTTATACATACTATGATGTTATTATAAATATTTAATAAGCATATTCAATATTCTATCCCTCCAATTAATGACAAGTCACCATATTTGTATACGTACGGTTTGCCACCTCAATGTCATGGGGTTGTTTGTTATTCCAATACATAATTATATGGATGGGTATGATAATGAGTATAAATGATTTAAATAATAAATATAACATGTTTATAATTACGTATATATGATATACCATCCAATTACATATGATATCACCATTAATAGAATGGTAGTGTCCCTCGTGTGTACGTATTGATTACCGTCTCCATGAATATGATGAGATAAATTCCCCATCGTAACCATTCAAGATTAAATATTATTTTCTGATTAAAAAATAATGCTCAGGAACATAATATCATTCTTCTTATGAATAAAATATATCTTATGCATAAAAAACCTGGCTTACATAACAAACTATATAAATGAATATGAATCGATTAACATCCAAAACAATGCTACTAATGAAATATTTTTAACAAAATATATATTAGAATATCATATATGATATCATATATATTATATCTGGATATTGAATAATTCAATAAAAATTATTTTACTATTAAACAAGAGATTAAAATACACTCGATCAAGTAAAAATACGTGGTATGGGTTAGTTCTACAATCACTTCATTATCTGAGATTGTTTATATGTGAGTGTATACTTGGACAACTTTATCATACACATCAATTTTTCTTAAAAATATATTTCAAATGTTTTTTACTATTTACTAGAATATGGGAAAACTTCATTTATACCCTTTTGTTACCTGTTATGTAATTTTTTGTGAGGAATAATTATGTAGTTTTCCAAAAAAAGGTAATTTATGACCATTTCAACAAATTAATGTAATAATTCTTTTTTTTATCATATACCGTGGGTGATGTTATTTTCCTCTGTTATAACATCCTCAAATCATCCCATAAAATAATATAAGAATATTTTCAAAATAAATGTTTTCATTTATTATTATGTGACTTTTTAATTATTTCATAATAGAAAGAGATATTTCTCATAAATAGTTTTTATTTCTTATTTGTCAACATAGTTTGATTGATTTTACAGTTGTTTGAAGTTAATCTATTATGATACAAATCTACCATATTTAATTGATGGTTTCTAATATGTTTGACTACGGATGTGTTATTTTTATACCATTATGTTTTATGGATAATGTATTAACATTTCATGTGCTAGTTATAATATGAATTTTATATTGTCTTTCAACATTTTCATATTAGGATTGCATTGGACATAGTAAGTGACTGGTGGAGCTTGGTGTAACACCTCGATGCACTAGTAGGTCTCATGATAAAATGTAGTGTATTGGAATATGTCCTTGAGAAATTCCTATTTGTATTCTTGGCACGAGGATTTGACAATGTAGTTATAATGTCCGACATTATGCATTCTATCATTATGAAATTGGCTATTGATATTGCCTGTGATTATTCTACTAGTAGAATATCCCTATGTATAAGTTAATGAAATTATTCAATTTATATTTTCCATATTATACTGATGTTTATGTTTAAAAGGCTTATATTTTATTCTTAAACATTTCCTTTAATGTTCATTCTTATTTATGAACATTTATTTTATATTTTTATCCTTACTGATCATCTGAGCTCACCCCTTTAAATGTTTTGTTTTTTCCATGATTTGATTAAGTGTTTTATGGTTGACATGCAAGGATAGAAAAAAGAATACAATTGTGTTCAATGGGGAAAATGTATTTTTTTATGTCATGATGTAATGTAAAACTTTTATATGAATCTAGTAATTCCAATAGTACAAAACTAATCAGAATTTCGAGACATGATTTCATGTGATCATGCCAATTTTGTGTAATAATGCACGGACTCTGGGTAACTATGGTTGGGGACTTATAGTTGGTATCATAAGAAGATTAGTACAATTCTTGGAAGCTATATTTAGAAAAACTCTGATTAGAGAACATTAACCTCAGATAATCTTTGAGGATTAGTATAGAAGAACGTTCTAGTATTTTTGTAATTTAGTGATTTTGTGAGTTTTCCATGAAATAAATCTCTGTATGGATATGGGAAGGTAGTGGCAGATCTATTACAGATGTACCAAATTGTTAAAACTCAGACAAGGAGTTTCGGGCTTGTCCCAGGGTGTCCTGTTACATGACAACGGGCCCTGCTGCACTCTTGGTTACGACACTCCCATGGGATATGCTGAAGTTAATTCACATTTTAGTTACAACCCATTATGAAATATTTTTGATTATATACATCCTCAGTGAAAACTTTTTTATTACTTTGGATTATATCCATAAATATTTCAATTTATTATAAGTGTTTTACATGTTTTGAATTATGTATTGTGATTCATATACTAAACTAGTGTATGAAATTATTTTGAATTGGCACCTAGTGGAAGTAATGGAAACCGTATAAATACATATAATCCATATATGGATTTCCATATTACTCAAGATTATCACAGCAGAGCTGGTGATGAAACTAGTGTGGATCATGTTATAAATGTATTGGGACAACTCACTCTGGTTATGAATAATAACCATACCCATATGGTGTACCCTGATCCAATACACGTAGGATCAATTTTAGTCTGATTCATGAGAAAAAACCCCCAACATTCAATGGGACAAAAAATCCATTTGTGGATGAGAAATGGATAGGTCTATTAGATATAATATTTCATGATATGGGGAGTAGCGAAAGAGAAAAGGTTTTCATGGTAGGTTATCACCTAACATGAGATGCAGATCAATGGTAGTCATTAATTAAAAACAAAAAAGAGGATGGAGAACTATAAAATTTATAATTGAGGGAGTTTAAAGAGATTTTATTAGAAAAATAATTTCCTCATGACCATCGAGCAAATATGGAATGACAATTTTTGAGTCTAAGGAAAATGGAGGACGAAAATGTCGCAACGTATGAGGATAACTTTACAAGGTAAGCAAGGCATGCATCAAATTATATATGTATCCCAATGAGTTGAATTGATAAATTCTATTCTGGGTTAAAACAATTTCTTCATTGATCATTACTCTCACAATCCTTCTCATCATATGGAGATATTTTCTCATGTTCCATCAAGATATAAAAGGAATTCACTATGTCTTGCGACTTTAAAAGGAAAGCAAGAGAAGATGAGATCTGCTGAACACTCAGGAAATTTAAATAAGGGTGAGGAGGGAAATATTGAATATCCATCCTACGGTAAATGTGCGAAGAAACACCCTGTTATATTCAAGAAGGTAATGGGAGTCTGTTACAAGTGTTGTGAAAAGGCCACCAAGATCTGGATTGAATGGGAAATAAAGAGGATGTTAATATTGAATGTGACATCTGTATAGAAATGGGGGCATTATGCTAATGAATTTCATATGCTCTAAGGAAATATACATTAAAAAGGGAAAGGTAGAAATGACATTTTTATATAATCACTACTACTGAAGTAGATGGTCCGAAAGACATGGTGGAAGGTAATTTAATGGTTTCCTCATGATTATCATATGCATTATTTGATTTAGGATCCACTCATTGTTTTATATCTTCCCAGTATACTAAGAAAATTACATATTTCCATTTTTATTTAATAAGGGAGTTATCAATAAAATATACTATGGGATGTATCACTACAATAATGTTGTGTGATTCAGTTCCCATTATGTCATATAAATGTTATTTATTTTTTGATCTCATCATCAAACCCATGATTGAATTTGATATAATTCATAGAATGGATGGGCTTATAAACTATGATGTTAATATTTATTGAAATACGAAGAAGGTTACAATTTTCAATGATTATAAGGAGTACCTTATCATTATATTGGAAATGTAACCACCAAATTCTTATCTAGATCGTCCCTTAGTAGCTCTAAAAAATTCAATTATTTGTGAGGAAGAGAGTTAAATGTCTATGGGAGAGGAATGCAATTTTTAAAAAGATTACATACGTATTGAGAAAGAAAATGTTTATGTGATTCAAGAAGATTTATTTGTACATCCTCTAGAATTAGAAATTGAGTTTTCCTATGATTTAATTAATGTTTCAATGCCCATATATAATACCCCTCATTGAATGTCCAGTGTGGAATTAGTGGAACTAAAGAAACAACTAGAGGAATTGAGTTGTAAGTGATATATTATCCATATTGTTTCTTCATGGTGACCACATATTCTTTTTTCAAGAGGAAAGATGGATCTATGAGGTTTTCATTGACTAAAGGGATATCAATGCTATAACAATAATGAAAAACTATCCCCAATCTTGCATTGATGATTTATTCGATCAACTTCATAGAGCTCGATATTTTTCAAATATTGTCTTTCGATCTGGATATCGCCAGGTGTGTGTGAATAAGGAAGTCAATCTGAAAACCACATTTTGAATGAGTTACATTCATTCAGAGTTTACATTAATGCCTTTTGGAATGATTAATGCACCCTATGTTTTAATCGATATAATGAGTAGAGTTTTAATGGAATATCTTGATGACTTTATAGTGGTATCTATTAAAGATATCTTGGTTTAATAGAAAATATATGAAGATCATGAAGATTACTTGGTCTCTATTTTGAAAAATATCATAAGAAATGAATTATATTGTATGCTTTGAAAATTTAAATTCTTGCATCATGAGATTTCTTTTCCTGGCCATATTCTCTATATGGATGGAATCTCTATTGATCCTTCTATGATAAGAGAAATAAAAGAATGGACTGCACTGATGAATATAACTGAGGTATGCTGTTTTATTAGTTTAGCAGGTTATTATCAGTGCTACGTATATAATGTTGCCTGACTGGCTAACCCATTAACCATGATAACAAGTAAAGGGGTTAAAATTGTTTGGAAAAAATAGTATTAAAAATTTTTTGATGAACTGAAAAAGATATTAGTCAATGCTCCTATGATGACACTAACCTCAGGGAATGATGGGTTTCTAATTTATAGTGATTCTTCAAATAAATGACATGGTTGTGTCCTTATACATAATGATCAAGTTATTACCTATGCATCATGACAGCTAAAAATTCATGAAGAAAATAGTCCCACTCATGATCATGCATTAGTAGTTGTTATCATTATGTTGATGATTTGGATACACTATCTATATGGTGAAAAATGTGAGATATATATTATTCACAAGATTTTGATTTTTATCTTATCTCAAAAATAACTCAATAAGAGGAAATGCAGATGGATCAAACAACACAAGGATTATTATTATAATATAAACTATCATCCCAAGTAGGAAAATATGGTGGTAGATGATTTGAGCAGAATTTATCATGGAGTATTGAAATAGATGATAGTTGAAAGGGATTCTATGTTTATGGATCTAATAAATATTTCTATGGGAATAATCATGTTAGGTGAAACAAAAATACTTTTTCTATTTATTGGTAATCCATCATTACTACAAAGGATAAAAAGTTCACAGACTGATGATTATGAGTTTAAAAAGAAAATTAAAGCTATGAATGATCTGATATTGATTGTCTTCATATTTGAATATAAAATTTAGAAAATTCATAAGAGTAATTGTGTTTCCGACATAACTAATCTAAAAAGGGATTTTTGGATGATTCTCATATCCCCAATTTATCTACACACCATTGTTATACTATGATGTATAAATATTTGATGGAAATTTATTGGCGGGATAATATGAAGATATAGATTACTGATTATGTGTCATGATGTGTGGTTTTTCAACAAGTGAAAGCTAGAAGAAAACATCATAGATGAGTCATACAACCTATTACAATACCTGAGTGTAAATGGGATGATATTATTATTGAATTTTTCATGGGAATACCATTTACTCTTATAAGGAATGATGCAATATTGGTCATCATTGATTATATTTCCTAGTAAGCACATTTTCCTGTTATTAGTGTAGATTTACCACTTGAATGTCTAGAATGAATATAGTTTAATTATGTTGCAAGACATCATGGTGTACCCCTGTGGATTGATTATGATCATGATCCCCATTTTCTTCAAGATGCTAGAAAAGCACCCAGAAGGCCCGGGATATTGAACTTCTTTTTTATCACTGCCTACCACCCTCAAACTGATGGACAATACGAACACACTATTTAAACCACAAAAGGAATTTTGATATCTTTCACACAATATTTTTAGAGTATGATGGATCAGAATTTACCAATGGTAGAAGTTTACTAAAACAATAGCATCCATTAAAGTATTTAAATGGAACCATTGGATGTGTTATATAGAAATAGATGTTGCACACTAACATTTATTGATGATGTTTGTGAAAGAAAACTCATAGGCCGTGGAATTTTTGAGGAAGAAATGGAAAAGGTGAAGGTTATTCAAACCCAAATCAATGAATCTCAAAGTAATCAAATGATAAATGACAATAAATAAAGGAATGATTTGAAATTTCATATAGGTGATCATGTTTTCTAGAATATATCTCAATGGAAGGGTGTTATACGATTCAGTACTAAGGGTAAATTAAGTCTCTGATAGATCTGACCTTTCAAAATTATAGAACAAATTGGATTTGTATCTTATCATTTGGCAATTATTATATGCCTTTCCAATGTTCATGATGTGTTCCACATATTAGTATTAAGAAAATACATGCATGGACCAACACATGTAGTCAACTATGGGGAAATTGAAATGTAACCTGATATGACTTACTCTGAAGAGAAGGTCAAGATTCTTGATATAAGAGAACATGTGTTGAGAATACGGATGACTCGTCTAGTAAATGTTCTATGGAGAAATCATAAAATAGTATAGGAAACATGGGATCATGATGAAATTATGATAAAGAACCACCCGAATCATTTTATTCTAAAATATTCTTTAAATTTTGAGGTTCAAATTATTTGAATAAGGGGATAATTAAACACCCCAAACTTCCATTGTATTTTTCCCATTTGAATACTGCAATAGTTTGCTCTGTAAGAAATTGGGATTTTTAACACACCACAAAAAACCAATCTAGATGTTAATAATAGTAATACCCACCTTTTAGAAGTATTTAAATTTTATTTTTCAAAATGGGATTTATTTTTTGATTCGTAATATCAGAATTATCTTAAGGGGATGTTTCGGTATTTTTATAAAAACATTAAAATTTTTATGAATATTGGAAAACGATGGGTTTTTGTTTAAAAATGATTTTTTATTTAAATAATTTTTTATTTTATGTCAAAATTGTATCATGATTCCTATATTATTTCATTGTAATTCACTGGAGTCATTTTAAAATTAAATAATATATATACAATTTCATTAATCCTTTTAAGGTCTTTTACCCACCTTCTAGGAACTTTAGAATATTTTCAAAAAACATAATTTTATCACTTCTGTGAATTGTATTTTAAAAGTCTAAGTCACATGGTTGATATAAATATGTAAAATGTGGCTCAATAAGATAAAATAATTTTTTTTGAATAGTAACATTTTAGATTTATTTAAAATGATTAAAAGTAAATATGGTAATTAATGGTAAAAAATGATATTATTATTACCATAACAGATGCCCTAATTCTATTTCATAAGTTTATTTCGACTAGAAACATCCATAGGAATAATATATGATACTTTTGGTCCACTTGGAATATATTAGAAAATATAATATTATTTTATATAATGAATAGTTAAAAGTATTAAATTAAAAGTTTTATAACTAAAATATTTTAAATATAGATTTACACATGACATAAATAAGACTATAAATATTCATTAGAAAGATAAAAATAATTCCTATATAAAGGTATTTTATTTATAAATTGTATACATTAAATAATCAATTTTTTTTCACATAATGATCATGTCATAATTACTTTATTAATGAATGATTAAAATAAGTGATATTATAAATATTCAAATAAATTTAATTTAGACTTTTAATTATTTTCAAGAATATAATATGTATATATGACATTTTAGGGTTGATTAGAAGAATCTTTTTTGATTTAATCATTTTTTAGAACATAAAAAAATCATATAACAAATAATGTCAAAATTGACATAAATGAGTTTTTAAAACAAATAATATATTAATAAATTATATATTAATCCCAAAAATCAATGCATCACCCAAGGGACTTATACAATTATATATATGTCATTAATAACCCTCTTGTGGTTTTCTTGGAATTTTATATTCTGCATAATAACCATATAATATAAAAATACATGCAGACACGGTAAATGTTAAACTAGATTACCAAGAGTAATATCTAAAAGATAAGGTTAATATGGTGACATAAACCTATATAAAACCCATTTATTGAGAGTTTTTGACCCATACCCACCTTATCCATGAAATATATATTTTTGGAGACATTATAAAACAAATATCATTGTATATTAAAATAATATTTTAATGCTTTCCTAAAGTGACCCTCAACTATATTATAAAAGGGTAATTCCCCTTCTCTTAATTTGACACCTCCAAATCCATTTGTCTCAGCCAAAACCTACTCCAATATCCTCAAAAATACCATAAAATAGACCTAGATGCCTTACATTTATCATAAATCCAACATAATGAGCCCTTTTGATCAACTCAAAAGGAAAACCCCAAAAGAAGGTAATAATTTCACCACCTCTTCCAAAGATATTTTCTTCCTCCAATTCCACTTTCTTTATTATTCCCCTACCAAAATAATAACTTCAGTACTTATAAATACTATGATGATATTATAAATATGGTACAATGATATTTATTGTTCAATCCATCTTATTAATGACATGTCACCATACGTGCATACGTACGGCTTACTGTCTCCACATCATGGTGTAGTTTGTTATTCAAAGTCGTCATTATTTGGATGGGTATAATAATGAGTATAACGAATGTATATAAAAAATATAACATGTTAAGATTTTTTTATATAATATATTCTATCCAATTTTATAATATTTCATCATCTATAGAATGGTATTGCCGCTTGTGCATACATACGGATTACTGTCTCCACGAACGTGATGAGATTCATTCCCCATCATAACCATTAAAAATAAATTTCATTTTATGATTAAACAAGAACTTTTTATGAACATAATATCATTCTGGATATGGATCAAATTCATCATATCCATAACAAACATTTCTTATGTAACTAGTCATATAATGTAAAATAAATCAGTTAAGATCCAAAAAAATTATACTATTGATATATTAATAACAAATAAATATTAAAATATCAAATATGATATCATATTAATGTATTTAATTCTTTTATAAATCCATAAAAATTATTTATCAATTATATTATATGATAGAATACCCTATATCAATGAAAAGTACAAGGTAAGGGTTAATTCTACCATCTCTTCATTATGTGAGGTTGTTTATACATGAGTATCTACAAGGACAACTTTGAAAAATTAATCTAAGAATGTATTTTTTATCTTATATGGTGGGTGCTGCTATTTTCAGTGTTATAACATCATCTAAGCTTCCCATACAACTTATTGTAATAATTTCAATATAAATGTTTTAATTTTTAATTACGGGACTTTTAAATGATTTCAATATATAAAGAGATATTTCTATCAAATAGTTTTAATTTCATCTATGTCAATAACTTTTGATGGAGTTTACACTTCATTGAAGTTGATTAATTATGATACAAATCAACCATAATGAATTAATGGTTTTGTGATATGTTTGAATATGGTTTTGTTATTTTTATACCACTCATGGTTTTTGGTAAAATTATTAACATTTCATATGTTAGTTTTAATATGAATTTTTATGTTATGTTTCATCCTTTTCATATGAGGAATGTATTGGACTTCATATGTGGTGGGTGGTACCTGATATAGCTCCTCGATGCATTGTTAGGTATCATGAGACAAACTACTGTCTTGGAACAATTCCTTGACAAAATCTTATATGTTGTCTTAGCATGAGGCCTGGACTATGTGGTTATGATGTCCGGAATTATGTAGTCTATCATTATGAAATTGGATATTGATATTGCGTGTGATTATTCAACTATTAAAACATCTGTTTCAATGAGTAAATGGAATTATTTATTTTAAATTTTCTATATTATGCTGATGATTATGTTTAATAGGATTTTGTTTTATTCTTATACATTATCATTATTGTATATGCTTATATTGGAAAGATTCTTCTATATTGTTATCCTTATTGGGCATCTAAGCTCACCAATTTCTATGTTTTATTATTCATAGGATGTGATGATGTATATTATGGTAGACTAGCATGGATACTCTAGGGGATATAAGTGTGTTCAAATGGGAAAAAAATGTTGTAATTGTTTTTATCTCATGATGTAATGTAAAAGATATGTATGAATCTGGTACATCAAAGGATACTGAAATATTCGGCCTTTCGAGACATGATCTCTTGTGATCATTTCAATGTTATATAATATGGCGCTGACTGTGGGTAACTAGGACGGGGCATTAAATTTATTGTACATACATAGAATACACATACATTTTAGGACACACATACTTGAAAATATAATTTCCATCATACATATATGAAGGACAAAAAAATGTACATGTATGTAGAAATCTAAAATTGTTGTATTCATCACTAATTGTTTTTGGGGACTTTCATCACAAATTATATTTGTTGATTTATTGGAAGGAATTAATATAGTCGTAAAGTTTGATAGTCCAGGAATGGTATTTGATGAATTTTTCAATGTACCAGAAATGAGGATTTCTTGTTCTGTTGTATCACAAATAGTGGTTGTTGGTCCTTCTGTTGCTCGGATGACACAACAGATTTCAGATTACGAGGCACAATTTTGTGCATCTGATTATGTAAATGCACAATTGATTGGTGTGTTTAGAACACTCTGGGAATATTTTCATCAATGTAATGGAGTAGGGGATCATACAAGGGAGGTTTATATTGAATTTAGTTATTTACTTTCTATTATTTTCATTTTTAAAATATTTATAATTTTTAATTGTTCATGGCCCCTAGCACAACGGATGGAGGTAGTAGCCATGACCATGCATGACGCATCATATTTACGTGGTGTGTTTATTTAATATTTATTATTGAATTAATTTTATATATTGATTTAGACTATAAACGTAGAGTTTTTGGAGATTAGAACGATTTATGTTTTTCAAAACACAAATGTTTTTTAATTTTATGATAATGATCACTAATTGTATTCTTTATTGTGATAGATAATTTCATAGAATACCCATTGGAGGATATGAGTTTTTCTATGTGTGCCAATGTTCTAATGGCCCAATGGCCTTATCGCCCAATGGCCTAATGGAAAATTGGGCTAAGGGCCGAATGAAAAATTTGCTAATGAGCCTAATGTCCGACAGTCTGAACCACCCAAATGGAAAAATGCCCCAATTTCCAAAATTGAATAACGCTAAAACATCCTAATGCCCCAACGGCTTAATTCCCCAATTGCCTAACACCCCAATGGACCAGCGGTCAAATGGCCAAATGGCCTAATGGCCCAATGGCCCAATGATTGAATGGATTAATGTCCCAATGGAAAAATATTCCTAATGTAATAATGTACTAATTTCCAAATGTCCTATTGTCCTAATAGAATATTAGCCTATTGGACTAATTATAAAATGGCCTAATAGCATATTCCAAAATTAAAGAATGACCAAATCGCCTAATGACCAATATTTTTTCATTATACCATGATAACAATTTTCCTACTGTGTTGCTAGAGTGTGTGGTATATATAAAATTCTTGTTAGTATTTTTGTTATGCATGGGATTAGCAAGTTTTTCATGATAGAAATTAGTAAATAATGTAAAGCCTGAATTGATTGGTAACTAATTAGACCGTGAATTAAGCATCACGTTAGAAGAATCTTGCGTTGGTTAAATTTTTAAATAATAAAATTGACATATTTCACATGTGCAATTGAAAATTAGTATGATGTAAAAAGATCTAGTTTGGAGGGGGACGAGATATGGAAGTGGGGGTGGTAGGCTGTCTAGGGATAATGGTTCTGTCTGAGGGGGGTTGGGAGTGGGTGTGCCTGGAGAGGGGGTTTCCTGGGGTGTGTGAGTGTGGGGGGCGGGAGGGGGGAGGGTCGTCCTTGGGTGGATGGGAGTGGTTCTATCCAGGGGGTAGGAGTGGGGGTGTCCATGGGTGGGGGTTTTTGGGGAGAGTGAGGGGGGAGTAGGGTCCGTTCGTGGGGGGGGGGTGCTTCCTGGGGTGAGTTGGGAGGTGTGTGTGTGGGGGGGGGGGCTGTCTGGAGGAGTTTTTAGGGGGGGGATCTCTTGGGTGAGTGTGTCGTGTTTCTTGGTGGTGGGAGTGGGTATTGGCCAGGGTGGGGGAGGGGGGGTTGTTTGTGGGGATTTTCATTATGGGGAGGGGGTTGTACAAGGGGGGTTATCCATGGGGGTGTAATGGGATTGGGACTGGTGTTGTCAGAGGGTGGGAGTTGTCTGGGGTGAGTGTGGGGGGGGGTCTAGGGGGTGTGTGGGGTGTTGGGAGTGGGGTTGTCTGTGGGGTTGGGAGTGGGGTTCTATGGTGTGTGGGGGAAAATCTTGTGTGAGAGGGAGTGTCTGGGGGAGTTTGGGGGGTGTCCCAAGGGGTGTGGGATTGGGTGATGGGGGGTACATTCTGGTGGGGGTTGTTCAGGGTGGGGGTTGTGTGGGGGAGTTTGGAGTTGGGCTGTTCAAGGGGGATATCTGGGGAGGGGGCTGGAGGGGTGGGAGGGTGTATGTCCAACGAGGAGGGGTTAGGCAAGGAGATTCAGTAATGATGTTATCTATATATAGCTCATTGTCAATCGAACATAGATGAATGGTTTCCCAAACCTATTTCCAAACCACCTCATCGCATACGAGAAAATAATTGAGTCAAAACTAGAGTAGAATAGTGAGCCTAATGGAATAATTGGCTAATGGAATAATTTCAAATTTGGCCAAATGACCAATTGGCTAAATGGAGACTTCTCCAAGTTCTCATGTTATTGAATGTACAAATGCCCTAATGGACTAACGCCCTAACGCCCTAATGCACTAACACCCTAACGGCCTTAGGATCGAAGGGACAATTGTCCAAATTGACTACTGTCCTAATTACCAAATGTTCAAATTACCTAATGGCCTATTGGCCTAATGGAATATTGGCTTATTTTCCTAATGACCAAATGGCCTAATGAAGTAGTTGACTATAGTCCTAATTTCAAATAAGCTAAATAGTGATCTTACCAATTGGACAAATTCAAAAATTCCCAAATGGACAAATGTCGTAACGCCCTAAGAGCCTAATGTCCTAATTGCATAATGGCATAATCCATTGACGACCTAACTCCCTAAATCCTTAATGGACTAATGAAATAATTCCCTAACAACCAAATGAACAAACAACCAAATTCCCTAACGGTCGAAAACCCTAACGGCCTGATGCCCAATGGCCTAATGGCCTAATTCCCTAACGACACAACGACATAAAAACCCAAAGTCCAAGTGGACAATTTTCCAAATGGACTACTATCTTATTTACAAAATGTCCTATTAGCCTAATGGCATATTAGTATATTGGCCTAATGGCCAATTATCTAAATGGAGACTTTTCCAATTGGCCAAATTCCAAAAATCCCAAATAGACAAACTCCATAATGGCCTAATTTGATTATATTATATATACTAACTGAATAAATATGTCTAATTTTCATATTATTTGTTTAGATGATTATTTTTTATGTTATTGGGGGTTTATTGAAACATAAATATTGGAAGGAATTTGAGAAGTTTGGATCTCTAGATATGTGAAGATGTATTTCTATAATTTATTGTTTTTGAGGATGTTGGTGTTTCTACTATTTGGAATTTAATATTTTTCCTTCTAAATTTAGCTGAATTTCTACTAGTTGAGATGTAGGAATATATTTTTTTAAAACATTCCCAGGTTAGAGGCCACCGATGGTGGTTGATAATTGGAGGTTTTCATCCAGAGGCCAACGGCCACCATTAGTGTTCTTTATAGGCCTGTTTTTAATTTATCTATAGTGACTGCCTATAGTTTTTATCATATCTCAACCCAATTGTGGCCACCATTAGGCCGAGCATTAGGTCGCCTATAGTGATAGCCTATGTCGGTCTCTATAGCCCTACAGTGATGGGCCTAATGTGACCACCATTGGTGGTTGTAAGTTAGTCTCTAAAGACCATTAGCAGCCATCAATACCAGGCACTAATGGTAAAATTTCTATTAGTATGGTTTGGGATACACTCAAAATCCATAATATTCCTATTGTATGATTATATAAATATGTATTCTATGAGGAAATTTCTGTTGTTTCCCTGAATTATTTTTTTTCTCAATAAAACTCATACATGATTCTATATTTACATCAAATAGCCCATTTAGAATGTACCAGAATTGAGTTTCATGAATTATGGAGGTAATTATATGAGGTTATTTACAGGGTAATGATATTCCACATTGAATCATCATTAGGTTATCCTTGTTTTATTTTTTAAATAAATATTTCTTAATGAATCATTTCATTGATTATAAATATCTTTACAAGGTCACTATCATAAAAATTTATCATTTGCCACAAAATTTTGATCAGTTTGATGAATTATGAGGAGCTATATATTTTTTCATTAATTATATTTGATCTATATTTCATCAATTAAAATTCAAGTAGGATAATGTATCCAAGACATAATAATAAATGATGTATTGTCATTAATAACACATTGTAATTACATTTTATGGTATATATTTTCTTATTATCATCATGGATTTATTTAATATAGACACTAGAGATTACCTTAAGTAGTTTTTTGTATTCATTCAAAATGGTATTCATATATAATTAATAAAAAGGATGAGGTTATAGACTAATTTAATGTTGTCATGAAAACCCGAATGGAGGATATATTATTTGATAAAATTAATAATTGTGATTTTTGACATTAAAAATTCACATTATTATGTAATATAATCTAATGTTAGGGAATATTGATGGATCCTTAAAATAATAAATTTATTGAAAAATGGCTCAAACCAACCACGGTATTTGCGATCTATCTATATCTTACATTCCTAGGATACAATTTTTTTTTGGAGAGATTTAGCATGTATAAATACTCTAATAACCATGTTAATAGGTAAGATATCCATGTTTCTTCAGACATATTAATGTCATTAAATTTTCAACATGATGAAAACATGGTTGATCAATGCACTGATACAATGACAACAAAATATTATAGGATTCATTATAATCTATATTGATTCCCCATATAAGGGACTATGATGTGTTTTCAAGAATAATCATATGTTTATCACTTAATTTTATTTACTATTGACATCTTTTGGAGAATAATCATCCAACTCATGATATAAAGTTAGTATGAGTAATTATTTCGTTAAAATTTAGGAGGCAATATTTTTTTGGTGATTTTTGAGATACATATATTTCCATCATGAAAAATTATGTTCATATTAAAAATGAATTATTTTAATATTATCCATGTTTTATTGTTGGATCTGATTAAATGTTAGGACAACCCAATACATTACCACCTAGGTAATGTAGAAAAGGTAGAGAATTATCTGATTTAGAAAGAACCTACTAGTTTTTCTATAATGTGGATCGAGATAAATCCAATAGTTCATGACTATATACTGTGGATCTTGATATAATGTGTAAATTGATGAGATCATTATTTCTCATATAAATGATAAAAAACAATATAATGTGATAGTAAATGTGTCCACGAATAAGGATGCTAAATAGAAGAATAATGTGAGAAATGTTCCTAATTTAAACTATTATTGTCATGGAATGATATGATTAATTAATAGAGTATGAGTCCCATCAATACAAAATAATAAGATTTAGTTTTTGGATGAAGGTCATGATTTATAATTCTAAATTCATATTTGAAGTACAATGATGTATACAGACTTGAACTAGGGTTATTTGAAAGAATACCTAAAGAGAGATATTGAAGAATATGTATCTTAGTGATTGGCATATCTATAAGTAATGTATTTGAGATATAAATATAAAGTGATGTTAAAACCATTAATCATAACATAATTAAAACGGGAAAATCATAATGGAATTCATTGATGGACTCCCCAAAACAACTAAATATAATATTATTGTCTGGGTTTTAATTTATATTCTTAAAAATTGATCACACTTTTTTATTCCAAAGACAATTTCACTCTTGATATAATTTCTAATATAAATTTTAATGTGGTAAATTTTCATGGTTATCCCATTCTATTATATTTGTTCAGGATCTGAGATTTACTACGAATTTGTGAAGAATTATTTAGAAATATATGGATAAACAGTTGAGTTTCAGTGCCATATATCATACTCCAAGATTTGGTTCATATTATGGTTCCATTAATACTCTATAAAATCTATTGAGATCACTCTCTGGATTATAATGGGGTCCATGATCAACAAATTCCATTAGGGGTATTTTATTATCACAATATTTTTCACTCACGAATTTATATTTATCCTTATGAAGAGCTTTATTGATGAAACCACATAACAACATCATAATTTAATGAATATGGAGAAAGATATAAATTATACCGTAGGATTTCTGGTGATATATAATAGAAAGTTATATCCATCATCATCACATTGGAGGAGCGTAGTATTGATATAAAAGATATAATGAATGTCATCAGAGAGGAATCTACTTTGAGGTTAGTGACATTTTATTCCTATAAATATATTATTGGAATATGGTTATCACATTTGGAATTATTGGATAGTTGATCCCTAGATATATTGGTTACTTTTAATATCTTGATCGTACAACAATGATTTTTTATATCTTGGAACTTCAATCATATCTCTCTTAATTTCATGTTGTCTTCCAAATATATATCCTAGGGAATTACATATTTGGTCCCAAATATGTACTGAACATGGATACTATACAATTAATGAATGATATAAATTATTAGGAATAACCATTTCATAATATATATTAAAGAGATAATGATTAGTAAGACAAGACCATAAACATGGTTATTATCTTATAGTGAAAAAAAAAACTCGAGGACGTAATATAGGAACAAATAAAATTGAAGTGGAAGAAGTATCCCAAGTATTTTGAATCATTTTTACTGAATTTAGATATATAAATTCTTTCATGTTTTTTATAATGTCTCACAATAAGATTTTATGATATACTTCTCTTAAAATATTTTTTTCAATGAAAACTTTTTATATGTGAAAACCTGGGTCTAAATGAACATTACTATAATAATGTGTCATAACATAAATGATTAAATAATTATATGAATATGAATATAATCAATTTCAAAAATCATGTATAAATATTTTATAAAATGAACATTTATTATTTAATAGAAAATAAATAAGTACTAAATTTTATATAAATTTATTTTACGCTTCAGAAATTTTTATTCTTTAGAATGGTAGTTATTACATTTTAAATTAATATATAATAGTTGATTTACAAAATTTTTAAAATTTCATCTAACCAAATGATCATCATTTTCTAAATATCCACTCCAGAATTAACATATTTTTATTATTCAGGGTTTTTTGAAAATATTTTTTTTGAATAGTGAAAATATAAATTTTTAAATAAAATATTTTTTTATGTTCTAGTATTTTAAAAATGAAAAGTAAATTTTATCTTCTATTAAAATGTCATTGTATTATTTTTTTTAGATAATTCAATATAAATCTTTTGGATCCACATGATACAATATCTTGGTATAAAATTAATTTTATACATTAAAATATATTTTCTAGAAAACTATTTTTCATCTTCCTTTGAGAAAATATTATAAAATGAAATTCTAAAATTAATATAGATTTAATTTTTTATAATAATTCATTTAGTCATAATCTTATCAATTAATATTCTTTATAACAGTTAACATAATTTTTTTTCCTGATAAATTTTGACAGAGGTAACAATGGATTATTTTGGTAATGGTTAAAAGGGATTAACATAGGTTATACCAAATAGATAATGGTTAGAATCAAATAATACAATTTATAAATACTATTAAATTAATATATTTAGTTTATATATCATATTATATCTAAATATGATACAATTAAGAATTATTTTTTCTCAAATAGGACATTGTTATTTTTTTATCGCTTGAAAATTTCCTAGTGTGCCTTCTCTGTCCCTAAAAATTGTTATAACTTATCTATTTTTTAAACCACATTAAATCATATAGAACAACAAAAATGTAACCAATTATCTTGTCAACATTACAATAAATGATCTAGAAGTTACAAAATTCTTAAAAGACCATTTTATGGGTATTTAAAATAAGATCTGATGGCTATTCCTGAAGAAAATCTTATCATATTACTTTGATTTTTTTAATTTATTCATCCTTATGTCACCTCAAATAAAAATATATTCATACTGAAATATTTTAAAAAATATCCTAAATATTTTATAATTTTTTTATTATTATAAAAATAACATTTTTCACCACATTTCCATCAAATGGTAAATGAAAAATATCACTCATACATATGTGTGGACCACCGCCTCCATGTAGCGGTATTATTCATTATCCATCACCATAATTAATTAAAGATTATTATGATGTAATTAATAATTATATATGTTATTTATTTCATTTTTATACTTATTTAATTATAATATCTCATCTACCATCATAAATCCCCATCGATTGAAAAATTATAATGTCACTCATACCCCCCAAGTGATTTATTTAGTTTTCATTTGAATTGAACATAGATAGTAATAAGTGTATATTTAATCATAATATATGATTTATGTAATATAATAATTATTATAAATGTTGAATTATTATTCAACTATCTCTAATTATAATATTCAAAGAGTGGAAATTTCAATTGTGGAAATATACAAACTACTATCTCCCATTAGAAATGTGTCACATTTTTCATCCCCATATATATTAATACTTATTAAGTTGAATATAATGAAACAATATGATATATGTTCTATTTTTTTATTATATATACGAATAAGACAATACCATGGTGATATTATAGGAACATTTAGATCGAAACATACATGAAATTGGAAGAAGTTGACACAGAAAACCATTATAATAATTAACAATTGTTAATAAAAGGGAAATAAGATGTTATATATATAGAATATATTGTTTATCAAATATTATTATTGACCTATAATATTATATATATATATATATATATATATATTAGGATACTTTAAGGCATACAATTTAAAATATGACATGTGTTAATGGATTTATTTTACAATATCATTTTAATAGGGAGTCTTTATTAATGAATTTCATATGAAGGAAATTATATGATACGTACCATGTAAAAAAATATATTTTTCTTATTATCTCGTTATTCATGGAATTTTAATGTAATTGTACAATTTTCAACTCATTATTACTTAATATTTATGGTCATTTTTTTAGAATATCATTATTTATTTTTATTTGTTTCAGAATATTTTATTTGATTCCCATGTTGTATTTAAAATGCTATCTGTAATACATTTTCTAATATATAACATTCAAAAAAATTATTTTGACCCATTATTTAATTTCCTTAAAATGTATTCAATGAAATGTTCCATTCATCTTCTAAAAGATGGATTTTATTATTTTTATTAAAAATGTGAAATGAATATTAGTTTTAATGTATATGAAAATAATTCAGTTTTATTCCTTAATGAACTCTTTGTGTTTTAATATTTCCATTAAAATTTTTATGATTCTTTTAGATGGAAAATTTTCCATTATATTAAATAAATAATTTTATTTTGAATATCTGATTTCAACATGAAAATGTTATTGTCCTAAAAGAAATCCCATTATATTTCAATGAAATATTCCATTTATTATAAAAACTATGAAAATAATTATGATATATATGGAATATGATGCAACAAAAAATTTATTAATATTTCTCAATGTGACTTATAAAATTAATTCTGAATTTTTTATGGTACCCATTTATTTTCAATGTGTTTTGATTTAATTATTATAAAACCTATTTATTTCCCACTAGTTATTCTATGATGAGAAACTAAAATGTTTATAAATCCAATTTTCTTTCCATGGGCATGTTATGAAAATATATTTAATGTTTAGTTATCTTTTGAAACCCATATATAGGGTTTTTGCTAAGTGATAGGTTATCCCATAATAATATATCCCACCAATTAAGAATGAAAAGACAAATCTCATGATATAATTGGAACATGAATAGGGAGTGATCCCAATTATGTATGATAATTTACATACAATGATAGTATTCGAAGTTAAAATTGACTAATGGTGTGTTTGAATGTGGAGTGATCCTAATACAATTTGATATTTATAGCAGTGACCCGTGATTAATGAAATTATTTTTTACAATTATGTCAAATAAAAAAACATATTTCTTATTATTATGATGTGTTCGCAGGGATTACTATTAATTACTAATGATTATGCACACTTTTGAAATTCATCATTTTTAATGAGAATACTTATAACATGATCTTATATTAATGATCATTGAATGGTTGAGTATGATTATCTTAAGTTAATATTGTTTTCTCGTACCCCTATGATTTTCATACTCTCAATTATAAACATTTATTGATATCTCTGATGTTTACCATTACTGTTCATATGATATCACCCATTATTAAGTTTATTTTCCCCTTGTTATGTGGAATGTTATTAATTAGGGTATTACTATGAAAATTTCTACATGTGTTGTTTTTTTGTGGAATATTTTGAAGATAATTAAAGAAATATGTTTATCATTTATCTTTCTCCTAATGTCAGTAAACCTTATTTGATATGGAATTGATTTTAATATAATGTAAAGAATATTGATCTAATAATATGTAATATTTATGTTTAAAAAATTGGGATCAATATATAATACCACTCAATATCAATAAAAAAAGACATCATAATATCGAGACTAGCCAAGATGTGGCTTCCCATCTCATACGAAATCCATCAACATAATGGATTCTGAGACTAAAAGTAGATTCTCCAGTTCTATATCAATAAGATAGAATGTGTTAGATAAGGGTTTCAAATCAACACATCCCGGGTTATCATTGAAATCCAAATATTGCTCAATTAATAGAGTAGTCATCTAAAACTCACTACGTAATTTCTAAAGAACCTTGGTATGATTATTACTATTCAAATCATCTACATTTTCATTCCCAATCAAATGGTTATATACCATCTCAAAATGTAATTATTATTGTTATTAATCCAATCTCATCTAGTGATGTTTCAATTAATATTTATAGAAAATATATTTTTGGATATTATGATTAGGGTAAAAAAATTTCTCCAAAAATGGTTATTTCATTAGCACCACAAGGAATGAACCCCTTCAAAAAATTAAAATCTTCTGTCAAGTATTTATACTCATTTATACTCAAATTCCTAGACCCCAAAGGAACTAACCATTAATCATGCATCCTCATTGCACCCAATCTAATACCAATGTCCTGATAATATATCATGTAATCATTACAAATCATATGTTATGCTAGAATCATTGTAGAAGTCACATTCTTATAGGATCATAGAAAGTGGCCTCTTATCATCTAAAAACCCAAACATTACAATATTCATGGTCATTCATATTAGTAAAAGAACCATGTCGGAGTTGTCATGGATTTATCACTGATAACATTCAAAAAACTAGGAAAATATATGTATCTCAATGTTCTTCAGAATATTTCCAAAAAAAAACCATGAATATACCTTCTCAGGATCCACTGATATCCCTACCTCTAATATAAAAAATCCCAAGAGGTTAACTCATTTAAACAAAAACTATCATATATATAATTTTGAATATTTTTTTTTCTATATAGTGTACTCAATTAATATATATATAAATGACGATAATGTTCCATTCTTGGCCATATTATATAATTACTTCATAATAAAATGATAATGAAAGAGTTAAAATATATATGGAAGACCATATTCTATAAATCCACAAATATCATAGGCACCCTCATCAATACAGATTTTGTTACAAGGTACACTAATTGAACATGGAAACATAAAAACAACCTATGATAAATATTATAGGGCCACGATCCCTTATGATAGATCAATAGTCTTCTGTCAATCATAGAGAATACGAAAGAACCATTCACATGTGGATTCTATTAGATCCCATACTTATGGTTGTATCAACCAATAACACTCCATAGACGTATTGGAAGACCGATCCCAATCCTCCTATGAAATGATAGGTGGAAAAGAATGTAAGCTAATTGTATCAAACAAAGTATGTGAAAAATTATATTCCACAATAATTTTACCTCAAACCATTAACATGTTGATCTCATGATTAGTCAGTGTAGGATTAGATAAATAAAACTAACATATCCCATGGCCTTAGGCTACAACATGACTCACCTAGGACATATTCCCCTACTACATATGTTGTCCCTAACCTTTTCCCATGTCTCCTCTACCTCATCCTAAATATCAAGAGGAACCCTAGCTACCAAAATACTATGGCATAGTTAATCCATCCCTAGAACACAATATTAACATAGATCATATACTATAAGAATCCCACTGATCACTTAAGTTGTAGGAATGAAGATTCTCCAAAAATTCAATGTAGTGATACTTTTTAGGTTCTTGAGTAAATTTTGAATTAATAGTCCTTCAACTACCACACCACTGACATTTCACAACTTTATCCCCTAAAAATGTAGAAATTAATCACCAATTACTGTTAACCATCCACCACTATTGTGATAGCTCTCATTTTAGAGACCCTTCAAGCTACCTAATAAATCACAAGTAAATACTACAATTAAATATGTTTTCCAAACACCAAAACACCAAATAACATTCCTTGAAAGGATGTAATACTGTTTCACTATATCTAAAAAAGGAATGGAAGTAGAGTCTATTCACCTTAAACTTTATATAATAACATAGACCATCCTCGACATTATATCACAATCTACCTCATATCAAAATATGTATTGGGAAAATAGTAAATTAGTGGAATTAGTAGAATTATCCATAACTAATATATGTTTCTTCATTAAATTCATAAGTTTATATAACTATTATGATCATTATGTTTCATTAAATTATTACATCATGAAGTGGGTCTAAAACTAAATATAGGGGACCCTAAAATATTGATTATCCCACACAAGAATGTCCCAGTATAATCATTTTGTCATTAAATAATATAGAGTTCATGTTTCATTATACAATATATATGGGTTTCCAAATGGTCAAATAATGTCATCATCAATTAAACCCATAGAATTGTCTCTTTTGGACAACTCTCTCCGATGAATAGTCAAGGGTGTTTTATCTAGAAATAAATAGATATCAGATATATATGGTACAACCCATTCATCATCCCTTTATATCAGCTATATTTACGAGAAAACTATCTTGGGAAAATTTTCATCTAATGATGGTCAAGGAACTACATAGGGCTCTATCCCAGCCACCAGAAGGGTGTGCTCTCCCTCACCCTCATGTCTCGACACTATTGATCTATGTAGATTCATATCTCTACAATTCCAAAAGTCTATAAATCTTTAATAGCAAACAAGGTATCTATAAGGACTCATGTAAAATAGAAATGACATAGACCCTACAATATATCCAAAATAGGAACTCTATCAATCCATTCCCATAATACAAGGAAACAAATATCATTTTACACGATTATAATCTCTAGATCTTATTATTTATTTAAGAACTCTCATATAATTTGTTAAATAAATAGACATTAAAATTTTTATGGGAAAACACCTTATAGGTTGTTTAATGTTAATATATTAAACTATTAGATTCATTAATTAATTCATTCACTTCATTATAAATCAAAAGAATTTATCATTTAATGGGTTATGTAATATTTCATTATATATATAGGGGAAAAACTATCTAAATAATTGATGAAACATTAAATAACCCTCCCCTCCATACCTAATTTAATTTATACTTATTACCAAAATATAAACCAAAATGATATAATAACATTCTAAAATATAGAATCGGTAACATATAGTCCCAAACATAAATAAATATCCCAATAATGATGCATGTAATTTAAAATTGTACACTCATTTTATGATGTAGGAATGCATTCCCTCTAGTTGTACTATCCCAGAGAAAAAATCCCATAAACTAATAATATTGTAAATCATTTGTCTCGCACATGGTGATAATAAAATACAATTATAACAACCAAATTATAATAAAAATAAGACTCATCCTTGGTAAATTGTATTTTCTATAATATGTAGGATAACTACTCCGTGAAAACTACTCATTAATAATACTTGATAATTCCACACCCACTATGTAACCTACTCCAATTGTAAATCCAACAGAATGTTATTCTCTAATTACACTTTGTAATGTCTTCCTTTAATAAGATAGTAAATACTTTCTATATTGGAGTCACTCTAAAAAATCATTAATTCCACATTTAATTACATAGTTTTCCAATAATATGTGATGGTTAGTTATTATTTTTCTAGGATACAGTAGCATCTTAACAGAATGGAAATAATAATTTAATAATTTCAATCACATAAGACCATCTTGATGACATAATAATTAGGACAAGGAAGTGATGGTAAATGAATAATATAAGAATGTAAAAATAAAAATATGGTATCATAATGTTTATGATATCCAATATAAGAGGATCATAAATAAATTATACAAGAGAATAAATAATTGTCACACTAAAATTTAATGCTCCACATGATTCTAATTAATCAGGTATAATCCCATTATCGAGACACTACCCCATCTAGTCATAATCAACCGCCAAGAATCCATCACTAGCCACTCACCAAACATATATTCATGATGTCTTCTCAGAAACCAACAGATGGTAGTAGTAGTGTGTGAGTACTACTGAACAAGTCACCACTAATGGAACCCAAAAATATATTCATCCTATGATGTGAGTAAAAAAAAGATCTAAACATATGTAATTAAATTTATTGGAGATAATTAATGTAATGAAAAATAATTATATCTCGGATGTTGTGGTGACACCCTGGGTAATCCATACCTAATCCACTCAGTGTCAAATTCCACATAGCATCTAATGATACCATATTTTTTCAATTTACCATTCAGAAGACTATTATATAATAGAATCCAAAACCAATTCAAAACCATATTCATCATGTTTCAGTTATCTTTAATCCCAAAACCTATATTTTCCATGCCAAAACCAAAAAAATAGTCATGTCAATATATCTCAACAAGAATTTATACTGGCCTCATTTTCCATCTTTTCGTATTAAGGGAACCAATATTAATGGTGTTTGAAAATCTCTTCAATGAATTCTTTTTCTTTTCACAATGTCAAACTACCACCCAATGAATGTGAAACCATATTTATGATATTTTTCCAACTTCATAGAGAAACTCCATCTCACAATTATCATTACATTATATAATTCTATAGAAATTTCTCAATCACGTATGGGGATAATTGTTTTACAAGGTTCCAATTAATTTTGTTTTATACAAATACATTTATCTTATCCCATTCTAGGGATGATTCAAAAATTGGATTCTCTAAAAAAATTTAGTTTTTCTAATATATCACATTAAGGCTCACAATAATTCCCTCATTTTCTAATGGGATGTGTAGATGACATTTAATTTAATGAGTCAGGGGTCCAATTTTGAAATCATGGGTTCCCATTGGGATAACCATTCATGTAAGCCTAAATAGAGGATATAAGAAACATGATCTTATAAATAACCTAATATAACTCAATTCAAATTTCTATGGGTTAGAACATGACATGACAGGGTGAAGTCATAATGTATCATAATAAATGAGTGAGGATATAAGAAAAACGTTGGGACCACTAACCTTATTCATTGATGTTCATAAAAATATGATTTCATTCATTGTTGACGATACAATAGGATAAATGGAAAATAGATATGATAGAGGTAAATATTGGGAATATTAGATCAACATGGATTAATACCATATGATGGATGGATAATGAAATAATGGTTGATATAGGATTTTTAAACATTGAATAAGGTTTTTCTATTACTAATCAACCATTTCAAATTCCAAGAGTTTATATAGTTATATCATGAAATGATAGGTGAAATATGTGGCACATATTAGAATACTTCTAAACAATAAGGGGAGAAATCATGTAAGAGGTATTAATGGTAAAGGGGGGAAATGAATCCCCACACCTTAAAAAATTACCCGCACAACAGCATAGGACTGGTTCCCTCCAATGAAAGGCTATCTTGGGCTCACCAGATAGATGGTAAGCCTAAAATCGATACAAGGCTCCTGGTATTCGTACCAACTAGGCAGTGGACCTAAACCAGTGATATTTTGGGACTAAAATATCATGTTTCATTCTCAGATCCTACTCTTTTCCCAAACATTTTCCCCTCAAAACCTTTTAGCTCTAAAATAGGATTATATAATGTAACATAGATGGTTTTTTTGAAAAAATTTGAAGTGAAAATACATTGAAATTTTAATTATATATTACACATTCTACAATTACCAATAATAATTTCAATGTTACTAATGAGGAAATAATTATACATTCGATACTTACTTATTTTCTTATATAATAGTATAATAATTTATCATCTTTCTGTTCATGTGATCTACTATTTATGAATAATTACCATTACTTATTTCATCGAATGTACTGATTATAATACATAATTTAAAAAGAAAATACATTAAATTAATTATTAGTTTTAAAATATTATTCTCCCTTAAGTGAACACAGAACAATTAATAATTATGAATCCTTACCCACCCACTAGCCATGTAATAATATTTAGTAATAATGAATAATTATTATATCATTTTAAATATTTTATTTCATTTAAAATATAAGTTTTTTTATTTTTTATACACATAAAATATTTTATCATTTATAAAACATTACTATACCCATTGATAGAATTATAAAATTGCTCATTAATGAACTCACATTAAGACTAATAGTTTCATGAATATTTATTAAAAATGGGATCAACATATTCATAAATTTAATTATTTGTGCGTGCTCTATGCACAAAATCCATAACATTTTAAACTCATAATTTTAATCTATAATAATTTCATTGTCTATGAATACCAAATCAATATCCATCAAGAATATTTAATAACAACTATGATACATAAATCTTCCAAATACACATTGAATAATATTATTAATCACAGGGATTTAATTTTTAAATTTTAAGATTATAATTTAATTATAAACACTAAAATCATTATTTATATTAGATTTTTAATCTATTATTTTAAAATATTTTTGTTAAATCTAGCAGTGTTTTTTACATTGTTTAGTGTAAAATTATTTAACACAAATAATTTATCATTCATTATTCCATACGATAGTCTTTTAAATCATTCCTACATCAGGAAGATCACAATTACTATAACTAAATTCAGTCACTATTAATATTGAAATTATGCATAAAAATATTGAATTAAAAATTACATATGAAATGTAAATATTTATCCCCATGAACCATAATGAAAAATATATATAAATTAATAACAAACTATGTAAATTATTATCATGAATATAAATTTATGTATCAAGTAAATCCATTAATACAAATTTGGAACTCATAAACACCATTACAAAAATTTCATTTATTACTCAGGGTCAATCAATGTGGAATCTATCAATGCCATGAAATAAAACCCCATTGAATCACATTCATTTAAATGATCATCCAATTTTAATGTCAAATTTATATGAAATGATAACTCTAAAGAATTAAATCCTATGTCCTATGATAGAATGGAAAAAAATATGAAATTCTATGACAATATTTACATTATTTATATGAGAGGTGGGGAATCAGGAAAAAAAGGTCAAAGGGGTAGTTTTAATACATATAAACAAGTATATGTCTCGAAAAATTAGTGATAGGAGAGCAATAAACACATTAAAACAATATAAGTTTTTATATTTTTTTATAATGATTAAAATATTTCATTATCTTTTCTTGATTTATTCATAAATTATCAAAAATACATTATTTTTGGTCGGTAACCCCTTTACCTATCATTGGAAAACTATTCAAAATAATTTATTCACATAAATTTATTTCCATATTTTATATAAAAAATTTAAAATCTTGAAAATACAAGATAAACAAAAATAATAGTAAATTATACCTTCATATTTCAAATAAAATATTTGACATTTAAAATAAATATATTCCCACTGTATTATATTATATTAAAAAAATATGAAAAATTTCACATATAAAACTAAATGAACAATAACTTCAAAAATGATAAATATAACCTAATTAATTAGTTATTAATTTAAAACTTCAAATAAAAATAGAATTAAATTTTCTACATTAGTATAATTATATTTATTTATTCATAATTATTATATTTTTAATTAAAACATTTTGAAAAAAAATTACTTTTTATGAACTACTATTAATAGAAATTATATTAGGTTCTGACAAATATTTATCTATATAATTTACAACTCAATATTAAATCCCTGAGTATTAAATATATATTTAAATAACAATTTAAGTATATTATTGATCAGTTTAATATAATTTATAATTTTTGTTGTATCAAAATAATTTGTTTTAACTATTACATTAATTATTCCAAAAAGGTAACAAATATATTGTTATATACTAATTTAGATGATAATAGATTAACATAAATCCTCAAATTACAAAAATAATTACTTTTATTATCACATTGATGATAAGAGGGATAATTGATATAAATTATAAATGGAATATATATGTTAGATTTGAAAAGTAATTCCTTATTTTTGGTGATCTAGAATAATGTTTCATTTGATTTAAATATATTATATATTTAATGATAGAGGGATTTTTTTGGTAAAAATACACTATGTTCAGGATCAACCATATGACCATCAAATAAATTGAATGAACCACTAATGTTACTATGTGATAGAATTTAGAGACCATGAAAAACATTAGGTTCATGTATTTGATTGACTCAATGATATAGTCATATGATACTGAGAATCAATTCTTCTGACCTTGCAAACAAAAAACAACAGTTCATTCAACATATGGGTATTTAAACTAATAATTATAGATAAATTCTGAATTATTCCAACTATTTTATTTACCACATGAATTATTTCAATATATCAAGTATTTCTAATAAGCCATAGTATCATTTATTGTTTTTAATGATTTTTTGTGCATACGTTTTCTATATAATGGTAATTCTACAACATGTTCATTGGATCAACTACATGATGCACAAACACATCATAAATATATAACTATGAAATTATTATTCTCATATGAGGGTAACTATGTAAGGGTAATCCAAAGGTCCAAGTATTTCAAAATATTGTTTTATAGTTTTCACATATTATATAGGTGTAATCTCATAATATCTAAATATACAAAAGTGTATGAGAAACCCTACATAAATGAAACTCATAGACATTTAGATCTCCATAAAGGTAAACCAACTGTTACATCAACTATACTCAATTGAGGGTTTGATTTTTTGTATTTCCAATGATATTTAATTTTCAATTTGAAAGAGATATATTTTAGATCCAATTTTAATGAATTCAATGAATATCATATTTCATATTGATTATATGGATTCCAATATGATCATCATCCAAATATATAATTTAGATATGAGTTGTCAATAAATTTAATGAATCCCCATACATGCATGTGGATCCATGTTTTTCTAATAGGATATCATCCCTTTCTCACCCTATGAATCATTATTTTTCCTTACATGATTAAAAAATTATTGAAATCATCGCTACTAATTTTATTTTGTCTTTAATTATTTGAAACATATTTCAAGGAGAAGAACCTTACTGGTCAAAATATCATGATATGTGATTAAGTTATATTTAATTTTTAATAACACTGGAAACACTCTATTTTTATAAAAATTTATATTGTTGTTTTATATTCTCGTAAATATGTTATCATAATATATTTCATTATAATCAAGAGTATTGTAATACTCATTTCCTTTTTCTTCATTAATATTATTTCCCATGTACTACTATAGAAGAGGAAAGGGTTAGCCTAGAAATATTGTCTGTAGATAGTCATATTTAATTAGATCATTAATGAGTATCAATTTTTTATTATTAATAAACATCCTTTTATGTGGATTAATTCTATGTGGAATGTTCTAAGTTCTATTGTGAATGTATTTTCTTTTTTTTTCATTCACTAGGACAATTTTTGTTTCATTTTTAATTTTATATATATGAATAATTACAAATGTAGTCTTAAAAAATTATTCAATGATATTTAGAAGTTATATATGCTACAAATATACCTTTATAGGTTTATTTATAATATTTTCAATGTTATATTGGATTAGTTTATTTTTACTGTGTATGGATCATGTCCTTGATAAGTTATTTTAAAGTACAAAATTATTTATTATTATAATATTTTTCTAATTTTCTATATTATAAAACTAAGGATATTCTAAACTAATTTTTTTTTAAAATAGAAACTTTTTAAATTATAATCTCGAATATCCGACATCCTAAAATACACAATAAGAAAAAAAATTATGACAAAGAAATTTTTATTTTCTTCACACTATTATTACATTTTTTATATTAATTAAATTTTTACAAGATCAGGTCCTAAATGAAATAAATTACTATTAATGTATTTATTATTCCATTAATATATATTATAGACATTATTTTCATACAATAAATTCATATCCCAATATTAATTTTAACATCTAGTCACCATGTAGAGTAAAAACAAAACAATATCTAGAAGGAATGGCTTCTTAAATTTGGGAGAAATGGAAGACTGAAATGAATAACATAAAATTCATAGAAAGGACTGGAATGATGAATCCAATGATATTCATGACTATAGTTTCTAATCGATGGATATATTATATTTTAATTTGATGATGATGGATTATTTTTCGTCAATTTTTTATTCTTTAAGAAATATGGATAGCCTTTTTTTCTTTTTAAAAAACATAAACTGATAAAAACAAATGAATATATACATATTCAATGAATTATTATTCTTTTAATATGATCATATTGAGTATGATGTCATATTCATTACTTATTCATTCATTTAGTTTGGGGAATCAAAAATACCTTTGTAAAACAATGATTACCAACTTTTTATATCAAACATGTTTTATTAGTGTTTTCTAGAAAATATTAAATTATATTTATATATCGAAATGAATTTAATTATTTATGAATAAAAAATTCTCATTACACAATCCATCCCACAAGAATTATGGTGTGCCTGATGCATCAAATTTTTCTCTGTTATGAGTAGAGTTCAGACTTCTGTCATTTCAATCATTCTAAAAAAATTCAAGACTATTGAACACACCATGGTATGGATACATCAGATTAACCATTATTTTGTTCATCATATTGACAGTAAAATAAGAAGTAAAATGTAATATAAAATGATTATAATCAATATATAGAATATATTTTTCTCTCATATGAAATACTTTTTAACATTGTAATGGTGTTAAACAAAATGATGTTAGGAATTATGTTATTAATAAGATTTCATGAGAAAGATGTCTAACACCTTTAAAATTAACTAAAAAATATTACCATCGGGGAATCATCTATAAATATGATATCATATTTGGAGTTGAGAGATTATACACCTTCATAATAAAATTTCTGAAGAGTAACGTTCTTGAACAAATAGTTCTTATTCATTGTAAATCATTAGAGATTTGATAGTTTTATGGAATTGTTTTTAAGGTTGTTTCATATAGATACTTTTTTTCTTTTTTATGAATCTTATAATTGAACTGGTGGAGGGATTTTGGGTATTAGAATTGGAGAATCCAACACATCGGATCTATGAAATTTAGGGTTATGAATAAATAAATTTATCATCGTATCGATGTATTCTAAGGGTAGAAAGGAAATGATTATTCTGATCATCGTATCGATGGATTTTCTTGTATGGATAGAAAGAACATTAAATTAGGTATACAACTATGTATTATTTTAATCATGGATTCCCACTACCTTTACTCTTAAGGATGAATATTGAATTCATTTAATATATATATTATGTCATTCTTAATTTTATAAGGTGTTTAATTCTGGTTTGACTATATCTAAATTTTTTTGCATTATATTATAATGATAACTATTTTAATTATATTTATAACAACTGATTATATCGAATTGTATATGATACCAATAAAATATAATATTATATAATTGGATAATCCATGATTCTAGTTTTTCAACAGTGATCATTTAATATTGTTGAGTCTTATATTATTACATAAAGAAGAATTAGGTTTTTTAGATTGGTTTTTGAACAAAAATTCACCCATCTCTCTTATAAGAAAAAATCAGTTCTTATGATCAAAAAATTAATATTATAATAGGTTTTTCTGGTATATACATTCTATGTTTTTACTTTTCTATCACATTCATGTGGTTTATGTTTTTATGTAGTGTTTTTTCTTATAGTCTTTTTATGAAATAATTTGTATTTGTTGAAAAAGAGAATCTATTGTTTAATAAGATGGTAGGTATAAATGTATAATCTCATTAATGATTGAATTTGATCATACCACCTATATTTTATGGATATAATTGTGACTACTATAAAGATATAATCAATACCATAGTATCAACATAAGAGTTGAAATTTTTTTAATGTTAACTGGTAATTAAAATATTCCTAGAAAGTATGTTACAAATGTTTACAATATAAATATATTATAATATAAATTCAATTAAATAGGAAGAAATAGTCATTAATATTACTTTAATATAACTACATTCATCCATATTTTATCTTGTGAAGCTACTAATAGAGTCTAGAAAAAATGAAAAATCAAACATTTTGGGACATCTAATGCCATTTAAACAAGATGATATATTTTTTGTTCTTATGATAAATCCTCTATTATATATATTGGGAGATATTTTACAAGATGCACTTAGATTTTATGACAACTATCAACAATTTATAGTATATTATAGAGAATGAACATGATATTATTTTTTTGAAATGATTATAAATTTAAATTCTATTTAACGGGAATCTAATAGAGCTATTTTGGCCAATATGATGGAGATAACTAAAAATACATTTGATGGTCTAATTGGTAACCTCATAAATTATGATGTATTATTATATAGATATACTAAAAAGGATAAAAATGTATATAGTGTATTTTAATTTTCTACAACATAAAATGTTTCATCTAAATTTCATTCATCTGAGAATGTAGTGAGTTCTAAAAAGATGAAAAAAATTATTATAGAATTCAATTCTCGTTCATCAACCCATTATGATAATGAATTTTGAAACCTGGCTAGAAGTATGAACAAAATCATTGTATTAAAAGGCTACCAATACATATAAAAATATTCCTATGGATAAAAATTACAAGAATTATTCTAAAGATACATCTTTGGAATATAATACACAGGACACATAATTTCATATTTTCCTTAGATTATAAGAAACGATATAATGGGTGATATAAAATGGAAATGAAATGAATTATTACAGTTTGAAAGGTAATAAATTTTTTAAATCTTTATACAATTGGAGTTCCACTAGTGAAGATATATCTTCATAATTTTTTTTATAATAACAACAATTTAGGATAGAATTGTATTTGACTTTTTAGAAAAGTGCCTTTTGAAAATAAATGTCGTATTGTAATGTTACAAATAGCTAAATCCATAACTAATTTGCCTTTAAATGAAAATTATCCTTGAAGTTACAAGGAGAAAAAATTTACACCTTTTTTAGGAATAATCATCCAAAAACAATAATGATAATATTCTACATTATTATAAAGTAATTTCATTGTTTCCTAAACATTTAAAAAATGAAAATATAGGGTTTGTAAAAACATGATATTTCTAAAGAAAAACATGTTAATGATGATTAAAAAATAACGATTTTAATTAATGAAATATAATAACATTTAAAATTTCGTTATAAATATAATTTTTCCTAGTATATACGTATTAAATTTCTTGAGAATACTATTTCTGATATATAAATATTACAACATTATTGTATAAAACATAGTTTAATACCAATACCTTTGAGGGAAAAAATTAGTTCTAAAACTAATTCATGAAATATATATTTTGGATAAACATCAATCAATTTTTTCTTTTATAATGGGATAACATAATACGACTTAAAAACTAATAATAATTTGAATTTTTTTTACTAAATTGGTTATACATATCAAAACATAGTTTTTTTTGAAAAATACAATGTTCATAATAGTGATCCATTTTTAAAAATATTAAAAAGTGGTTGAAATTTGAAGGAATATTTTTATTTAAATATAGTTCGGTCACAAATATTTTATAATGTTTATTTTTAAATGCAATAGAAATTTTATAAAAACCATAAATTTTGATGGATTTGGATTCCAAAAATATTATTTTCCAGAAATACCGGAGCCATGATGAATTGGGTACTAAAAAAATAATTTCATCATTTTCCTAAAATTAATGAAAGTACAAAAAAAAATTATACATATATAGTGGGTTCTACCAATAAATGTCGGATTATAAATATTTAATTAAAAATATTATTAAGATGAAAGGTATAAAAGTGGAGGCGAATGATATTTCTCTTGGAGAAATAATTATTATATATCGGATTGAAAATTAATATTTTTTTAATAAAAACATGAAAGTTATAAAGTATGTTTCCATGGTTAAACTAACAAAAAAATATAATAAATCCAAAAAAATATTATTTAATCATACCATAATTTATCTCCATAAAAAGATTCCAAGATATATTTTTTACTTGAATGTATGGAACATCCACTAAAAAAACATCAAACTGAATGGCCAACATTCCCCAATACGGGATATACTCCTAAAGGATGATCTTACGATTATTGAAACGCCCAAAAATAAGTTGGATGTACTTTTTAATCTAGAAATATTTCTCATTGTTAAGGGTCACCCTCAATATCTTCCCCATAATTTTGGTAGCTTCATCTTCTATACCAATGGGTGACAGAACATGATTAACCACTTTTTCTTCAAAGCTCAATAGAATTTAAAAGGATTTCACAAACACCTCATTTTACATCATCTACTGAAAATAGACATAATCATCTGCGTTATTCCCTTTCAGCTTCTTCTCTGGTCATGACTCCATCGGATTTTGAATAAAATAGTAGTCTTTCATTGCTTTATGCATTCTATTCTGGTTCCAGATAATCCAAGATCTCATAGGTCATTCTCCTAGACCCTCCTCCTTTTTTCACCTACATTGGACTTTTTTCTCCTCACATCCACATAGTTCCTAATTGACTCATCCTCAAACTCCTGCATCGGTTCATAAAACGACTTTAGGTCAAAATGAATACACAATTAAATGGTTGTCGCGTCTCTACAAGTAATTTTCTTGATCATGTTCATACACCCTTAATAATTTCTAAAGGAATTATATCATATGGAATAGCCCTTCATGGGTTAAATTAAAGGAACTTACTAGCCTCCTGCAATACAACTACCCCCTGGACTCACCAACTCTTCCAATGATGCACCCATAGGCATATTGGAACCTCTATAGTCCATAAATTTATTCTCCATAGAAACGATTGACTCATTCCATTTCTCCGAACTCCATTTTTGAAAATAAGATTTCAAATTTGTCTGAGGATTATTTAGGTCTACCATCAGCCGAAAAAAGATGTCACTAACTAAGGGATTCCACTCTGGGTTCCACTTTGGAAAACCCTTTCCACTATCTATACATAAACTTAAACTTGATAATAGGAGTCTATAACATCATTAGATGATGGCGCCTTACATCTGCATAGTGCTTTTATACCAACATATATATCCCGCTACCTAGGTCCGCATCTAAAAATCACCAATTAGTGACCCATTCACCTACAAACCAAGCATTAATCAACCAAGGAATCATAATAATTTTTTTTCATATTCGAAAATAGTTATCCTTTTGTTATTCAGTCATAGTTGGGAAGTGTTATTATGACATCAATATCCAAATATGCGTGAGGATTAATAGGGTGGAAAATTATTGTGTTCAGCTATCATAGAACAAGAACCTACCTACCAGGTTCCTTGGAATTTTAAATTTAGAGAGATTTTTAATGTAAATTAATATTATAGAAAGATCACCTAAATAGGAACTGAGGAAGAAATGTGATTCATGGGGAAATAATAGTTCCATCTAAAGTGAATGAGTCACATCACATTTCTATTGTGGGCAGCGGAGACCTAATATTTAATCAGATTCTCTTCTAATGTAACCATTATCATGATGTTATTTCAATTTAGAAACCCCACTGTAGCATGAACATGAAAATCCTTCGATCCGAGCATGAACTGGTCAAAGGAATCCAAAGAATGACTTTTCTTCAAGAAATGAGTGATCAATGTGAAATTGAAAGGATTCAAAGTATAATTAAATTCTTTTATTACAATCAAGTGGTAAGGGAATATGTTGTACAAATTGTGAACCTTAGGTAATAAATAACATCGGGGGAATGAGTGAAGGATCAAGACATTGTAAAAGGAGTAAAATAAGGGGGAGGATCCCTTGATGGACCACGATGGTCCCTCCCCACTGGGGAGATGGACCGGATTAGTGTCCCCCACAATCACTAAGATAGAGCTCAACTCGCAACATCCCCTCGAGTAAGAATGTCCCCCATGAAATATCGTATTCCTCTATAAGTAGTGATTTAGAAAATCTCTTGATTCAAATGTCTAAATTGATATAGGATGTAATAATATCCTCAGATGAATAATTGAATTATATTATAATGAATATATTTTGAAAATATTTAATGAGAAATGTAGAGTAAAAAGGTCAAAATTTGAATTAATTCATTTTTCCAATTGGCATGAGAATGTTTACACCGTAATCATAGAAGGCCATAGGATCCAATACATAATTTACCATTGTGTAATGAAAGATAAATCATGTTTTTGGAAGATAATGATAAGACATATTAACCCTATAAAATTATATAAATTGATTATGAATGTACCTGTTAAATATATAACTGGAAACAAGTTTTTTTTCTAGAATATTTTTATTCATTTCAATATATTAGGATACCAAAGTAATGTTTTAAATATATTAGTGATGTCTCATACTTTGATACTCCATAATTAGTGTTCATGGGAATATTTGGTCCCCATAACTATAAGTATTTTTGGAAAATAATATGTATATTTTATTTGATGAATATACTAGATACCTATGGTTATATTTTTCTAACACAAAAATATGAATCCTTTAGTTATTTTGAAATATTTGTATATATAGATAAAAATAGGGAAACGTATTCTTGATAACTATTATAAGTAAACATTGTGACAAATTTGATAATTATGATTATTAATGTTTTTGAAATAAGTATGCACTTATTTATAATTGTTAGCACCAATAAATCACCATAAATATTGGGCATTTTAATGAATAAATGTTCTTCAACTAGATATTTATAGAACTATTATGAGTAAATAATCGGTTCCTAGAAATATTTGGGAGGTAATGGTTAGTAATATCTTTTAGTTTATAAATCACGTTTCAATTAGGCCATTTATTTATATAACTTATTATGAGTGGTGTATAAGAAGAAAACTAAACGAATCATACCTAAATGTTTTTTATATGTAACTTAATCATCTTGAATACAAATTAAAACATTCAAATTTTTTCATTAAAACCTGATTACGAAATATTTTAATAATATTCCACCACTTCTAATGCTTATTGAATTTTTAATAAATCTACTTTTAATATTCAAGAAATAGTGCATGATAGTTTTTATGTAAACGATCTTTTGGTTTTCAAATATCCCCAATCCACATCTCCAGATGTCATTTATAAAACTGATTATCAACATATAGTAGAAATTGATTCGCATAGTGGGAAAACTCAAGAATATTTTTATGAAGTAATTTGACATAGAATATTTTAAAAATACTTTTATTAGAAATACATTTGAAAACCCGAACAAATAGTCATTTTTAGGAACAATCCTACTAATAACATCATTGGTTATGTAGATAAATCGGTTATGATTATATGTTTCATAAAAAATAAATTGTAAAATTTATCTTTATTATCCCAATTCTAACATAATAATCCATATGAGTCATTAGGTGATGTGTATTTGGTTATATAATTTAAATATGAATACAATTAGTTTGAAAGTAATAATTTATGTACTTAAATTAAACGACCTAAATATACTTTTATAATTTGAGTAAAATTGGCCTTTTGGAAAAAATCCTTTTAAAATTGAATAATAGTTAGAAATATATTTTTTATTATTTAAATGAGATATAATGAATAATATTTATCAGACGAAAAATAATTATTCTTTTTTTGTAAGACATGAATCTATTCAAATACCCAAATCATATCAGTATTCTTAAATTTCAAAAGATTTGAGATCGATATAAAGTGTTCTTTATTTAATTTATATGTTTTGAAGGAAGTTTAATTTGAAAAAATACAATGTTTTAATAATATAAAACTTTTAGAACATGTTTATAAACTTACCAAGTCTCTATATTTACTTAAAAAATACCCTAGCGCTAGGGAAGAATGGTTAACTAGATTTTTATTGGATAAATTTTATAATGGAGTTGTGGATCAATCTCTTTTAACAAAATTAGTTATTAAACAAATTATGATTATAAAAATAAAAATATATATGGAATTATATATGGATCAACTCCAAAATAATTAATAGATTTCATTGAGGATCTTATGATTTTTGTGCTTGATATCAGTATGATGGGGGAGTTGAAATACATTCTATATATTCAACTCTAAAAAACCATAAAACAAAATTTTAACTCAAAAAAATATATAAAATAATTAGTTATGATATTAATGTATCAAATATTAAATTTATTTGAACTCAAATTGTTACATCCAATAAATTAGATATTGATGATGTTGTTAAACCCATTGATCAGAAATGTTTTATAGGTACGATTATATTTTTACATTATTTAATAGATATTATTCTATATATAATGATTCCATTATTCTTATATACTAGATATCAAGATAATTACCGAGAATCCCATATTAAATATATATATTGGTTTATCATTATCACATGTTAACTATGGATTTTTTATTAATCTATTCATCTTGAAATGTTTTTAGCAAAAAATATTTTTTAGATACAGACTTTCATCAATATAGAATGGATTTAAATAGTTCATATGTATATCTTTTCGTAAGAGATTATTTAGTATATTGATCATTATTGTACAACCACTTAGTAGTACATTGCACTTATAAAGTAAAATATGTGGAATCAATAAGTTTTTGTTCTCATATTTTTTGGAGGAAACACACACTCGTTGAATATGAAATGATTTTTATTAATGCTCAAATATGTCTAACAAAAACATTTCCATTTCCCTATTTAAAATCCCATAAAATCAATATTATTCTACGAAAATAGATATAAGACACCACTAACTTCCATACCACACACTTAGAAGAGATATAATTTTAAAATTCATCAGAACTAAAGAATAACATTCTAATATTTTTTAAAAACTCATTTGGTCGGATAGATTGGAATAAATTAAACAGTTGATAGAAAGGATCAATAATAAGTGATTATTCATATGAAATGATTGGTTTACAATATCTATATATTAATATACACCATTTCATAGGGTTGTGGGTAAATCAATTTATAAAAATAATTTTTATTTAATATCAAAAACATTCAGCTTCATAAATAGTTAATTTTTTTAAAAAGATTTTCTTATAATAAAATTTTTAGACTAAAAATATTCATGAATCATTTTGGAGTGTTGAATCACAAATTCCATTCAAGTAAGATATTTTTTTATAAAATTTATGGAAACAATTTTTTTACATACCTTTCATGAAAAAAATATTCCCTTGTAAAAATTTTGTATTTAGTTTTTTTTAAACAATGATAATGATTCTTCATTATAAGAATAATGAAGAACATGTAAATAATATAGATGAATTTCTCTAGTATAAAAGGTAATCTTTTATTCTTTTATTTTTTCACTAATTCATTACTCTAGTCAATAAATTCTTTTTATATTATTATTTTAAATTTATAAAAACAATATATTTTATTTAATAATTTTAGATTTTTAATTAGAATGATTCTCTATTTTGATAAATGTTTTTAAAAATCTGACTGTACACATTTATATTTCAAACATTCCTAGATTAATTGTCATTAGGGAGATCAATTTAGGTTTTAATCTAATAAATTTAAATTTTTATTGAATAAAAACTATCATTTCTTATGTATATATAAATGTGGGATTCCCCGTGTCAAAATAGGTTTCTAGAAGTATTTCTCGTAATTCACCCCACCCCTTAAAGTAACCATTCTAATTTATTCATTGTTCATATTACTGTAGAATATTTCATTATGGTGGGCACCAAGGAATATTATGTTAAATTTAGTATTTTTTATAGAACATATTTCATATAGATCATGGTTTGAAAAGTATCACTATATTATCTTTAGGGTTATTTCATTAAAATAATTTGTAAATTTCAGTGTTGAAAAAATTTAAAAAAAATTCAATTAGTTTGGACATTAAATATTGAGAGTGTGATATACCTCTTTAGATTTTTTTTGGATTATCATAAAGATAATGTTTATTAATCTGTGTTTTGGAAGAAATATATAATTTCTTATGAATGATTTGATTATTTAGTTGTTGTTCCATCAAAAGGAGAGTCATATTTACCCACACATAAATTTCATGAAAGGACTTGATCATTTGGTAGAATTAAGGCATATGATTCCATATTTATGTGTTATGAAAATTTAAGAAAGCTATCACACTTATCACCTGATGAAAGGCTTACATCATTGTGGATATAAGGGTATTTAATACCTGTGTTGGGTGATTGGGACACCCATACGGTTTTTGATATTTTTTTAATTTTTTGATCAATGTGACTAAAATTAACTTAGTGGATTTTTCATTTCATTTCTGTTGGAAAAATTAAACGTGGCATAATATTTTTAATGTTTCTTATATTCTCTTCTTTTATAAATATGTTTCTTATAATGGTTATGTATCTTTTCAATGTTAATAAATTAAATTATCTAATGAGATAAAACATTTTAATTTGTTGGATAAGATACAATTTAATGTATAAAGTTGGTTTTGGATTTCATTATAATTAAATTTGTTTATTAAGTGGACAAGGAAGTGTCTAAATCCCAGCCTTCTATGAAAATATAGATTTATTATAAAATGAAAATATAGTATAATATTATCCACCTATGATGAAAAAAAATTAAAAATATAAATTTATATTAGTAATACATGGATGTCCTAGGTTAAAATTTTCAAAAGAAACCTAGAGATCCTGAAATTGGATTATATATGGCTAATTTATTATCCTTAAATTTTCATGCTGATGGATAATTCAAAATGGAATAAAATTATAAGATAAAAAATAGAGGAGAAAATTGTTTTTGAATATTTATTGATTTATATTTAAATAAATTCTAAATAACCTATTTAACTATTTCCTATACCGATCAATTTATTTCGGATGTCATACATGTGTTGGTTGATGCCTATCTTAATCCTTGAAAATTTCCCCATTTACTAATAAGGGAAAAATTAATGTATTTATGGATGAAATGGACCATGTTCTTATAGAGTATTGAAAAGAATTGGTACCCAATTAGGTTTTTAAAATACTCTGTATAACATAATGAATATAGAGTTATATCTTGGGGAAGCATATTAAGGGAATTAATGAGAAAGAAAACGACTAGAAGGAAGAATAAAAATTGGCGATGAATATGATGATAAGAAAACTAATATTGGTGAAGGCTCAAATGAACAAAAAATATAATAATAAACATCATCTCATTTACCTTTTTAAGAATATTGGGATGATGTCTTAGAATGTAAAACATAAAAATAAGAATTGAAATTATTATCATTAGAAATCAAAGAAAATTAGTCTTTAAAGAAATTAGAAGAATATCAACAATCACGTGAGAATGTTTCAGGATCTATAGATTCAGATAAGAATATGGATGTTATAGTTTTTTCATATGATAATAATGTTTCAAAAAATGAAAACGGACAGATTAGTAAGAATTGAAATCAGATTTGAATCACCATAAAAGAAACACCAAGACCTTATTTAAGTTAATAGAATTAGGAATCAGTTGTTATTAAGATGTTTTTTAATTATATCTACTAAAAAAATTATATGTTAGGAGGTATAATTAAATTTTACCTTAATAAATAACCAATATTAATATTGAACTATAATAGCTTCAATTATAAATTAAATTACTTGATATTTTTATCATAATAAATTATCTATTTTTCATAATTGTTGAAAACATTTTAAGAAAGTCATATTCTATTAAAATAAAATATAATTGAATTGTCAAGTGGTTGATTTAATTATATAGTGATATTGGGGATACTTATTATCAATTTTTTAATTAATAAACTCTTGATAGAAACATAAGTTTACTTTAACATGTTATGATAATATATATTTTTAATAGGGTAATGTTTATAAGTGATTTTAGATAAAAAATTAATGATTGGAATGAATAAGATAATGTTTTGAATAATAGGGTGAATATTTTGGAGCAGGTGAATAGAATATAAAGGCCATGTGAAGATGAAATGATTCTTATCAATGATGAGAATAAAAGGTTTGTGAGTAGATATTTTTTTCAAGATTGAAGTACAGAAGTAATAAGTATGAGAAGAAAATTTTTTGAATCTTGATAAGGATCAAGATGAAATCAAAAATATGAAGCGTTTTGTGAAAAAAATGAAAATGAAATAATGAAAACATCTACATTTTGAAATCCTGATTAATACATTCTTAAAACATTTCAATGGTTTATGAATTTGATTATCTTTTCATCCAATACATTATGTTTTAATTGTTTCCAAAAACAATTATGTATGTTCTTTATATTATTTCATAGATGATTCGTTAGTTAACAAATAGATTCCTACTATATTTCAAATCATTAAACAAATTAGAAAACAATGATCACATTCCAATTATTTTTAAATATAAAAATGGGGATAATTTATGGAAGAAACATTGGGATATTTTTTTAATGGGTATTATAAACTGTATTATGGAATTATGAAATAATGTTTACTTTCAAAAATGGTGATATATTAAATTAAGGGGGAGAAGTTTTAACACTTTACATCGTATCTTAATAGAGTTAAACTAATGGGTAGTTGTGATTTATCTCACTGGTGTAATTAAAAGTCTCAATGGGTTATATGTTTTTCAAAGTAATTATTTTTAATTTTATGTGTTCTATTTTTCTCATTCCAAAAAATGGGTGATTATTGAATTGGATGCCTTACTTATTAATTTTCATACCTTTATTTTCATAAATCTAAATTACCTTTTTAAAACTATATATAATAATTTTTTATTACTAATGTTTTTTAGTATGTATTTCAAGAAAACATTAATTTATAATATATATACAAATGGTTCTGATGTATTATGAATATAAAATTTTCATTACACAATCTGACCCAACGGACAGAAGAGGTGTATGATCCATTAGATTAACCATTGTTATTACTAGTGGTTAAACTTCTTTATATTCTATCAGACTGAAAAAAGTCAACACCATCATTATGGACATGGTACTGATACATTAGACTAACCATTATCTAGTTTATCAAATTGAATATCAAAAAAGATGTCTATCAATAAATCCAAATTATATAATAATAATTTAGTATATATTTTTCTATCAGACTGAATAATTATTGTAATTTCGAAGGTGCTAACCAAAATGATGTTGGTCCTGTAGTTATTTTTATGTTTTCACATGAAATGTGTTTGAGTTTGTTTAAACGAACATAGGGATATTATTGTCTGAGCCTCATCTATAAATATGACATCATTTGATGATTTTTGAGAAAATACATTATCTTAACACATGCTATATAATTTTTCTTTTGTACGAACAACTAAATCATAGTCATTGTAATACATTAGGGAGTTGAAAGATCTACTAAATAATTGTTATAATTATTTCCATTAGATTGTTTTATTATTTATTAAGTGTCTTATCATTGTATTGGTTGATGGATTCTATGTATAGAAATATAGTAAATAATATCCATAGGATTGAGGGCCTCAAATTCTAGGATGATTGATGTATATCATTGTATCTATGTATTTCTATGATTGGAATATAAATCATATTCTGATCATTGTATCGATCATTTTCTATATAAGGATAAATATTCCATTATGAGTTGATTGAAACTATATATACATTTAAACAATATCTTATGACTACTTTTACCTATATGTTTAATGAGTTAATTCTATTTATATATCTTATAATTAATTGTTCATTTTTTATGTTGTGTATTTCATGTTTGTACAAGATAGATTTTTTCATAGTGCATTGTTTTAGAAAGAAGTAGTTTTAATTAAATTTATAATAAAAATATTATCATTAAGTTTGTGATATAGAGAAAAAATACTCTAATATAATCAGTAAATCTATGATTCTTATTCATTCACTCTAATCATCGAATACAGTTCATCTGTTTAATTTTTTATTTAACGTAGTATTGTGTTTTTGATTAGGTTAATTTTTTAACTACACATCGGAAACCCCCTCTTGAAAAACAACAAATACTATTATAATCTATAGATACCCAAAGATATGTTAAATTAAATGTATTTTAGATTACATGATATCATTAATATGATGATTTTACTTGGATATCCTATGCAAGAAAAAAATCATGTTTTGTGACTTCAATGATATAAAAATGACTAATATAGGTGAATGAAATTCACCATCAACAAATCATGTGACATGATTAATATGAAATTATTGGAACAAAGTTGAAAAATCATGATGTATAAAGGAGATATTAATGAATTAATTAATGATAATGAACCAAAGAATACAATTGTTTTACAAAAAACATATAAGTCTAAATCAAAGGATGTAATGATGATTCAAGTGGAAGTGAATTAGATTATTAAAGTGACAAGGATATATTTCATCATAAATTATGATATAATATGTTATAAATAATAATAATTTAATTAATAATATTAAACTATAAATGAAAATATGATAAAAAAGAGCATATCAACAAAGGAAAACTCATCTGTATAAATTAACCACATTGATTGTAAAATAATATTCAAAATAATGTATGAATTTCCAAAGATAAATTATGAAATAAAATATAAAAAAATGTAAAATACCTAGAAAATATATGGAATCAACCTAGAGTATATTTTCTGATAGTTTCCTTGATACAAATTAAGTTAATGATGAGGAAAATGAGATGGAAAATCAATCCTTTATAAACATTTCATCTAAGGTACAAAATACTAAAAAAAATTAATCCTTCTTATTTTAATTAATTAAAAGATGATTTAAATATATCAAATAAAGAACTAGTTGAGTATATTTCAAAACTAATGTTACATTTAATGATATAAAAGTAAAATAAAAAAACTGATGATGTAACATACTGTTATAATATCTGACCTTATCATTGAGAAAAGAAATGATATCGTGTTATTTAATGAAAAATATAATTAGAAATTGTTAAATGAAGAACCTAAAGAGGGTTTCTGGTAATATATTAATTTAGAAAACACATTGAATGAAATTATTATTACTCAATAACCAATTAAATTTTTAACTGTTATTGGAATAAATTTTTTCATCAATGGAATCTGACCAAAAAATATTTTAATTCAAGATAAAAATATTATATTATGAATAATAAAATTACTTATAGATATGGGATAACCAATTTTAGAATTAAAAAGACTGTATTATTTAAATATAATAATTATATTAAATATACTATAATGAAATCTTTAAAACACATTTATATTCTAAATTATATAATTTCTAACTCATATAGACTAATATGTTTTTTGGAAAATAATAATTGTAAAACCCCGACCCCTGAAGCCCTGAGCTGGTGAATTACTCATTAAATTGGAACGATTAAAAATAAATAAATCCATATGGAACAATCTAAATATTAGACTCGAAGATACCATATACATACATGTATCTCATATTACACTTCGAAAGGTAACACAATATAATACATAACAAAAAAGAATAAACATCATCCATGAGAACTCAATAAATGATCTCCTCCCCATAACCTATTGAAGGTAAACAAATTAAATTGGTGTACTAAAATGATTAGTAATGGATACTACATGCGGAATCTGGAATCAACAATAACATAATCATCGAAAATATTTCATATTCTATATGGCATGTTGAATAAATGAAAAACACATGCCATTAATAAAATGAGAATGAAACTGCATCCATAGGTTATTTAATAGTGAAAACATCATATATTGTAATAGATAGAAATAAATAAATAGATATTCTTATTAATTTGACATTATTTATGTGTCACATGATACCACCATAATATAGTAACGTTTTATATTTGTGGGTAGAAAATAGTCGGATTTTTGGACACAACATCGAAGTGTTTATCACCAATTGATTTGTCTCATTAGACATGTCGATGCATCAAGGGGATATAGTAGGTAATTACCATCAGTGAAAATCCCTAGAATTATTCATACTTATATTTAAAACATGTACAATATTCATTACGATATATTTAAAGATCAGATAAGAAAGAATCATCCATATTTCCATAGTTAAAACAAAATTACAAATAAACTCCCTATGAAAAAGGGTATATGACTTAACATAATACTCATATCCAGGAAACCAGAATATAGATATATAATATATTAATGTTTAAAATGAAAAATTATCTCAAATGGTCAGTGGATACAAAACATAGGAAAAACTAAGTGTATAATACCAAGTAAATAACATTGAAATGGAAATTGAGACAATGTCTCTTACCATGTTGTTATCAATCGAGTCGTCTGACCGAAAATTAATAACCCAAAAATTAATTACAGAATACCATGAAAATAAAAATAAAATAATATTAATATATATCAAATGGATGTACAAAATACATCACATTCCATAAATAAGTGACGAACAATAAAAATCTCATAAAAATAAAAGTGAGATGAGAAACCCCATACCTAATGCCCAAAAGAGTTCTTTCACCAATCTTGAGGACCTAAATAATCAATTTTAGACTCATTAATTTATATTTCCTGAACCTCCTAAAAATGTAATTTATTTCTTATAACATTATTATGTTCATTCATGGCCTTTTTGATGGGTTCAAGAGGTTCAATTTTTTTAATTTGGAAGAATGTTCATCCTTTGTTTTGATGATCATTTTACTTATATTCATGAATGGAAGTTCATTAGTTTTGGGGTTAAGCATCCAGAATTGTAAATATATATTATTAGTGAAATTTATGAATAAATTAAATACCTTTTAACAATTTTGGTTACATACCATTAGGATGACTTTTTGGATAAAATATTATAAGAACCATGATCTTCTATTCAGTTATGTTTTTTCATTTATGGTAGTTTTTGAGAAAAAGAGGAAATTTTGGAAATTTTCGGAGGACACGCCGTGTACTTTATGAGTACACGCCCTGTAATTCGATACCACTAGATTTTTTGTCATGGCTCGGTCTTGTCCGCATACACGATCATGTAAGGGTGACTTGGATGCTTCCTAAAGCGTAGTCGCACGATCCTCTGCTGCAAGGCGCTACAGAAATAACTGGGGATCTGGGCCTCGCCAAACGAGTATGCCTGATTCCTTCTATCTGGAAAGGGTACCCTTGGGGGATGACCATGGATAGGGGCCGGAGGAGCAGGCCGAGGAAGCAGAGCCGAATTACCTCGCCTAGGTGGTGGCTGTGCGTTACGCGGAGGCGCCTGCCGATTTTGAGGCGGTCGATGCTGGGCCGGAGGCTGTGCCTGTGGGGGTGGAACCCTATGAGCCTGCTGAGCTGGCCTCACTGGCATCAACTCTAGCTGTATGAGGGCCTCTATCTAGGCCACAACAGCGGGCACGGCTCTGGCGGCTCTCCGTGCAGAGATTACAGGAGGCAGAGGGAGTGCCTGATCGGCCTATTGCAGGGCTTCTTTGAGGCGTTGAGCCTTGTACGAGAAGTCCTAGAACCCTACAGGGTAATTATGCATGATCAGGGAAGGAAACAACTCCTCCTTGACGTTCCCCACACACATCTTCAATAATTTCTCCTGAGTCAGTGGCATGTCAAGGGAGTACGTGAGCCCCTTCCACCGGGCGACGAAGTCCGCAACTCGCTCGTCGGGCCATTGCTTTCACCTGAAGAGGTCTGCAATGTTCATCTTCCGGGTTGTGGAACTGAACTTCTAGAGGAATTTCCAGTGAAGGTCCTCCCAGCTAGTCATAGATCCAACATGGAGCTAGCTATACTAGATGAATGCTAGTCCTTCTAGTGTCTGAATGAAGCACCGGAGTTTGGCAGCCTCCTGCTGCGCCAGAGTCCTTAACATAGGCCCACACCTCGAGTTGAAGTGGGCCAAGTGTTTTGGAAGGTCTCTGGTACCATTAATGGAGGAAAAAGTGGGGTTCCCAAACCCCGGCGGAGCCGGCATGTCATCCACCCATGCTGGGTACGGCTTTCCATTCGGTGGGATTGCCACCTGCCGAGATTCCAGGGCCTCCAAGCGGGCGATGAGTACATCCATCAGATCATCAGGATGCTGATTCCTGTCCTAACGGGGATCTCGAACCACAAGCGCGTTGTCAGGCTCTTCGATATGGCGGTCGAGCTCAGCAGCTTGCGGGGAAGCTGGCGGAGTGACTCTCGGAGCAATGGGAGGAAACCGAGCAGGGTCCCCCAGGTGGTCTCGCCGCTCAGGAGGGTTCGTCGAAACATATCGCGCCCTCTTGCCATGGGTTCAAGTGTCTCCTCTATCGGTGAACACGACAGGGTCACTGTTTCCTAGGGGGATCTCAGCAAGGGGTAGATGCTCCTGCCCATGCTGTCCTGGTTTATGGTTGTCGTAGTTAGGCCGCCGCTTTGCAATGCGTTCGTCCAGGACCTCACCAACCAGCCTGTTTTGCACAGCTAGTTGTTGGCGCGGCGTGGCCTTCTCAGGATATTCCTCTACCTTCTGCACTGAGGCAGATGGGTCGGCGAGTTTGATAGGCCTGATGGGCTCTTTACCCTTGCCGATGTTTCGGCCCAGTGTCAGTGCCTCCATGTGTACATGAAGAACTAGGAGGCTCCTCTATTGGCGAGTAATCCTCCCATATGGGCCCAGTAGCGGCCTGTCCTCGGGGGGTGAGTCCCCGTCGAGGGGCTCCACAACGTTTCCCTCATCTGAAAGGTCATCCATGTTGACTTCCACTGCCCTTGGAGACGTTCCCTCAGGGCCGCCCAGTGGATCGAGCAATCGGCGGATCGCACATAATAGGAGAGCAGCGTACATCCCCCATCCACGGACGTTCACATGGGGGGTGGATTCCACACTAACTCTACAGAGTACATGAAAACTATAGGCGCATTGTTGCTGGAGGGCCTCGTGGTTTTCCAGCTACTCGGGGTGCCGGACCGCGGGGAGTGCTACTAGGTCGACCCAGTGACACTGCTCACCGATCTCCTCGAGATGCGCTTGTCTCCCGGGATAAGGCGCTAGCTGATGGAAGAGGCGGGAGTGAGTCACCCGAAGAATCTAGAGGAAGCATTCAACCTCTCCCGGGGTGAGTGACTCTGGCACATCAAAATCCGATTTTGCGACCGACCAAAACTTCTCAGGGAAGTGGCCCGCTGCAAGAACGATCCAGAATCTCCATGGCACTGGTTCGGGGTCCGAACCTTGCCGCCCCTACTCGTCCACCGAGTAAAGTCGGGGAATTGGCAATGGCGCTGAGGCAGGCCATCGTGGCGGTGGGCTGGTCGGTGGGGAATACAGCGAACAGGCCGATTGGCCGCCGATCCCTGGGTCATCCTCTAGGGGTTGCAGTGCCCTGGCTGCCACGTCGCGATAGGATGGGCCGGCGAATGGTCCTCCTGTCATAGCGTCAGTGCTCTCCGAGGGTGTGTTGCCTCGCGACTCTTCCGACGGTCCCCATAAAAGTTCCCCAACCTCCCTAACAGGGGCGGGAAGTGCTCCCGAGGAGGCCAGTGGAAACTGCGGGCTTGATCCCTGGCGGTACGCCAATTCCTTGTCCTCCTGGTTATACCTTTGAAGGGATGTGGGAATCATACAGATCACACATTTGGGGAGTATGATACTGACGCACTACGTCCCCCTCCCTGCCCTCAACTCGAAGGGTTGGGGGGAGGTTCCATCATTGAGTCGTACTCTGCCTCAAAATCCAAGAAACGGAATGGTCTAATTTCGGTCCGGACTCCCCTGACATTCCTCCTACGGCAACGACGCCTGGACTTCCCACCCCTGGGTAGCTCCTCAGGGTAAAGACGATTTCTGTCATGGGGTCCCCCGGCCACAATAGAGCTAGGGCAGAGGGAACTGAAGGCCGGGGTGCGAGAAGCACCGAGAAAGATGTCGAAAGGGACATGGGGAGGACCTCCATGTGACTGAGCGACTGGATACACAATGGCTCCATGCTCGCGGCCGGTAGTAGGGGGATTGACCTCATACCCCATGCAGTGGGCACTGGAAGGAGTCATACCTGGAGCATAGCCGTTGCGAAGAAGCATTCGGCTTCCAAGATCGGTGGCACTGAATGAGCCTTCATGGTGAGCGGCACTACCGAGGATTGGTCCGCAGTGGCCATTTACAGTGTCCGCGACCGAGAGAATCGACCCAACTTGCCTGCAGGGTGGTCGGGGTTTCGATCCCAGTCGGGCACGCGGCTACCCCTCCTCAAAGTGCACGGGGATCTGGTAACAGGCGTCGGCTGTGGCTCGGGCCACAGTGGTTGTTGATGTTTGTGCCCCAGGACGGGAATTCTCTCCCACTTGCGCCTGATGCTAGGATCGAGTCAGATGGGCCGGAACTGGTGGTACGGGCATGACGATTTCCTGCTCCACAGCAAAGGGAGTCAGGCGGCGGCGTCGACGCAGCCTGGCGGGGGTTCTTGCTGTTAACCCCTGGGACGGATCGCCGATCGAGTGGACCCATACATCCTCCACCTCATTGGTGTAGGGGAGGGATGTGTCAAGGCTCTCCGAGGATAGTCTCCCGAAGCGGTTGAACATCGGTGTGGGGAGAGGCAGCTCACTGTGTGGCCTTCAAGGGCGGCGATGTTGGTGAGGTGCAGCCGCTTCTAGATCCAAGCGGGCCATTCCCCTGGTGGGGATGATCCCTTCCTCATCGTATCTATGAACCAGGTCATTGATCACCCTCCGCTGGATGATATCTGATGGGGAGAGGGGGCACGAGCGCCCGGCTGCTACGGCGGTCGAAGTCAGAGCAATTGTGGAATATGTGGGAGTGCGCGGGGTAGCCGCGTCAGTACTGCCCATGCCCATGCGCCGGTGGGTAGGAGCCGATCGAGCTCTGAATATAGTGATCTGATTCCTAGAATTAGGGAGATGAACCCATTAGTATCAACATGAAAGGAGATCAACAACCATGGACCAGCGTCATTCCATCTTCCATGGTTGGTGAGAGGGATCCACGCTGATGACGTCGCAGAACGGAGTAGTCGAAGTCCGGATGGCTTCGACCCCTGGCGGGTTCATGTCAGGTGAGGGTTACTTGGACCTGGTGACATGTTATTCTTCCGACTCCTCGACGGCTACCATTCCCCGTATTAAGGAGAAGAGCTTCACGTCCGATTCACCATTTTTTGTTGCTCTGATGCTTTCGTTGGGGTGTGCACATCCGTCAGTGGGGAGGACGCACTGCTTGTTACCCCACATTCCCGCTTTCCAAAGGCGGGCGACATCCGTTCCTTGTTCAGGGATGTCTTTTCCTTGATCGAAACCGGGATGATGGGATGCCGGTACTTCCTTCCATTGATTCCTCCTCAGAGCTCATTACCTAGCCCGGGTCTCCCTTGTAGATTTAAGACGGGTTCGTGAAGCTCATTCCCGGTTCCATATCTACATAGATGCCAGTTAATTACGCTGCTTCCGTCAAGACGCTCCAAGGGGTCTTGTCGGGGCAGCAACCTTCGGTGAGGAGGATGGTCACGTCGGGGCTTTGTTGGCATGTATGTGTTTGGTCCCTCATCACAGGGCTTCTCGAGGGCGCAGAAGCCCGAGGAATCCCACATCAAATGTAGGGAATGTGTACCTTCTAAGGTTCTCCTCAGATTCCCAAGTTTAACACGAGGTATGTCTCAAGTTTAATGTCTTGCGTAGATGGATCGGGTTGAAGGAACCCTAGGGGGGAACATCGATGTTGGGGCCAACACATGGGAGGATTCTCAGATGCCATGGAGTGGGATGGGGTGGCATGATCTCACCGGGATGTGGCGGCCCGGGTAAGGATCAGGATGGATGGTGGAGTGAGACATGGGGCTTATGTTCTGAGATGGCCTAAGAGGGGGGATACGGTTTAACGTAATGCGGGATGAGATAGAGTTTAACGTCATGCGGGATGAGATACAGTTTAACATCATGCGGGATGAGGGGTTTGGGCTTACACTATGAGGCATCCTAGAGTGGTCAGGGAAATGACATGGAGAGGTCGGGACGACCGGGTGGTGGGCTTGAAACTCGTGGAGGCTTCCTATGTTCCGTGCGTTAGCACGGATCAAAGTCCACGTAGTTCGCTGGGATGGGGATTATGCTCTGGGGATGACCATATGAGGATGTTATGGTCGATGCACACTCTAAGCCCACGTGAGTCATGCTCGGTGTGAGAAACAAGAGGCAGTAGGGACCGGACTATCACGTCGCAATGGGTTCGTCCGTGAGAAGTGGAATGGGGATTACGCGTTGAGTTGCCCAAAGAGGAAACTGGGGATTATGCGTGGTTAGCGGCCCTTGGTGTCGGGGCTTACTCCAGGGTGGAGGCCTGTGGTGTGACAAAGCGCAGTGGGAAAAGGACTCCACTGGCCTTGGCAGGGGGAAGTACGGAGATGCACGGGTGCAGTCATCCATAAGAAAGGCTAGGGGATTACGCTCTGAGGCAGACCTTCCCCCACAGACAAACTCCACTCCGACAAAGAGGATCTCATTCCATGTGAGGAAGAGTCCATTCACGTGGAGACCATAGGAATAAAAAATGTTTGATCTGGGGGGACCCTACATGCGAAGCAACTGGTCAAATCACAGTTTAACGTCATGTGTTGAGGACGAGGTGCCTAGCAGTTTAACATCCTGCAGCTTGGACGAGGTGGGTTCACTCCACACCCCTAGGGCTTACATGCCCAACGCCCTCTACCCCTTGTGGGAGGGAAGGCATCGTCAAGGCCATATTGAAGGGGGGCCGCAGGGCAAACCACCGGGGGGTCCACGTTAGCATGGATATGCGAAGAAGCAATAGCTGTTAGCGTGCCTATGAGGAGAATCAAAAGGAAAAGCAACACAATGGGAAACACAGCCCAATAGACATTGAGGTTACTTCGCACGAGCCTGGAAGGCCATACGAGAAAACAACGCCTGGCGCGCATGCCCGGTAGGGGAGACATCAGGTGCCGGTGTAGGGGGGCAGCCAAGGGGCATCAAGGTGAGGGGTCCTGGGATTTGCGTGCAAAAGGGAAGGTTTTCGCGCAAAACATCGGGACGACACGCAATTGGAGCAAAGGAATTTCGCGCGGAGATGGAACTACACAAACGTTTTGCGCCCACGACAGGGTATTACACGCACGAGACACAGATTTCACGCAAGGCTGGAACCCTGGGGAGGGGGAAAATTAACTGAAGCCAGTGGATTATCGCGCAAAGGCGAACTCCGGGGCAAGGTTGCGTGAAATGAGGGATTGCCTGGAATCCATCTTGCATGCGGGGGAAGCCTAATTGTGCGCACGTGAGTCGCTTCGAATTCTGGAACCCCCAAACCATTCGCATTCACCTTCTATTTATATGCGATCGCTGGCATGGAATCCAGGCGTCCCACGAAATTCTTCACGCCGAGCGCAGCCGGCGCGCAAAAACTCACCGCGCAGAACCAGGGCGCGCAAAGAATGTGCCCCTCATCGGCTCAATTCCGCAAAACCCAGTGATTCTACGTGCGCAGAACAATTTTTCCCGCGGATCCTCCTTTATTTCACGCACCACATCCCTGGCCTCCGGATCGGGCCTCAGATTCCGAATATGACTTCGCATCGTCATTCCGAAACTTCCTCTGAGAGTTACAGACTTTTTTCAGCATCAACAGTATTATTTATATCATTGAAGATATTGATAATTTAAAATTTGAAAACAATTATATTATTATTTATTATTCCAAATGTTATTATGTTTTCTTTAACTTTTAGAAATTATAATATTAATGTTATGAATTTATATTCAATATTTTGTCAAAATGTTTCAATAATAAGTGTCATTCAAAGAGAATTTTTCTTATGTAATGGTAGATTATGTCCCTACAACATATTCTCACTGCCGAAGCTAGTTATAAAATTATTTGTCATGAATCTAACCAAGCATGAATTCCATGGAGAAAAATTATTACATCCATATGAAAAGTGAATAAAATGTAATGTTGCTTTTAGATAAAAAAAAGTGGTGTCTGCATCTAAATCCCAAGATCTGGTCCATTATTTTTTTTTGAATATTTTTTTTCAATTAAAGGTTGCAAATATTATTCTTATGTGTTTTTTGATGATTTCTCAAGGTTCACAGGGGTATCTAACGTTTCATAAAAAGTGTATGTTTTTTATATTTTGATAAGTATGAGAAATATATAATGATTCTGATTGTATTTATGATTGATTCCTTGAGATATGATCATGCTACTCAATTTAATAATACATAATTGAGACATTATGTTAATAAAATGGTTAAAATTCTTATTTATCTACACCTAAAACACCTAAAACAAAGTTTATTTATTGGAAAAAGTAATATTACTATTTAATAAATATCCAAGACTATTCTTTGAGAATATGAATTACTAATATATTTTTTGAAGAATCATCAAAAATAGTATTTTATATACATCATTGGAGTATAATAAGACTTCTTTAAGAGATTACAATATATACATTATCTTATTATAAAATACTGAATATAATTTACATAAAAGTTTTTGTTTATAGAATATTTATTATTATTATAAAAAAAAATTTTGACATGTTTTGACTAGATTTTGATGAATGAAATATTCTTGGTTATTCAACAAAAAAAATTCATATATTTTATTTCATAAAATTAATATTATATTTTATGAATCTATGCTGGTCACGTTTTATGGTTCACATCCACATGATCCTAATCATTCCTACAAATATCTTGATTACAAATTGTCAATTTAATTTATCAATAATAAATATATTTCATATAATCCTTCTATAATGACTTTACATTTTTAAACATATTAGAACATGAATTTAAGCCTAATTATCCTTCAAATATCAACCTAGGATTTTAAATTATAGTTTGACAAGATGATTATATATATTATTTGAATGTATGATTCCAAAATAAATAAATAAAATTTATTTAATCATCACAATGTTCTCCTAATTCCCATTGAGACCTTATATTTTCATTGGATACCCTAGGGAATACATGAACACGGGTATGATCTAAAAATCGTTGAAAGTGAACAAACATAAGATGGAAGCATAACATAAGGTGTATAAGGGAAAATAAAATTACATAAAGAACATGGAACATGAAAAATAATATGGAAACATTATGTATAAAAAATGATATCATTTAATCATGGATTCATAGTAATGTTTTAGTAACATAAAAATTTACATAAGCATGATTCAAGTATAATTGTACATATAGGATCATAAGTTAAGTCTTACAACCAAGAACATGTCACATGGTTATTCTTCATTATAAAATCAGTAATTTTATAAAATTTTGGGTGGTTTAAAATAGAAAATTCAGTTCACTTAAATATGTGTATGAAATCTGGAAGTTCCCTTTAATTGCGCTTGTTTATAGGAAATAATAAAGAAGAGAACCTTTGTAATACAATTTTTTTGTAATAAAATAATGATATAATAATTGGGATAATTTTTTTGAATCCTATATATATAATTTAGATGATTAATATTACAATTAAGTGGATATATCTTGGTTTAATGAGATAGAATGCATTTCCAGAATGAGAAATGAGGATTTGGTGAAAATCTATTAACTTGTGTCTGAAAGTGTTCATCACATGAAAATAATGTTCATAAATACCAAACTTATTTAATTAATTAATTAAAATATATACAATTATATTATTTATTTAATTTTTTAATGTTTTTTATGGCTTTTTCTATGAATTATTATGTTAAATTTCAAAGTTTTGGAGTGTTGATTTCCTTGGTTTTCAGGATCGGTTTACTTCTACATATGTATTGAAAATCATACAAAACTAAAATGGTTATCCCAAATTGAAGTAATATGTTATTAATGAATGTACATATTATTATATTGTTATATAAGTTAATTGGGTATTTGGTGTGAGGATGTATCATTAGATAAGATATTAGTGATAATCGTTTTGGTCATTTTGGTGGTTTTTCAATCATCAGAAAATACTATTGTTTTATTATTTAATATTATATATATATATATATATTAATTTTTACATAACAACAGATGTGCTGTAATACATATATTATAATATGGTTTACCAATAAAAATGGTTTTACGAGCAACCATGAAAGAGGAAATGGAAATTGACAACTCGTCATCCCAAAATGCCATAAATCAAAACATCACCGATGATGATTTTTTTAGAACAAAAGGTGAGGGGAATGAAATGATGATGGATTGATTCATTAAAATAAAAATAATCAAGGGTTTTTTAGATACTATATCTAAAATAACACTTGGATAATGGAAGGAGAGGAGAGAATAATAAAAGAAAATAAATTTAAATTAAATTAAATGAAAAGGATGTATGTTTTTTTCTCTTGAATTCTTCCTAATGAAAACCTATATGATGAACTTGAGTTTGGAATTATATTGAGACCATGGGACCCTAGATGTGTGGTAGAGACATTTTAAGAGGATTTAGTAGATTTCAGATAAGGATTAAATATTGAATGGTTGGAGGGGAAGGGGTGGAGAGGGCTGGTATTATATTGGAGAAGAGGGGTGTTTTCTTATGATTTTTTCATTAGTTTATAATCATGACTCAATACTATGAATAGTTTTATAATTATTAATAAAAATATTAAATTAATGAAGGGTTTTTTGAGATTCTTGGCTTAAATGAGTCATACATAATCTATTACTCACAAATTCATGTATTTGTTAAAACCCATATATTATCGTATTTCACAATTCATTAAAAATTTGAATTCTTTTGAAAACATCAAATAAAATTACCCAATCCATTTTTTATTTGTATAATTCACAAATGATCTCCATTTTTGATAATAGATTTCTTATATAAGAGAAATTTAATTGTTAATTAAATTCATCATTTAATTGGAAAAACCGATTTAGATATTATAAATATTTTTTAACACGTAGAAAATTTATTAAGGTCTTATAATATTATCATAAAATTATAAAAAATTAATATATTAATTTATGAATATATTATATGGAACACAAATTTTATTTAAATCATTATAATAATTATTAAATTTAAAATAATCTTTTATGTTTTATAAAAATATCAACACTTAATTAAATATTCTTAACACATTTATTTATTTATAGTATGATATATTTATATTATATTACCATTTATAATATTGAAAAATTATATTTATAATCTCATGGGTGAGGTTATTAATCTCTAGTTCAGATTACTATTCTTAATGTTTATGTTTCTATTTTAAAAGACAAGTTACTATTCCATTTGTATAGGCTTCTTAATATCTAGAACTACATATTATTTACCTAATTATTCATTTAAAATATTTTTATCATGTTACATATGTGAATCTATGTGATTTATACTATATAATATAATTATAAGAAGGGAATTTACATTGATAGAATTCTGTTTTGTTATATCTTTCACAAATATAAAAATCCACCCTTGAAATTTCTTTTGAAACTATAAGGAAATTTTGTGACGGTACATCTCCATCATCTACTCCTCTAGGCCCTATTTTAACTCATTGTACTTATAGTTCCACCATAGTAATTTGATTAACTGTGTGGTCTTGTTGAGTAGAACATTATGCCAACTATCCAAGATCATCACATAATGTTCCTCGTAAGAGAGATCATTATCCTACTGCACCACCTCTAAATTTAGTAAATGTGATTGATTTGGTATATACATCCTTAACATAGTAACATGTAATACTTCTTGCACTTGAGAAAAAATTGGTGGATGTTCTATTCGATAGGATATAGATCTAACACAATCTATAATCTAGAAGACACTGATATACATGGGAATCATATTTTCTTTATCCCCTATTCTCATGACTATATTCCATTGATATATCCAATGGAGTACCATGTATCCATCCATAAAGTCTAGTTAACATAAAAAATTATATGCATTTATCTATTTCAAATTTAGGAATGCTTGGCATATTTAATGATTTTCGTCACCTTTTCCTCCATTTCTTTGACAATTTCAGGTCATAACAACTTACATTGACCTACTTCATCCATTTACGTAGATGTTTTACATAATTTCCCAAAAATGGATACATATGGATCTAATTGGATGCTCAAGTAAAAACTATTATTGTTTGAGAACATTACATGAGGTAGATGTACATCTAACCCTCCCTTTAATTTCATAGAACATCCTCTCAATATTTCATCTAGTGTATGAATATTCCACTCAGATTGTCTATAATTTTAATGATGATAGGTCGTACTGAATTTCAAATAATGTCTATAGCATGTCAAAGAAATTTCTTTAACATAGAGGTAAATCTCTGATCATGATAGAATAAAATTAGTAGAGGTACTCCATACTTCCTTACCAATTCTCAAATGTATATCCATATAATTTGATCCATTGTGAATTCCTCTTGAATTTCTATAATGTGAGATATTTTTGTGGGATGATCCACAAAAACGCTAATAGAATTGTTTCATAAAGATGTCTTCTAATGTGTGTTGAAAAAGTCCATGGTGATTTTCCCCATTTCCATGCTAGTATGGGTAATGGTTCTATCATGTCAAAACACTTTTCCCTTTCATACATCACTTGCTGACATATGAGGAACACTGATATATATTCACTGATCTACTTCACAATATTGTCATAAAATTTTTTTTACATGCATCTCGATACATCTTTGTGCTCCTTGTGTGAATAGAAAATTTTGAGCTATATGGATCATTCAGAAGATCGTTATTTATATTTGTATTGGATAGAACACATAGTAATGTCCCAAATCACATGACACTTTCTGGATCCTTTATTAACTATGTGGAATTCTCACATCTTATGGCTTCCACCATATTCAAAAAATTTACAACATTTTTTGAAAATCCATTATTTTTACCATGAGGGATGGATGAGAACTAAATTTTTATAGGATGAATTATTTTGCTTCCATAATGATTCTCATTTCCATCCTTTGTAAAAATATAAACATTGGATCCATTTCAATTATTATCATTGATAATGATACCAGATTTTTATAACATGGAAAAACTTCCACTTTATTCACTTTTTCATGATTGTAGTGTATTTGGAATTTATAATCATTTATGACCTATAATCATATTTAATTATATATATTAATCTCTTTTTGTGTGAAAATATATTTTAGTCCCTAATGATGATTTTAGATCTCACACTTCTCCAAATATAGAAAATGCCACTATATTTTCAATGTAACGAGCATAACTTCATAATATTGATCATTCATGGGATAGTTATTTCAATTAACTCAAAAATTCATTATGAATTAGGATATCATCTTATAATTTTGTATCAATACACATTTTATGGACTTATTTGAAGCATCAATGTAGACCAAAATGTGTTCCCTATATGATAGTATTGTGTGCACTGGTGCAATGATAGAAATATTTTTTTAAATCTTTAAATAATTATTCACATTTAATGGTCAAGAAAATGTGTTATCCCTTGATATACATATTGGTTTATTTGTTGGAAAATAATTATATGTTCTACAAAAAATCATTAGAAATACCAAACTAAATCAAGGACACTAAGGAACTCATTTTCCAATGTTTTCCACATAAACTCTTTGAGTAACTTTATCTTGGACCGGTCCACGGATATCACTTTTTTGATGAATAAATACCCTAATAATAATACTACCTCCATCAAAAAATCACATTTACTATACTATTCATATATCTTCTATTTTGAAAAAGTCTTCAGAATGGTATTAAAATGATTCTCTTGTTCCTCCATTCTCATCGAGTATATCTCAATATCACCAATAAATGATAGCACAAATGTTTCAAGTATATATTTAAATAACATATTCATTAAGTCCATTAAAATATTTAGTTTACTAGTGAGTCTTAATGGAATCATATGATCTGATAGTTCCCAAACCACATTCAAAATGTTGTTTTGGTAATATCTTCCATATTCACAATTAGTTGGTGATACACTAAACGATGGTCTTCCTTAGAGAATATCATGGCATGACATAGTTGATCCGAAAATTGATCTATATGAATTGGAATATACATTTAACTTATTATAATTATATTTAGATCATTATAATCAATGAAAAAGAACATGGATTCATCCTTCTTCTTGACGATGAGGGTTGTTTCACCCCATGGTAAAGCACTCAAGTGTATAAAACCCTTGTCCATATTCTTTTGCAACTACTTCATGAGTTCCTCCAACTCAATGGTGACTATTTTATAATGATTCCTTGTTCTAGGAAAATATTTCAGAATCCGTTCAATTGAGAAGACAACCACTTGATTAGGATGAAGTCCAATTAATTCGTTAGGGAACACATCGGTGATTATCATCACAATAGGATTGTATTCAATCACAATTATATCCATTGTCTCAATCATTTGATAAATATCAAAATTCTCATAAGTTATTCAAATTGACAATTGATATGAAAATTACGAAATATATTCAAACACCTCTATACATTTTTAAAAAATGGAGGATACATTGGGATGCGGATAGTGCTCCTCCATTTATAAAAGATGATGTTGGTTGTGTATAAATAAACCCAATCCTAGTCCAATATTGCTTTAAAATCCACCAACGGATTGAAATCATTATTTTCAAGGAGGTTTATTACAAGAAACAAAACTACGGAGGTGTAATATAATTTGGATTTAGTAATTTTCACAATTGTTTGTTCTCACAAATAAATCAACCTCCACATTTGGACGTAGTTTTTTAATAGTTATACTAAACATTCTAGATATGGAAAAATTATTTGAGATATACTAAAATATTACATTCTCTATTATTGAAGGAATAACAAACGTAACTGTCACTAAATCATTATTAGGATCCACCACATTATTAGTGTTAACACATTCCGTTCCTTTCTACCTTGGAGGTTGTTGTTGTGGTTGATTTCCTATAACAACCCTATGATCAAGATAATGGTTCTTATATTTTAAATGCTCTATACAGTTGAAACAATTTACTATAGAATGAGTTTTGATCTGAATATTCCCTTATTCTTCCACATTAGTTTGATTCCCCTCATCACTTCATTTATTATTAGCCACATTCCCCATTATACCTCATATAAAGCATTTCCACGTTCCCTTTAGGTTGTTCCTATGATTGTTCTTCCCAAAATTTTGTAAAAATAAATATTTTTTTCTTTCAATTATGTGACTTTTCCATTTTTAGTCACAAATTATACTCTATTTTACAATTATTATCTCCAAAACCATGAGACCAATAAGAGTTTATAATCACAATTTATTTATTGAGGGTAATAAATAAAATCTCTTTATATCTTTCGATGTCTTGAATGACAATATCTTCAATTCATTACATGTTCTAATAATTAGTGTGCTAAATAAGAGATAAACCTTCATTTTGGTGTTACTAACAATGCCAGAGCCATATCATTCAAGTATATATATTCTTTACCCATACACCCCATAAAGAATCATATTTCATTCTATTTAAACTATGAACTCCCTATCTGTCATTAGTTGGAGAGTTTGGAGAAAATACATATTGAAAGTTGTTTTCATGAAATCTTCCCATTCAATGGAATAAATTTCCAATTTAGAATTCATGTTATTGATCATTTTCCACCACTAATCTGATTCCCCATAAATATGATATACTAATATCACACTATTATTTTCTTCTATGAAGTGAGTGATTGGGAATATATTCTCAAAGGAGTTTTCCATTGTTCCATGATGATGGAATTAAAGGATCTACTAAACATTGAAGGAATTCGTTTCATGAGGGATTAGACCATAAGGTTATAATTATTAGGATAATTTGGGAATTCCACATGATTTGTGTTTTTATTACTTACTTGAGCCAGTTGATCAAGTACTATCTTGATGTTTTGAGCTCTCATTTCAATTATATTTCGAAAATCATTATGGAATTTGTCAGATTTCTTATCTCATTGATTGTTGTAATGAGTTTTTCTATTTCATGAAATTAACTAAGAAATGAAAGTACAGTTAGGGGGATTGAATTCAAAGATAATAATAATATAAAAATAAAACATTGAACAATGATGGATAAACTTATAAATGATAAGTATATCCTATATTTTGAAAGCCTATGTTTCAATCTAGGTTATCCATTATGAGAGATTTATCCCTAGGGTTCTTGATAAAGTGATATTGTCATAATCCCCAAAAAACTATTCCACACTATAATACCAACTATTATAACCATATCCTTTTATGCATATAATTACATGTTTTGATGCATAATATTTATCAAAATACAATCCATGGATTGAAAAATCTAATGTAATGGGAATATTAGAAACATAATTAGAAAGAATGAAACCAAAATAGAAACATATTTTCGTTAAATTCATAATGAGATACTAACTATAATTGAGGGATTACATATTCATAGGATACCTTCAGAAATAGATAAATAAATGGACGAGTTAAAATTAATAGTAATGAAATAAACATAATAATAAAGCATAACACATGGGTTAAAAGGAATAATATAATGATATAAAAAACATGGAACATGAATATTCATATAGAAACATAAAAAATATGATGGGATCATGTAATCATATAATAATAGTAATATGAATGAAACATTAAATATGACATTAGTATGAGTCAAGCCTCATTGCACATATAGGAGGACTGTTCAAGGATAACCACCAAGACTGTTACACGTGGAGATTGTGTCCAGACTAACCACCAAGACTGTTACACGTGATGTCTAATTATAGTAAGCACTACCCAATGCATTTTAGTGCTATATAGGTGAACCCATCATAACATGTTCTTGAATGTGTGTGCCTTAAGAAAAAATAAATAGAAGGTTTTATCATTGAAAGAAATTCGCATCATAATCTTTTCATAAAGCATTATAAATGTGTATTAAAAACTATCCATTAAACAATGGATTTAAATAATAAATGAAACCAAAAAAAGGTGAAAAATGAATATATAATTGTAATTGACATCAATATATGGTGAAAAAGGTAAAAAGTGTTTAATTAACATAAATTAAAAAATATTGTATTGTTGTTTAAAGAAAATATTAAAGAGAAATATAATCTAAAAAGGAACAATATTTTAAATAAAACATGATATGATATAATATTTTTTATATGATATAATTGTTGATTTTATAAAAATTATGGTAGCATAATATAGACTATAGAGTACAATTGAAATTGTGTAAGAAATCACAATGGTCCATTTAACGTGGTTGATTATTAGAATGAATTGAGAATGAAACCTATTTATAACTTATATTTCCCCATAAAATAAGGATGTACGTATTTGGATACATGGTATTGGATCATATAAAAGTAATTTAAAATAATTTTATAAAAATAGAATATTTACATTGGGATAAAGAGAGAGAGACTATAACTTGAAGGAAAACATAGGGTTTGGAGGTAATCTCTTCCCTTATGTCTGAATGTGTTCTGCACCTAAACATAATGTATTGGATAACCAAATTAATCCAATAAATTAATTAATTAACTTTTCTATATGTATTTTATTTTCCTAATTTTATAATGTTTATATATGTTCCTTTTAATTGGTTATGATATTATTTTTCATTGTTCGATATTATTGGTTTCCACGGTTTTCATGATCCGTTTACCTATAAACATATAACAAAAATCATGAAAATTAAGAATGTATATATATAATAAATATTATATATTATCAATTATTAAAAATAAATATGAATAATTGTTTATATATGTCATTTGGTTAGGATTTAATATAATGAATCATTAGATAATATATAGTGACAATCATTTAGATCATTATTGATTTTTTTTGGATTTGAAAAACATCTTTTCTCTAATAAATATTATATATATATATATATTTTAAATAAAATTAAATAGGATTTGAAAAATATAATATAATTTTTTTAACCATAAAAAATGTTGTATGGACATTCTAGATGCATATAATGGAAAGTGAAAACTCATTATCCTTAAATGTGATAAATCAACACACCATGAACATTGTTTTTATTATTAGTACAAAATGATAGGGGAATAAATGAGGATGTGTTATTCCATTAACATAATAAAATTATAGTATATTTAATATACTAGATTTACTATTCCACTTAATATGTATAAGTGTGTATAGAATAATAGATGAAAAAAATTGGAAAGAAACTAAAATAAAATGAAAGAGGTTAGTAACTCTTCAATTCTTCTCCTTGAGCACCTCCTTGAAGAACTTGATATTGACATTTTATTGAAAGAAAGGGGTCCTATAAATGGGTTTGATACATGGGAAGATTATTGGGATGAATTTCGATAAGTCTCATATATTTAATGGTATGAGGAGAAATGATAGTGAGGGGTTGTATTTATAGGGTTGTGGAGGTGTATTTTCACATTATTTTATTCATTATATTATTATTTCCATTTTGAAAATGAATAGTTTTGGAATTCTCAATAAATATATTAAAATAATTAACTATAGTAATATATTATGGGCTTATATCATCCATACATCACCAATGAATCGATAATTCATGTATTTGTTCAATACCCTATATTAACATAATTCACAACCCACCAACAATTCAACTACTTAAATAAAAAAATCCTTATGAATCAATGTACCCATTTTTGATTTCTAGAAATAAAAAATTAACCACATTTAATGAATATAATATTATCAATAGGTGAAATTAAAATTCTATTTAAAATCATCATTTACATATAAAATACTAATTTTAATATTAAAACTTATTTTGTAAAAACATTAAATATTAATCAAGATATCATTAAATAATCTTAAAATCATAAGGAAAAAATATTTATTTATATATCCTTTTTATGAAAATATATTATAAATTAATATATAAATTATGAAATAGAAAATAAACATCTGTGTCTCATATTAAATATCTACACTAAATTAATAAGTTATAAAACAATTATTTTTTATACTATGTTATAATTGTATCATTTTAACATTTATAATATGCCAAAATTTTATTTATACTTTTACATGTGAGGTTACTTTTCTATATGTTAGATTATTAATCCTAATGGTTATTTTTCTATTCCAAAGTTCACATTATTATTCAATGTGTATATGATTCATAACATCTAAAAATACATCTTATTTCATTCCTTGTTCGTTTATAATGTTTTTATTATTTTCAATATGTGATTTTATGAGATTTATACTATATAATATTATTATAATAAGAGAATTTTCATTTATTGAATACATTACCGTTACATTACTCCCCCCATATGAAATTTCACCTTTGAAACATAATTTTATTACTATGGGGAACACTAGTGAGTGTAAGTTTCTTTCATCATTTAATTTAGTTAATATGTTACTTATTTTTTACTTATGGTTATACTATAGTACTTTGACCACATGATTTTTCTTGTTTCATAGAGATTTATCTATATGATCTATGACGCTCACTTTCTAATCCTCATAAGAGAGATCATTATTCCACTACACCACCTGATAATTCATTACATGTATGTGATCTAGTTTGTAAATCACGTAGAGGGGTAAATGGAATACATCATGTACTTGAGACAAGGTTGGTGGATGTTCTACTCCATAGTATAAATATATAACTTCATAAAGAATATTAAGAGGTTTGATGTATCTTGGACTCAACATTCATTTATTCCCAAATTTGATGACCACGTTCTTTGGAGATATTTGGAGGACTACCATGTCTCCAAACGTAATCATATATTCTCATTAACGATTTCCTATATAACTCTTTCTTTAAAATTTTGGATTCCTTGATTTGATGTTCAATTCTCCTCACCTTTTCCACTATTTAATAAGCCATTTAAGATCATTAATGCTTACATACAATAACTATATCCCCTTATGCTATTGTTAGGAATCTTTTCCCATAAAGGGATTCATATGGATCTGTTTGGATAGTCGAGTGGAAAAAAATATTATAGAATAAATTGAACTAAAGAAGATGTATGTCACTACCTTCAAAAAAGTACATAGAATATAATCTTAATATATATTTTAGTATGTAAATGGTCGGCTCAGATTTCATATAAGTATATAGATAATAGTTCGTACAGATGTTCAGCTCAGTGCTTAGATCGTGTTGGATATTTTTCCATAACATAGAAGTAAATCTACAATCTCCATTGGATACAATTAAATATGGTACTTCATGCAGCATTATAACTTTTCTGACGAATATCCGTGAAAAATTAATCCAGTGAAATTTCTTCTTAGATAGTGATAATGTGAATTTCATTTGTGATTCAATTTTCAACAAACAATATTTTATTGCTTCCTCTAGATGTCTTTGTGTGTCCAGTGAAATGTTATATGGCCATGTTTTCCCATTCCCATATTGTAATTGGTAATGGTAGTATCATCCACATAGTTTTTTTTTGTTCCAAACGTAACATGATGAAATACCAAGAAGATTTATTTATATATACTGATCACATTCTTAATATTTTCCAACCAATAGTTTTCTTGGATATATAGATACATTATTGTGCTCCTTGTGTTAATAGAGAAGGTTGCGCTATATGCATCTTTCAGAAGCTCCTTCCTTATCTCTAGATTGAATGGTAAACATGTTAATGACCAAAATATCAATGTAGAGGAACATTGTTCGATCCTTCTGTTTGAAAAAGAGGACTGGTGAAACCCTACGGTGAAGCACTTAGGGATATAATTTTTTTCCATATATTCCTATAAACACCTATTGTGTTCCTCCATCTCAATAGTGGATTTTCAATATGTTCCTTTAATATGTTAAATGATAAAGAAATATGTTCTTTTGAGAATTCAATATCTTGATTAGGATGGGGGGAGAATATTCTTCTGGGAACACAGTAGTGTAGTCCCTCACAATGAGAGCGTCTTCAAACATGATTAACTCCCTTGTGTCAATAGTTTGATGTATATTTTCCTTCATGCATGATAATAATATCCCAAATTTAGATGGATATTTTGATTAATATTTTTCCACCTCCTTATACTTTTACAGAATTAGAGGATGCCTTGGGATGTGAAGAGTGATCACTCTTTTAGGAAATTAAATGATGTCTTTGTATAAATATTTTCAATAAATTCCAAATATAGTATCAAAATCCAAAAAAGGATGTAATATAATAATTATATCGAGGTTAATCCCACCGAAATTATTGTGGGAGGATTTATATACATTGGATGTAATAATATCCCCATTTATTGTTTTCATATATAACATAAAATCCAAATTTTGAGGTGGTGTTTAAATAGTTATTCTAAACCCGCAAGATGTGATGTAATTTGCAGAACAAAAGTCAAATAGTATGTTTTATATTATTGAATGAATAACCAATATACCTATAAACATATAATTTTTGGTAACCACCTTTGTAGTAGTGATATAATAATTCCTCTCATCATATCTACGTGTTTTTTGTTGTTTATTTCTTATTAGCAACCCTTGTCATACAACAATGGTTCACATAGTGAGCATATACATTGTAGTAAAAACAATACTCTGCAGGATATGTGTGGATTTCAACCTTCAATTCTTCTCCCACATTAGTGGAATTCTATATATCCCTCTGGTAGTTGTTAACCAGGTTCCCCATTCTTCCACATTGGAATCATTTCATGGTTCCCATTTGATAATTCCCATGATGTTTCTTCCCAAAATTTTGACACGTGGGATATTTTTTCCATCATGAGATTAATGTGTTGATCCCTCCATATAAAACATTATATGATGCTTTTTATTTAAATAACATTAGAACACTACCATTATAGGTTCCCTATTTCGACATTAAGGGAACAACAACCAATCTCTTAATAGCTGTCAAATTCTTGATTCACTGATTCTTTTAATATAATCCAATTTATTATACTGATGAAGTGATCCACCATATATTATTTATAAATTGAAATTCCAGAGGCATAACATGCATGTCTAAGGATGTTTTATTCATATGACCTAATATAATCATTTTCATTTTTCATTAGACTTGGGAACTCCCTCTCAATCATAATATAGATTGTCCATGGATAATACGTATTGAAAATTATTTTCATGAAATATTCCCATTCTATGGAATCAATTTCATCATTGGATATTACATTCATGATCAGTGTACAATATTGATCATTATCCCTATCAAAAAAATATACTTCCAATACAACATTAACTTTTTCATAGAACTATATGATAGATAATATCATCTAAATGGAGTAAATCCATTGTACCATGATGTTGTGAAACAATGTTCTACAAAATAAAGAAGAACATTCTCACATGAATTATTCAACTGAAAAATTAATTTTCATATGAGTTTAGGGAATTCTACATGATTCATGTTACTATTAATAAATTGAAATAGTTGAGAATGCACAATAATTATGTTTTGAGCAATGAATCTCATCATATTTCTCATATAATTAGTGTCGTAATCACATTTCCTTTCACAATTATTATTGGTATGTGTTATTATATTTCCATCCATTAACTATGAGAAGAATGTAGAGTTAGGGGGGATTTTATAATTATCTAATAATAATATAAAAATAAATAATTTAATATAGAAGGATAAACATGTAAATAAAAAATATATCCTAAATTATTTATACCTAATGTTTCAATCATGGTGATCCATGGTGATAGTGTCATTGCTAGGGTTCCTAAAAATGTTCCCTAGTCATAGTCTCATAAAATACCTACACCATGATCTAATACCAAATATGACTACCAAAACAATTTAAAAATATTATTACATGATTTTAATCATAATTAAATTAAAATAAAAACCAAGAATCAAAATTTCATCTATAAATTGATGATTAGATGAATAATTTAAAATCATAAAACCAAAAAACCTTATTTATTTAGTCTTTATAATGAGCTCCTAACACACCTTAATTCATTAAATTGTATTAAGATAAAATTGGTAATGCAAGGGAGAAGCTAAAAATTGTAGTTAGTGATTAAATATAGGAATAAATCATAGCACATTTTTTAGAAGGCATAACATGATGTCACATAGAAACATGGGATATGAATAATCATATTGAAATGTACAATATAGAACAAGGGATAATATAATCTTGGAATCATATTAATATTTAAGAAACATAAAACCTGAAATAAAAATGAGTCAATGAACATCTCAAATGGAGGATCATGTGTCCAGGATAACAACAAGTATTGTTCCACATGGAGCATGAGTTAAGGCTAACCACCAACACCATTAAACATGATGTTTCATTTGACTAAATAGTATAATATTAATTGGAATTATATCTCAATGCACCCAACATAACTTGTTCTTGAATATGTGTTTGACATGAGAAATTAACAAAAGGGTTACAAATGTAATGAGATGTGTATCATAATAATTTCATAAATAAAAAACAAAAGGGTATAAAATAAAAGGGTCCATGAATGAATGAATTTATATAAAAAAGGATATTAAAAATGGATAATAGGAGTATATCATGATAAAATAGATAAAAAAAGTGAAAAAATGTGAAAAGAGTGTATATGATTCTTAATAAACAAAACATTATAGTGAGTAATAAGGAAATTATTAAAGATACAATATATTGTTCATGGAGAAAGAGGTCCTTATTTTAGTTCGTTGTTTAAATATGGCCTCAGTGTGTTAATTGTCGTCGAAGTGGTACTTATTTTAACATCTCATGAATAATAATCATGAAATAATTATCATGTCTATCCATCTATTATACTTTTGAAAACATGACATTAATGATGGTTATAAAAAATTCATTATGTTGTGATTACAGAGACGATAGGTCATTAAAAACTATGAGTAACTTTTCTATCGTTAAATGATCTTCATGGAAATATGTTTTCATTTAATTTATAATCCCATAGTAATTATATTAATAAAAATATAATAATATATATCATCCATTTTATTTGTGATTATAAAATAAAAATGTGGCTTCATATAGGTGGTATACCACATATCCATAAATGAAATCATCGTATTTCATTGTAATATATAAATTAGTATATTATATTTTTAGAGTGATAAATATTTAATTTAAATATTCAGTGATTTAAATAACATCTATTCATTAAAATCATCCTTATTAACATACAAGTAATTTTTAAGTTAAAAACATACCATATCAGTTCGCAAGGTGTTAGTCATCCATCCAAACGAGCAACATTATCATATCCCAAAAAAAAGAAACCATAAAAAGGAATATGTGAAATCATAAAAAATATGTTTTAATATATTTTTTTATATATTTACATTAAATAAATAAATAAAATTCTCATTTACATGAGATGATATAAAATAAATTACATCTTTTCAAGAAGAGGTTGTTCATCATACACATGAAAGACGATTTCGTAAATCATTTTAAAGAAGAAAAAGATGATTTTAGGATATAAAATTTATATATTAAAATAATATATATATATATATATAATTATTTTATTAGAATAGTATCATATTTCAGGATAATTTTATGAGGATTTAGATGAAATAAAATAAGAAATACATCGTTATGAATTTTAACTCTTCTCAGACCACCTATTTAGGATTATGTATAAATTATCCCTACAATAGAATTATGACAATAAAATGATTCTACTATTTGTTTAAGGAAAATAAGAAGTGGGTTTTTAGGTGTTGGTAATGAAAAATGTAATTTAATGAGATAATTATATCTGAAAGTAGGTTTCCTTTAAAAAGTTTGGTGAGTGGAAAACTTGTAATTTTTGAAGTTAAAAACTGAGTACCCATGCTTTTTCTCATTAAATAATGCCCCAGAATGGATAATTGCCGATCCTTATAAATTATGTGGTCAAACTATGTTCATAAAATTACTTGTGAGGTGTTTTTAGGATATTTTAACCCTTTATTTAGTTTAACCGCCAGTAAACATGATTTCACCTTAACCGTGATAATTTATTTTAAATATTTTCTCTATTCATTAAGGTAAAAAATCAATGAAAATTATTATATATGATAAATTATTAAGATTAAAATTATTAAATATTATTTAAAAAATAATTACATATAATTTTAATGTTTAATTTATTATTAATCAAACTATTGTGATGGAAAAGTAGGGTTTCAAGGAGTAAATTTTCAAGGAAATGATGATTTTATATTACATCTATAACTAATAATAATTAATGTGTGGATATAAATTAATATTTATGGACTAATAATATATAAATACAATTAAAAATATTACACAATATTTATTATGACAATTAATAAAAATGGATTAGCACAATGAATTTTAAATTAGTGTTCAGAAAAACAATGTTTTTAGACCCAAAACAATTATATCTAAATAAAATACTATGTTGATTAAAAAAATTAATTTTATTAAATATAATATAAAATAATTATACTAATTTAAATTATATTTAAAATTTAATGCGTGTTTTAAATATCATTATATATTATAAATAATTTTTTTACAAAAAATAGTATTTATCTATTCAGTTTAAAATTGATTTTTTTTTGGAAAAATACCAAAATATTATCCAATGTAAAATTGGTTTTTATGATATAAAAAATGATGTTAAATTTATAATATGATGTTTTTAAAAAAATAATAAATTAATTGTAATATTGTTTCTATAAATTCAGTTGAATACATTTTTTTAGAAAAAATATTTTTGAAGGGAAAAAATTCCATTACCGAAAAAATTAAGGAATATTTACTAAATATATAAATTTTTTATATTGAGAAGTAAATATACACACATACATATTTATATATATGTGTCATTATGTTTCCAATATTACTTATACCATCTATTTTAACAGATATGTTGTAATAGTTATATATTTTTAGAGTCTTTCATGTTCGATGTTGAATATAAAATATGCCATTCAACATGGTTTTATTTTATAAAATATTTGGGTGTTAAATTTTGAGAATAATTTCATATTGACATAAATTTTTTGATTAAAATTTTATTTTAAAATATTTTTGATGATCGTACACAAGTTATTAAAAAAATAACAAAAATATTTTCATTTTAAAGATAATGGTTAATGGTAATATTTTTCATCTAATAATATTTTTTATTTGAGTTTTTGAGAATTATTAAATTTAAATATCAAAATATTTTAGTTGTTATGTTAAACATATTTCATGGATTTCTAATTTTTGAAAAAAAATATGTAATATATTCAAATCTAGGAATGTATTCCGAATATATTTCAAATAAATTAAAGATTGATATAACTAAAGGATGCGGTAATAAAATGTGTACAAGATAAAAAATGGACACCGATAAAACTAAAAACAAGTTACGAATAATATTTATAGAGGTATGATTGGATTTTATTATATTCATAATTTCTAGTCAAATTGGTTTTATTTTCAGTGGGTGTATATCTAAAAATTATCAAGAAAAAAAACAAGAAATCCAATTTCCATGATGTTAAAATTATAATCATTTATCTCAAGAATATGATCAATTGTGGATTTTTTACATGATATTCCCTAAATTTGAATTGGAGAGATATTATAATTCTTATTTTTGTGGATTCAGATATGGTTGAAAAATATACTCGAACATATTTAAAAAATTTGGTAGTACTTTGATATCATAGTGAAGTTAAAAACTAGAGTTAAATTGTATTTTATACCACTAAATTGAAGTACATAGCTATGGTAAGTTATAATGAATATACTATGTGGATGTATAAAAAATTACATGACTATGGATATCAGAATATACATGTCACAAAAATTATAAAAATATTAGTTAAATTTAAATATCAAAGAATAACATGTCTAAATCATATAAAAATAATATTTATAATAGAAAACAATTTTTAAGAACATTTTCAAAAAATATATATCAATGTTTAATTCATAATCACTTGAAAAAAATTTGATGAAACTTTTTAGATTCCATATAATGTATAGAGATAATGTTACATCATATATGATTTGGTTTTGATTATTATATTTATTTATATAACATTTTTAAAGAATAATTTGGTAATAATTCTTTCCTAAAGGTCACAATTGAATGTATGGATCAAGAGGTTATCATTCATGATATGTACATGTTAAAGATATTTTTACCTTTCATGCTTACAAAGGTATTGATATATTGTAGGGAAACCTATTGTGACTCTTTTGATTAATCATTTTACAATCCATTCAGTATGTTAATCAGTCATGTATCCCTCATGTTATTGCAATGAAAATAATAAAGTAAGTTAGGTCTTCACTTTTATTTGTACAGCTTATTTTTTATGTATGTATATATATAATACATTTACGAAATATTATAGTTTCATTTTGTAAATTAACTACAATACACATGAATTATATATAAAACATAAATTATCATGAATTCATATGATTGTATAAATAAAAAACCTATCCCTTTTACTCTCCTCAAGCTTTTATGTCTCGAATATTTTTAGAGATAATGTTGGAAATGAAACCTGTGGTTTTGGATCCTAAAAATTCTTTATATGATGTGAAGAATTGAAAGGAAAGTTCATGATTGTTTATAAAGATATAATTCGTACATATTTCAAACCATTTTCATATACTAGATAGAAAAGTTGATTTTGAGTTGATTAAATCATCAACATATGTTTATTGTAAATTTTTATAGAATCAATTTTTGATTTATTGTTCTAGGGAAAATAATAGGAAATATAATTTATGGGTGGTACAATAATTTTATCTGATGATTCATTCCATAAATGCTGATAAGAAATATGTCATTGAAACATCTTACATTTGATAAGATAAAGCGTTCTCATCGACTAAATGGTTAAAAAGACTGAATGTGCTACATTGAAGAGATTTCGAAAAAAATGTATAATTTTTAAAATATCATCCATTAATATTTTTAGATACAAAAAATCATGGATGAGCTGAATGTAAATTAATTCATTGAAAAAAATTCCAATTATATGTGAAATTCATATTTTTAACTAGTTTTACAGGACACCAGATCTACGCTGCAATATGATATATTGTGATTATAAGAAATTAGGATCTCTTAATTAATTATATGAGGAGGATTCATGTTTGAATCAGATTTCAGATATTTTTGATGAGTTATATGATTGAGATTTTAATGTTACCTCTATCATTCAAAACAATACCCTATCCAATGCACATTTCAACTCTACATGAGTCCAAGAGAATAATTCATTTTGTGAAGGACCAGTATATATATTTTGGGGTAACATGACAAAATAATATCATTAATAATTAAATATAGGTAAACATAAATCCTTGTTTATATTCAAGGATGATTGTACCTAATTATCGGTATGAAACGAATAATACTTCTAAAAACCCATTCAGACCTATATATAAATTTATCCTTGGTCTGGGACATAATGATTTCTATAAATATTCTTCAAAATGAGAAATTGATATTTTATCTATTAATAAAGCTGATTCAGCACAAAATAAATTGGAACGGAGTTCTAGTTTGCAGCTAATATGAATTATTAAAACCCATATATCTGTTCATTCTAGACAAAAAGTACAACTATTTAATTTTAATATTGAAGTTATAAAAGATTATCATGATAAAAAGTGTTTTACTCATGATCTATTGTATGTTTCTCCACCTATATAGAGTTAAATATTAGGAGCTCAAAATGTTTTTAACGGACCACATAATACTATTGAATCTCTACATTCCACAAAGGTGATTTTGATTTGGATGTTGATGTTGTTGGAATATTAGTGTAATATCCTCTTAAAAGTTTTTTTAATGTTAATTTGATATACATTAATGATTATTTTATTACCATAGTTTTTTGAAGGGATTCCAATCATGTTAGAGAGATGGAGACTACAACACTAGTTTATGTCCAAGGGGTACAATCAACTATATTTGAAACTCCAGACTCTATGAGGGTAATGTTACATAAATCTATGATTGGAATAGAGTTCAAAAACTATAATTGAAGGGATGAAAATAATAGTTTCAGTAGTCCACCTGAAATTTTTGGACATGCCTTCATAGTTTCACAATCTATCTCGTATACTTATTTTTATTTAATGATACATACTCTGTGAAATATACAATGATAAAATGATTAATTGAAGAACCCCAGAACATCCTGAGAGGGAAGGAAAAATTAGTGTGTCAACTTTTTCATTTTAATTTTTTGGATCTTGTTCTTACATTGGTAGGAACATGTTAAATATTTCAAAAAATGAAAGCAGTGGGATGGCACAACACTTTTACATGGTTCATTTCAATGGGAGTCGTCCACGGAGCATATTCCAAAAGTGTGTAGGTCATACCAAAATACACTAATCTTAACTAGTTTATGGATTACATGTTTTGGTCACAAACACTCAGTGTGAGGCACCGAACCTTTATAAATGTTCTGGGGGTGCTCCCTACATCCCTCAAATCACTTCCGTCAACTCCCCCTAACTCACTACCTTGAGAGAAGTCAAACTCAATTTATCAACATGAAGTTCTCTTCAATATATTTGCATTGGAGTCGTTGTCTCTGTTCATCATGAGACACTACATGCATCGAGGTCCTGAATTGATGCACATGAAATCACTAAACCATGGAACCGAATAATCATAATCTTGTAAGAAGAATAACACCACACTTGTGTGCAATACCCAAAATTGCATGAATGGTTTTGGAATTGTAATGAATGATGACATTCACACAACTCTAACTTTTCACGCAACCCTTATCTTTCCCACAACTACACTGATGGGTTCACATGGTCTTTTCATACTAAATCAAAACCTTCCACACTATATTTACTATCATGAAATATTTTGCGTGAAAATATTGCGCACGTCTGAGCTACAGAATTTTGAATGGAAAATACATAAGTCATCCTTAAGGGTAACAACATATTTATAGCCCCTTTATGAAACTATGGGCATGATCATGATGCATTGTTATCAGTACACACAAGATTCATCACGTGCACGAAAACCACCTTTCGATGTCTCATTGGGTGCACGAACCCTTTCACGCAACATCATCTTCCGCGCACACCATGACATTACAATTTTTTTAGGTTCTGAAACAAAAAAATGTCTTACCTTCAAGTTCCAAAAACACATTCAATATTGTGTCCAAAAACCAATATTTCGCACACACTTCAAATATTTCGTGGACCTTCCTTTCCTAGAAAAATGATTCAACATTTTCATATTTTCTTCACCAAAATTTTTCAAACACTGGAGAACGATTCCACCGTCAATAAAACTTTCAGATAAACATGTAAGACCCATTTCCATGAAATCTCTCAGATCTTCCATGAAAGGGGTTCCAATAACAAACACAATCCATGATCCACCCAAATTAGATTGAAAACAAAACTCAATATGAACTCCTTTTCCAACAAATAGCAACCTTGGTTCCAAAATTAGGGTAACATAAATTCAATATTACAGTCATGAAGAGGAATTTTCAAAACAATCTATGGAATAATTATTTGGTGAGATGATTCAGATAACTCTTAAAAATACAATTTATGTTATAGAGTCAATTTCAATTGGAATTTTTTTATTGAATTCAAGTGGTGGAATATTGGTTTACTCTACTATGGAAAAGGAAAAATTAGTTTTTGGATTATGTGGAACTTTCTCACTAGACAACCCCTTCTCAATAGGTTTCTCTTTCACCACCTCCACTATCACCTACATCTTTTATTTCTTGTGTTGACATGTATGATATTATGATGGATCCATTGAACATATTGAATATTATAATTCTATATATTTATACCATATTTATTTTTCTAAAAAAGTAATATTTGACCATATAAATTTCTACAATGGTCAATCAAATTCAACAGATACTATTAAGAAGTATTTATTATATCTAAATATTTATTGGGATATTGAATTATCATGTTAATTATATATATATATATATCGGCAGGATATACTATTATATCTATCTTAAACACTATATAGATTATTTTCCTAGGCCTCTACTTCCAACTCTCATCCTCTTCCAACAATCTCCTATGCATCTAGACTGCCTATTTTTAATCTCTTATTTAAAACTTTATTATACATATTTTATGTAAAAAGAATAGTATTATTTAGGATCAGAAATCAAATATCACTGACATGGTACATTGTCACTACCAAACCCATGTATCTGAAACTCTTCAGTTAGTAGATGTTGGATCGAAAAATGATATCAATGAAAATGATACCATTAAGAATGTCAAAAAAATACATAACAATCATATTAAAATGAATAATTACAATCATTATCTTTTTATTTGGTCACAAGACTAAATATGCATCTCATAACCTAGGATTTCACAACAGACATTGATTAGTTGAAAGTGTTAACCAATTGTTTTGAAATCATTATAATGTAAAAGAAAATTTTATGGGTTTTCTCATAGAATGAATGAAGAGAATTAGATGACATCATATAGTTTATGGAACTATATTTTTTATAGTGAAAACAGTAATTTAATAGTGTATATAATTGTACATATGCCTTTTGTGGTCATATCACTAACAACTTCAGTTTAGAGATTAAAATGTATATCTACATCACTATTTGGCATCACATATACTCAGACTATAAATCATTTTATATTTGTCCCTCGTGTAATTTTCATCGAAAAAACCTATTCCCATCCAAATTGTCCACATCATCCTTTTTGTGGCATGGAAAAATCCCCTATAGACAATGACTCTAAATCATATTTTTTCCTCCGATAAGTTTAACATTATTTTCATTTTTAAATACTCAGTTGAACTAATAATAAATATGTTATTGCTTAAAATTTTTTATTCCATATGATATGACTTATACATTCAGAAATTTTTCATAAAATCAAAATGATATTTACTAGATAACATTAATATATTTTTCTTACATCAAATTTAATATTTTAGTCTTTTGTTATCATCCAAAAATTTATGTCTTAAATGAACATAAATAATGTTTATTATAATTATATTTTCTTCTAGTTTTTATGATATAATTATAATGTTATGAAGAATACTCACTTCCGTATTATATTGATTTTTTGCTTCACTTAATTCTATAAAAGAAAAAACAATCATCCAAATGAACAACTTGAGTCGCTATGTGAATTAATAATGTGTTCTTTAATAAATATTTCCATGTATAAGATTGATTTTAGGATATATTCATGTGTCAGCGTGATGTATATATAATAAATTTATATTCAAGAGGCCACATTTAATCAATTTTATGTGTAGTTAAATTGAAAATTATGGAAGGAGTTAGAGATTTTTTAATTTGTGTATTTACCATACAAAGACCTAAAATCTATTGTCCTTATCAAATTGACCACAGATTGATTTTTATTTATTATACTAGTATAACTAATATTAAACACAACATTATTAATAATAAACCTTCAGTATGTTCATGAGATACACCACATGGTCCCAAAATTGATCATGAGATAGGTGTGTATTAGTTTAATTCTGATATAATGGTAACAACATAAATCCCTTCCAAATTTACAAAACTCTCATTAGGGTACCTAAATTTATTTCAAAACAATTGTAAGGGTAATCTAATGAACTATAATGATACATAAGGGTAATATAATATCTATCAAAACAAATCATAAAAACACATAAATATTTGTAAAATTAAGTTTGGAGTTAGATCTACTTCACTCTAATGATGGACTGACCATTCCTATTTAAAATTACATTTATTTTTAAATTTTCAGTAACAATGTTTTGGAGTCAAATTCTTGGAAATTAATTTCTATAAATTTTCTTTAATTGTACAGCTATTTCTTTATAATTGACTTACAATATATAAATAGTGGATCTTTACAAATATTATGTAGTGTTTCATGTGAATTTGAATTCATTTTTTTAAATTGGATTCCATCTCCTACCCAGTATATGATATATGATTTCAATTTAGTCAACTAAAAATGAGTGAGTAATTATAGTCTGGCCGCTTAATCTTCTCTCAAAACATTTGTAAGATAGTTTAAGGATAAGAACCTTATTAATCAGCAAAACATGATTATAGATCTACCTCCATTGAATATCTATTAACTATAAACTCTTTTTTTTTCTTTTATATTTGTATTGGTTATATTGAATTTATTAAAAAAAGTTTTGAATTATCTATTTATTTGAAATGAAGATTATTTTGTCACACATTCCTTCATTTCTTCACACGTATTTCACACATAAAACAGCGGAAGATGTTAGGTTTATCTTGGACTAGCTATGTGTAATTCATATGTATACTGATCGAGGTTTCAAAATAGTTTATTTGTATTAATAACTATAATTTTTAGTAATTTAATATCAATTTGTGATGATTATGTTCTATATTATATCAATCCTTTGATTTTATTCAACTCTCGATTATTGTTTACATTAATTCCATTATTTTACCAAAATATTTTCAAACTATATTTTATAAAAATGAACATTTGTAGAATTAATTTATATGACACATATATACACACATAATTTTTTTTATATAAAATACTTTAAATGTTAATGGGATTTAATTTATTATAACAATGAATTGGTCAGCTGATTGAGAAATTGTTTAATGTAACAAATTATAAATACCTAAATTATTTTTTTAACTGGGCCATATTTTGATATTTAGGGGATTTAAAATTAATAATTTCAAAAAATATATATATATTGGATGTTCAATTATCACACCCCACATTGAGCATTTTACTTTATTAGAATTCAATAGACTGATATTTTGTGACATCTATTCTAATAAATGATAATAATCAGATTAATATAGAAAGTAAATATACTATTTCACTATAAATAATATAACATCTTCTTAAAAAGACCCAATTAATACAAAAAAATATTCCATATTAAATTTTGAAAAATGAAATAATCCATTGATATTTATGTAAATTTTTAGAAATTATAGAAATTGACACATAAAAATTAGATTAGATATAATTAGTAATTATGATTTTAGAAAATGAATTTGACATACATGAATAAGAGGTGTACAATTTTAGTAATTTTATTTTTTTATAAAATTTTGTTTGCAATGGATCAAAAGTAGAGTATTATTAATATACATGTTTAAATTCACAATTATATTTGTAATAATAAATTACACATAATAAATATAAATAGGAAATAAAGTATTGTATATTATTTCATTTTTTTAATATCTCATGTCTCTTTAAATAAATATAATTTTAAAAAATAATTTATGACACCCCTTGATAAACCTATTTCCAGTTATAAACAGCCTATATTCTCACTACAATGTTATATTGATAATAGATATTTACTTAAAACATCATCCATTCTAGTAAACTTATAAAGACTCGTAATTAATAATTATAATTAATTACATGAATTATGACAATTATTAAATGATAATGATCTAATGATTATTTCTTTATATACCTTTTGGAAATATGTAATTATTTTATAATAATTTAATGATTGAATAATTTTTATTTTACATTTTTTAAAGAGTAAATTTACTATGCATTCCTAATAACATAAAATATAGTTTTACTAAAAAAATTCATTCTATATGTCACTATGGTAAAACATAGAAATTTTTTTTTGTTTTGTAATTTTTAATGTAATATATATTAATATATGAAAAAATTGAATTGATATTTCATTTATTGATAATCAATAATAAAAGTATCATACTGGAAAATAACACATATTATTTTTATTATTGTGTTCTACTACACCAAATATTCATTCATTGGGTTTATAATAATATTATTTTTATGTATTATATTTTTATTTAAATTCATTATCAAAATGAATGAAATATTGATGACATGTATTGTGTTTATTTATCAAAAATGATTACATTAATCTAATAAAATTAATTAATTATGGATAAACGTCCGAACATAACAATAAAAATCAAAAAACATCTTTCACATATTCATTATAAATAAACTAAACAATTATAATTTTTAATGAATATAATTTTAATTCATCCTATGATATTGTTAAATTTTTTTATTATCATTTTTTCAAAATGATATCATAAAAAACATGTTGTGTATTAATAATTTAAAAAAATTTGCACACAATTATTTTTTATTATAATAATTTAAAAAATGGTGAAATATGTTTAAATAATTTAGTGTTGAATTTTTCTTCCAATGTTGATATGTTTAGTTCAATGATTATAAAATGAATGGTTTTTTACCTTTTTATGTGGGTAATATTTCCTTATTTATTTATGTTTTGTTTATTATAAAAACAAATCCAATGTGTTGAATCAAATTTTTTATTGAATGTATTGGAAATAATGTTGTTTGACTTAGATAATTATAGAGTTTGTTTCAAAAAAATCAGAGTGTACAAATAATGATTTATTTAGAAAGAAAATGTTCTTTTATTTCTTATAAATGGCCCATATTTATGTTTTCTGACATGGTACAATGGTTTGGGTAAGTATACTAAATATTGGAATATATTTTTTAAGAGAATAAAAAATCATGACATATCCATTCTTACCAGACATGATGTTTTTTTATCAAAGAGTAAATAGAATTTTCGTTGAAGACATCACACCATAATTAATATTATTATATCCTAATATAATAATGTATTTGAGAAGATAAAGTGTATATCATGCTTGAATAGGTCGATATTAAAATATTCTTTAAATTTGGATTTAACTAGTTGAAGTAACTGCTCATTAATAGGGAATTTCAAACCATGGTACATTCCGTGGTTGAAAAAAAACATTATTGAAGAGTGAGTTATGGTTAAATTCTAAGTCATTACAGAAGCATATTAATTTTTTTTATATGATAATAATATATTAATAACATCATATGATAATAAAATATGTCACATAAAAATATAGAGGAAGGTTATTAAGGATTTAGAGACTGAAGGTAATGACTTATAAAGAATTATCACCATGTTCTGAATTAGTTTAGTCTAAACTAGACTAATTATTTGAAATGGGAGTTATTTTGTAATTATATATGGATTATAGAAAGAACCCAATGTGTATGATGAGTTTCCAATAATCACGGGATTAAAAAAATTAGAATTAATTTTTAATGTTATTTATGAAGATGGAATATTATGTGTAAAGAAGATACCTCACATATAAAAAGAATTAATTTATCAAGACAATATAAGATGATAAGCGATTTTGTGGAGAAAATAAATTTAAAATTCATAATTGATATTTTGAATTGAGTCATAAAAAAGAACACCCTAACTATTTGGTTATATTATTTTTCAATTCTTGTCATTATGATGGAAAAAAATTATACATTCCATATGTTCCTATTCATAAGGTATTATAGGGCGAAAAAGTACATGATTTTTTACTAAAAGTAAAAATAACCCCATCTAAAGATACCCACTATATCAAAATCCCTCCTACCTATATCCCCTTACTTCTTATAGGGCCCTTGAAACTTGATGTCTTGTATGGTATTTCATCATTTTATATCTCAATATTTAATTTCATAGTAGTTTACTGGATTTAATGGATTCTAGTAGTGATGATTAGTTTTTATCTCCTAGATCTACCAATCTTCCTTCGCTAAACTCACACATGCATGTTAAAAGTATCCAGGGAAGGAATTATTATTAATAAAATTTCCTTTTTTCATTCACCAGTTCCCTGTAGAGAATATCACTGTGGATTGTATGAGAGATCTCTGATCTAACTAGTGATATAGATTTATTCACTTCCACTGGCTGATAATCCTTTATGATATTATAGACCCCTATTAAATTCCTATATGTGTTAATATTTAATAAATACCTCTCTAATTCAATAACCCTAATATAATGAATTTTATATATGATTCTATCACACCTTTTATTTTCATGGATGATGAAATATTTTGTATGAATAATTATATAATTTCCATATTAAGTGTTGAGATGGAACTATGATTTACCTTTATTATTTTTTCAATAATTACAAATTTTTGGACTATTTATCATTAGAAAATGATCATTTATATCAATATGGTAGGTTACTATTACATTCATCAACATTAATTTCACCATACATCCTCATAATTAACTTTCAAATTTTGGGAAGAGGGAGCCCCATCCTATAGCGGTATCCTTGGATGGATCCTTATATCCCTCAAGAGTCTTTGATGCATTCTTTGACTATTATATTCCCATTTAATAGGGGCACAAAAATGGTACCTTGGTTAATTTTGTGGTAAATTATTGGTTTAATCCAATGTTTTAGTCCATAAATCATGGTGTATTACCAAAAAATGTTTCAGTCCTGCTGAGGTATGAAGGGTTTCAGAATATAGTGTTTCCTGCCTCAGTGGATTCACCTTTTGTGTTGTTTCTATAATTTTATCATCATTTATTATTTTAAATGACTGTATTGAAGTGAATTCTATCTATTTTATGGGGTTTTAGTGTTGGTTAATTTAGTATTAATATACAAGTCCTTTGGTTTCATTCCAATACAGTTCCATGAATATTGTTTCTTTTTTAGTGTGATTGGTGTAGTTAATAGTTCAACATTTAAAGTCCCCCAAACTCTAAAATATCATGTGTTAAATGTTTTTATGATTAATATCCTATATTTATCCACTCATAAATCACCATAGAGGTAATGTATTAGTATAATGATGAACTATAACGAACTACCCCTTTAGAGAGTACTAGGGGGAGAAAATTATTCTCATATTTCTGGACTCATGGAAACTAGATATTTCATTAAGTCATGAGGTGGTGGATAGGATTGACTATTACTATCAAAATATCATTTTACAGGTCCGAGTATCCTCATTCAATATTTATTTTTCTATTATATAATCCAAATTTGTTAACTAAGATAGAAAAATTCTATTGGGATTATATCCATTACCATATATTAATTTGTATCCAAGGAATTTAGACCCAATCATATCTATCATCTAGTGATTTTGGAACCAAATCATTTTTTTGATAGTAGTCACCAATTTGAATCTTATGATATCATTTGAAAACAAATTCAATGATGGAAAACAACACAAATGTTACAAAACATTGTAAAACTCATCAATTGGTGGATATGATTTACTATTCCTATCAAAATATCATTTTTTTGGTTTGAGGATTTTCATTCCCAATTTATTTGTCCATTGTAAAATTAAAATATGTTATCTAATAGAAAAAAATCATTTAAAAATATCTATCATAATTCAACCTACAGTTTTTTTATTTTGAAAATGAATATTTCAATTCAATTAACTATCATTTGGAGTTAATTTTTTAAATACATTCATGAGGAAATTGACTAATGATTCAACACATTCTTATAAAACATTAACCTCATGGATCTATGTAACTTTAGGGAAATTGTTTCCAAGTGTTAAAATAATAATAGGAATTGAATAAATATATGTCTTCTAAAATGGTTCGTATCTATCTATATAGTGTCTAAGACATTCCTTTAAATTTATCTTCCCAAAAGACATGAGGATTTTTTCAGATTATTCTCCTTATTATTTTGATATAAATATTTATGGGATGTTCCTTAATGGTTCATCCTCTCAATTTTATGGATCCATGGTTATAATATACTTATCCAAGAGTGGGAATATGGCGGGTAACTCATTAATTGGACAATAAAATAAATTGATGATATAAAAGGTTGGCATTATAGACTAGGTGGAAAAAAATCCAAGTTACCTTATTATATTTTATGATCTAAAAATAGATATCAATCAAGTGGATTGAGGCTTATCGGAAGATTAATAAAATTATAAATTATTGACTCTATATAATATGAAGGGTAAATTAATAAAGATATCATTAGATGATTGTATAGAGAAATATATAGTGATATATCATAAATAGGTGTAGGGGATAACAAAAATTCTCCATATATGTGTTGAAGAAGAAAAATTCGATTAGAATTCTTGTGGAAATTAGAGAATGGTTCTTTCACTAGTAACACTATGGTTGTTAGGCCTTTTTATACATCATAATTTTTTATATTTTCTAAATGATATATTTCATCATATAGTAGGAATTAACCCATATATGGATTATGGATAAACTTATATCGATAATATTATTTGTCTTGTTATATAATAAATAATCATATGCATTAAAAATATTCCTATAGATTCTAATATTAAGGAATTTATCATCTCCTCCACTCCGATGGTGACAAAGTCAAATTGTTACTCATGAAAATTCATTATTATTACACAAAACCACATTAAAAATAGCTAACTTTTTCATTATAACTATTATTCAATGGGGTTCATTACCTAGAATAAAATGCCCTACTAAATTGGTCATCATTATTAATGTAAGAAATTTAATATCCTTAAAAAAATTCCATAACACTATTATTTATATAATTTCCCAAAAAAACAAAAAAAAAATTAATGATTGAAATTAAAAATTATGAATAAAAATTATTTCAAATAAACACAAATTTCTATAAATGGAAGGAGTATTCAAGTTGTTGTTGTTCAAGAAAAGGGTCTCATGTTGGATCCTTATTGGAAGGTTATTTGTAAAACCATTATGGGTAAATTGATATGGAAAAACATATGAAATATTTGAATTTAATATAATATTAAATTTTATTGGGTATTTTTTTGATTCTATATGATTTTATAATCTATTTTATATTACATACTCATTCCCTTGGCCCACTATCTCTCTAATGGGTAAAAATTTAATTTCAAAAAAATCAGGACATGGAAATAATCAAGAAAAATATCTATCTTTGAGTATATTTTCTTAGGGAATGGGATTACAACATATAACTCCCATATATTTTACAGAAACTGTGGAGAAAAAAAGTTAGGACTATCCTTAATTAAATGAAGTTGTAGTTGGATTCTAGAATGTGTATAATCGGTTTCTCATATGTGGTTATTTGAATTAATGTGTGATTAGTTAATGAAAAGTGGTATACGTTGATTTTTCTCAATGAGGTTGTTGTTATAGTTTATTAGAGAATATAATGCATTGGAATCATATAATTATATACTTGAAATTGTTTTTAATGATGGGGAAATATAATTCTATACTAGAAATTGTTTTTAAAGAACGGGACGGCGCGACGGCGTCGTGTCCTCCACCACGGACCGCTCCGGCCGTGGCCTCCTTTGGGTTCCCTGACACGGCGTGACGGCGTCACACACCTCTATTGCGGCCCGTTCTGGCTGCGGTTCTCTCCTTCCCGCATGGTTCAACGGCACCGCGCCGTCTTTGCCACAATGATCCGCAAAGACCAAAAAAACGGGGAGGAGGATCGGGCGTGTTTTTGTGGTCTGACCTCCTTCCGTTATTAAGATAACAAGTGGTCATATGGTAATTCATGATGATAATGAACAAAACATGTTTGAATAAAAACCCCTAACTCGACAAAAGTTGTCAAACGATGATCGTCGCGGGAAACGACGTCGCGGGGTGAAGCTTCGTATACGTCGACGGAGGATGTCTGAGGGGGAAGCATCATCTCCCTTCCTTAATCACAGAGAGAAGATTGTATGGCGACGTCGGTGGCGAGATTCTGCATCAGTGCCTCCTCCTTGGTCATGGAGGAAGAAGATGACGGATGAAACCGAGTCACTGAGTCGATGCTCTCCCTCGTATAAAAATCATTCTTCATTGATGTGGTAACATTCATCGCCGAAGAAGATGAAGTTATTCCAAGGAACAAGATCTCTCCCTGACCCAATATCCTCACAAAACTATCCAACCTAATAAAATAACGCCTCCCCCTTATTTTATTATGTTTTCCATGCCTTTTCAAAAACTGAAAATTCAAAAACTAATCCATTTAATTACATGAGTTTGAGTTATCAAATTAAAATGGGTGTTAAGTTGGAAAGATTAATGTGGGTGAGAGGGAGGTGTTACTCACATTAGGGTGGAGTTTGGAAGTTTATGGAATGTGAAGGGGTGGGGTTCTTCTGGGCCCCACCTCACATTTATCGTCTCAAGGGTTGTTAGTAACCAGTGGGTCCCACCCCAACACCCAGACATCAGATTAAACCACTTAGAATAAGGAAATAAAATTGTAACACAATTTTATTTTACATTGCATTTAATCCGCAATTTTAAAAAACTCCTCTCCAGCAAACGCAACTTCGGAAAAAGTCCTCATATGTAAAAACCGACATTGCGGTTTCATCAGTGCCCTCGAATTTCAAATCCAAGCACCGGTTCAAAAGATAGAAAAACCCGCATGTTCGTTCACTGAACGTACCAGAGCTAATCTTCGGAAAATGATTCCGAGCACATCGGGCCTCGGAATCAGGTGTTGTCAGAAACTACGGACTCGTAAAATTCCAAAAAAAATATGATTTTTTTCTTGATATTTCCTGGTCATTACATATCAATAATTAACTATAGTGATTTTATATCATTATATCTTTATAGTAATGAAATCAATTGAATAATTCTCCAATAGATGTATGATTAATGTTTTAATAACATTTATGTGGTCTAGAATCATTTTTTCTGTCTGTGAATGTTAATTGATGTTTTTGTTGAGTGGAGTATGTGTGAGGATCCACTTATCATGGTTACTAGGGTGAAAACTCATCTTGGGATTTAGTATGATAATATCGAGGGGGATGAAAGTCCACTTGAATCTATTTCTACCGTGCTTCCATATTCGTGTTTTTTTTTCTTCTTGGAAATGGTTGTTGGAGTGAGCCCCCTCTCCAAAAATTTGGAATCAAATATTTTTGGATTCTTAATCATTCATTGTACACACATTAGCAATTTTCGAAATTATCACAGTCTTAACTTTGTATTTATTCAATTTTAGTGAAAATTTATTACCAATGGATGATATAGAATCTATGGATGACAATGTTTGTGTTGATGTGTTTAATAAAATTAAAATTATCATCTTGATGATATATATGGAGGTCTATCTCATCCTAAAGGACATAAGACATTAATTGGATAGAGTAAAAGTAGAAGATATAGAGATATATGAATGGTAAATGTTAGATGAAAATAATATCCAAAACGTATGACGTTGAATACTATGCAAAGGTTTCTAAAATTTTATATCTCCTACTTGCTACTATATAGTGGGTTGTAGGGTAGAACCCAATGGAAGGATAAAGTGGTGATTGAGTGACCATGTATTTCAAAACCTCCCCACTATTTTCAAAAGTGGGAAAACATTCTTTATTGTTTTTATTAATTCATATTTTTTTATATTTCATTGAATGTAATAATGAAAAAAGGACGATTTTTTATTTTTAGTCAATAACTGAGATGATGACATGTTGCGATAAAAGAGTGAAAAATATAACTATAAATTCTAAGGGATGAATAATCAATACAAAATGATGATGGAAAACTAAATCCACTACATTAAAGGGGATACATTTCATGGAAATATGACTGCTAAAATACCACTGGAAATGAATGTTTTATCTCCCTTGAAAGGATATGAATCACACAGATTGACCTATCATGGAGTTCGCCACTCCAATAAACATCCAATGCGAAATAAATTTGTATGTTATCGTAGAAAAAACTCACAATCTGTTCAAAAAGTTTCTTTTTGTGGAAGATTAATAAAAAAGGCATAGACAATAAATCTCACTGATTAATCCTAGAGTTTGAAATTAATTATAAATAGCACAGAGTAATTAAATGGTTTCAGAATTGATCTCACTAACAAATTATGAAAACAATGAAAATAATTAGTGAAAAAGGAAAACTAAAGATAACATGTATATTAATAATTTCCCCTAAACTCAAATTTATCCAAATATCATGTTAAATTGAAATGAATATGCTATTATTGAAAAAATAAGCATCAGAGAGTAAAATAACGATATAATAAATGATATCTCACCTATGAACTATAATTCTGTTTCTCTGGTGGTCTCTTGGTCTCCAAGAAGTTATTCTCTAGGTCTTCGAGTAACAATCAATCTCTTGGATATCTAATGTAATGTGTAACAAGTGAATGATGCCTATTGTTTACAATTTATTTGAAAAATAAGTCATTTGTCACATTCTGTTTGGTAACCCACTATACACACTGACATATTTTGGTTCCCAGTATCTCTACTTCCATGCTTTTTTTTCATCTACTACTCTTGTGTACTTAACAATTCCATCATAACTTGTTTCCAGGGGTAATTATAATGTATGTGAATGGTAAACTGATTCCGGTATGAATCTATATAATAAAATAACATACAGTTAAAATTGTTCTCTAACGCAAAAGATAAATATTAACTTAATTAATTATTATGACATTTAAATAATTATTTTATTATTATTTGTTATTTTAACATAATATTTGAATTATTATATTATATTATAGACTATTATTACTTATTAATTACTAAAATTATATTATTAACAATACTAATGTTAATATTTTATTATTTTAGCAAAATATGATAATAATAATTAATATCAGATTATTTAGTTGGGTCAATATTATTTTTTATCATGTTAATTTATTATTATTAATATATTTATTTGTATTTAATATTAACATTTTATATTTAATAATTTCATTCTATAATTTTGTATTAATTATTAATTACACATTTAGTTAATTAATTATTAATTAAATTATTATGATTAAATATTAATATATTTTTATTACAATATAATAATTGCATAAAATTTATTATATTTAATAATTATTATTTTTTATTAAATATTTTCTGTCATCCATCATGAAATGGTGGGTGTTTCAAGTCATCCCATAGCTAGCGAAATCGCCAGCGCAGACCCCTCAACGGGATCTCCTCATCCACATTGGTGATGGTGGTTCATCTCTCCATATAGAAGTGGTGTTGTGGCAGTAGTCTCAAATCCAACATGTGGTAGAAGCTACTCCACATAACGATGGGTGCACGAGGATCTGCTTCACTCAGCAAATAGTCGGGGCATGTGGTTGTGGGTTCCTCTGGTGTGACTCTTACCAAAACGACCACTGGCATGTTCTTCTTCACTAGATCTCTATAGTGAAAATAATAATTTCTTCAGATCTGTAGATGGTTGTGGTAGCAGTGGCTTAAAATTAATCTTCAACCTTATAAATGAAAAAATAAACGAAAAAAATAATTTAGACAAGTATAAAATATGAAAAATTAATTTAAAAACCTAATTAAGTTAAGGACACATAAACTAAAAATAAATGAATTATCTAATAAATTTAAAACAGAAAACTAAATTAAAAACCTTAATTGGATTGTAAACAAATTAATGTAATTGAACATAATAAATGAAATAATGATTATGAATTTATTAATAATATTATACTTTAAAAATATATAAATTAATTAATCAATTCAAAATAATTATTACGCTTAATTTAATTGAAGGGAAAATATTAAATGATTAAGTATTAAATTAATGATGATGTTAATTAGAAATATTTAATTAATTGATAAATTATCAAAAAAAATTAAGGAAAAAAATACCGAGGATGATTTAAATTTTTGAAGTATAAAAACATTTCATGAAAACCTAGACCAAAAACTATTGATAATTTTAGGACATAAATTAAAAAAATTATTTATTACAAATTACTATTTATTGAATTAAATTATTAAATTACAATTGTGCTTTCATTACCCAAAAATAAAAAAATAAAAAAATTAAATCAATAAAAATAATATATAAATATGTTGTATATTAAGAATATTTAATGCCACATTAAATTCCCCCATGCATAGTTTTTGTCTTTCCTCCAATAATTTCATGGTTTATTGTCTTTTGAAAAGAATACATTTGTTTATATTGACCAATTTTAAATGAAGCATGTCAATCAGTTTGGAAATAGAATATAAAAACTACATCTAAGGATTTTTAAAAGTAATTTTACAAATGAAGACATTCCTAACTTCATATTCATACTATGTGATGAAGAGAGATTACAATCAATCACTTTTGAAAAATTTCATTCCTCGTAGATGAAGTTGTCTACTAATTTGGTGTATAACAGGTATATGTTATAAATCTAAGAGTGATAAAAGATTAAAAATAAAGGGAATTAAAAACATAACCAAATGATCCTTATACATTGACTCTCTCTATGCTTCCAAAATTTTGAAATTAAATTAATTTTTTAATCATCTTATTGATACAACATAAATGGTTTCATATTAATCAATTATCTCTGGGTTCAGTTGGTATTCAATAATTCCCTTCCCATAAAAAATCATTTTTGAAACTAGGAACATTATCTTAATTTTTAGTAACCATGTTTCTTGGGAAAAAACTGTGCATAACACTTAATGAAATAGAAAATGACTTTTGTTAAAACAAATGATCCTTGTGCATATAGTATAAGAGGATAACAGTGGGTTCCCAAATGCCCATTTTACTCTAGTTTCGAAAGAAAAATATGGAAAACATATATAATATATAATTAATAGATTTATTTTTAAATAACATTAAAAAATAAGTGAGCCCCCGTGGATAAATTTTAAATTTCATTTTCCTAGAGTTATGATCTCAATTACAAAAAAAGTATCACATATAACACTCAAATATATTTCCTAAAAAATAAATTGAATCAATAAGAAAAATCATTCAGCAGTCATCGATCCTCAAATGTTTCGGATTCAAGGAATCTTTTAACTACTAATAAGGAATCATCATTAGGATGGAATTATTTGATATTCACTTCAACGCCTGAATAAACATTAAATTTTATAAACAATTTGAAAACAATTATCAGTTGTTTAAAAATAAGTTTTTAAAAGGTTGTAAAAACTCATTTGATATAAATAAAATTCATATTATCTCCGGATATGTGGACTTCGTCCACCAGACTTAATCCCCAAATTTTCCCAAAAGATGAATTCCAAAGCATAGAAGACAACATTAGAGTTAAATTTCAATGCTTATTATAATTTCAGTATATTTATGACATTTATAAGTGTTACATTATAGTACAAACAAAATATTTTCCAAAATAATAATATACAGTTGGATTTCATGAATTTTAATTATATTTAGTGAAAATAATTTTTCCAAATTAAATTCCAACTAGTTTCATGTAAAAAAACATTACACACAACGAATAGTTTGTAATGAAGTTTAACATATTATATTCAAACCATTGTTAAATAAAGGAGAAAAATGTAAATTAAACACCATTACATAAGAACAAAGAACCTTGGTAAATCAACCCACACCTAAATCCATACTGTGAAGAGATTTAAATAACAAGGAAATTTAGTTTCTAGAAAAAAACATACAATAGATTGTTTTTAGAACAACTTATATAATCATTAAATTTTCTACCAAACAATGCTTCAATGACTCGCTGTTGGAACTATTCAGTGAGACACTGTTGAGAGGACCCACCAGAATTTTTGTAATGGTTAATCAAATGCAATGGTAAATTAAATAAATACCATTGTCTATTGAAATAATAGTAAATTATTTAACGTAAATGAGGTGAAAAAAATGAATGTACAAATAAAGAGTAAAGAACATCCATGACCTAATGAAGCCTTCATAGTATGCTTGTTGCGAATTGATAACATGAGGGAAATATTCTCCTTCAATGAAATTTTAGCATCCTTAATACAAAATAGGATGACTAAGAGATATCCCATAGAAACAAAGAGTACAAAGAAAAAAAATAGTTTCAATTTATTCATGTAAAACAAGAAAAAGAAAAAATGTAAAAAACAAATGGGAAACCATGGGTTGAGTCCCATGAATTAGTGAATTTTATGTCTTCAGTTAGTCTTTATGGAAATTTAGTTTCCCAGTATAATGAAGGGTGTTATGCCCTTTGTATTTCCTTCAAAATATAGCTCGACACTCTACCCATTAACCAGCATGTGTTTGTTTTCTTCTCCTATAATCTCAACAACACCATTCTTAAAAATTCTAATAACATTAAAATTTCCAGATCAAATTGATTAAAATTTTCTAGAGCTGAGATTACTTATTGAATTAATGAGATGGAATTTTTTTCTAGTTTTTAACTCTATGTTATATATGGATGAGTCTGGAAGGATTTTAGAATACTCATAGTATGTTATAGAATTATCATAAGACACTCTGATTATCTCGTCCAGTTAACTCTACTCAAGCAATATCTTCTCCCAGTACTAAAAATGTAAAAATAAATGGACTTTAATACCCAATATTACTTGTGTTTCCACCCCAGGAAATGTAAAATATGTTCCCAATTATAGCCTATATGGAGACATACTTATTGGTGTCTTAAAATTTCTTCTATAATCCCACAAAACATCATCTAATTGTAGAGACTAGTTCTTCCTAGAGTGTGACATAGTTCTCTCTATGATTTGTTTCAGCTCCCTATTTGTTATCTCAACCGATCCAATAGATGGTGGAAGGTAGGAAATACAAGTTCTTTGAACAGAAATTTATTTTTCCAATAAATACCTAAAATGATTATTTTTAATGTGTGTTCCATTATTATTTATTAAGGCTCTAGGAACACCAAATATTTAAATGAAATTATTTTTAACAAACATTATTACATTGTTGGCCTGATTGCTGGGCATATCTTCTACCTCAACACACATAGAATCATAATCTATAGCCACTAAAATGTATTCATTCCTATAATATGATGGAAATGAACCCATGTAATCTAAACCCACAACATCAAATATCTCAACATCTATAATTCCCTTTTGAGTTAACTCATGCTTCCACCCATCATTTCCTAGACTTTGACATCTATCACATATTATTACAAACCTCCTACATTTATAGAATATGGTGGTCCATTAAAAACCATCTTGAAAGAATTTTAGTGCTTTCCCGTCTTCTAAATGATGTCCACGCCAAGGGGATGCATTAAAAATCTATAATATGGGAAGTATCCATTCCTATGGAACACACCATCTCTGAATTCAATTAGAACACTTCCTAAATAGAAATGGATCATTGCAAATGCAATACATATGTTCTGAAATGAATTTTTTTCCGAATTATTATAATAATATTTGGGAATATTACATGGTTCCATGATATATTAATAGTTTAAAAACCATCTAGATTGCCTTATTGAAATAGTGAGTAAATTTTCATCCGGAAATGAAGAGTTGATCTCACATGGATCTTAACAATAATTTTGAGGATGTCTACAAATGTATTATGCTACTAATTTTTTTATCTATGATTATCCCTAATATATGAATCAGATTTTTGTAATAGAAGAATATATATAATATGCATAGGTTTGGCATCCTTTTTTGACATCAGATATTTCAAGGTTCAATAGTCAGTAATGATGATGACTATTGAACATAGAAAATACTGCATAAACTTCTCTAAAGAAAAGGCCACATTTAAAAACTCTTTTTCAATAGTGGTATAGATCCTTTGATCCACATATATAATCCTAATAAAAAATTATACCACATGCATATTCTCATCTATCCTATATCATAAAATAGCTCTAACAACCATGTCACTTGCATCACACTTTAATTCAAAAGGAAGTTTCCAATCTGGTGTAGTGTTGATAAGTGATGTAGTGAGTTCTTCCTATAATAGATAAAATGATTCAAGATAGTTTTGGTCAGACAAAAACTGCACATCCTTGAATAGAAATTTACATTATGGATTAGTGATTTTTAAAAGGGCATTTATAAACCATTGGTTCAACATGACAAGCCCTATAAAACATCTAACACCATTCTCATTTCAAGGAGTTTACAGTTTTTGAATTACTTATATCTTAGTAGTGTCAAATTCCATACCCATTATGGAAACTTTATGTCCAATCACCATCCCTTTGGTAACCTTGATTTGAAAATTATCCCAACTATGAACAATCTTGGTCACTAAATACCCCTCTAAAACAAATTCCTTGTTTCCTAAATAATTATAAAATTTGGTTCCAACTATGGATAAATCATCCTTGAAAACCTCTATGATTCTCTTAATAATATTAGTAATGATAGACGTCATCCATTTTTGAAAGGTATTAGGGGTTTCACATGACCCAAAATGCATCCACCAGTAAGAAAATGTCCCAAATGGGCATGTAATCGTATTTCACTCTGGGTCCTATAGATCTAATGGAATCTTCTTTTAACCATAATACCAATCAAAGAATTATAATAATTCATCCACATCATGCCTCTAAATAATTTGACTGGGGAATGGAATTCGAAAATGGTCCTTCGTAGTTGCTGTATTGAGATTCCTATAGTCAATACAGAATCCTCATTTAGTGGATTTTCTAGCTGGATTTCTTCATCTTTAGTTGTAATTGTAAAACTGAAACATACATTATTAGGGACTACATGGAATATGATGACCCAAGTGCTATAGAATATTGGATAGATGATATCGATGTCTAGTAGATTAATCACTTCCTCTCTCACAACCGCTTTTATGTTGGGTTTTTATAATCTTTGACACTCCACTCTAGGATTATGATCTGGCTCCATATGGCTATTATAAATTTAAAATGGAGGAATAATTATTTTAATATCATCTATATTATAGACTATGAATTTTTTTAATTTTTCTATGACATTCAATATTTCTTCCTCTTGGTTTTCATAATTTTCAGTAGAAATTTTATAGGATGTGTGGAATTCCCACTAGGAAAATAATATTTCATGTGAGAAGGAATTGGTTTCAGTTTAAGGATGGGATATTTTTCATTTGACGGAACAATTTTGGGCATAGGAGGTCCATGTTATTTAACATATCTCTTATAAGGTGCATGAAGAGATGAATGATTTTCAATTTCATTTCTAGGTTTATGATTTCCAGCACTACGTTAAAAAAGGGGACAACAAAATGTCCATATTTTCTATAATTGATTATAAAATATTTATTAAATAAAATCATAATGTTTCATAATGAACTCCTCCTATAAAAAATTAAAATGTTTATAAGTTTTGTGGTTATATAATCACCATCATGTTCACATAGAGAGTATATATGTTCACAAATAGAGGAAACATCTCTAGAAGAAGAAGTAACTGGACAGTTGTTAAATTCTGGAAACCTTTCCATCCATTTGAGCAGATTCTACATAACGTCAGAATAGAAAATCAAAATTTCTATCTTATCAATTTCAAGATCATAAATTTTTTATGTGTATTTATATCTTAAAAGGAATCTACCATTGAGAATTATTCACAAAATATTAGTCCTTTTACATTTTAAATACATTAAAATCCTCTTGTTTCTCTCTAATTTTGAAAATCAGTTAAACCATCGACATATCAAGGAAATCCCGACTTGTGTCTAAAATTGGAATAACTAGAAAAATGTGAACCTCTTGGTTATACTCCACATCATGGACTAAATATTTAGCAGGTGGAAATAACTTCCCAAATCCAACTAACTGGTAATCAACACTTCCTATAGGATGAGTGAAATAGTGGTTGTTGAACTATAAGATGATGGTGGTGTGCTAAAGATCACCCATAATCAACTCTGTGAATAGTGATAAAGGGAGAAGGCTGAAACTAGAACCAATGTCACACATGTAGTTGATTTGACTAGAATTTCATAAGGAATAAAGCATGACAAAGCTATCTGGTTCATTGATCTTGAGTGTGATTTTTTTGGAGCAAAGGGATGCACATTGGATAAAGGGTTGGATGGAAGGGATGTTCACTTGTAGCATGGTTATAATCCAAAATAACAAAAAAAATAGCCTTTGTTTTACATTAATGATTCATTATATTTGGGAAATGGATGGGTGGGGATTAATTCATAATAATTGTTGGTATTTCCCTCAATTATTCTATATATTTATCATTTACTTTATTATTCTTTTAGAAATATTTCTGTAACAGCCCGGGATTTTATGAAAAATATTCGTTTTAATTTTATTAATGTTTTGTGTTGTACGCTACACCAAATGGGTCTTGCACAACACACATCCGCGACTTGCCTTGTATTATACGCAATCGCGACCTTCCTCGATAGCGTGTGTAGTACGCAATACCGTGTTTCACTAAACAACGATATGCTATTAAAATATTATTATAACTAGCCGTTATGAATAGTAATAACCACCTTTTAAAATTTTAGAAATTTTATCTCTCAAAATGGACTTCATTTTTGGATTCAGAGTATCGAATTTAGCCTAAGGTTAAATTTTGGTACTTTTCGGATAACTTTCATATTCTGATGAATAGTGAAAATTACTGAATTATAATTAAAAACAACCTTTTAAATCGAAATAATTAATAGTGATAAATTATTCATTTGAGTGGTTTTAAAGTATATTTGGAATATATGTTTACAATTTAATACAATGTTGGTCATTGAATGTAATTGCACATTTAAACCAGACATAATCAAGTGTCAATCTTTTGATAGATATTGTTTCTTAAAAACACGCTATTTGTTTTAACAACGGGATTTAATTAAAAAATTAATTAATGCAACTTATATGATATGAATTTGGTAAAATAGACTTCATTTTTGAATTCAGAATATGAAATATAGCTTAGGATGAAATTTTGGCATTGTTCTGAAAAACATCAATTTTCAATGAATAGTGAAACTACTAAGTGGTAGTTAAAAAACTGAATTTTTCATAAAACATAATTTTAACGCTTCTGTGAATGGAATTTCCAAAATCCGAGAGACTCGGTTGATGTCAGTATGTAAAATGTGGTTCAATGAGATGAAAATAATTTTTGGTGAATAGTAACTTTTTACGTTTATTTACCACGGTTAAAAGTAAATAGGGTAATTAAGGGTAATAATGATATTAATATTACCCTAACACATGTCCTAATTCTATTGGACAACTGTATCTCAACCAAAATCAACCTTAAGTGTAAAATATTATCATTTAGGCCTACTTGGATTAGATTAGGACATTTATTATTATTTAATTCAAAGAAGAGTTAAAAAAGTTAAAATCAAAGTATATTTACTAAAATATTTTTAATATAGGGTTGTACATAAGATAAATTCGATTGTAAATATTCATTAGAAAGATAAAGATATTTCTTACATGATGGTATTTTATTTGTAATTTTTAGACATCAAATAATTTAATTTAATTATGACACAAAGATGATGAAGTAATTATCTTATTAATGAAATATTGACATAATTGATATTATAAATACCAAAATAAATGTAATTTAAGACTTTTTATGAATTACACTAATTTTCTAGGTAACTATGATATATTAGTGTTGATTTAATCAACATGGTGCGAACATATAGTTCTTTTATGACTTTCACAAAAATCATATATCAAATAGTGTCAAAATTGACACAAAATAGTTTTTAAATCAAATATTATATTATTAATTGTTATTTTATTCCTAAAAATCTAAGGTTCGGCCAAATGACATAGATAAGGATATATGTATTAATAATGTACAATTTGGGGTTCTTTTGGCATGTTATAGTAAGTGTATTAACCATATAGTGAAAGAAAACAAAAAGACACGGTAAAAGTTAAACTATTTAACTTAGAGTTAAATCTAATTGATAAGGTTAAAATAATACCCTAAACTTGTCTAAATCATATTGGATGATAGGATTTCGACCCATCCCCATTTTAGCATCGATATAAGACCCTTTGGAACTATTATAAACTAATTTGTCTTTAATATAAAATAATATTTTGAGATATTCCTAAGGTGCCCCTCTCCTCCCTTATAAAAGGGCACCTCCTCCCCCTCCTCCTCACACCAATTTGAGCACTAAAGCACGGACAAACCATGCCATTTTCTCCACTCCACTTCCCTAGAATAATCCTAGAGGTCCTGGTATTCTTCAAAGACCAATCTTAGTTCCCTAAGTGGAGGATTCAAAGAGGCATTCCAAAGAAGAGGTAATATCCATTATCGATCTTTTCAATTTGTTTCTTCTTCCACTTCTTCTTCTTTAGTTGTTTCATTATAAAGTAATAACATCAATATTACTTACATAATGATATGTTATTATAAATATGAAACAACCCTAATTCACCTTCTATCCATCCTACGGAAAAATGAAATCACAGCGCGTGCGTACGTACGGAATACTGTCTCCACGCCGTGGTGTAATCTATTTTCCACCATCACCTTAAAAGGATGGGTATAATGTTGTAATGAGTAACTATTTATGATTATTATAATGTAATATTGATACTTAAATAACCAATATATACTCAAATACAATTCCACGTTCATAGGAACGATATCATCACTCGTGTGTACGTACGGAATATCGTCTCCACGATGTGATGCGACTCGTTCTACATGATCATCATTACATAGTAATTATATAAATGAATTTAATGAATAAATATGATATATGTTACACTAATACCATTCTGTATATAAGGTATTTATAACCTTAGAAGAAGAATAAGAATTTATTCGGCAAAACACGCGTAAGAACAAAAGGCAATAAGAACCCGAGTAACAAGTAACAATGAAATATTACTAACAAGAAGCTAAGAATATAACCATATATGATATCATATCAATATGTATGATTCTGGAATAAGTCAATAACATTATTTAAACCATTATACAGGAGCTTCGGACACGTACAAAGCAAATCGGACCTAAGGTAAGGGAAAATATCACAATCTCATTTTTATCCGAGATTGTTTTTACTTTGGCATTTACTGGGGTGTATTTTATCGTCCACATCCATGTTACCTCAATATGTAATATTGTTTCCATCCACTTACAATAGTTTAAATCCAATTTTACCCTTCGGTGAGTTTTTAGTAAAGAATATGAAAGGAATCTTTTGTCATTTTTCGTACGAGGTACTTTTTGACATTTCCGACAAAAGTACGAAGAATGATTTTTATAACTTATACGACATGAATGGATTTTTAAAAAATTATTTCCTAGAAGATTCCTTTAAAAGTTTTAAAGTATATTTTTAATCAACTTCTTTTAGTTTAATGTTGTATGACATGTTAAGAAAGGAAAAATGTTTTTGAAGAAGAAAGGATATTTTCCTCAAGAATGGAGTTCAAGTGTTTTATAAAAATTATTTTCCATCTAAGATAATAAAGGGTTCTGTTTTTATCCCTATTATTATATTGATTTGATTATGTTGTGATGGAATTATTTTTATGAATTCCTTTATCTTATATGAATTTTTTCATGATGTCATGTTGTTTAGGAAACCCATTTTTATTACATGGGTTATGAAATGATGTATGATTTATGATTTTGTGGCACACATAATAATGGTATCACTATGAGACGGGAGGGACCTATATCTCCCTCCAATGCATTGGGTAAAGATTTTATATCTCATGAGATAGACATGGCTGGAATGGTAGGTTATACCGGTTCAGTGAAACATGACTGGAACGAGGGTGACTCGGTTCAGAAAGGGACTTTGTCCACTAAGATAGTCTTGGAAATGATTCATGACTAACAAGAAATGATTTTCCATGATTATGTGTGCATGCCACAAAGTTTCAAGTTTCATGTTATGATTATGGGGATCTCATTTTCACTTCTATGATTTGTTCCATGTTAAGATATTATGATCTCTTTTGCAGGTTATGATTTTCAAAAAGATATGATATGATTTTTATTTCCTTTATTTTCCCTTGCTGAGCATTTGAGCTCACCCTTTTATGTTTTCATTTCCCCAGGATATAAAGAAAGGTTTTAGGTATAAAAAAAGGAAGATCTTTATGGGAGATGTTGAAGATCTTTCACCACGATTAGAAGATTACGTTCTGAGTTTCCAAAGACACTAAACTATTACGATCCTTGTGTGTGTGTTTTTGTTATGTACTAAGTATTCTGCAAAAGTAATGTAATGTCCATGTACGTCAAGCTTCGGGTCTCTACAGTTGGTATCAGAGGCAAAAGAGCTAGGAATGTATCCGATCCTTGGGAACTCTCACATGTGAGCATTGGACGAAGCATGGCTCTCCTCCCAAGGGCTTCATGAGGAAATGGCTGCCACTGGGGATGGTGGTGTTTCCCGCCCAGGGGGTGTAGCCGCCCATGGAGTGCCCTAATAGGTATCAATTATAGTCCACTGGAAGAAATTCCAGACTGCTACAATTGGTATCAGAGGAAAGGTTTAGTCACCCTTTGGAAACTAGGATGCGAGAACTTTAGTGAGATCCCTAGAGATATTTCTAAGGTATGTCTAGGGATGTCCCTAAGGTTAAGTATACGTATAGGTTATAATACTAGAATTACGCTAACGATCATAGAATTAAACCTAAGATGTTAGATATTGAAGGTACTCCCCCTTTATTATGTTTTTTCCCTATCATGATTTTTTCCTCTCAGACTATTCTTTTTGGGTTTTAGATTATGGCTGGAACCCGAAGGAACCGTGTTGATCAATGCAATGGAAAATGCAATGATTGCCCTAATGAACAAACAAATGTTATGTGAGATGGAGTGAAAAATCTTATTGCTATACTTACACAAGCTATGAATCATTCTGGACTTCCAAATGAGCAGAGAAGGGAACAATATTCTATTGATTCCTTCATGAGGCAACGTCTACCTTCTTTCAGTGGGTCTTCTGATCCACTTGTTTCTGAACAATGGAGCAGTACCACTAAAAAGATATTTTCAGTTCTTCAATGTTCTGAGCATGATAAAGTCATCTTAGTAGTATATCTTTTGGAAGGTGAAGTTGATCAATGGTGGAATCTTATCAAGAATACGAGGCAAAGAGATGAAATTGAGTCCATGGAATGGGACGAGTTCAAGAACTTGTTTTTCAATAAGTACTTCCCTCGTATTCTTTGAACAAAGATGGAAAAGGAGTTTCTTGAGCTGAAGCAGAAGGATGATGAATCTGTTGGTATATACGAATCAAATTTTACAAGGCTTGCAAGGTATGCATCTGGCATTATCATCCAACCTGAAAGTAAAGTTGATCGGTTTTTCAGTGGCTTAAAACCAAGTCTTAGAAGGGCATTAGCTATAAGAGACTTTAGTAGCTATGAAGAAATTGTTCGTTGTGCTATCAAGGTAGAAATGGAAGTTGGTGTTACATATCCATCTCATGGTTTTGACAAGAAACGAAAGATGGAGTTCAAAGATAAATCTCAGAATAATGGTGAAAAGAAGAAGAATGTTTCCTTATGCACAAAGTGTGGAAAGAAGCATGGTGGAGATTGTCTTAAAGGGACTAGAAAATTTTTTAAGTGTGGAAAAGAAGGTCATCGAGCAGCTGAGTGTCAAAGTAATGGAAAAAGGGATTCTAATGACGTGAATAAAGAAAACACTGCATAGAACGCACCACCAACACTTCAATTATTCAAGTGCAAGGAAATGGGGCATTATGCTAATAAATGCCCTAATCCAATGGTTAGTGATGATCGACATGAGCAACCGCTTAAGGCAAAGGGCAAAGGGAAGTCACATGCGATCACCATTGGCGATGTTGAATATGATAACGATGTGGTTGAATGATTAAGTTTTTATGTAATGGGATTCCAAAATAATGTTGTATCATAAAGTATTAGAATATTTATTTATTGGTCTAATGTGGTATTCAAAGTGATTGAGATATTTTTGGAAATAAGATGATATGAGCATAATGAAGGGAAAATGAGAAAACGTAATGTTTAACAGTATTCATGAGCTCATGATTGATATAAGGACTAAGTGATATCATTGTTTGAGTATATAGAATTTTGAGGATTTTGGTATGTGGGAAGTGTTAAAGTTTAACTGCATTCATGTTTTCACTAAGGTATTCAAGAGAATACATGATAAAGGACTTTGAATGTTCGGAATGTGACCAACAAAACATATCTTATGATATATGGGGATCGACGATGGTGTTAAATCTCTGGTAATCGTTTTCACTATGTTATGAGAGTAGACTGCAGTATTATGGATAAGCCTAAAGATTGGAATGGATTATGTTGGACATAAGTTAGTATTGTTTAAGGATAGAAGTTTTCTCTATATTATTTATGGGATGTTATAGTAATATAGTTTTAGAAAAAGGACAACCTTCAGGACGGGCGATAGCCCATCGCGTCGGATAAGGCTGTGGAAATCGAACCCACAACTGAAGTGCGACTGGCCTTTATCGACTACCACTGGCCTACAGGAAATACTTGTTTAGTAGAAACTAGTTTTATTATATTAAGCTCTATGACATGTGATGTATAATTCCATTTTAGGAACCATATATGATTAATCTCACTGTAGATCGACTTATGTATATAATTTTTTGCTAACCTTTTGTCTGAGACAGATTGAATGACCCGTCATTCTATCACATGATCTGCTAACACTTCACGAATAACAAATTCAACTTCATTTATTTAAGAGATGAAGTGGAAATTGTTAAAGGCACGAAAAATAGTGAGATTGTACCAAAATAAAGTAAGTATTTATTCTAATTCAAATTCTTTAACTTTAGGGAAACGATCTTGAAAACCAAAAATGTTGTCCTAGTGATCTTATATCTGATGAATCAGATAGTACCTTAGATCGTCACAAATTAATGGCTTTGTGATTGCTGGCTTTTCCATAGCCATGTTCTCTACCACTCTCCATCAGAACATGATGGTTAGATTTCTCTTCCATATGCATATTTTCACCTATGTGGAAACCCAGTGACTAGTTTATTTGGGTAACTGTTACGTTTCATACATTTGTTTTTAAAGATTGGTTTTGATATTACTTTTTATGATGTGGGTTTCTATTAACAAAACTTTCGAATAGTAAACCATTTATAACCCCGACGATTTTCGAGGGCGAAATTCATTTTAAGGGGTGTAGATTGTAACAGCCCGAGATTTTTTGAAAAATATTCGTTTTAATTTATTAATGTTTTGTGTTGTACGCTACACCAAATGGAGCTTGCACAACACACATCCGTGACTTGCCTTGCATTACACGCAATCGCGACCTTCCTCGATAGCGTGTGTAGTACGCAATACCGAGTTTCACTAAACAACGATATGCTATTAAAATATTATTATAACTAGCCGTTATGAATAGTAATAACCACCTTTTAAAATTTTAGAAATTTTAGCTCTCAAAATGGACTTCATTTTTGGATTCAGAGTATCGAATTTAGCCTAAGGTGAAATTTTGGTACTTTTCGGATAACTTTCATATTATGATGAATAGTGAAAATTACTGAATTATAATTAAAAACAACCTTTTTAATCGAAATAATTAATAGTGATAAATTATTAATTTGAGTGGTTTTAAAGTATATTTAGAATATATTTTTCCAATTTAATACAATTTTGGTCATTGAATATAATTTCACATTTAAACCAGACATAATCAAGGGTCAATCTTTTGATAGATATTGTTTCTTAAAAACACGCTATTTGTTTTAACAATGGGATTTAATTATAAAATTAATTAATGCAACTTCTATGTTATTAATTTGGTAAAATAGACTTCATTTTTGAATTCCGAATATGAAATATAGCTTAGGATGAAATTTTGGCATTGTTCTGAAAAACATCAATTTTCGATGAATAGTGAAACTACGAAGTGGTAGTTAAAAAACTGAATTTTTCATAAAACTTAATTTTAACGATTCTGTGAATGGAATTTCAAAAATCCGAGAGACTCGGTTGATATCAGTAAGTAAAATTTGGTTCAATGAGATGAAAATAATTTTTGATGAATAGTAACTTTTTACTTTTATTTACCACAGTTAAAAGTCAATAGGATAATTAAGGGTAAGAATGATATTAATATTACCCTAACACATGTCCTAATTCTATTGGACAAGTGTATCTCGACCAAAAACAACCTTATGTTTAAAATATTATCATTTAGGCCTAATTGGATTAGATTAGGACATTTATTATTATTTAATTCAAAGAAGAGTTAAAAAAGTTAATATCATAGTATATTTACTAAAACATTTTTAATATAGGGTTGTACATAAGATAAATTCGATTGTAAATATTAATTATAAAGATAAAACGATTTCATACATTATGGTATTTTATTTGTAATTTTTAGACATCAAATAATTTAATTCATTTATGAGACAAAGATGATGAAGTAATTATCTTATTAATGAAATATTGACATAATTGATATTATAAATACCAAAATAAATGTAATTTCAGACTTTTTATAAATTCCACTAATTTTCTAGGTTACTATGATATATTAGTGTTGATTTAATCAACTTGGTGAGAACATATAATTCTGTTATGACTTTCAGAAAAATCATATATCAAATAGTGTCCAAATTGACACAAAATAGTTTTTAAATAAAATATTATATTATTAATTGTTATTTTATTCCTAAAAATATAAGGGTCGGCCAAATGACTTATATAAGGATATATGTATTAATAATGTACAATTTGGGGTTCGTTTGGATTGTTATAGTAAGTGTATTAACCAAATAGTGAAAGAAAACAAAAAGACACGGTAAAAGTTAAATTATTTAACTTAGAGTTAAATCTAATTGATAAGGTTAAAATAATACCCTAAACTTGTCTAAATCCTATTGGATGATAGGATTTCGACCCATCCCCACTTTAGCTTCGAAATAAGACCCTTTGGAACTATTATAAACCGATTTTGACTTTAATATAAAATAATATTTTGAGATATTCCTAAGGTGCCCCTCTCCTCCCTTATAAAAGGGCACCTCCTCCCCCTCCTCCTCACACCAATTTGAGCACTCAAGCACGGACAGACCCTGACATTTTCTCCAATCCACTTCCCTAGAATAATCCTAGAGGTCCTGGTCTTCTTCAAAGACCAATCTTAGTTCCCTAGGTGGAGAATTCAAAGAGGCATTCCAAAGAAGAGGTAATATCCATTATCGATCTTTTCAATTTGTTTCTTCTTCAACATCTTCTTCTTTAGTTGTTTCATTATAAAGTAATAACATCAGTATTACATACATAATTATATGTTATTATAAATATGAAACAACCCTAATTCACCTTCTATCCATCCTACGGAAAAATGAAATCACCGCGCGTGCGTACGTATGGAATACCGTATCCACGCCGTGGTGTGAACTATTTTCCACCATCACCTTACAAGGATGGGTATAATGGTGTAATGAGTAACTACATATGATTATTATAATGTAATATTGATACTGAAATAATATATATATATACTCAAATACAATTCCACGATCATAGGAACGATATCATCACTCGTGTGTACGTACGGAATACCGTCTCCACGATGTGATGCGACTCGTTCTACATGATCATCATTACAAAGTAATTATATAAATGAATTGAATGAATAAATATGATATATGTTACACTAATACCATTCTGGATATAAGGTATCTATAACCATAGAATAAAAATAAGAATTTATTCGGCAAAACACGCGTAAGAACAAAAGGCAATAAGGACCCGAGTAACAAGTAACAATGAAATATTACAAACAAGAAGCAAAGAATATAACCATATATGATATCATATCAATATGTATGATTCTGGAATAAGTCAATAACATTATTTAAACCATTATACAGGAGCTTCGGACACGTACAAAGCAAATCGTACCTAAGGTAAGGGAAAATTTTAGAATCTCATTTTTATCCGAGATTGTTTTTACTTTGCCATTTACTGGGGTGTATTTTATCATCCACATCCATGTTACCTCAATATGTAATATTGTTTCCATCCACTTAAAATAGTATAAATCCAATTTACCCTTCGGTGAGTTTTTAGTAAATAATATGAAAGGAATCATTTGACATTTTTCATACGAGGTACTTTTTGACATTTCCGACAACAGTACGAAGAATGTTTTTTTTAACTTATACGGCATGAATGGATTTTTAAAAAATTATTTCCTAGAAGCTTCCTTTACAAGTTTTAAAGTTTATTTTTAATCAACTTCTTTTAGTTTAATGTTTTATGACATTTTAAGAAAGGAAAAATGTTTTTGAAGAAGAAAGGATATTTTCCTCAAGAATGGAGTTCAAGTGTTTTATAAAAATTATTTTCCATCTAAGATAATAAAGGGTTCTGTTTTTATCCCTATTATTAAATTGATTTGATTATGTTGTGATGGAATTATTTTTATGAATTCCTTTATCTTATATGAATTGTTTCATGATGTCATGTTGTTTAGGAAACCCATTTTTATTACATGGGTTATGAAATGATGTATGATTTATGATTTTGTGGAACACATAATAATGGTATCATTATGAGATGGGTGGGACCTATATCTCCCTCCAATGCATTGGGTAAAGATTTTAAATCTCATGAGATAGACATGGCTGGAACGGTAGGTTATACCGGTTCAGTGAAACATGACTGGAACGAGGGTGACTCGGTTCAGAAAGGGACTTTGTCCACTAAGATAGTCTTGGCAATGAGTCATGACTAACAAGAAATGATTTTCCATGATTTTGTGTCCATGCCACAAAGTTTCAAGTTTCATGTTATGATTATGGGGATCTCATTTTCACTTCTAGTATTTGTTCCATGTTAAGATATTATGATCTCTTTTGCAGGTTATGATTTTCAAAAAGACATGATATGATTTTTATTTCCTTTATTTTCCCTTGCTGAGCATTTGAGCTCACCCTTTTATGTTTTCTTTTCCCCAGGATATAAAGAAAGGTTTTAGGTATAAAAAAGGAAGATCTTTATGGGAGATGTTGAAGATCTTTCACCATGATTAGAAGATTACGTTCCGAGTTTCCAAAGACACTAAACTATTACGATCCTTGTGTGTGTGTTTTTGTTATGTACTAAGCATTCTGCAAAAGTAATGTAATGTCCATGTACGTCAAGCTTCGGGTCTCTACAGTTGGTATCAGAGGCAAAGGAGGTAGGAATGTATCCGATCCTTGGGAACTCTCACATGTGAGCGTTGGACGAAGCATGGATCTCCGCCCAAGGGCTTCATGAGGAAATGGCTTCCACTGGGGATGGTGGTGTTTCCCGCCCAGGGGGTGTAGCCGCCCATGGAGTGCCCTGATAGGTATCAATTATAGTCCACTGGAAGAAATTCCAGACCGCTACAATTTCCATTTTGAATTCCTGATAAAAATTTCAGACATTGTTCATTTTCTATTTTCTTTTAATAATTTCCATTTTTTTGTGCATGAAATATTTTTAATTCCATATTAATTGGATTTTTTAGTTTGGGAATTCTCAAAGTCTTTTTCAGATAAATTTTTAATGTTTATCCCACTTCATGTAAAAAATCCATGAAATTCTCCCTAGGGATGATTTCAGATGTTGTAGGTAGACATACATTGTCCCTATAAGTAAATAATCTACCTATATGGCATAGTTTAGATTCGATGTTTTGAATTATAGAATTTATTTAAATTATATTAGATACAAATTGGGATTTATGTTTTTTCTTTTGAGTTTAGAATCATTCATCTAGATATTATATTTTATTTAAAAATTTATCATGTTTAAAAAATATTTGACCCTCATATTTTCCTTGAGAATTAGATGAATTTTCCCATAACTGGTTATGAAATTTTTTCTAGGATGGTTTTTGTAGTTTTGGGTAGTTTTTTTCTTAAATGTTTTTTATTTTTTACATTACATAATGGGGATGTTCTTGTATCCTTGGTTGTAATTATTTGAATATGGGTCACCTTTTTTAGGAATTCTAGGACCATAGTTAATTTTTTTTGTTTTCTTGTTGTTTGGATAACATGTCAAGGTTGGGACATAAATTCTCTGTATACCCAAACATTCCACCATGGGCACACTATTCCCTACGAGATTGGTTTTTGTTTTGAAAGCCAACTTGGTTAACCAATTGTTTATAATTCTGGTTCATTAATGTTTGAATTTGATTTGTTATTTCATTATGTTGGGCTTGAGTATCATTTCTAATTCCAGAATGTTTATTTGGATTTCATTTCACTCTTTTTCTTTGTGACTTTTTATGTTGTGTATTTAAAGAAAGGATGCTAAATATTTGTCTTAACTCTTCATCAGTTTATTGATTATCATTCCCCCAACATCATGGTCAACATTGTTTTGACCATATGAGGTAGGCCCGTCATATTAGGTATCCATGAGAAGGTGTTATGAGATTTGATGACGAGGAAAAAACATAACTAGTTTTCTAAGTGTATCCAAAGCCTCATTATTGGCTTCTCTATCCACTTGATAAAAATATTTCATTTTATTTCTATGTACACTTTAATGTATTTTAGGGTAAAATGTCATTATGAAATATCTACAACATGGTACCAATATTCAATGATATTTTCATCATGAATCAAGAACCAATTCCTTGCATTTCCAATATGGGAAAAGGAATATAACCTCATTCTCATCACATTTTCGTTGAGTCCTAAGAGTATAATTTTTTAATGTTATTATAGAAGAATATAATGAAGGATAAAGAGTCCCCATTTGACATCCCATTTAAAGCATTTAATATGGAAATGTCGGAATATTTGAATTCATAGATTCTTGATCTATGATAAAATTTAATAGATAAAGGGTTTCATGATAATTGAAGGATTTAGAACTCCAACATCCTAAGTCTCTAAACATCTTTTAAGAGTTCATGGTGAAAATTTTGTTGAGTGTTAGGTTTAAGAACACTATAATCTACATTCTCCATTTCAATTTAATTCGCTTTCTTATGAGAAGTTAAGTCTTTGTAGATTTCACGGTACAAGGGATCTTGACTAAAAGCTAAATATCTTGTGCTAATAAAATGGGTAATAATAGATGAATTATAGTAAAAAAAATGTTCATGAATCACAAAACCATACAAAAGCAGTAAACATTCTAAAAAATCTAAATGTAACTAATAGAAAAATGAATAAATAATAGAATCAAATAGAACATTACATAACAAATATTTACAAAACAGTTTACAATTTTCAAATTTTTTTGATATATTTTTGAAGATAAATATTCTCACTTGAAGCCTTCCATGTCAACAACACCAAAAACATTACCCTCTAGCTGGTCTAGGCAGTGGGTCCCATATGATAGTTCCCGGATTACCATCTAGTGGGGCTAGGCAGCGGGTCCCATCGATGGTGCATTCCAATATGTACCCTCTAGTGGGTAATCATTCAACAGGGCTAGGTGGTGGGTCCTCGTAAATATCCAGGTGATGATCCCCGTGATATATTAATGTGTGGATACTAGATGATTAGAGTTGAACCCTCCAACCACGATTATCATGGGTCATAGACCATGATACATGACCTCTCAATTGTGTTTTATACTGAAACTATGTGCATTAATTTACCCTTGGAATTTCAAGAATGATGGGGCACATTCCCCTATGAGATGCATCCATTTTATGTGACCTATAACCGTGAAGGTGAGATGAAACTTCCCAAAGTGGATAGTTTCACGGTATGGTGTTTGGTTCCAATTGACATGCTTGTTCAGGATATACATGGGTTCTTATGGGCATTATTGGTGGATAAATATGATCTATTGGATACTCTTCTTCTTGGGTTGTGTTGTGAGATGGAGATCCCATTACACTCTTATTTGGGTTTCCTTTACTAAGCATATATATATATATCTTATTTCTATTACCCATTATATGGGTTTTGGTAACACTATATCAAATAGAGGTGGAGATGTTCAGGTTATGGAACATTCTTTCCTTATCTACATTTTCGTGGTTGGATGAGGGACTCTCCTACTATAGGTTCAGAAGACTCTAAGGGATGTTCTTATTCTCACCATTTCTAGATCATATGGTTTGAATGATCTTACATCACTCTGTTGGTGGGTTGGGTGGAACTCCATTTACTATACCTTGTCCAATCAAGTAATTTTATCATTGGGTATCATTTATAGCCCCCTTCCCTTTTTAGTGCGTCATGATATGTATTTTTATACCTACCCTTCATGGGATTTTCCCACACGTGTTGTGCCATAAGAAGATGATACACATGTTGGTCATGAAGTTAGAGGAGCATGGGGATATGGGTTATTGGACCATGTATGGTGGTCTTAGATTGTGATCTAAGAGTTGGGCTCTCTTAGCTATTTTATGTTATCATTCACATCCATGTGGTGGCGTTATTCTATTTGGGAATGTATTTCCACACTTTTCCATTCAGTTTTAATTATCATAATTTATTGTTTACTAGTCCATGCATGCTTAGATTATCTATAGAAGTGTTTAATATTTTGTTTCATTCCCACCAATCTTTTTCATTCAGTTGGTTGTGGGTGTGTATTGGTTTTTAGGAAAAGGACTCCAAGAGTTTGTTATGAATTCAACACTAGTTGGCACCCCAGGAATACAGATGTGGGAATGTGGTAGTTTTTTCTCGAGCACTGACATGGATCAGGTCCTAAAAATGTTTTATCAGAGGTTGTTCGACTCTTGGTACGTTTTTTGGACATTTCCCTAAATAATTATTGTTGGTTTTGGGAAATATTGTCTAAGGGTCTCGATAGGGGATATGATGTCAGGGTGTTTACTCATGCCTCGGGAGGCCAACTTATCCATTCACCGAGACCCTAATTGAATGCTTTTTGACATAGCACCCTCAAACACATTTTTAGGGAATAATGGTATATGAATCATATAGGATTGAGACATTTATTTTCCTTCTTAATTAATCTCCCCTTTGATATTGATACACACAGACAGATATATATAAATATATGGGTTTTTGAGTGTGTGTGTGTCTGTCTGTCTATGTGTGTGCTTATTTGACTGTCGTACTCCTTGAAGGGTTCAGGATGCCTCTCTGAAGACAACCAAGAAGGATACCAGCTCGGATTTATGACCACAACCCCATGACTGATAAAACCTCAATTCATGATCCATCATGTTGACCCCTTCCATAATATTGTTACATATTAGAACCTACAACTATGGATAAGATGATAACCCTATGAGAGTGGGATGAGGATGTGTGCAAGGTGAGCGCCCTTCATCAGTTCCAGTTAAATAGATCACTATGGTTCCACATTTAGCTAAACACACATGTTTCATAGGTTTGTCATCTTTCGGTGGTCTACCTCATTAGGCTTGTTCGGACTCTTATATATTAGATGGTGGCTTCAGCATCATGTCATTTCCTCCAAGAAGCTAGTAATTGGTGGAGCCAGGTTATTCAGATAATCAGTTAGTAGGAACTCTAATGGGACAACTTCAAACAACTATTTCGGGAGGATTACTACCCCTCCATCAGGGAATCCATTTGGATTCTGGTGTTCTTTAAGTTTCGTTAAGGAGGGATGAAGATGGATGAGTACATAACTATATTAAAAAACCGGATACGCTATAATGTACACATGATCTGTGAAAGCTACATCTTAGAACGAATGTTAGAGCTGGAACTCCATAGAAAAATTCATGATATCATAGTACATTTCGACATCCCCACCAAGGCCATGTTAATTGAATATGAACTACTGACAAAGAGGTTTCTATCATAGTGACACAATACAATTTTTTGTGGTAGTGGATGAAATTGATCAGAGACATCATCCATATCTAGAAATTTTTTAATGACAATATCTCAACACAAGTGGCTTACACATAATCAGTCTCAGGCATGTAGCCATTTGGGTATGATAAAGCACATAGAACAAAGATAACCTGGGGAGGGATTGATTTATTCTTGTAGAGAGAGAGGTCATATGGAACAATATTTCTTGACTAAGCCTACTGATCATCTCATGTGGATGATAGATGAACCAAAATTGAAGAGACAACACCGTGATTAGGGATCCCCATGGTGGGGACAGGTTGGTCCCTATGGAGGTGGTGTTGGAAGTGGGATTGGAGAAGCTGAAGGTACGGGATGACACTATGTGGTCTTTTCACCACTACTAGTTTTTGAATATCTGGAACCATGATCTGGTGGAATGGGCTGGGTGTAGACAAAAGCTTTGGATGTCTATGATCATGTTGTGCATGAGATAATAAGTGGTACACTTTGTGTCTATTCTACTTCATGTAGTAGAAATTTTTAGGTATTGTTTGAGGTACTCTATTCTCCCTGTTTCTTTCTCAAGGTGATTCTAGGTTGAAACGGGGTGATGGTGTAACCATGTTTTAGTGTTGTTCGAAATAGATTTAAATTTATGAGGATGAAGGGTACTTCCCCAATCGAGATGTTTTTTTTGTGATGCGAGAAAAACATTGATGAAGTGTCAGTTCCACCCAATGAATATCAAATCATAGCATGGTTAATGATTCCCACCAAATTGTGCATTCAGTGTGGGTTTGGTAGTGGACTGTTGTAGCATGTCCTGGCATTTTGGGGGATTTTTTCTACTTAACCTCCTTCTATTTAGAATTCCACTAGTGGGATTGGAGAAGTTCTAAGTTTAGGGATTACTATCCTTCCCAGAGTAGTAAAGAGACATGTGATATGACACTATATTTTTGTATCTGGATTATTGTATTTGGATGAGTTAACTCACATTACCTATTCATTAGAACCATTTCACGGTCAACATAACCCTTGATATAATAGTTATCTAGTATAGGTCTAGGTGATGGGAACTCAATGAAAAGGACCACATGACTAAATATGTTTTTCTATTTGTGGATGTATTCTCTTCAAGAATGTGGATACACTACCTTCTATGAGTTCATGATTGTTTTTTCAGACACCCAGAGTCTCAAGTATGTCTTCAATTAGAGTGACATGAAAATGGGGTGAAGATTATAGATTACATTCTTATAGGACTATGATATTGAGATAATCCTTACACAGTGTAAGGGAAACGTTGTAGCATTTTCCCTGAGCATATATTCTAAATATCTCCTGGTATGGGCAGTTTTAGAGTAGTTAGCATCTAAACAGATGACCTTGGTGGAGTAGGAGGGCAATGTTTATCATCAGTTCTTGGTGTGGACTCATTCGCTTCTCATGTGTGTAAGAGAGTCTTAGTTGTGATATACTGACTTTGAAATTTTATGTTAATAGATATAATATGGTGTTTCAACTAATGGATTTTATGAATGATGGAATCAAGTTACCTTGTTATAGGAAAAAAAATTATTCTAATCACATCACATGATGTAGAGTTTTAACCAAGGCGGCATGGAATCCCTATGAGTTTCATTAGGACGTTCAGAACCGTTCAATGAGCTTGTATAGTTTCTTACCATCTTTCCCAACCCCCAATAGCTTGATTAGACAAACAAATTCTCCCACATGTCATAACTAAGGTTATACATGCATGTTCCTATGCCTATCATTAATAGGGGATGAACTTGTGGGGATGTAGCATCCATTTGGTTTTTATGTTGTGTTAGCACAAAAACATGTACGTGTTCCGGGGAGAGGTAGAGCCATGTACGAGCTTAGTATTTCGATATGTTTACCTAGTTTTTCTTTTTGGGGATAAAAATATAGTATTAGGTATTTATTTATAGACATGGTTTTTCCTTTTAGGACTTTTGAATATTTAAAAATATATTTCTAGTCCTAGGAACACAAAATGGTGCGATTCTGAGGCACGGTGGGACCAGAATTAATTTTATAAAAATATTAACTCTAATTTATACAATGAACCTAATAGAAATGGAATAAATCTAAATTGAAACCTCATATCAAAAATATGAAGCAATTATTGAGTAAAAAACATGGCCTTTACCCTAGTCGGTGAATAATGTTTGTCGGTGAGGGACAACTATGAGAAAAGTCACCCATGAAAAATGTATTATAAAATAATTTAACTTAATTATTTTATCTTGAATGCATAATCAAATAACATTTTAATATAGAATCAGAGTTGAATTCTGAGACCAGAATTGAGATCGTAGCGTGGTGTTTTACCTATGCCCGACCAAAAATAAAGGGGCATATGTGATTGAGATTCCAGGTTGAGTGGGGAACCTCAAAATAGAAACATAAAACATCAGGTTTAGGGTTATCCATTATTCTATCTCCCTCCCTACCAAACCCTCACAAAAACAAACTCTCATCCATTATTTTCATATTTGAGGAAATTTCTTTGATGGAACCTCAATGTATCAATGTAGATTCATAATGAATATGTCAAACCCGAAAAATACATCAATCGATGTAAGATTATTCAATATTTAATTTATGATTGAAGATCCTAGTTAAAAACTATTCTCTATACTCTTAATTCATTGTTTTCATATAAATCATTGATGGCCTAACATACATGGTCATCACCCTCTTCTTAAACCTATAAATTTATCTGTTCTTCACATGTTATTTTTGGATATTCATCTCCCACTTATTGGGGAATCAAATCACAGAAGGACCATCAAGCGAAGACTGTCTCAATGTAGATCTCATTTCCAGGATCACTGATCTATTTTAAATTTCTTGATCTTGAAACTGGAGGAGTCTCGATACTCAGTGGAAGGGGCCACTGAAGAGCTGGTTATAGTGCCACATGGAGGTGACAACTGTAGCATCCGGCCAACTGGGAATGCCGACGTTGTATAACTACCAATTATCGCACCTGGCCAGTCAACATGGGGGTGGAGGAAATATTGTAAACCAGAGTGGGGTTGCATCAGGTACCCAAGGTGATAGGTCCATGGGCGACGATGACAGTAGGGTCGCGACGCATGACCCTTGGCGGAGGAGACCCACACGATTTAGTGGGATACTATGTTTGAGTGGAGAGCAGGATGGGAGGGTAGTAGGTGGTCTGAATCGAAAGCTGGAATGATGGTCCATGTGTATGGTATATTGGTAAGATATATCGTATAACCCCTGCCGAGTGGTCTAGCCAAGATGGACCAGACCTGTGTGAAATGGTTTAGGGTGACATCAAATGGTCTTATCTCCTAAATCAAGAATCCATTTCACATGTTGTCTATGGACACACATTCATCTCATTAAGATGGATATTTGTAGACTACATCATGAATTTTATTATTTATATTCATGAATTAGTTTCAAGAAATGAATAAGTTAAATAATAAAAATAATACTAATATAATTATTGATAAAACATGTTTCAGACATAACTCATTCATACAATGTCCTATTGACACACCATCAGTAGTGAGATGACCCTAAATTTGGCCTGCACATTTCTAGACCAATTCCAGAATCTAAAAAAAATCAAGTTGTGTCCCCCGTGAAGCATTGTTTGGGAATTTGAGGTGAATTGTGACTTTTTCACTATGTATTTATTTTTGGAAAATGAATAGCTGAACCCACGTGTTTTTTCATAAGGTTCAAAATGGAACGAGCAATATAATTTTTTTTCAGGATTATGTCTTAGTACTCATGATTTTCAAAACCGGATCATAATGAAGTCATATTCAAATTATCAATCAGATTTCAGTTTGGGGAAAATTAATTTATGATCTTATGCATTTTTTCTTAAGGATCGTAATGATTTTATCCATTTATATGTGAGGAGACATTTTAATGATTTAATAAATTGTGGAAACATGAATGGAATATAGGTGAATGATACTTATATTGTTTTTGAAGAGAACCCAAGGCATATGGAATCATCATATATCATGAGAGTGGGGAAGGTGTATGAATCATTTTGGTCATATGTCTTGGGGCTGTTTGAGGAGGCGTGTCATTGAAATTATGTTTTATCCCTTCACATCAAAAACGAGTATTGCGCGCTTGTTATCCATTTTTCATGATATTATGTGTACTCCAAGAGTACATTGGGATGCCCAGGGGTTTTTGATCATAGTTTAGTAACTGAAAATGGTTAGTTACATGGCTAGGAGATGAGGCAGGGTGACACATTATGTGGGCCCCATTGACATTGTGTTCAACCTTATGAGACGTGATGTTAATGTTTCCAGTTTGCATACATAGAGGGACCATCTAGTAGGGATGGAAAATATAGATCCTTAATTTTTTCCATAGAGCTATCATCCATTAGGGATGACCATTGTAGTTCATCAACGCCTAAAAAAGGTACCATCCAATAGGGATTTCCAGTTTCGTTCTATGATTCTTTTAGAGATTTACCATCCTGTAGTGGTGGGGAGTGTTTTTCCTCGATGAATTCTGAGAGGATTCATCTACCATGGATGGACATAGTAGTTCTGGTCTTACCCTCATCTTGGGCTGGGCATTTGGTCCCTGATTTCAGTTTCAGGCTTACACACCTGTGGCGCTAGGCAGTGGGCCCAATCGACCCCGCTTTCTATGAAGTACCTTATAGTGGATTACACATTAGTATAATTCTTTAGTGGGTCAATGCCAACATCTGGGTGAATATATCCCCTAATGTACTAGGACATAGATACTTGATAAATACAGTGGAACAATCTAGTCGGGTTGGGCAAGGGTCCTCGACCTTGTGACACGATCTCTCGACTATGAGGCCTAGTAAATAGATGTTATTTGACATACAATTAGACTATCGAGAAAGTGGGACACTTTGCACAACGAGACGCAACCGTGTGACCAGACCTAGAGTGAGACATTTCCTCATAAAGTGGATAGTCTCCAGGTGTGGTGATTGAGTCCCATTGAATTCTGTCATCAAGGCAGACCGGTGGGATGCTGGGCATCATTGGTTGATACTTCCGAACTATTGAATACTCTTCTTATTAGGATACTCTATGGGATGGATATCCTCTAACTCTCTCATTTGGGTTTCATTTAATAATCAAATATATGGATATTAGGTTTCTCTTATTTATTACTTGTGTTTTGGTTAATCTTTTTTCAGGAGAGGCGAATATGTGTGAGGTATGCCACATACTTTCTGGGTCTAGATTCTTATGGTTGGACGAGTCTATTCTCCCTCTATATGATGAATTGTAAAAATAAAATTATCATCTATAAACAATTTATTTGTCCTTGTATTTTAGTGATCTTCCATCACTCCCTTACAGTATTGAGATGCACCCCCTTTAGTGTACCTTGTCCTATAAAATAATTTTCCCTTTATTCTATCTCTTATGGACACCCTTCAACATTTTGTGGCATCCTACTATATATATTTATACCTACCCCTTCATGTTATTTTCCCACACATATAGTTTATTATGCAGATGAAAAACATGATGATCATGACTTCAGTGAAGCATGGGGATACGGGTTCATAGATCACATACAGTGGTCATAGATTTGGATCTATGAGTTAGGTTCTCTCATCTATTTTACTTTTTTATTTCACATCCCTGTTGTGGAATTTTTCTTGTTGGGTGTATATTTTTTCCCTTTCTTCAATTCAATTTTCTTTACCAAACCTTCAATATTTAGTGGTCTATGCATAATTGAATTACTTATAGCAGTGTTTCATTTTTATCACTTACTTCTTCACTTTTACGTTGAATTTTATGGGGTGTGTATTGGTTCATAGGAAAATACTTCCTTGAGTTTTTTGTTCTTTTTTTTCTAATCACCACCCCAGGCCAATAGAGGCAGGAATGGGGTTGTTGTGGCTCGAGCAGTAGCATGGATCGGGTCTTGACATTTGTGTTTCTTGAAAACCGTGTTTTTTAAAATGATTTTAAATATAATATACTATTATACAATCATGATTAAAATAAATTTGTACCCATGTTTTTCATTTTAATGAATGGATTTTTTAAATTAATATTCTTGTCATTTTCTGGTCATAGAAAATTTAAAAACTTTTTATGGTTAAAAATGGAATGTTATGAATTTATAGATTTATGAACCATTATGTCCATCATTCCCCCAAAGATTACATTAAAATATAATACAATTTTTTTATGTAAATTTATTCCTAATATTCTTGAAATTGATTATTTTTTATGGTGTTCAATGAATTTTGTTTTCAAAATTTTTTTATTTTTAAAAAGTATTTTAAATGATTTCAAATCCTATTTTATATGCATTCATTTTATTTTGAAGGAAAATGGTTTTACAAATGTTATTATTCATATTTTGTATATTTTCAAGTAAATTATATTTCAAAATATTTTAATAATGACATTAATATTTTAATAAAAAATGAATTTCATGATTTTTCAACTGGTTTTACATGTTTTCAACATAACTTATTTTAAAAATTCTTTCAATTTTTATATATAAGATTTAAATGAAAAAAATTCCAAATTCATTTACATTTTTCATTATAAATTTGATGTTTATTTTCATGATTTTTTTTCAATAGATATAATATTTTTAAAATAATGTTTTAAAATAAAAAATATATTTTCCTTAAGATGTGTTTTTAAAATATATTTCAAAATTATTTACAATCTAATATTACAACTATTGGTTTTAATCACGAATTTTTGGTGAATTTATTTAAAGGATCTATTTATATTATTTCAATGGTCAGTTTATGTTTTGATGGAATGATGTTTATGAAATCAATTTTTTATTATGGGTTATATTTTTATAATGCATGATTTGTTTTTTTAGATTAAATTCCTTTGTATCCAACATCATTTCAGGGGTTATTATTTTGATGAAATGATTATGAGAACCATATCTTTTTTCAAACGAAATGATATGGTTATATGTTTATGATACCCATTTCATTTCATGGGTTACATGATTATTTTTAATGATCATGTGGAACTTTTATGTATTAGATCACAATGATATGGGTGAGACCTATGTCTCCAAACAATGAATTGGGTAAAGATTTAAAATCTACGAGATTGACTAATACTATATTGGATGTGAAACTTGACTACTAAGATGACCATGAGAGTAAACCATGACTACCAATATAGTATGATGAGTTAAATCATGGGACTAAGATAGACATTGGATTTATCCATGAATACTATGAATGAATGGGAAGTAAAATTTTGATACTAATATGGCCTTAGAATAAAGTCCTTGACTATTATAGTTATCATTTTATATGTTTATGTGTCACTGGAATTCTATGTCTTATTACTATTCTATAATTTCATGGATTATGTCATTTATTTCCAAATTATTCATGTCTCATGAACTATGAAGATTTATTCATTGATTCATGTTTAGGATCTTGCATATGCAGTGTGTGAGCTTATAATGTTATGTTCATGTTTTTATAACCCTATTCTCATGTTTATGTTTAAATGCATCTCTTGTTTACCCTGAAAGAGCATCTGAGATCACCCATTTTTTTGTTTCCATACATAGTATATGAATATGTTTATATTTTATGATAACTACATGAGGGTCTATAGTCTATGTGAACTTATTTTGTGATAATTTAGCTACATCATGTACTAGTGTTTACTATAACATTTCTCCAATGGAGATTTATTAATACTGTCTTTGGGAGTCCATTTGTATAATGTTTGAAGTAATATGAAAATGTAATTTAAGGTCTATGTACATTTAGACTCGCTCTTTAAATTTGGTAGCATAGAGATGGTTTAGTCTACCTTCAGAAACTAGGATGATAAATCTTTAGTGAGATACCTAGGTATATTTCCAATGATATGAATAGTGACCCAACTATGTATAATTATAAGGATGAGTTTACAATTTGGAAAATTTATATGATTTTGGTGATGGAAATAGTGATTAGTTTCCTTGTAATACATTCTTTCCTAGATACTACGAGTTTATGTTTCTCTAAAACTGATTTACATATGAGTAACAAGTCTGATAAGCTGTCTTTGGACTATCTCAGCATAAACTAGTATATGACAATGAGATTTTATAAACACTTAGTTTGACACTCATTAGGGTCTTTTTTGAAAATTCACTAACTATTCCCATGTAATCGTGAATAATTTAATTTTTTTTGTTATGAATGACCTACGATAAATTATTGGTGTCATAGTTTAAGGAAGGTTTCATAATTTTGGCATCTAATAAGTAATTATTTTTCAATATTACATGGTTATAAACTATTATAATTGTTACTCACACTATTCATTATGGTTTTGGTCAATTGTGGGAACCAGAAGAAACATGTTTAATGCGGAATGTGATAAAAAGTTTGGTGATGAAAAGTAAAATGGGATGATCACAGTAGTGAAGGATGTTGTGATCATGCCTAGTTAATTTTTATGGGACATGATTAACAACATCTACTATAACCAACTATTACACTCAGAATATAAAAAATGGAATTAGGTCTCTGAGATTTTATGTAATGGAGACCATTGATAAATGAATAATTGGTTTCCTTTATGTCAAGAGTATGGAAAAATAACCTATGAAATTTACTTAGTTGAAAATGAAGGTGTTTTGGCAATGGAAAAAAGCACAAATCAACTAACTGAAAAGGAAAAAAAATCAATATTTCAGTTAACAGGGAGGATGAAAACATTATGCTCTATAATAAATTATCTAATGATAAATGTTTTATGTGATAAATAAATGGAAATTATGAAAATCGATGCCTTAAGTTGGAAATACCTAATGAAAATCCACAAGGTGGTATAAGAAATGGTTATGTTGATGAAGATGATGATGAGACTACAAATGAAATTTTAAATGAATGAGGTAATAAATTTTTTTACAAGGTAATCTTTTATGGATTATGTATTAAGTGGAATAATTTATTTTTTATATTTTTTTATTTAAAAATTATGTTTTATTAATGGTTAAGTATACATAGATAGTCCATTTATGTTTTTTGCTCTGGATTTAATGTATCATGCTGAATTTTTATGATGGGCAGGAATGTCATTTAATGAAAATTTTTTATTTTTATTAATGAAAAATAACAATTAAAATGATTCTTATGTTATTATATGTTTGTTTGTATAATTATATGAGGGTTATTAATAAGTAATTTTTATGGTGATTATTACCTTGGAACTAATTAAGGACATGTGGATACGTAGTATTTTATTTCATTGATGATGTTTACAACATTTTGTTATTTAAGGAATAAATCCAATATAAATTTGAATTAGGAAGTTTTACATTTTTAATAATGACTTATGGCTATATAAGTCATTACCATGTTTCAATAGAATACTTGATGAAGGTATTCACAGGCAGGAAATGTAAAAACTAGGAGATAGGTTGTGAATTATGGAGGATCAATGTTATGCTAATTTCATTAACCTATTTCCACTATTTTATATTCTTATCTTTCAGATGGGTTATATGGTTATGTATTGATGAAAAATTTAAATGAAAATTTGGTGGAATTAATTTGGTAATTGGATTGTATTGAAAACCTTGGTTAAATGATTATTTATTGGTTAACCTTATTTTAAAGGAGTTCATCATATGTATTCATAAAATTATTTTAGTGTTGTTTTAGAAAAATTAATCATGTATGTCTGGTGACAACCAATCAAGTTAGGAAACTCCACATGTATTAAACCTATGATGAAATGAACATCAGGGAATCACAACTACCATTGACCTACATGATGTACTCATTAATGTGTAATTATTTTTTATAAATAAAACATAATTAGGAACAATTAGGGTTAATTTTAACATTTTGATATTTATGTATCGAAAATGATGATATTGAATATTAATTAGATATTAATCCTCACAAATTTCATTTATTTATTAGCCTCAAGAACTATTAGAAGTTCATTTTAGTAATTTAGGCATTGAATTTAATATCTGAACATCCATTTCTGGAGGTAATAGATGAATTATTATATAATAAACAAAAACCAAAGAGTGTGATATTGTTTATAGAAATTTATCATGTTGTTTTATTTCAATATATTTTTTGTCAATAAAATAATTTCTCAATGTTTTGAAAATTATCAAAGAAATAATACTGTCATAATTAATAAGTTTTTTTATGTGACGTCCTGTTAAAAATCTCATATTTATGACATTGAGGACATATAATATCCATTGATTATTCTCTTGATTCTCATTGATGAACTCAATCAGTCACTATAATTATTTGAACTTTTACACTGTGTAGAATCTTCATTCCCAACCTATGTTCTCTTATGTAGAAACTGATTTCTGATTTGGGTAACAATAATTGTTCAGAATTTCTCTATTTATAGGATGTTTTAGTATTAATTTTTTTGATGTGAGTTTTTATAAAAGGAGTATTAAAGTATTAATCATTTGATAACACAGATAAATTTTGAGGGATAAATTCATTTTAATGTGGGAATAATGTAACAACATCTTATTTTTCTATTTCTTGAATGGATTTAATCTTTTGGAAATTTTTCATTTCACACAAGGCTAAAAATAGTTTATTTTATACTAAAACATTGTTTTTGGACTACTTTATACAATAAAATGAGTTGACCTAGCACCATTGAAAATAGAAATATTAGGTTCATCTGCATGAACTACCATGGTTATACTTCATTACATGCTACAATGACTATCCTTTATGGTGTTCATAACACACAAGATCGATTTCTTCTAAAAAATAATAAATTAATAAAAATATTATTATTTAATATAATAAGATATAACAAAACCACTAAATTTTCACATATGAATAAATTGTAACTAAAATATGGAAATATATAGATTAAAAATATATAAGATGAATATATAGGTAACTATTTAATTATAAATGAAAATATAAGAACAAATTTATTATAATAGTTATAATATTATTTTTTATACTGCCAATGGTGTATTGAATGAATAAATTAAATTAATTAAAACAAGATATTGATATTAATGTAATATGAATGTTATATATTCAATAAAATATTTTTTATTTTCATCTATTTGAATTTAAATACATATGATAAGGATTATATAAATTTTATGCATAAAGACCTATATTTTTTTAAAAAGTAGCTTAATTACCATATAATGGAGAACCCATTTTTAAACCAATTTTTGGAACTTTTATAGATTTAATATGTAATATAAACTTAATATTTTTAATAGAAACATAAAAATCATTTTATGATAATCTTTGTTTTATTTTCTATAAGATTATGTTTAATAAATAGTTAAAAATATTAAATTATAATACAAAATTATTTTCCATATAATTTATTTTGGAGTTAATTATATTTTGAAATTGGTTTTAATGTTTTATTATATTAACCAATTTAATAGATAATCAAATTTAGGTCATTAGAATCAATTTGACATTTAAACATATTTAAAAACATAGCAATCTTTTGAATATTTTTACTTTTAAAGTCAGCATTGTCATCACATATATGACATTAAATTTAAATTAATATCTTACAATTAAATGATTTAAGTTGGAAAAAATATATTCAATATTTTGAATCAAAATAATAAATAATTTATATTAAGTAAAAATAATTATTTGACCAAAAATATTAGTGAATGTATTTAAAATTAATTATAAATATTAATAGAAAATTGACATATCAATGGACTACACCTTAATCTTAAGTGCCATAATGGCCAGAAAACATGTAAAAAATACATTGGATTACCATATTTCAACCATATACTCCCTTTTATCTATTTTGGACTATTATTTGATCTAGATGACATGTGAAAAATGTGGGTGGAAATCATTTTCAAAAGATTTTACAGAGATCCACTCCTCCTCCCTTATAAAAAGGCATCATATCTTATATCATCCACATAACTCTCAAAACATATTATCTCAAAAATTATATACCCAGAATAGATCCTTTAAATCCATACCCTAATCCCAGAATCCTTACCTTTTTTAGAAAGTAATCTAAGGAATTATTTTTCTGTAAACCAAAAGGTGTTACCTAAAAAATGGGTAACATCCTTCCACAAGAACTGTTATTTTATTTAATTTATCAACATCTCTACTATTCATAATACATTATTATATAATGACAGCAGGAACATAAAAAAACTGAGATATTTTTTTATTAATTTTTCAACCTACACTTACACACAATTCTAACTACTGGGTAAAAAACATACAGTTTACATATACGATGAACTACAACATCATGAATTGATGATTGTTCATGTTTCCTTTACCCACAATCATGGTTGTGAATTATGATGCACGCAATATTTTTATATGATATATAATAAATATAATTTTTCGTTATTCTTCTGTAATTATTTTGTAAGACATAACTTTGCAATTTCCATTTTTGGGTAAATATGATCATTTCTTTTGAGTAAGTGTGGACGACCACCCCCTCTAAGTTATGTGATTCATTTACACTCTACATGATATTTATTAAGAATGGGTTTAGTGAAATTATATGATTTATATATAACCTGATAATGATACTATAATAATATTATATACAAATATACACATATTTAATTTAATTTCATTCATTCAATATGACAATAAAAACAGAAATTACATCTATGCGTACATACGACCTATCATATTCCGGAACCTTGAATTCTATTTCATAATTATATATTCTATAGATTATTAATATTCACATATAATGAATAAAAATTATATATATTTCATGGTTTACTTTATGGATATCAGGTTATATGTATAAGGACCAATGATATAATAAATTAAAGCACAAATGATGATGAAAGAGGATATTACCCAATGCTAAACCATGTGATAGGATTGTAAGAAAGTGAGTAATATAATGTAATGATAGAAATATATATTGCATTAGATATTGTATTTTTTTTCTTTTTTATATATATACTAATTAAATATTTAGTTGACCAATTGTTTGTATGAGTACGATGAGGGTCAAGACTCAAGGTAAAGGGGATTTATCATCTCCGTTTTTATTATCTAAGAGATACATAACACGTTCACCACACATTTTTGTGTGTGGTGTTGATACATCACATGATTTTATTCTAGTAAACATATAATTAACATTATATATATATAATTAGAATTCTTTCACGGGGATAATGTCACAAATGTTACCAAATTGATAAGAGAGTTTTGGCAAAATTTTCATTCATTAACACTTATTTTGTTTTGAAACTAAATAATTTTTAGGATTATATAATTCAATTTGACATTTTATATCATTATTATCATTTAATTATTGATATTTTATGCTTCATATAGTTTAAATTTTTACATGTTATGTATGATCCTATGTTACAATGTTGAATGAGTTTATTGAAATGACTTCAAAATTGGTCACAATTGTTTATGAGTATGCATCTGTTGATGAAATATTATGATCTATCACTAATGAAGTATCATGACATTTATTACCCAATGGTTATTCATGTTATATATATGTAATTGAACCATTTATATACTCTATGGTACAAAAATATTATAGAGAATGTTTTTTTAGTAAAATCCCAACTTTACCTCTCTCTATGGTCAGAAACCATTGTTTTGTCAAAACTATGTCTTCTAAAAGAAGCCAAAAAATATTATACTATTATCCAATGATTGTTACCTGACATTGTTTCCAATTTATTTCTAATAATAAAATTTTTTTTAAATAAAATTATTTTCATTTTCTAGTATTGAAAAATTATATATATTTTCATGGAGCTAAAGGAATATTCAAAATGTACAAATTTACCTTCCATCAAAGCTGACATTCCCTTGAATCTTCCTTAAGTAGATTATAAGGTAATTTTTTAGAAAATATTTTCATTATATTCTATAAATTTATTTTTTAATGTGATTTTCAATACTTTTTTTTGATAGAGTTTTGTGTTTAAATTGTATTTTAAATGTTTTCAAAGCATATTTTATACAATATCAATTTATTTTCAAGGGAATTGGTTTTCAAAACGTTTTAAACATCTTTTTTAAGTTTTTATGGATTTTTTTTTTCAAAATGGTTTAAGGGGTATTTTAAATGTTTTAATGGAATGTTTTTTAAAACAATTTCAACTTATTTTATATTTTTTCAAGGAAAATGGTTTTCCAAATGATATAAATATTTATTTATAGTAATTCAATGAAATACGTTTTCAAATCATCCTTTAAATGTATTCAATTTTATTTTAATTATTTTTTTAAATATTTATTATTTTCGAAATATGTATTCAAAATAAGAAAGGATATTATTCACATTATATGTTTTTGAAAATATATATCAAAATTTTATATTCTATTTTAGATTACATCTATTTGTTTTACCCATTCCATTGTAGGGAAATTATTTAATGGTTCTATTCATGTTATTTCATTGACTGATTTATTTTTTATGGAATTATGTTCTGGAAACCTATTTAACATTCATGGATTATATTCTTATGAAGACGATGGATTTTCCATTGGTTATATTCTTCTCAGACTTTCTTCTTTTTACTGGTTATTTTTTGGATGAATTTTTATAAAACCTATATATTTTTCATAGTTTATGACTTAATGACATGTTTATGATACCCATTTAATTTCAAGGGTTATGATATGATTTTTTATGGTATTATAGATCATGTATGTATGATTTCACTATGATATGGGTGGGACCTATTACTCACTCTAATTCATTGGGTAATGATTTATATCTCATTATATAGAATACTATTATCTTGGGATCGATCCTTTACTACTAACATAAACTTGAGAGTAATCCACGACTCCCAAAATGGTATGATGAGTGAACTCTTGATACTAATATGGCCATGAGGGTGAACCATGACTACCAATATGGTGTAGGGAGTGAACCCATGCTTATAATATGGATATTTTAGTAATGAATAAAATACAGTGGAAATAAATTTATATTATTAAGTGTTTTATACAATCCGATGTCTTATTCTAAATATTTATATATCTACATTTAAAATAAGAATCTACATTTATTTAAAAATTTAGGGTTTTTTTACATTAATAGTTTTCGATCCATTCTAAAAAATACATTGGACTTCTTAAAAAATATATGGCCTTTTATATAAAATATATATATCTATAAATATTATTTTATAAAAATAATATATATTTTAAAAAATATGTTAAATCGTCAAAATAAATTCCACAATGAAATTTGAATGTTATAAAAATTATATTCATCTTCCATAGTATCAAAACAAAAATAATTTATAGAGTAACAATAATAAAATGAAAATATATTCATCATTCTATAAAATATACTGTACATAATCATATTTCAAGGGTCTTGATACATATCACATTAATACACCAAAAAACAGCTTACGAGTAAGGTGAGTGACTATAAGTCTTTCATGGGGTGGTTCAGTGTACAAGGTTTGGGTTCTGATCTTGATGATATTTAAAATATCCCATAAATGGTTTCTTTCATTCATAAGTAGTTGGATATCATATAATGATAGTTTAAGGTAAAATACTAGATATTATACCCCCCTTGGTAACTCCATTAAATGGGTTTAATAGGGTATAATCCTACTTGTTGAGGTCATCACTACCATTTTCCATATCAATTAGATTTTTTAATGCCCTATAATTATAAATATCATGTTATAAATGTTTATTTAATATATTATGAACAATAAATATTCAAAATCATTACTGAAATAAAATATGTTATAATAAAACCAAATATATTATTTTGTTTTCAATAACTGTATTACACAATTGAACATTTAATAAAATCCCAAGGGGGGTTTTTTTAATAATTTTTGGTAATTACAATGAACGGATACTCAGGATATTGCTTAGTTTTTGGGAATAGATAAGGTTTCATTTAAAAATGTTTTAATTGATTTAATATTAAGAAAACTGAACCAATTTTGAAGATCAATTTTCTTCATATGATATAAGAGAAAATATAATGATATTCTTGACTATGATTGATTAGAAATAGTGAGAAAAATAAAATTGGTAGAATGAATTTTGGTTCAAAAAGTTTATTTTGATAAATGTGGGAAATGGACTGTTTAACATAATATTAGTAGGAATAAGTAATGAAGGGTCATCCTCAGTGATGTTTTTAAATGAATTATAGTTTATAATGAACTGCCACTTCTATAGAAATTTTTTCCATACCATAAAATATACAATGAATTAATAGTAACATGACTTAAATTGATGGACCTCATTGATATATAAAGGATGGTGAAAATGGATTACTAGATGAGTGCCACTATATTGTTTGGTTGGGACAACATGCACATGTGGCATTATGAACCAATGAATTGGATCGATGTACTCTATTATCGATATGTACTGATAATGATTGTAAATATCTATATCATCCATGAAATTAAAACAATTTTATCATTTTACAAGGGATGTATCACTAATTAAGGATTCTCTTCATCAAAATTTTTCCACAATCAATTTTTCATTTCATTATTTTTATATATGTTTTGTGTTGAATTGATTTTAATTAATGTTTTATTTAGTGGGTTCAATAAGGTGTACATTATTACTTTTTCATGTGATCTATGATCGAGTTATAATACCATCCAAGATGATATATGTCTTCTATTAATTAATCATCCAACGATTTACATCAGGGAATTTAATTTTGGATTGTTCCTCTTATCTGATCATTTTCATCCTATCAAAATTCATTCATTATAGGAACCTCAATATTGTTATATCAAAAGGGGAGTCATAGATATTTAAATTTAGTTTTAGGATAACCTATATTTCATACCTATTTTTTTAATTATGATATGTTATTTAAAAAAAAATATAATATCCCCAAACACTAATAATTTCAATGTTATAATACATAAATATGGTGAATGGAGTGCATAGAAAGTATCCTATGTGTAATGTAGTGTCTATATTACCTAGAAATGGTTGACTTGATGATATATTTTCATTGTAATGACAGATGGTTTTACAAATGGACCATCTATATGCTCTTCCATAGAGAAAATATTTTATGGGGGGAATCATATTTTCCATTTTGATGTCCTAGAAAATAGAATAACATGTACCATTAATAATTGGAAGAGTCATATTCTCCCATTAAGTGGTTTAATCATCATCAATAATAGTATGATCTTGTCAATGATGATGAATTTTTTATCTATTATCTACAATCTCCAATATCGCTATTAACACATGGAACATACACTCAATAGTTATCTATAAAATTCTCCCTAGGAGGTTATCATTAGGTGAGATGGTGTCAGTTTGAAATTTTCCTCAATAAGTGATAGTTTAAAAAATATATATAAAAATTCATGAACATAATATATGAATATATTTCATGGAATTATTTCGAAATACCTTCCCAATTTTTTAATTATACCTCATCTACATATTGAAGGGTTTCATGGGTTTTAATTGATGTATGAGTTGTGACACCTATGTAATAGTGTATATTTTATGATATCTCCTACATTGAATATATGAATTTTTGGAGGATTATTGGTAATGGTGATATTTTATTATAGGATGTTAACTTTTTGGTAGATCATAATTTTTTCGTAAGTGTTTTCATAATTTTATGTCGGTTTATGAAGCCAATAAACACTAGAGAATCACTGAATCTAAAATTGAAAAATAATTAATGGTGAAATTTTACAATATTTGTCTTGTTTATAATTATAATCCTTCCATGTTCACTCACCCCAATAGTTTTTATAAGATTCAACCAACATTCAAATGATCATTCAAGCTTCACAAGGATAAAATCTCAAGGATAAAGTTATCTAGATAAACTCGATGTCATTGATTATATCATTCCAGTGAAGTTTTTTAATCAATGATATATCATTATGCACATTATGGTTCAATGTAATATAGTATATATCTATTATATGTTCTCACATTACACCTATTATGAAATAAATTCTACTGATAAATATGTAAATGTGAATGGGATAGTTTCATATATTTTATAATAAATAAATATTTATTTACATTAGCCTTTGTCACATTTAGCTACTCATGAGAGTACGGTTTCAGAATGTGGAATCCAATTTTAATGAAGGTTATGATTGAAGTGTACCAGTTTCAATAAGATTCAGAGTTATCTAAGTTGTTTGAATTGATATCATAAAACTAATATATTATGTGAATATATGTTACTCAAAAAAAGGATTCTCATCATGACTATGTATCTTGGTTCATTGTAGTTTTTTTAATGGGGATGATATGGCCAAATGGTATGTTTTGTTTAGACAAATGGTTGAGGGTGAGGGGTTCATTTTTAGAACAATTAGTAATGTTGGGTTACCATTGTCTTTTCTAGTAAATATGTTCAATGTCTCCCTCATCCATATCTTTGTACAGATAGTCATTCCAATGGTAGGTAATCATTTGGGGTATCATATCCAATGACACATAGGGACTCATACTGTTCAATAGGATGGGAGGATAGTCTCATTGTGCCCTTTTGGGTGGAAATTGTTACATACTATGTGACTCTCTTATATAAATAATATATGTTCAATAATCATGTCCATATTCTAATACAACACTTGTTACCCAAAAACAATTATAGGAGAATCGATTTTTTATGAAAATAAATGGATGAGTATTATTGGTGGTTCCATCTATGAGAATTTAATGGTTTTCATAAATTTCCTAGAAATTAATACCTTTTTATATGTTGAATCCTCTTAAGAAGACACATTTGGATTTATTTTCACATAGGGAGGTGTTTAATACAACGAGGATGGGGATGGAGGCCTTATGATGCATCAGACATATCCTAGTAATTGTATGAATGAAAATAATAATTGTTCATTAAGCACGTGTTGTTTAATTTCATAAAAAAGGACATATGTGTCATCACACATGTGTTAAATATTTGATGTCAATTCTAGAAGAGACATCCCACTTCTCCTGGTTATAGAAAAAATCATACTTATCATAGTTTTATTATTCCATATGGGACTAGACCAACAATATATTCCTTTTTTATGGATGCATTCATAAAATTCCACTACTCGAGGCTTACATGCTGATATTTCTCTAGAATGTGGAGATATATGGATTGAATTTGATGGACATTTTTACTCTCTATTCCCACAAGATCCATTGTTTATATCAAAAACAGGGGATAATAATTAATCAATATCACTATATATCGATATTGGTCTTTCATAAAAGTAGATCCATTTCGAGGATTATATGGATATTAGGACCTTCAGAATAATCGTGTTTGTCTTGGTTATGAAAAGAATCAGATTTATCACAGTTATGATAGTTTCTCAATCCATTGATGGATGAGTTAGAATGATCAATACATTTGAATTATGTGAACATGATGGCTGTAGTGTAGGAGACATTAAAATAATTAAGTTGAAGTGAATTCCAATAGGATCTCATGCATTATTAATGTGACCAACATATCATGGATTTTGTATGAATCATAATTCTAATAGTTTAGTCGATTGGGTCTTGGACACTGAGGTCACACTTATATATGGGATATATGATATTATGATTTTGGTTAGGGATTACACACAGATATTTCTCATGCCTTTGTAGAGGATTGTGAAGTGATAGATACGGTCATTTAAACTCCCCAATCCCATGTAATATATTCTCAGTGTGTGAAACAAGAGACATAAAATAATTATCCCCATCACATTTAGATACAATACGTATGCACTCAAACATATCATGGGATATTTGATATAGATCACATGCCTAACAATAGAGTCATATTTATCCTTGTTCTTGTAGGAATCAGTGTCATCGTTTTATGATTGGTCCGGGATTACAAACTAAGGATTCCTTTATAATCAGATCGTACACTCTGAGAATGGATGATTATGTCAAATCCAAGGATTCCCACATTACTAGGCCTTCATGCCTATCTAACATTGATTGATTTTCCACTCAACAGTCCTCGATTTCCTAGTTGACATGTCATAGGATTTCAACCTAGGATGTACAAATAAAATCACATGATCCAGTTTACTTATACAAGGGACATCGCAAAACCTAGTTAAAATTTTTGAAGGATATCAAATGATCATGTCTAGATTTTATATGGGACACCACGAGACCAATTTGGATGTTCATGGAAGCCATCGCAATATCCTAAATGAAATTTTTTTAATGGAATCATATGATCCAGATAACATTCCCTAGTGTCATCATGAATATTGGATGACACGCCGCGAGGGTGTGACGTGATTCAATGTGATATATCTGGATAGTGATGCAAGATCTGACTTGAAAAATATAACTGGTGTTATAAAAGAAATCTGACATGTCTCGAGGACATATAGATTTTTGAATATTGTATTCAATGTGATTCTCAAGATCATCTTGACATATTCTGGTTCTCTTATTAGACATATTTGGCATGAACAATAGTCATTTTATGAGTTGACTGACATGTCGGAGGGACACCACAAGGCCTGGATGGCAATCTCAATGAGTGGCATGAGACATGGGTCACATGCCCGAAGGGATCCATGTGACTTGTTATGGACATATCTAGAGGATGTCGCATGATTCAAATAGTACCCCAATGGATCTGCATGATATATGGGAATCATTTCCAAATTATATTTTATGCCCTGGGTGGTTCATGTGAATGACATGGGGAGAAACATATATGTTACTCGCATAAGTCTCCAACCATATATTCATCGTTCTAACCTTTTATTGTAACTGCCTTACATTTTTTCTATATTATAGTTTTTTACGTCTGAAATGATTTATTATATATATATATATATATATATGTTAATCCTTTCGTGTGTCCTAATAAATGTATTCTACCTGATATATTAATGATCTCACATAGAGCTTATGAAATATGCATGTTCCCTACTATTTTTTCAAGATCTTACGTGATTGAAAACATCTGTGTCATGAGATTAGCAGCTCAGAGAAATTCAATTTGATTATTGGGTCATCCTCATCTATATGGGGAAATGTATAAACCCTTCATTGATGCTAGATGGAATATTTATAAGCATTGTCACCCCAGTTTAATGCCTCTTTGATAAGAACATATCATACAAATCAAGGTTAGTGTTCATGGTGGACATTGGCATCACGTGTCTTCACATATTCATTACCCATTTCATCGGTGGCACATCACATGTTCTTTAGTGAATCATGACCATCCCATCAACACCCACTTAGTTGAATTATTTTCATATATATGGATCTTTTCAAATCATCTTTACATATCAATGGTCTTCCAAATTATTATTCCATCATGTATAATTACTTTTTTGAGATAAAGCGACTTATTGAAATCCCTCTGTATGAACTATGATTCAATTTCTAGGTTATTCCCCAAGACAAGTATGACATGTTAGGGAGCCTTTGGAATATTACATTGTCTTATCAGAGGGTATTGTGAGACCATTATATGGACATCCTATGCATGTCACCTGATTTCTATAATCACAGGAGGATCCCATTATTTCATATATTGTTTAATTTTTTATTTTTTAATGGTCGGGTATCTTATGAGGTTGCATGTTTTTTGCTGAAGAAAATGACTCTACCTCTTAATGATGCATCCCATAACAAATAAATGGTCCAATGAAAACATCATGGAAAATTTCATTTGTTTTTTATTTATGGATCCAATGGGGGAGAAAAAGATCACAAGAACATGTCCAAGTCACTTAGTGTGATAAGGATAACATGCTAGTGAGCATTAATGAGTTGAGGATGACACAATCCATGCTGCCTACGGTGTCCTTTGAATCATTGGGGGTTTGTCTCATTTTTTTTATAACCACAATTTACTCCCTCAACCACTAATTTTTATTCAAGTTGTTTATTTTAAAAGTTTAAGGATCTTGTGGGTTATTTGAATGTTTTTGAGGACAGTCAATATCCTCATTGGTGATGTGTCACCATTGTTTTAAAACCTCAAGAGGATCCTAGATTTTCTATATTTTCCTTCTATTTTCTTATTATGTTTTGATGGATCATTGAATGTCGATCGATTGACAACCATAGTGACCTTGAGGTGCTTACCTGGGTGTTACCACATTATAAATAGTTGTCTAGGAAACATTCATAATAGTAGAATGAGGTTTTCTGAAAGGACTTCATTCGATATATTCTATGTCTATCGATATGTAGAACATTTTATAGTTGAAGAACACATGTGTCTTCTAGGGGTTCATTTAATTTTTATGATTATGAAAACTGTCATATTCCATTTATTTATAAGGAAAATATTAAACATGTTCACGTACGTCTTCCTTTTTTATTTTATCAATGTTCATTTGGTGGGAATTAACAACACCCCCAAGGGACATAGACAGTGATGATTTCTTAGTTTTATCATATTAAATTCCTACCTTATTATTTGATGTTAACAGTAATCAGGATATTGGGTGAAACATTGGGTTCTAGGTGACATTTTGTATTCTGTGGGATGTCCATTAAATTAGGGACACGAGAGGGATTTATTCCTTGGTTACTAATTCAATAGATCTCTTTTTCTATATTTCCATCTCAAATAATTATGACCAATAAATCCTACAAGATCGGTTCCAGAGACCTCTCCATGAGAATGTTTCATGATAACTACTCTATAAGACATGTTTTTATTAGCCACCCAATCAAATCAATCCTAAAAAGAATTACAGAAAACGATTGATCTTTTTCCATGGGGATACTCGATTGTCTTGATGGTTTCAATGGATATTTTAGCTTGATCTCATGATCTATTGGTTATTATTTGACTTGTGGGACCATGTCATGGTCATGAAATCATGGGTCTTTTGAGGGGTCAGGTGGTTTTGTGATGAATTGTGGGTATATGTGGCCCACAATAACATTAGGAGTCGGGTAGATCATGAATCCCTTATTTGGTTTCTAAATGAGTTTGTTTATTCATATGATGTGAATGATGATGATATAATTTTATTTATCTCCCTTAAATATAATTTATTTATTCTATTTGACATATTCCACATAATTTTTTATGGGTTCTCGTTATCATCATATTTCCTTAGATGAAGATAATCAAATTTCCATTATCAGTAAAAACTCCAAAAATGACCCTCAAACCCATGTGATTTTTGATAATGATATAAAAAAAATTAGTTCTTCTATTCCATCATTAAAATATTCTTTTTTCACACTCGATTATTCAAATGGCTTCATCTTGATAAGTGATCTTGTCATTTCTCCCCCATACTGCAATCTGCCATCTTTTTTTGGGTTTCATCTTCACTTGAATGTACTCAGAATACGAATGTTGAGGATTCCTTGCATGTTTATTATCAATACCATGTGTTTTATTATATGTAGGAAAATTCTCCCATGGTCTTGAATGGATATGAAATATCACATCCTCCAAATTCATAGAGTTACTATACTATATTAGCCTCCTAAATGAATGACCCTACTGGTGGATAGAACATGAAATGTGATCTTATTTTTGGTAGTCATATTTCTAATGAATTGGTATAGCCATTTGGGGCCATTAAAAGCCACTTAGACTTCAATTAGATGTTATATAGGGTATATAATTATAAGGCCATATAGATTTCATAACCTATTATGTACCGTAAGACTAATATTCTTAAATAAATTTCCATCCATTGGTGTTATGGTAAAACCTTGATCAATTTGTCCTATGGTGAAGTAGGAATCACCATATGTGATATTTACCATGTTGTTAGGATCCCCCGCATTGGGAGATATATGATGAATTCCTTCCCCACACAGATGTCTTGGATCATACATTGTTGACTGAAGTCATGTAAAGGGACATTCTCACTGTTATGAAGGGGAACAAGAGAAAAGGATCTGACAATGGACTTTCATATCTCTTTTAAATACTGGATTATCATTTCATCTATCACAATGAAGCTAGTAAGACTTTAATACCCCCAATTATTTCCCTTCCCAGAATTTTTGTGATAGTGTTGGATTATATTGGACCATTTTGGAAGACGAGGATCATAATTCATGGGGATAAAAGGTAATGTAAAACATATTAATGGCCATAATATAGAAGGATTTATTGCTGTGTTAATGGACCAATTGATTTTCCCAACTAGAGTTGCAAATTCAGAAATCTGAGTGAGTACACTTGTGATGTTAGCTTATCTAATCGCTGTATTGTGCCTTATTCTTGTAGTGTCCACCCTTACATGCCTTTTAATACACCTCATCCACTTTCAACAAAGAATCATACACTATTTGTTCATTGATCATTTCCACATTTTATTTTCCTATATAGGGGAGTATTTATGTATCATTGAATACTATAATTATATTAGGATCCCTGATTCCTCATATCAACCCAGATTTCTAAACATATTTATGGTTGTGGCGCTGACACTAATCTCTAATGGGGTTACATATGCATTGAGGTGATTTGACAGATATGATTTCACCCCTCTAATGCATTTACTAGTCTAAAGATTGAAAATGGAAGTGTCCCCCTTGATGAAAGGTTATATATGATCTTCATTCTGGACTAGGTTCTTAGATCAGGGAGGCATGTGGGTTTCATTTAAGGGCTATATACACCTAATCAGTTTTATTGTTAGCTCGGTTGTACCTAAAGGGTTTACCTTTCATTCAATTGGTGTGCGAGTAAAGAGATACCCTAAGATTATGTCCCATTTCAGGATGATGTATGAATGTGAAGACACTACACTTGAGATCATTCATCCATCTTCTAATGTTACCACCCTTCATCCTCATGATTATTTCATATCAGGGGTATCAGTCTATTAGGGTGTTTCACCAAAGAAACTAGATGATCTTGTGGTCAATACATTTTTATTTCCAACCCTTAAATCCATGGAAATGATGTAGTTGATTTAGGGATTGGGAGAGATTTTTTGGTAGTGAAATTTTCCAAGGGATGACCATTATGATAGTGGGACCAAACCTATCAATCAAATAAGCCCTCTATAATAGGAAACGTTTTTGGATCTTTTGATAGGAGGGTATAGGGTTCCTCCAATTCTATTTCATTTCCAGATCAACATGATAATCCTTTTTATGGAATTTCATTCCCTTCAGTCACATATACTAATAGATTATGCATGATGATTTGGAAGTATATTCACGGCATGATTACTAAGACTCATTAAAAACATATTTGGACCACGGAAAATTCCTTCATTTGATATTTAATTAATTGTGTATTATGGTTTTTATTGGAAGCCACTATATGAAGTCATGAAACAAATTATATTGACTCAGAAATATTTGGCCAGAAAGTATAGTGGATATCATAAATTTGATGACGAGGGTCCCCTTTTCATATAAAAGAATGAGAATTATGAGGTACTGGAGTATAGTCTCCATCGTATATATAAATTTCATGCCCTTTAGGATGTTTAGATCATGAAAATATATAGATATGAGAAACTCAGAACTCACTTATGATCTGACCTTTCTATATAATCATCTTCATTGGAATCTTCTAAAAAGTGATTTGAGAATCTGACTATATTAGGTATGCCTCTTTGTACTGGGGAATATGTTGAAGAGGCAGGGAATGAATAACTTTAGCATTCAATTGGATATTCTTCCCAGACATATTCTAACTTGGCCATCTTAGCTGATAAAATGTTATTGCATTTTATTCATTTATATGCACTATATTTTTGAAGAGATTCTTATAAAGACTCCAAAATGTAGAGAGTCCTCCTACTACACACTATAAGTGAATTGTTTTTATGATCCTTTCACACTGTATTCAATATTCAGTTCATTCTTGATTTAGATGATATCTTTCTAATCCAATGTTATATGACATTCTAATGATACCCATTTTTTGAATAATATTAACTATTTCTGAATGTTTGGATCTGAATATTTATATCATAATTCATTCTCCTTGATATGTACATCAAAATTCAAACAAATATGAGGTTTGTTATAGACATATCTTCTCCATCTATATTGATATTACCTACTTTTTAGTTAGATCATTGGGTAGAATTTATGTCCCCGAGGGAGAGAGAATTTTTTTCTGAAGCTGGTTTTCTTGGTGAGAATGGCTTCATTTTAATAAATCCATACGGTGGGATATACATGATTTTTCATTCATTCAAATTAAATATCTATTGTGTTTTAGTTTAGGGAGTTTTATCCCATGAATATGATTTTCAAAGCTTAATTCCTTTTATCTCAGATCTTCTATAACTTTTCTTTATGGTCATTTAGCTCGATAGTTATATCAACTTAGTTTATGGTATTTTAGATCATATCCTCTATTGATGTATTTTAGATTATCTTCTCTCAGACAATCAATTATTTTATACTACATTCGTTTAGCTGGAATAATCTATTTCCTTATATTAGGGGATTTTAGCTCACACTATTGGATTCCATTTAATTTAATGCCTTACTAACATGACATGATCAATGATCATAGAATGTGATGAAGAGTATCTATGAATGTAACAAAATATAATAATATGTTGTGTTCTTCCATGCTATTTTTTATGCTTATGAGGATTAGATCTCCTTTAGTGAAAGAAGGAGGTTCCTCTAGTTGGTATGTCAATGCCCTTATGTGTCAGTAGCATTATCAAACAGAGGATTATCTACACTTTTCCAAAGGTCGTGGATGATTTATTGGGGGTAATACTGGTTATGTGGAATATAATAGTGGAGATATTGTCAGTCGAATTGTTGGAATATGCGTTATGTAAATAAAATGTATAATATTTTGAATTGATGAAAAATGGAATGAGGAATACATAATAGGGATGACCCAAGAGGTCCTGAGGTTCTATGTTCTATTGTGGTGTCATTTAGGATCAAAAGTGTTGTAGTTAATTTCCTATATGTAGGGTGATATTATTTTTGGATGGTCTAATCCACATGTGTATCCATAGAATGGCCAAACAGAGGAATACTTTCTCTTTTCCAAGGTCTATGGATGATTTCTGAAGACACTTTTTTCATGTCAATGATGTTGGGTACAAATTAAATACTATACATGAAGGGATATAGAATATTATAGAAATTTTTCTTCTAATTTTTGAAACTCTGTCCCTACTCCCGATGGTTTTGAATCATGATTTCAGGTTCCTCGGATGTTTGAGGAATGGTGTTTTTTATCTTTTCCTTGAGAATGGGTGGAAAACATAGTCACATAATGTCTAGGATATTGAATCTCATTTTATATTATGGTTGTGGGGATTGTATATCATAGCCTATGAATTCCTACCCTAGGAGTGATAAGGAACTAGTGGGTATAAATCAACCATTAGTGAGGATATGAGACTCTATTATTCCATGTTGTCAAGATGAAAATTTTTGGATTTAGGGGGACTTATTTGGATCAGATGGTAAATTCAGAAGTCCAAGTCCCTATTACTAGTCTATTATGGGGAGGTTGTGTAATATCATTCTTCAATGGAATCAATATGGTTCTTTAAATCTGAAATAATAAAAAAGGTGTTGAACAACAAAAAAATTTTTTAAGCACTTAGAGAAAACATTATCACGTCGAGGAGATGTGACAATCCATTACTCTATCTCTTTTCTAGACCTGGTGGTAAAGTGACAATAGAATAGATTTTACTTTGGAAAAAGGCACTCCCTATAAGATTTATGAATTATATATTTGTTCACTAATTTTTTCCTAAACTCTGGAGATGAAGAGTTTAGTGATCGAAGTCATGAATTTTTTAATGTCCACCATTTTTGGGTTTTCAACCTGAAATGTTTTTTGTCTCATTTTCTATTACTCTACATGATTATATTTTGGGAAATTATATGCTAGTTTTTATGGTTGTATATATTTTCCCATAGTGAATTCATTTTATGGTCATGATGCATGTCGAATTTATATTTATGATTTTACGCAATATCCCAATTTGGATACCCATTATCAAGAGTAATCCAACATCCTTTTCAGTGAGAGATGTAAATGTTGTGAATAATTGTGGTTCTAGGGTCAACATTAATTATATGATATTATCATAAAATGGATGAATCAGAAAAACCTCAGGTATAGGACACTAACTTGAGGATGTTATGATCACATGGATTAGAAATTTGTCCTTACAGATCAACAATAACTCTGATCAGTAGGTCTGAACTATTACGCAACAATTTCATTGTCAAATAGAGATATATCATTAAATTTACAGAGTAATTGAATGGATTTTAGAAAACCATGGTTCTAAATACATTAAGTGATGCATTTGGATATATGTGATTTAAAATATGGAAGAAGTACCCCATACATTAGATGATAGTGATATAGATCTTGTGTTAAATTGATAAGGAATGGAAGTGAGTGATGGAAATCATAATTTAACATTGTATAGTAGAAATGTAGATATTTCTGAGTTGTTTTAACCTCATGATGTATGTAAATAAAAATTTCTTTATTGCATAACATTTTTTAGTAAGGATGTTTTCATTCTATAGTGTTAATATCAAGTGCGGAAGATATTTTATTTCCAGTTTAACAACATGTGGTACGAAAATAGGTAACAACATGAAAAATAGTGCATGATATATTATTTGAGAAATTATTTTATACACATATTTCCCTAATATGTGGGAGAAATGATCTCAAATGGATCATCCCTTTTGATGTTGTGGTGAATTTTTATTAGTTTATTAACATATGCTTAGTTTTTGTTATACTGTCATCAATACATATATTATGATAACTGAAATTAGGCTAAACATAATTCATGAATGGGAAAAAATCTACACAGGTCTAACCTACAATCATAGGTGGGAAATATTTTCTTGGTAATTTGTATATGGGACTAGGATTGGAGGTGATGACATAACCACATGTACATTTTTTATAGAAATTATGCCCCAAATTTTTATTGAGGAACCATGATGACATAAATCATGCATCAAGGGAAAGTGAATCCCGGTGTGAAATGGGGTATTATTGTAATAACCCATGATGAAAATATGTGAAATAGTATGTATGATGTGGTGATTGGAATCAACAGACATGTAGTTCTTTTGAATGACCTCATCATGCATGTTTTTCCTATACCCAGAGAGGGTGAATTTCTAAATTTGTTGAAAATAGAACAATGTCTGAATATATGGGAATATCTACATATCATATGATGTGAGAAATTGTGTTTCATGTAGTTGTGAAATTATTTTGTGGTAGGGATACAACACCGATAATAGTGGTACACTCAACTAAGGTCTATAGGCATATGAAATTTTATGTTATGAAAGGGACATCAACTTTATAGTTTAACATCTTGTGGTGAGGAATCTTGGTATTACTTTTACGTTCTCTCATTTAGGACCACAATGATCATATCAGAAGCTATAATTCCTAATTTTTTTGGGTAAATACATTACCAAATTTCTCAATATCATGTGTTCTATGCTCAGTGTGAGAAACAAGGACTGTCATGGGTTCCTCTCAACATGAAGGGGAAAGTAAGGATTGGAATATGTTATTTTGTATCAAGATGTGGTTACACTACGATATATGATCAAGGTGTTCCAACATATAACAATAAAATAAAAATCAACACATATGTAGTTCTAGAATGTTGCTGCAGATTAATGTCATGAATAAAGGAAGAAAACCATGTAGTGTATTGTCTTGTTGTAAGGATATGGATCACCCAACAAAAATGGAGATAGAAATCATGGACCTGATAAGTTTTAAGTCAGGTGGTAAGGAAATCTTTCATGCATCTTAATGTCATGTTATATGGATGAGAGATGCTATGTAGTTTACCCTTATTCTAAAAGGATGTCTCCATGTAGTTTATCATCATTCTTTCAGAACATCAGTTATCATCATGTTTAAACTATTTTTTTCAAGGACTCATTTTTTGAGAGTATTAAATTGTTTATTTTGGGATGGACAATTCTGGATGAAAACAATGAAAATTATTTCTTGAAAATTATTATATTTGTAGTGGTTTAACACACTCCCATTACATTGTGACTAGTGAGAACGATACATTGCGATAGACCCTATGCATGTTGTTGTGAACTCCGAATTTGGGATCCATATTTGGAGTCATCATCCCAGGTATAATAAAGGTTATGTGAGACAATAAGATTTCACTATAGAAGAATTAATAGAGTTATGACTTTTTATTAATGGTTTGTATGATCTAATTATGATGTATTTCAAGGATGATAAATGTATCAAACCTGTTCTTATTGAGCTACATCAATTAATCCATTCACTTTTGAGATTTCTCATCATATAATTGTTAATTGAAATTGGATGTTTAGTGTGAAGGAAGATGGAATTCAATGGGTATGATGATCTCGGTCTCATGCACCAATGAGTATTGCATTTTTTTTATCAGAATGCATGGAAGTTTTGTAGGCCCATAAATCATGGAAGAGCTTTTCTTGACATGACTACTTATCCTTGTTTAAAATATTATAGATTATAGTTTACATAGTTTTATTGAAGGACTATATCAATCCATTTTCCACTCCATGAGAGCTAGATTACTGATGGGAATTGAAAATGTTCTCTTGGAATAGTTTCTTCAAACTTATAGAACATAAATTTATGTCATTGTTCATCTATATTGTGTGAGATATCCCGAACCTAGTGATGATATAGTAAATTATTATGTTATTTATTTTTTTTCATACTGTCTTCCTTGAGGGGTATTTTCTCAACCAATTTGGAAAGTAGTAAGGAGTAGTAAGGATGTTCTTGTACTACTTCGTTGTGTATAGGGGATATAGACTAATGAAATCGATTCCCCAAACAAAAAATTTCCTACAATATTTAGCTGTATGTAGAAATAATTGGGGTAAATGGATAAATTTATAATGTATCTTTCATGCATTAAATTCCCTGGAGAATTACAGATGGTCTTATATCACGATTTTCTAGTGGACCATCAGACATCTAATTTGGAGGGAGAGCCTGATCCCATATTGATGAGCATCATAGGAGAATACATAGATTTCTTCCATGAAAGAATGAATATATTTATATATTATCCGTATCTGAAATATTTCCTCAATGAATATCTTTTAGAAAGATTTTTTTTTTCATTTGGTCCCTTTCTCAAGGAATTAAATATGATCCCCTGTGTTTTTTTGTTTTAGGAGAGCCATGTTTTCAAGATTATAGATTACAGGATCAATTAATCTAGGAGTGGATACCAGTTCTTCATTTTTGGGGGTTGTGTTGAGTTGATTGATTTATTCTATATCATAGATTGTGATCACTGATACCATTATTCATGGAATTATATTTAATATTACTTATTCTAGATCAAGGCCAACCAAGACCATGGCTACGTTTTCAAATGCATAGACCCGATATTTCTATGATCTCAAGTGACATGCATAGAGGGAATCGTATGATGCAAATGACATGTAATGCATTATTCAGGAGTGTTAGATGAAACACAAGGATTGTGTCCTGATAGTCAATTTGACATGTCTGTGGGTTCATTCATGGTTTATAATGACATGTATGGAGGGTTCTACAAAAAAAATTGACACATCAAGAGAAAATCATGTGTTCTAAATTGTGTGTTCATAGAGTATTGTGAGAGAGTGTTGACATATCATAGTTATATCAAGAGACATATATAACATGTATGGGTTCCTCGTTAAAATCTAAGAAAAATACATGATGGATACAACACGTCCTTGATTGAAATTATGGAGGATTTTGCGAGATATCGTTCTCATGTCTGCAAGTCACCACATGACTTTCCCTTGACATATCTGGTGGAAATTTCATTATCAAAATAGAATACCAAATGATCATTTTGTGATATAGCTGACATTTCCTGGTAATATCCCATGTCTAATGTTTTTCATATGAAGTGCATTAGGTGCAATGTATATGTTACTCGAATAAGTCTCCCAAATTTTTTTCACTGTCCCCACATTACATTTTCTGTACCATATATTTCATCAGTGTTAGGTTTTTTTTATTATAATGTGATTTATCATATATATGAGATATCTTTTAAGTTTACCTCTAGAATTAATTTTCATTATCTAGACATTACCACACAATATTCTTATGAATGATTCATGATTGCTCATGTTTTTTTCATGATCTTACCTGAAAGAAAAGTTCAATATCATTAGATCAGTTGCTCATATAAATCATCTCTGATGCCTATCCATATGAATCTAAATACAAGAAGTATAAAACATTATTTTTTACTAAGGTTGATGTTTTATAGACCTCTCCATCCTAGTTGTTTTCTACATTACACCTCACATATCATATGAATCCTTGTTTGAGTCAATGAAAGAATTTTTCATCATGTATCATCATGATGTCCTATCTCCAACCATTATGGGGGTATAACATGTTTTTAGAGACTTGAAGACCATAAAATAAATATATACATTATTGGATTGTTTCTAATTAATGGGGGTTTCCAAATCTAATGAACATGTTCATCGATTTCTATATTATTCATCTATCATGTCTTTGTACCTTCATGAGATCAGGATGCCTAATGAATGGCCTTCATGTTTTCGTTGGTTCCTTTTTTTTGGGACTTTGTAAGTGATAAGGATGACCAATCATGGGGCCTTCACGAGATCATATTATAATTTTAAGGGGTCTTTCATGACATTTTGTAGGGAAAATATAGGTGTTTTGTATAATTTTTATGATTTTGAGAGTCTCATATCATTTCGATTTTTAATTCCTTGGTATATTTTACAAAGCTTTAAAATCTCATTATTTTTCATGAGTGCTGTCATTGAACGTCAATTTAACTATTAGTGATGCATCATATGACCTATAAAAGGCCATATGTGATCTTCATGGCCAATTACACCTATAAGTCATCATCGAGCGAAGAAGGGAGCCTGAGGTTACCAGGACATATCGAAGGCTCTTCAAGAGTTGAGGATGAATATCCAGCATGCTTTTGTTAGATGAGTTAGAAATTTTGATGTCCTCTTATATTGTATTGAATATATTCATGTTTATGGAACATGATGTCTATGAATAAAATAGGTTCCCGCCCTCAAATTTGTATTTAATTTTTATATTTTAAAATGGGTTGGGATCTCATGGCGTTGATTGAATGTTGTTGAGGTAAATAATTATCCTCATCAGTGATGTGTCACATAAGTTTCAAACTGAAAATATAATCCCCTATTTTGGATATATTTCAGCTATTTTCTATGTATTTTTGTATGTATCGTCTAGAATGCAGTAGTTGACAAGCCATGTAACCTTTGGGAGCTTACCTAGATACCACTGCATAATCTGTAGTAATCTATGGATAATTTAAAAAATTATATAATGCCTTTTTCAATGTGACGTCATGGGTTATTTAGTTTGAATGGAAATATACATGCCCTTATTCATGTCATGTGATCGTGTGTCTCTTTGGGGTTCATGTGATCTAAAAGATGATGAATGCCTATTTTCTTCCATAATTTTGTAGGGATAATAATGACCATATTCAGGTATTTCTCCCTTTGGGATTTTTTGATACTTAATTGGAAGGATTTAACATGAATCTAGAGGTTTGATAGATTTCATCCTTATGAATTCTCATATCTAAACATCCCAAAATAGTATATTGGAATCTAGTGGGGTACTCGATCATTAGGAGTGTTGGTAGGATATTAATTCATGTTTTTTTGAACACTAATATATATTAAACTAGAGGTTTTATATGGAATGGATGAATTATTTATGAAACTTAGGGTTCCATGGTGTTAAATTTTACTTCATTATATAATGTGGGGAATATTCTCATTTTAGAATCTCAGTATATGTTGATTTCCCTTGTCATATATAGAATTTATAACATCAAATATTCTATTATGGAATTCGCATCATCTATGATATTGAAAATCATCATAGGATCCAATCCCATCCACTAGTACATTTGTTATATCAATGTAAAATATAGGAGTAGGATTGATCAATATGTTGTTATCAAGAACACAAAGCATGATGGAAAAAATTAATTTCTAATTTTAAATGGTAATCCTCATAGTTACATTGAACTTTTTAATATAACTATAGCTGATTTAATGAACTAGGATATTATAATTTTTTAGGATGAACTTATGATCCACCATTTTAGTCCAACAAGAAATATGTTTAAATATTTTGTTTTTATAAAATATTAGTTTTCAAGTAAACTATTTCCTTAACATATGGTTTTAGGATAATAATATATAAAGACTATATGCATTGAAAATTATTCCTTATATCGGGGATTACTACAAATACCTTCATCACAAAGTATATAATTCCAACGTTTTATTGGTTTTACTATCTTATCTGTAACATTTCATTGCATGGGATATGAGGATTTTCTAAATGCATTATTGGGGATACAAAATTTGGGGCTAACCAGTCCCTTATTGTATAGACTTTTTTAGAGGTTTTGAACAAATCTCTATCACAAAAATTTCATGGGATATATTATAATTTCAAATTTTATTAGTGGGATATATAATTTTGGTTCCACCAATCACATCATGAAATACCATACCTATACGTGATGCAAAAACATGATCACATTCCATAATCAACCATATTATAAATATCCCAGGAGAATTGAATGGGTTTTAAAAATATTTATGTAAATATTTATCATAACAGACAAATATAAATAATTTGGATTATATCATTAAATAAGATCTACCTTGATTCATATGTCACATTAAATGAATTTTATATTGATAAAACACACAATATAAGTGAAATATAATGTTGATTTAAAAATTTGAAAGATATCTCCGTTTTATTTTTTTACCTTTTGATTTAAAATTATAAAAAATTATAAAAACCATATAATTTTAAAAAATGAAAAGAAAAATTCAAATAGAAAACCAAAAACATTGGAATGCATGATTTTTAAGGATATTCAATGAAATGGGTTGGAGAATCTAATATTGTATAAAACATCAAAAATTAATTTCATAATTTTTTAATGAACATCATGGTGAATGGAAAATCAATTTATGAAATGATTGATATAGGTATAAAGACATACAAAGAATCAAATCAACAATATGGACATATTGTATAAATATTACTGATTGAAAATAAGAAAAAAGGATTCATTTATAATCTGGAATCTATTTAGATTAATAGTGATCCCATGGGAGTTGAAATGTTTTAACGACTTATAATACCTATAAATAAATTTTTGAGAAGAATATACAGGGGTTTATTAGATAAATTACCTAATATTTACCTCAATAAAAATTTACTGATAAACAATCATCATTTCAATGGGTCATTTGAAACAAACCATTAGAGCATTGTTAACTATTTAACCACAATCATTTGAATTATTGAAGAACATAATGAATTTTAAATAAATAAAATTTAATGAAATGTATAATAAATTTTATCTATGAGGGATTATATACACCACATCATATATAATATGGGAATCACTAATATAATTCTGTAATTAGTGGAAATTGCAATTAAAACCCTTTGATTCATGATTCATTAGATATTTTCTAACCTCCTCTAATATAAATTAATTCTTGTTAAATAAAAAATCCATTATTATGTATTGGGATTATATTTTCTGAAATATCCTTATTATTGATAAATGGAAGTCAACCAGAAGAACATCTATGGTAAATAATAAGGATTATGAATTTTGGAGAAATTTATTAAAAATATCTTTATTTAGATTGATATAATGATGAAACACTTATATATTCTCAAAGGGATATGTTTGGATTATAGGAATATGGTTTGTGGATGGGATTTTTATGTCATAATTGATTAAGAATACACCTCTTAAATATATTTTTATATATCCTTGAATTTTTATTTCGATAGATGAAGTGTTCATGTCATAGAGGTGCATGCCACGTTGCAATGGATCTAAGATCATTTTAGTGGTTCAACAATTTGTGGACATTTTCACTATGGTGAAGGAATAGATATTCAAATTATTTGTTTATAATAATTATGGGTTTTTATTTCTATGGGTTTTCATCATGGAGGAATTGGATATGATTCAATTTTTCGAGGATAGATTTTTGTGGATCTGCAGTTTTAGGTAGTTATATGACACATGATCCATCCAAGTCTCACTTCTCTGAATATACTATATATACGCTAGTGACATATAAGAACATAACATAGTTTGGAGTTATGGTTGGGGTATTTTTAAAAAGACATCATAGTTATATCATCATGGTATTATAATGTAATATCTAATAAAATTTATTAGATTTGTTCCTTGGATGATAACTGGAATCTATACATAAGACCATTCCATTAAAATATTAAATGTAAGGAATGTCATGCCAGAGTGTATGGTTACACTCCATGGTTAGGACTTCTCCAATTAAAGTTGAAATAAAAAAAACAAATTATTATTCTTCAATTTCCAAGCATTGAATCTATTTTTTTTGGAATGTAAGGAAAACATTAACAAGCGTGGTATACCTACAATAATTTCAATGGATTTTGAAGGGGTGAGTTAATTAAAAACACATGATTATGGTCTTGTTATTAAAAAGTATTTATAATGAAGTAAATTTTTTTTATATTATATAATTTTATATACGGAACAATACACATAAATCTAGGATATGAGGTTATGTTCACTTATAGGTATTATGAGAAGAAAAAAATATATACCCATGATCCTTTCTCAGTAAATGTTATTTTTTCCTCTTTATGTAAATGATGTTATTTAAAAGTGACACGACATAATATTTTTATATGATTATTTTATTGATAACATGATATTAGGTAATTATAGTGGTAATGTGTATTCCTTGAGGATCTGGGATAAATTATATTTCAATTAGTTATGTTTTTTAAACATTGAGGTCAACGGGATAGGTCAAAAAATATTAATAAATGTTGTGAGCCTACTATTTCAGGTAATTGTGAATATTTCCATATTTTCTCATTTGATTTTCACATTTGGCTAAACTAATAAAAAAATTATTATTATTTACTAATTTAATCACTATAGTGTGAATGTGTTATATATCAAATATTATTTATTTTCATATAGAACATGAATTAAATATAGGATTTTATTAAACTATTATGCCCTACTTTATCCCCTCCCATATAAGGTTATATTTATGGATTTGGACTAAAAACTCAAACTTGAGAAATATTTATGGTGAATAATTATCATTAGTATGATCCGTGGAAATGGGTTTACACAAAAACTGTATAACTATTTTCAATGCATGAAATATCTATCTTAGTAAAAAATATGCGATAAAATACTTTTGATTATTCTGGAATGAAGTGTTCACAATTTCCATTATTGGGATATCATACTGAATAAATTGTTTGAAATGTATTTTAGTGGAATCACAATGATTTAGATGGAAACATGATATTAATTAATGGTTTTGGTGAAGATATAGTAACCCATATTAATATAATGTTTAGATATTATAAAAAATCAAGAAATCTAGGATAGGTTCCATATAATCTAATGATTTGACTATACTGATTTAAAAGTTTTAATTTATGTGTTGTAGAAAATATAAGAATAAAAAAGTATAATACAAAACGATATGGATAACTTGTTTTTTAATAAACTAAACATTTGTATATAAGATATTTTTGGACAATGAGAATATCATTATGATGCCTAAATTGTCAATTGGATACATTGAGTAATACCATCAAGATGCAATGATAGTGTTTTATTTTCTGAAGATAAATACCCAATGAATGTGAAATTGGATAGTCTCTAAAGCACAATAATTTCATATTGGATATGGAAAAATATAATTAAATCATTTTTGACGTAGAAATCCCTAATGTTGTTATTTACGTAATTGATGAAACATTTCATTTAAAAGGATCTGGAAAGAAGAAGGTATTCATTTTATGATATTCTAATCCATTAATATGAATTATATCAAAGGGAAATTCGAATGAAATCATAAAAAATATTTCTCCTAATCTGTTAAATTAGTTAATTTTTATTTTATTTTCCAAATAATTCTCATAATAATGATGATTGGAAAAATCGATGACGAAAACCATAAACAGTTGAAATAAGAAAAATAAATTATAGAAAAAGAACATAAAGAGACAAAAATAAATTATAAAGAAGGTGATAGCTTTTAAATGGAAATACTAGAAGTTAATGTTTAATGATACCTCAAATAAGTATTCATGGTGTTTGTTTAGATAAATTAACTTGTTAAAGGAAAAAAATGATGGATATGGTGATACTGAACGGATTACTTACCATAAAGATGATATTCAAAATTAAAAATTCGAAAAATTTTATGGATGGTATGTAAACGAAATAAAAGGGATATTCTTGTGACTCAAATCTATAAATGAAGTAACATTATGTAGAAAATTCAAACATTACTATTGTGATGTAAACACATAAATCATTAAATTCTAGAAACATAAAGAAAGAGGTTTTTTTATAAAAATTAATTAAAAATAATATAAAATTAATTTTTCAATATTCTTATGATGTAAATGGACCATGATAATATAATAACTCAATGGTGAAGTTAGGATGATTTTAGAAATTTTTGGTGAAAAAAATATACATCAAATATATAAATGAGCTTAGATAATTAAAGTGTTATGTCTTGTAATGATAAAAAAGGATTTTAAGAATAATATACCAAAAAAGTAGTGAATTACGTATCATTTTAGTGATTTAAGAAAAAAATATATACTTTGATATATTATTATATTGATACAAATTATATTGTTGTAGAAAAACCTCAATAATCAACACGTTGGACGAATATTTATATGATTTTTTCTCAATAGATAATTATTGAGCTAGAATAGTATGAGGCAAATATGAAAGAAATTATTTGGTATTATTGTGAAAAGATATGGATTACCCAATTTGTGTGATTTATTCAAAAATGATATGATAGATATAAGGAAAATTAATGGCATGAATACTATTTTTATAAATATTATTCTCGTGAAATTTATTTTCATTGATGTGATGGTTATGGTCATAAGGCAGTGAATTGATCTTCATGAATATGAAGGGGTGTACCAAAGGATACCTTGTAGAACAATACTCATTAACGGAATACATCATCAATAAATATCAAAAAAGTAATCAAAATTCATCCATTCAGGATAAAGAAGATGAAATAGATCATGAGGAAAATCATGATAACCTACCATTATGAGAAACAAATACATGAAAATGGTGAAAAAAAAATATTTCAAAGGAGAATATATTAGTAATTTCATTAAGGGAAAATAAAAATTATATAAAGTATATTTTAGATATCTGTTGTACTTTCGACATGATGTGAAATAAAGACCCTCTGTTTTTAATGATCTGTTACAGTGATAGGGTTCTCTATTTTATTAATGATGAGTAAATGAAAATTATTTTCTCAAAATCGAAAAATTATATGGGAAGGATAAAATTTCCAGGAAATTTATATTTGTTGAGGCACATAGGTACAATTTTACGATTGTTTATGAATTATGTGAATTCACGTACATTTTCTAGTTCAAAAAAAACTACCAATATGAAAGGAATTGACGAGTTAGTTATATTGCAAGGATTTTGTACTAATTGAATCCATTTTCCCATTGATATATGATTGGATAGGTAAAATATGAACAAATAATAATATAACCATATATTGGAAAATTATATGGGTCATTTCTATGAATATAATGAGATAACTATGTATGATGTAAAATAACTCAATATTTTACCAACATAATATATGATCACACTCACCATTGAAAAATCTATCATAAAAGGTGGATAATTTAAGATACCTACATACTAAATAAATGGAAATCATCATGGTTAACCAATATAGATGTTGTTTTATTTATGATGGTCTATGAAACCTAATGGAGTAGATATAAATTAGCGTTGTGTCATGTTTTTTGATGACATTAGATGTATGGAATTGATTATAGAGATTTCCTAAAAAATATCCATTCAATTGAATATACCAATTTTTGAGGAATGATAAGTCAATCATTGGATTAAAATTTCATAGGATATTCTATAACAGTTGTGTGGAAAGTTCATATGATTTTTTGAACTAATTTCTAGAAAATCATGGAATTTTCATCAGGTTTAAATTGTGAGTACTACTTATAAAAATGAAGTCATTGAGATGAGGAACCAAATCATTAATAATCTATATCTTGCAATTATAATTGAGAATAAGTTAATGTTTTTAGTTTATGAAGTTAATGGTATCCTTATTGAATACTCGTTGAATAAAAAATGAACATTTTTATAATAAATGGATTATGAAAGTAATGTAAAAACAAGCTGATATACTTGGATAATATTTTTGGGTTCAGAAACTATTAAATCACTTATATTAAAAAAATATGAATTTTTAATCAATAAAGTGACAATAATTTGAAAAAATAAGTTAGAGTGCATATCGATTATGAATATTTAGAGGAAGATACTAACACTAAACAGAGTAAAACAGATTCATGAATAATGAATTGATGAATTAGAATTGTTCAAATGAGTAATGATATTATTTTTATTTTTCAAATGCCTTAGCTAGTGGTCGAGTGAAGGATTGATCCTAAAACACAATTCTCTCTAAATTATAATAATAAACAATCTAAGATGATGTTACAGATTAAAACATGGTCAAATATGTGAATAAGAGTTCATAAAAATATAGAATAACAAAATATGGGAATTTATTTCAATTCTTAGGAAAGTAACATCATTAGATAAAATTTGATGTTCAAAAAATTACATAACAAAAATATAAAGGTTATGTAGATGAATTCACGTATAGAGTACAAGGGAGATTATAGTATTTTATTGTAGTGATATTGAGGAGGTTTTTCCACCCATATGGCAGTACAGAAAGCATTCCATATATATTATATGGATGTCAAAATTTTTATCCAACAATAGAGTTCGTGAGAAGGAGGTTTATATTTTCTATCATGATGGATTTATTATATATAAAGATAACAAATTTTGTAATTTTTAGAAAATACTATATATAATTATTTAAGCATAGTTAGAAATATATCAAAAGATTTTATAGTTTTCAAAATTTAGGATTTCTGAGTTAGGAAATGTCATTAGTTGGTAAATTAACATTTTCCATTCTTTTAATGGTTATCCAATATAGATGTTACATTTACTTATCAATATAAAAACATTAAGGAATATAAAAAAATAATTTCAAATTTTTTTATTAATTTCCAAGTATTTTCCTAAAAGCTACCCAGACGAAATTAACAAATGATGTAGATGAAAATGCAGTTGAAGTGAATAAATACAAGATATTTATTATGATATTTTTTAATTGTTATACATTTGACTATATTTTTTTAAATTTTTTTAGGAAATCTAGTTCAAATAATAACTAAATAAATTTATAATCTGTTTATGAAAAAGATAAATCTATATGTGAACCGTATGGTATAATATGGGTTGCTTCATTATAAAAATCATATCAAGATTTGATGGGTTTTATTAAAATATATTTTCAATTTAATTGTATGGAAGGTACTCAATTTTTGGGGTCAATTAAATCTTATAATTTCTTATAAATTATTTTACAATAATTATGAGGAATTTATTTCTATGAGAAGTAGTATGTAAATATAAATTATTACCACTCAAGCATATAATATGTATATATAGATAAATTAATAGCTGGAAGTCATCCACGTATATTTGGGAAATATTATTACTAAAAAATATGATAAATAATTTTATATTAATTTTATAAAAAATGAATATCATTCAAGAAAAAGGATATTTTTTTAATAAATCATAATAGGGAAATGTCGTGAAAGGGAATGTAATATTGAAGTATATGTAAATCCAAAATCATATAAAGAAATTATTACCATTTTATATACCAATATGGTTATTTAATGAAAAAAATATTGTTATTTGAGTCCAATAATCTCCCAAAAAGTAAATTTATTTGATGAGGTTACAATAAACTTTTAATTTCTCTTATTAATTCAATTAATTAATATTTAAATATTTTAACTAGTGAATATATGAATGTTGTGTTCATTTTAATCGGGGGGATAGTTCATTTAAAGTGGAGGGTGCCTATATTATATAACAAAGAGTCTATTTGTGGAAACATAGGTTAAAATTTTTAATGTTCATATATGTGTTCATGAAGATATTTTCAAAACACCATTATTTATCACCCCAATATATTCTCAAAAGGGGTTATAGTTGATGATTAGTGCATCAATGATAAAATACTTGCAGGAAAGATAGACAGATAGTAATATCAATTATATTCGGTCCGTTATTATTTTTTCTAATAAGTTATTCTTTAACCCTTATCTATAGTTTTAATAAAACCCATTGGGGAATTTTTACCAGTATCCCATTGGTTTTTTGTTTAGTTTTTTTGTTGAACATTATAGTTGATGGTTGTTTAGAAGTGTTCCAAAGTGATGATCAATGTCATTAGTATGGATAATTAATGGTGGAATATACCAGAGTTTATTCTATCAATAGGATAGATTCTATTCCATAACATTATAGGTTACATTATGGATGTGGTGGGTGAAGATGTTTTTTCATACAAGAGGGTGTTATGGAACTGTAATGCGATAAGCACAAGTGTCATTAAATTTCTGTATGGATCCAAATATTTCATCTTATGATCATTATGATTTTCTTTTATAGTGGTACATTATCTGTCGTTATGTGTTTGAGGTTATTTTCAAAGGATCATCTAGTTTGATGACCCAACCAATGGTGAAGTCATTTCACAACAAAAACATTGTATTCCAAACATGGTTTGTATGTCAATGATATTGTGTAGAAGAGGAGTTGTCTATGCTAAAGAGTTTTTTGTATTGGTTTTTTGTTTATTCATTTTGGGAAGGTCCACACCATAGGAACCATCTATTTAGTAGAACTATCGATTGATTAGCTAGCCGGGTTTTAGAAAAAGAATACCATGCAACCATAATGACTTAAGGGAAAGGGAGATTTAAAATATCTTTTAAAGGTCGTGATATTATTTAAATATAAGTTTTTCTCAGTTTTATTTACTTTTAATTTAATTGATCACCACGACATTGATGTACAGACACACTATAAAATAATTATATCTCTATATACATTTATTGAATAGAAATATTTTTTTATTTGATATCCATTATTTAGAAGAAAATATAATGTTTTAACTAGGATTGAAGGCCAATAGATAGTGAGATTATCATGTTGAATTTAAGGGACTATTAATATAGAAGACATTATTTAATTTTATAGTTCTATCAATTAACATCCTAAAATTCCCCAAGAAGGAAGTTCATCCCATAATATACTCATACTAAGACACACTATGTCATGGTAAAGGGTTTCAGGATCTAGTTTGATGTTTTTTCAACAATAGTCAAAATTATAAATTAAATATGATGTATATTTTTTCAAATAATTAAATTTTTTTTATAAATTATGACCACATTAACACTGATAAAGGGATTATTTAAATTTAAGTATTAAAATTTGCTTACAATAGTTTAATAATTTAGTTACATGACATCATATAAATATAAATATATATATATGTATGATAATATTTCTATAGTAGTTTTGGATGGTTTTAGAGGAATAAAAGATATATCTCTCAGACTCCAACATATCATATTTAGGGAGTTCTTCAAATAATTGAAAGTGGTAATGAATAAGAAAATATTATTTTTGGTACGTTATTATATATATAAGAAGATAGAATATGATATTATCTGAGGATCTATGAATTTCCTATTCATATAACATTAATGATCATTCGAATAATGAATATTTTTATCCTTGAGGATCAGTGAAACATCTATAAAATTTTAACCACTTTTATTTAGATTTTTTATTCATGTTAAAAGGAACACTACTAGGATTTCTAACTAGAGTATTCCATTTGGGTAAATCATGTAAAACATATTAGGTTATTATTTATTGAATTTTCCACTATTGACAGATATTGTGGTAGAGAGAGAATTGTTCCTTTTAAAAGAGAATAAGATCATGATAATGATTATTTCTAAAATATAAATCCCAAATTCACCCAAACCACTCTGAAAAAATTCCTAGATTTGGTTGAAGAAGGTTTTTAGTCATAAGAATAAGAATCATATTTATATCTTTTAAATTTATACCATTCATTTATAATATCTTATTAACAATTTATTTATCAATCATTGATAAATTTTATTATCTCTGTGTTAATTATCTCATTTATTATTTATTATAATTGGTATACAGATTAAATTTCATTCTCCATTCCCACGATCTCATCAACTCTAAAATTTTCATCAAGATTTAGTATAATTGTTTTAAATAGCACAAAATTTTGAAAATAATTTTATTGAATTTATTGTGATTATTTCTAAAGAGATTTTAAAATTTACATTTTTGTTAATTTTGATTAAATTAGAAGAATTGATTTTATTTGGGAATAAATGTATATATATTACTATTCCCTAATTATATAATTGTATCCATTTCATCATTAATAAAAAAAATCAGTATTATTTAAATTTTCTTAATCATTTATAATGGTCAATTATAGTAGCATTTATATAGGTGGTAAAATTGATCCATGGAAGAATGTGTTATAAGTAGTGATTGACTAAAAAATAGAGGTATATTTTGATAATATAATTTTAACATAATCATTATTATGTTAAAATTAAATATTTATAGTATATAATATGATTTTTGAATAATATATATGATAATGTATGTGGATGGAATGGAAAATTACATGTTACTTTCACAGACTGAATTTCTTCTTCCTGCAACATCATTCTTGATAACAATAGAATTAAGCCTCCATCCTATGAAAATATATAATAAATATGTATTAATACATTAGGAGAGAAAATTTATATATGAATTTAATATATAGAAGGTGGATATAAGTTGTTAGATGTGAGAGGATGTAAAATTCTTTTCCCAGTAAAAAGGAAGAATATTTCTTCAGAACCTTCAGTTAAGTGATGGTTAAAGATGGATCCACAAAGGAGTTAAGTGAGATAGGAAATATTGTGATTGTAATAATAATATTATGTCCAAAACCAGAAAATTAATTCTAGAATGTGAATAGATTATTTTAATTACACAAAATTCAGTCAATAATAATTTACCTATATTTACATTATTTTACCTCTTTAACATTATTAATTATTTTGAAGAACAGTTATTTATAAATATATATATAAAATAAAACATAATACCTAATTTAATTTATTAATTCAAAATTTTAAATACATTTACTCTGATTCAGTTTATAAATATGAGAGATTTGACATCAAATTAAAATATATCATATAAAAGTTATTTTAAAAAAATTATTTTCATGGAAACAGAATTAAAATTTTTATATTCATTACAAAGTAAAAAAAATTAGTGGATATAAACATTGGTTTTACATATATATATATATATATATAATTTATTTAATTTAAATAATTCTTTATATATATATATATTTAATTTAGTAAAATAAAAATACAAAAACAATAGAAAAAATAATATTTTGAAATATAGGTTTTTGACATTAAATTAATTTATCTATTTAAAAAATAATTATCGATAAATTAATAAATTTTTTCTCAATTATATATATTTATATTAATAAATTTAGTTAAATTTCATAATCATAATATGATTAATATATATTTAAAGTAATAAAATAATGCAAAAAAAGTTTTTAAGTAATTTTTTATTATACAAAATAAATACATTTTAGTTTCTTATAAGTACATAATTATTTTTTATATGTAATTAACATATATTCAAAGAATTTAATAAATATAATCGATAAATTTCATTGATATCAAGCATTTGAAAAATAATTTTACAAAATATATTCTCTAAATAATATTTTCTTTATAATCAATGGTTTCTATATATGGGAATTGGTAACATTTAGTTTTATTAAAAATTATTATATTTTATTACAATTAAATTATTTGTAATGAAAATGGATTTTTTGAAACTAAATAACCATTATTTCTATCATCTATATATATATAATTGAAAAATTGTATGTTACTTATATGTATTATTCCCAATGGATGTATTACTTTTAATAATGGTCATATAATGGCTATATTTCCAAAATTACATATTATAAACTAATTGAATTATAAAATTTAATATAACATTCCAAAATCATATTGTTTTAATTTTTTACTTTTTAAAATTAACTCTCCTTACATGCTGTTTTTTATTGTATGTTTAGTTTTATTAACAATTATTCTCAATGGTGAAGATTGTGTAATGGATTTAATGGTTTTAATTGTATTGTTATTTTATATACATATATATATATATATATATATATTCTCATTTTAAATTATGATCATTTATTGATTTTAATAATACATGTAATGTAATAATCCATGATATGTTATACATGGATTCATGTATATTTTTCATAATGATACATTATGAAAGAATAAATTATTATTACATTGAATAATTTCATAAATGGGTTAATTCCAAATAATGTTTGGATTCATTAAAATGAATAAATAAAGTAACTTTGAGAAATAAAATGCATATTTAATTTTATGATGTTACCCTCTCCCCCCATTGATAAATTATTTCCTCACAGTTTTAATGTATATAATTGAAGAAAAAATATGTAGGTATTTTTAAAATTGGAATTACTCAAACATTAATTTCAAATTCAATACTTATTTCACTATCTAGGGAATTAGTACGAAGATAGTAATTTCACTTATAATAGGCATGTATTTGGATTTGAATTTATCATAACAATTTATTCAAAATAAACTTTCATACCATAAATGAAAATAAGGCCACTATAATAACATAATGTTGCATTAGGTTATTTATCTCATGAATTTTTAATATAAATAATACATTGTATACATCCATGTATTTATTAGGGCGGAGAAAACTAAATTACTTCCATAATGTGTCGTTTTATATAAAACATCTTATCTAAGATAGGGTTTTTTGAGTACTAGTGTAGTAACTCACATTCACTTGAGATCATTGAAATTATCATCAAATTAACCAATGCCGTGAAACTAGATTCCCTTTCAAGTTAACTTATTTTTTTTTAATGTCATGAAATTTTCTCATAATGAATTAGTAGTATCCATGAAATCTAAGAAATTTATTGATATTTATTAAAGTGTTTGGTGTGGATCATCCATCAATCACCTTTGATTTTTATGGAATCACATATATAACATCTGTTGTAATTAGATGACCATATACTGATACAATATATAACAATACATTAATCATTTTTATTTTCGAATATATTTTCTCAGTTCCATGGTTTTTAATAAAAATCCTTATATAATCTTCCTGAACATCCTTTGTATTTACATATAATATAATATCATCTATATAGACTACCAAAAATTGAAAATGTTAATATTAAATAATTATTCATTCTATCATGGAATATAATTTTTTTTCTTTTTAAGCCCAAATGGAATCATTATGAATTCATTAGTTCATTACCTTTCATATAAGTTTGACATGGAAACATCCTCCGTTTTCACTCTTAATTGTTGATATCCAAATAAAAGGTCATCATTATCGATGTATTGATCCCCTCACAGTTAATTGAACAAGTCATCATTATACGGTGCATTATAATTTTTCTCAGTATGGCCTTCATGAGTTTATGAAAATCAATGTAGAGACACATTTATCATATTTCATCATAAAAATATAGACTAAAAAACCCTTGGAGAAGCATCTATATGCATAAAAAATATCTATATTCTCTTCAATCGTATTCTTCAACTTCTCAATTTCAATAAGGTTAATTTTTTTATGACTCTTTTATTTTGGCCATGATTGAGTTATTAGTTCAATAAAGATCTTATCCCCATGTTATGGGTGAATACTATATATTTATTCAATAAGTACAATAGTATATTCCTGTGGATGTTTAATTTATTCCATATCGGTTTCCTCCTTAAATATTTAGGCCATGTACCCATTAATATTTTCTATTATGACTCATAAAAGTGATGTAATTTTATGAAGGATTTTATTGACATCATTACACTGCTAGAAAATTATATAATGATTTGGGATATAGAATATAATTTCCCAACACTTTTATTTAAAATAATAATTATGTACAGGGATAAAATCCATGCCCAAAATCACATGAGATTCAACTAAATCTAATTAAAAATATATTCATAATGAAAATTCCTACAGAATTATATCGGTAATATATAAACATGATTTAATGATATAAAATAAATCATTTTCAATGATAACTAAATATATGTCCATTTTGGATAACATTTAATGGTCATAGATGATTCTCATGATATTAAATATTCCATATAACTGGGATCAAATAAGATATATTTTCAATATTGGTTGTAAAGGTCACATACCAAATATCATGATAGAATATTTCATCTATTTCTAAAAAGAAAATGGTATTTGGGGTATCTTTTAATAATAATAAGAGAAATAAATCATATGATATGGGAAATCAGTCCATAATGGTCATAAAATATGACACATTCACATCAAACTATGAAAATTTTCATTTTCCCTATGGCACACATAGTTCATCCTATAACACTTTTGGTTAAAAATATATTTATTTAGGTTTAAAATAGTTATTCCCCAAAAAAATAAAACTAGAACCAACTGAAACCCTTTCTGATAGAAACAGTGGTCACCCAACCATAACATACATACATATTAAATACATTAATATGAATATAAATCTCATTACAAATAAAACCATATAACCTATAGGATTACTTTCTTTAAATATTTAATAAAAAAACATATTTTACAACAATAATTAAAATTACTCTTTGATTCAACACACTATAACCCCTTATATATTTATCATGTGTTATATTATTCTTAATAATATAAGGAAACAAAGAATATTAAAATGGGGTGATTGGATACACAATAAGGTTAACCATAATAGATAACGATAAGTAATCAAATGTGAGTGTAATATGAAAATTTTGATAGGAGAACATTACCAATAAGAATGTCCATAACATAAGGAAATCATTCCCAATAAAATACTGATCCTAAATCATGATTCATTATATAATGAATTTTTAAAACAGGGAATGATTCATAGTATTGTGGAAACATGGTTTAATTATCCTTTGTTATAATAAAAAAACATACGAAATTTAAAATAATATAGTATTGATTAGTAAGAATTAATCACATGTATAATATATAGAATCAATTCCTTATGTTAGAGATAATTTTTAATTCAATATTCAAAGAGAGGAATGCATCTGATAATTGATTTAGTTTAATCCATAGTCCCTGAAATCTAATATAGTGATATAAATGCATTATAAAATGAATTATAGGGATATATAATTCAACTAGAACTCGTCACATAATAGAAAGTGTCCCTTAGGGCATTCGGTTCTCTCCACATTCCCAATCATCTCCGGGTAAATAAGGAATTATCCAATTCCTTAGAGGGATATATAATCTGGAGACCCCCTATTATATCGTAAAATATTATAAATATGGGTGGCATATGAGTATGGTCACATTCATAAAAAAATAATATAAAATATATAAACCATGAAAAAAACATGTTTCATAAATATTTTCACAATATGTAACCAAATTCCGTCTAGAAAAACAATATCAACCCTATCATTAGATAATACCTTTATTGAAAAACATGAAATAATAATGGATTTTTATATAGATAAAATACATTATTTATGATCATTATAGATTTAATACTAAAAATATAAAGAAATATCATTTTCATTTTGAAAAAAATTAAAATTAAATAGTTTATAAAACCATAATTTTTTTAAAATAAATGAATATGTAAATAAAAATTTAATTTAAATACCACGAAAACATAGAAAGAAATATTCCTATGTAAATGTTAATAAAATTATAGGAGAAACTGAAAATTAATGAAATTTTAAAACATATTTCAATTGATACATATGTAAATAAATTAATTGTCGATAGAAAATATCATTAAAATATTAAAAATTAACGGTGATGATCTATATAGGGAAAATCGAAAAGCACATACATATTCGGAAAATATTAAAAACTAAAAATAATAGATATGTTCAACACTATATACAAGATTCCTTTTAGTTAACATGTGAACCAAAGATAGGTAAAGTGGAAAATAGACATTAAAACATTATAAATAATATGAAAATAAGAAAATATATAATTTTTTAAAGGGAAATTTCATAGAATTTAACACAATTTAAAATAATTCTGAGGCATTATTTATTTTATTGTGTTATTAGAAAGAAACAATTTCCACTTTGTATCTTTTGAATAAAAATACATTTAAATGGATGAATTTAGATTTATTATTAAATCCCCAAATTAGAATTATTTTTATGCAGAATAACATCAGTGGTGAATAATATACAATGAATATAAGAAGATTTATTTCCCAGTAAAGGGGTATTGTGATGAGAACCCTTAGCTTTGATTCATTCTTAATCATATACTCTCTACATATTATATAACCAATTTATGTTGATGATTAATCTACGTAATACCTATATTAATGTTTAGATTTATTTATATCATTCATTTATAGTTTTTCGTAACCCATTTTTAAATCAGTCTATGATAAAATTGGTAATCAAGTATCAACTTCTCCATTTGTAATGTGTTAGCCTTGGTATAGTTTTTCCAGTCCATGATCCTTGATCCTGGGTTCATCACACATAAAATTAGTATGAATATATGGGTTTTATTATATTCTTCTATATCCTAATGGCCATTATTTTGAATTTATGGTGACTATTCAAAATGTTAATAAAAATACCATCTTTTTGAGTTCTGAATCAATAAAAGTCATTGATTTTTTTAATTAATATATATTGAAATAACATAATTATAAGAACATATAATATTACTCCGTATTATATTATATTAAAAGTATTTAAATTTTCATTATGATATAATATGGTAATTTAATGGAATCATTCATTTAGGTGGTAAAATAGGAAAAAGTAATAAATTATTTATAAGTTATAAATCACTAAAAACAATGAGTTATATAATGATAAAATAATTTATATAGAACTAAAATAACCTAAATATTTTATTTCTAATGTTAAGTATAATGTTTCTTAAAATTATATATGAAAATTTAAATAGAAGGAATGTAGAAGAAATCATTACTTATATTGAATGAATAACTACTTGCAATGTCATCATTTAGAATGGAGGACTTAGGCATACCTCTTGTGAAAAAATGGTAAAATGTATTGTAAAACTCATGAAATGTAATTTTTTAATTTATTAAATATAAAAATATAGTATGTCACATTTTTATGGAGTGGAAGAGAGATCATTTTATAAGTTAACGTGGAGAACATTTCATTATAAACACGAGTTAGGTGAAACATAATGTTTGAATAACAAGGGTGCTGGGAGAGTTATGTAAGAAAATGTGGTTGATAATTTAATGTTTGATTTCAGGTAAAAAAAATTGCATAAATAATGTGATTCCATCATTTAATTTTATAAAAAATCATTATATTTTCGCTACAACGTTTTTCACATTTTTCCATTTTTTTCCTTATTTAATTATTAACCACATATATTATTTTTTACTAAAAATATATGATAACACCAAATACATAATTATAATATTATTAGTCTAAAAATGTATTCCATATAGTTATTTAACTATATATTTGATGTTATTGACATATTTTAATATTAATTCATGGAATTTTACAAATACTTTTTATTGATATCATTCTTTAAATTATATTAAATGTAATAAAATAATCCAAAATAAGAGATTGTTATGTATAATGGTATTTTCCATGGTGAATTAGAATAATTTAATACTATTTTAAAAAAAAATTATTTTATTTTAATTAAAATATCAATAATATAATTTTTTTTATTTTAATATCAAAAAAATGTATTTATATAAACCAAATTATAATAATTCCAAAATATTAGGATTCTTATTTGTATTATAACTAATAGATATATCAAATTTAATAAAAGTCATATAATGGTAATAATAATCCCCAATACAATCTATATGTTTATTCAACTCTAAATTCACAAAGAGTACTTCTCATTCAATTAGTTTTTATTCAGATTATTTTGACATGTTTTTTCCATTCATGATAGTTTTTAAATATTATATTTTTATTTTCACTAATAATTATTCTCAATAGTAATGATGATCTATAGGTATCATATTTATATGTATATTATTAAATTCTATTTACTTTTTACACTTTTATTAATAAAATTTTAATGGTTGTAATCAGCAAAGGTATACAATAATCTATTGTATGTAGTATATGGTGTCCTACTACGGAGGGGAGTTCTTGTGATCTACAGGAGAGGGCTTTGCGCTGTTCTGCAGGTGTTGAGGAGGTTTTGGAGAAGGGTGCTACCGAGGTAAATAAATGCACTTCTATGGATTCTCTGGACATTCAAGAGGGGAATAGTGATCTTGTTGTGGTGGAGGAGAAGCTGGAACCAGGTGCATTGCAGGGGACCCATTTTCAGGAGGTGGCTTGCAACTCAGTGCAGCCCGAGTTGGTGTTTGGCTCTATTTTGGGACCGAATTCCCATGTTTCGAGGGATTTAGAGGTTTGCACTCCAGAAAGGCCGGTTGGGGATCATGGGGGAGTGGAGATAATGATCTCCACTGGTAACAGTTTTATGGAATTTGAAAATGAGGAGCTACTGAAGGAATCTGATGTGGGGCAGGAAACTGGAATTTTGAAGACTACGGTTGATTCCCTGGAGGTTGAAAATAGGGGAGGTGTGATGGACGTGGTGGATCAGCCACAAGGTCTTTTAATATCTGCCAACAGTCCGGGAAATAAGGATTGTGGTCTGGAAGCTGGCTTTCAAGCTGTTAAAATACTCGGAGCATGGGGTGATATCTCAAAGAGTTACAGGGAAGAGGTTAGTGGGGTGGTCCGGCCTTCTTACAGTAATGTTGTTCATGGAGCAAGGATGAAAGAGAAAGAGGATGACAATGCTAAGACCGCCCCACCACGGAGAAGAGTGAAGAAGGGCTATTCATATCTTCCAAGGCCAGTGCCCACTAGATCTTCTGCTGGGAGGGACAGTTGGGCTATGCAGTCTCCAAATGAATTTCTCGCTTTGGAGAAGTTTAATCTTAGAAGGAAATATGACAAGGTTCTAAAGCACTATGAAAGCTCGGAGTGGGAGACAGATAAAGCAGAGGACTTAATCGTCAAAGGGGGTGGTGACGAGTATGACTTCGATGATATGTAGTTGTTCTGGACCTCTTGTAACTGCTTTGCTTTTATTTTATTAATAAATGGTCAAAGGCTTGCCTCTGGCTGAGCGTTTCTATTATACGGTGTCCTATGTTTTTTTAATAATGATCCATTATGATTGAAAATATTATTGTTAATTTAATTCAATTTTAAATTATTTTTTCCAATGTATGTTTTTGATTCATTAAAATGAATAAAAATAAGTAACATAGGGAAAGAAAATGAATATTTAAATCTAGGATGTTATATAAAGTGTTCTTGTAAATATGGGTATAAGAACCGTAAATACTTTAATAAAAGGAGCACACAGAATTATTCACACCCCTATTATTGTGTTTTTGGGTTATTCGTGATACAACAATTTATACTATATATAATTTAATAATTAAAAAATTAAAATGAAATTTATTTATATATAGAAATTGAAATTAGTTTGAATTATATTATATTGATCAATTATTACAATTTTAAATTTTGTATGGACCGAAGTAAATTACACATATGGACTCACATATTTTTGTCTACTATACTAGTCTTCATGGTATATAATTAAGTGATTATTTTGAGATTTCTATGATTGTGGTGGAATAAAAATTACTCCACAATGATGGAATAGTGATAAATTACATATCTTGAGATTTGTAAAATCATATTTCTATATATGTTATTTGGTCAATATTTATAAATAAAATAGTGGATGAATTATCCTATATTTTTAAATAATATAACTAGGTGACGTAGGACAATCAATAATTGATTCACAATAAATATAAAGTTTTCACAATACATCCATGTGAAAATACTGAATTTTTCATTAAATAAAATGTCATGGTTATTAAAGATATTCATGGAATTATGGAATAGATAAAAGATGTAAATATTGTGAAGAAAAGTATCATGTATTTTAACCTATTTATAATACAAATTTATATATCAATGCTATATGTACAAAACCATAATGATCTATTTTTTAAGAACCCAGATCTTCTTTTCAGATATGTTTTTCCCATTTTTGGTGTTTTTGAGGGAAATAGGAGTTTCTGAAATTTTTTTATGTACACTCCGTGTACTTATATATATGTGTTGTGTACTATGTTGCTGCACATATCCGTGTGCTAGCTATGTAATGGCTAAGCACACAGCTGTGTGTGGTGACCTAGGGACCGCCTTATACGTTGTCTAGTAAGGGAAAGTACACGCCGATTACTTTCTTTATTTTTTCATTAAATGGACCGGGTTTGTGTCTAATTGGAAAAGGTTTCTTATTCTTCTTTTTCTTCGACCAAGAGCATCCATATGACACTAATCATCTGATGATCCCTTGTTCAAGAATCTTTTCTATAAATCAAACATCGTTAGTTGCATTGGAATCACATCTATGTGTTATCTGTTAATCTTGAACCTTGTTTCCTATTTTTTCATCCCCCATAAGTTATCCTTGGTTTAATGTTTTAGACGTTTTTGTAGTTCTACTGAATTATAGGTCGATCCAAGGGCCGAAACTAGAGTATATCGATCATACAATGATGTGGTTGGTGGTTTGTTCTTTTCTGTAGATAGTCATTGGGTTTTATTTGCAAGAGTTCCCAATACCCCATTTTGGGTATTGCATGATTGCGGATTTATCCTTTTTACCACATAATATGATTTGTATTCTTGAGTAGAGGTCAATTTAATTTTAATACGGTAAATTTGTATGCTATAGATTTCATAACCATGCTTGTATTTTTTATGATTGTTTGGTCTGGCTTAGCCTGTTAGAATATTGGCTTTCCATTCCTAGTGGTGATAGTATAGAGTAATGTTATTTTATCTAACATGTTTTTATGTTGTAGACTCTTTAGACAAGTAATTATTGAGGTGTAGTTTGTCTGTTATATATATCTGTTCTTGATTAACTCACACAGGGCTGTGAGAACCTGGTGGAGTAGACTATAGGGAGAATGAACATCTAGGGCTTCTCTAGAGTGTTTTTTTTAATGTTATGATGCAATACCATAGTGGGAATCTAAGTATGTGCTTCCACATATTGTCTGCAATTCCTCGATTTAGGAAACATGGAGAAATTGACATTAGGTTCTTTCCTAGAGAAAATTTTAGTTCTCGATATAAGACAATAGGTGGAATTGACTGTGATTTCATCCTCAGAGAGTCTATGCCAAAGCTGAACCAAAGATGTTAGGCTATGTGTACATCCCAAAAGGTTTCTTGTGTTTATTTTGGATTAACCATAGGGGATAGGCTGTGAGTGCTTCCTAGAGGGTCAATAATTATTATTTTTTGGTATCTTGATATCAAATAATTGAATGCATTTGAAACTGTAGGATGGATTACTTTTGAGTACATCCTTGTTTACTGCATCATTTTTAATATTGCATTCCATATATTTTCACCGACTATTATCCAAATATATTTCGGAGGTTGCCTACTGGGATTTATTCTCACGCCCTATATGGTTTATTCTTTAGGGCCCAAACAACTCATATTTTTTCAGGTATAGATAAGGGAAAGATCCCTTCTATAACAGGTACTTGATAGCTGTAGAGCTAGGGAGAATGGGACCAAGATGAGGCTTGCAATGCAATAGAGGTTTTTTTCTATTGAACTTTTGTTTAGTATGGTATTCTAGAATTTTTACTTGTTTGGATACTTTTTTATACATATGTATCTAGCATAATTTATATATATGTCTATGTGCTCTAGTTGTTTATTACTTTCGTTGTTTACCAATTGCACGTTTTACTACTTCCTATATTGCTATATTTTTAATCCTGATGTGTTACTCTTCCATTGAATGCATAGTTTCCCCACTACCACACCCAAGTCCCTCGCTACTTGTTAGTAGCCTTTGGCATTCAAATAAATTCATTTGAGTCTATGTGACCAACCGGGTACAGGGACCTCTGGGTGGCTTCTTGAACTAGGTCGTTTCATATTTATTTATCATATATATAGTAATCTACTTCGATATAAAATTAATGTAAATAAAAAAATAATTTATCGATTCATCATTGTATGTTTATTTTAAATGCATATAGAAGATCATGATTTTTGAATTTCAATGTAAATAATAATATATAAGTAAGAAATTTTTATTAGTTATATAAGAAAATTATATCATGGGAAAATTAATATTTTAAAAAATTATACCATTGGACTATTTATAAATATATATACATATTTTTTTTAATATTTACATGGTTGTTTGAAATTAAGGATTTTGACTTTTATTACTCATAAAAACATAAAAGTAATTTTCCACATAAATGAAACATTAATATGGAAATATATTTCTGAAAGATGATTCACTAAAAATATTATTAAGAAAGGAATACTATGTTGGTGATGTTTATTTCATCAATGTTTAACCTAATCAAAAGACACAATTAGAATATGAAATTATAGAAACTATATAAAATTACCATTGCAAAACTGAGGTGGATTATTAATCCTAGGTACTTCCTAGCCATATATTTTAACATGATCATTCACTTCATGATCAAGATTTGTAAAGGAAGATGAAGAAACGTATTATAAAACTAATAATTAGTGATCATATTTCATTGATCTACTTAATGATGAACTGTCTCAGTCGGAGATTGTTTTGGATGGTCAATATGTCTCTCTAAAAATATAAGGACAATATGATTATTTCTAGTTAAAAGTTGAATAATATGAAAGAGAATTTATTTTCTAATTTTTTTTTTATTTTGGAAAAATAAAAATACATTGAATATATGGAATAAAAAATTAAAAAAATCGACCGAAAAAATATTTTCAGCTGAAATATAGAATATTTGTGTAGAATTTTCACTTCTACAATGCTTTAGAATAATAATTGCTCGAAATTGTAAAAGGAGGGACTATGTGTATTGATAATGTTTTGAGTATATGAAGAAACAATTGTGTGGCTTAAAATATACATGAAATTGATGATAAAAATGCAAGGATATGGTAGAAAATTATTTTAATACCCTAACCCTAGTTATTTATAGTCGGTACATTATTACATTACCTTAGCATGATCACAAGTGATCAAATCACGAAATACTGATTAGTTTAGTAGATTTGGATGTACTAGATACATACATAAGTTTTATATTACATTATGAAAGGAAAAATAACAAAATTGTATCTACATTTAACACATTTATCTCCCTCAGACTATCACAACAGGTTGTTAAGAATATACATCTTCACATCCTAGGAAAAATAAAATATATAAATGGTTTGGCTCAGGTGAAAAATAAGAATAACAATATTGCAGAAACATTCATACATAAGCATAAACATTTAAGGGAATTTATAGGAATAAAACAAAAGAATTTTAAAAAAACCTCAACATTTTATGGAAATGATATATCAAATAATTCTATTTACATATTCACATGGGTATTCTACTAGTATAATAATCACATTTAATATAAAATGAAATTATGAACCCAAAGGTAAGGATAAAAATTTCCATGGAGAAGGGAAACTTTCCATATGAAAATAATAAGTAGGGATAAATAGTATTCCGTGAGATAATGTGTTAGTGATTTTAAAAACAAAGTCAAATGGAAAAGTTATAATGAACCCTTATTGATATGAAAATATACCCCGTTTTGGAAGGAAATAAATTCTTCACAAAAATGAATATATGAAATAGGAATTTTCCTTTCTGAACACAAAAGAAAAACTTATATCTATTTTGCAATTAATTATTGTCTATAATAATAACCCCCCCTAAGGTTTTTAAATCCCTTAAGATTGTGTCATTTACTTCATTAAGATATTTTTCTTTATATTGTATAAGGAAATATTCTTTGAGTAAACACCAACTTATATATGGCCCCCTTATATAGATCCTTCTTTTCATTATTCAGTATTTTTCTATCATTCCTTTCTCCCCCTATGTGAATTTCAAAAAGGAATAGGTAGAATGGAAACAAATAAGTTACCTGAAGGATTAGAACTATATAAAACAAATGAAATGAAATAGAAAAACAATTTTAATTATTATTAGAAAAATTAATCTTAGGAAGATACAATAAAAGATAATATTTGAAAAAAATCATCCTTCATTATCATTTGTTATAAAATTCTTCCATATGGAATTCAACATCTCATGCTCGTTATGATCTTCTTCAAAGATCTTGAGAAGCTATTCCTAATCCTCATTTTTCTTCTTCAGGGCTTCTATATTTTTATCTTGAGACATTATGATTTCTTCCGTACACATAAAATTATCATCTTATATAGTAAAATTTTCTTCAAACTAAATTCTGAGATCTCTTTACCACCTAAAATTCATAGGAGTTGAGTTCAACATCCCATTAAGATATTTGTCTTTCAGCTTCTAAGATATTTTCTCTTGATTCAGATTATTAGAAAAACATTTCGTAAGCTACTTCATTCTCACATTTTCTCTAATGAAGTCTTCTTCCACAGAGTCTTGAAATTCATAAAGAATTATTAGCTCTTCAATCATCTTCTTGGATGTCTCAGTGATTTATAAATAATACATTCTTTGAGAATCATACTCGATATTGAATTTTTTGAAATCACCCTCAGTGTTAATGAATTTTTCTGTAAGCAAGAAAATAGTATCTGATTTCTAATGGAATGAATGCTGATGCATTTAACACATCTAGTTAATAATATGAATTCGTGGAATGTTGTAATTTTTTATTATTATTTAACCACAAATTCTTATCCCAAAGAGGACCATTCTAAATCAGATTCCCATATTGGTTAGGATTCATTATGTATCTACAAATTCTTTCATTTTGAAGAACTACCATCAACTTTCTTAGATACCACAATTATATTATGTGTATCAACTGTCACCTTATTTCCATTAACATATGTGGAAATTGTCTCCAATGCTTTTGGGGATTCATGTTCTTTGTATGATACATGAAACATTTTGTCTTAATCAACTTTTTTAAATTCTCAGCATCTTCCTTATGATCATCTGGTTGAATAATGTATTGATTACAGCCCTCATAATCAGTAGGACTTTTAACCACTTTCGAATCTTCATCCTCTTTTACTGGTGAAATATATATTGTTTATTATTTCTAGGAATTCCAAATAAAAAATTTATCTTAAGGTCATTTTTACTAATGATATTATTCAACATTCCATATCATATGCTCCATGTAATCACTTCCTCCATCTTCTCCTTCTTCCACTACCTCTTCCTAAAAAATTTATTCTTCTTAAGGTTTTATAATTACCACATTCTTTACTATGTCTCTACTAATATGAGTTCATTGAGAAAGGATTCTGGTACCTGAATCTAATCTGGGGATTTCTCACTACCATTGAGAAGATATTGAACAATATCAGCTTCATACATTTTCTTCTTTTTCTACTTCTCTTGTTCTTTCTTCTCATAATTCTCATTATCATTAATCATAAAATATTTTACCTCAGCATTATCTAGGCCCAATCAAGGATCTCATTCCTTCTTTTTCTTCTTCATTTACCTCCACTATGAAACAACTAAATCTGGATAGGTTTTTTGTTTCCTAGACTTTGGGGGTACCGATTGAGTTTCCTGAACAATTTGAGTTTTTCTTTTTTCTTCTAGTTCTATTCGATTTCACTTATTCCCACATTTCATGGATGTCTTAGCCACATCATGTTTCATATATTAGAATTTTATTTCAGATTCCTATAATTAATATAATTCTTTGAATTATCTATTAAATCTTACCTTAATCCTCCTCAAGGTATCATCAATCAGAAAAATGACATTAAAAGATCTGGGTATAGAACAATATGTTATTTTGAACAATTTTAGGAATAAGAAAATGATATTGGACATGATTTAGGGATACATAAGGATTTTATATTTTTTTGTTTCATTATTGATATTTGGGATCATCTAGAAGATATACTCGATTAAATTTATCTTCCTCATGTTTATCAAGAAATCCAGAGCCATGATATCCCTTTTATTTATGTTGTACTTATCCCTTTTTCCTGTAATTAGGAATCCTTGAACCCATAATTCTATAAGCCTAAATTTTATAATGAGATTATATAGCTATTGTATTTTGACTCCATTGAGTCTAATACATTCTAATTCCCTCTCACTCTCAAAACATCTTGATTCATATCTTAGTTTGTGGATGAAGAAAATGTATTCTCCTCAAAAATTATTCCAATGATACTAGTTTCATAATTGAAAGAAAGAGAATAAGTGTTCCCATAACATTTGAATGAGTATTTATCTCTCTATCCTTCATTAAAAAACATATTGAGTCCTAAAATTCTATAAGAAACTATGGATAAACCAAATCTTGTCCTTTCAATTTGGCTAATCACAAGATTTCCCATCCATTCAAATTATTTTTTTTCGTAATGAGATAATCATACAAGGAAAAGAACTTTGGATCAACCAACATCTCTCTATAAATATACCATTCCTAAATTTCGTAGATTGATGATTTTTTAGAATATGCTTCCAATGAAATCCAGATTTAAGAAAATCAGAAAAGTGGAATGATCCTTATGTTTAGAGGTAGAGCATTAGCACATATTGTATAGGAAAACCGATGTGGGATGAAGAATAGTGTGGCCTTTATATAGGTGTTAAAATGATGCTTCAAATTCCCTGATTAATTAAACAGCTCAAACTAGCTTGGTATGATGTGATAGTAGAGTTGAAATCCGAAGAAGGATTTTTGTATGCTCTAATCTTTTATGCATTATAAGATAAAACATAAGATTTATGAAAATTGAATCTGAATAATTTTCATAAAACAAGATTAGAATATCAATAAGTAAAATGTCCAATTACCAAAACATTATTAATGAAACATACATTCCATATTCATAAGAAAATTAACAGTAATGAGAACAAAATTTCGTGGAGAACATTATATTCTACATAATTTTATTAATGATGGAAAAATTGTGATTATGGATTTTTGAATGAAAAAAATTAATTTTATGTTTATAAATGAAAAAATGATTAAAACAATTATTTAGGGAAGGAATTAAATTGTGAAAATTATTACTATGAAACATTTTGATAATGAATATTTTGATTATACAAATTTCGATTATGAATTTTTTTAATTAAAAATAATTGATTCACAATGAAAATGTACCCCCCCCCCCCCCCCCATGAAAAGGAAGTTCCTAATGTAATGATATTGTTTTTTACAAAAAGTTAATCTGGAAGATTACCTTATGGTGATCATTCCTAACTTTTGGTTAATTTATTAAAATATATCATAGGGTAATGATTTTTTAAAAATATCAGTAAGTTGATATTGCGTTCTGATAAATTGATGAATGATATCTTCTTAAAGTGTGGGATCCTAATGAAAATCATGCTTAATATCATTGTTATTTAAATGACAGTGATGTGTAGGGTTTTCACATAGGTAAATGGCACTATTTTTATCACATGATATCTATGTTTTGGTAGAATTCATACCTTAGACTCTGAGTGTGTGTGGAATCCATAGAACTTGTACACAACAACTTCTATCTAATACATATTCAGCATTAGTTGTGGAATGGGCAAATGAGTGTTTTTTTATCATGACCATGAAACTAATGAATCTCCTAAAAAATAACAAGTTGCAGATGTACTTTTTCTATCCATTCTATATCCTCTAAAATTAGCATCATAAATGATTTTAAATCAAAATTCATTTCTAGAAGAATAAAATATTCCTAAAACCATGGATTCCTTTAAATAGAAAAAAAAATTTCATAGCTTTTAAATGAGATTCCATTGTATTAGATTTATATCTGGCACATAAGATTATTAAAAACATTATTTTTGTAATACTATCTATCAATTATAATAAACCTTATATCATTACTCTGAATAATGTATGATCTACTGGTTTCCCAAATTCATCAAGATCAAAAGAATTTGAGTAATCCATTGTAGTGGTTATAATTTTTGTGTTTTCAAATACGTACATTGTGAGAAGATCATTAATATACTTTTTTAGGGATATATAATTTCCTTTGGGTTTTTGATAAATTTTAAATCCTTGGAAAAATGTTAACTCACCCATCAGAGAAATTTCAAACTCATATTTCATTAAATTTACAAAGTAATTAGTTAATGATTGATGAGTTGAACCAAATATAACGCCATCAACATAAATTTGAACAATCCAAACAATTTTTTTCATCTATCATTATAAAAATAGTTGGATTATCATGACCATTAACATAATTGTTTTGTAGAAAAAAATCATGTAATTTTATCATACTAGGCTCTAGGATATTGTTTAAGTCCATTCAAATATTTATTAAATATGAAAATATGTTCATGATGTTTTGAGTCTTCAATTACAGGATGTTGTTCAAAAGAAACTTCCTCTTGAACATATCTATTAAGGGAAGAACATTTAAATCCATTTGAAATTTTTTTAAATTAATGAATGATTCAAATGAAAGTAGAATTTGAATAGATTCTAGTATAACTATTGGATCATATGTTTCTAAGGTTATGGTTTCCTAATCATTATTTCCAAAACAATGATTTATCTTCCATTTCACTATCTAAAGGTAGACCAGGTCTCCTATGGTATTCTATGTTTATTATTTGTACATTCTATTACCAATGGGATGAAAGAGTAAACACTTCCATGGAATTTGGTACTATGGATATATCATTCCTGAAATTGACAACGTAATCATAATCACATAATGTACATATGCTAATGATGTTGTGCTTGAGACCTGTCAAAAATTAAACATTTGAAATCAATTTCATTCCAAGAAAAATAATGTTACATATAGCAACAATTTCTCAATGAATATTATCTTTTGAAGTTAATTTTCTGCCTTTCTTCTTGATAATATTTTCAAAGAAGTTTCCATTACAAGTCATATTCCACAGAAATCCATTATCAATGTACAATGTATTATGATCAGTACAATCTTTAGTTTCTTGAATATAAATGTGTTATACTTTTGTAATATATACTTTCTTGGATCTAAAAACTTCTGAAAGTATGATTTGAGGAATCCAAATTTTCATATAGAAATGAGTTTTATAAAAACCTAGAGATTTTGTTTTGTTTTATGATTTTTTTTCTCTGAATTACCACCACATTTGAATTTAGTTAAAAATAGACAGTTTGGGGAACCGAATTGTTATTACTAAATTCAATTTTAGAATTGGTATAACCAAATCCATAATTATTCCATAATGGATGAAATTTGTAATACATCATGCCCATGTTTTTCTTACTAGTGGTAATTTTTGAAAAACAATTCCTTACGGAATGTATTTCTAACTTTAGATTAATAGCAAAAAATTTATCTTAAAAAACATTTGATTTAGAACAAGAGTTAGAATCTAAAAGATTTTTATTAGAATTTGTATTTACAATATCCATAGAATGTTTATCATTCATAGAATTAATATCCTCAATTTTTTTGAATCACTTTCAAAATAAAAAGTTTTCTTAGGAAGATAATTATAAATATTTGATACTTATTTTTTTTAAAAGATATGTTTTTTAATTTTATTTCTCTAAGTTCTTTTATTTCATAAAATTTTTATTTTCAAGATAATTAGAAAATCTAGACACTTTTTCATATGAAGGTAATGTAGTATCTTTAGATGAGGAAGATTCATCATCTGAAGAGTCATAATATTTATCTTCATTATAATTTTCATTCAATGATTCTTTAGTAATAGATTAGAAATTGTGTTCCTTGGCCATATGTAAGTGATTTTCTATGGGAATTTTGTCTATTAGACCAAGATTACTTTGATATAAAGTTTCATAATATGAGGATTCATCAGATGAGTCACCACCACTGGAACTCCCAGTGTCATTTTCTTTTAAAACATTAATATCCGTAGACATATAATTCTTCTTCCTATTTCTATTAGAATGATTTTCATTTTTATCATTTCTTTTGAGCATAGGATAATTTGTCCTGATGCGTCTGTTCCTTTTTCATTCATAGAAAGTGAATTTTGAGTCATTCATGTATTTTCATTATTTCTTCTTATACCTATTGTGAAATTATTTCTTTCCCACTATCTTGTAATTCCTCTGAGAAAGATTATCTTGGTCATTTTCCGAATGTTCACTTTCACTAGATTCAAATAGAACATTGACTTTCTTAGATTTAGATCTTGTAACCCATTCTATAGATTTGATATTAGTTGTAGTAAAATATACAATTTCATGTCATTCTTCTTTTTAATCATATCAGAATCTCTTATCATTCTTGTTTCATCTTAAAGAGGAGTTCCAAAAATCTCATCAAGAGTAATTTGAGATTCATTTTTTTTCTCATCAATACCTGCCCTTTTTATTCCAACTCATTTGGTATGATATAAATTACATTGTCTATAAGATCTTCCTCATCAATACTTTTCACTCCCATATATTGTAGACTATTGAAAATGGTTATAAATCCTTGTTGTACATTGAAAAATATTTCTCCATAAGGAAATATAAATCCATGATATTCTATTCTAAGCATAGCTTTTCTAGTTTTTATCACTTTGGAAGTTCCAAAATGAGTATCGTCGAGTTTCTTCTAGATTTAGATAGTAGTTTCAAAAGAAGAAATTTTTTTATATATATTCCTAGTCATAGAACAAAACAAAGTGTTGTGTACCTTTCAATTTGATTGATATTATGACATTTCTTTCTTGGTAAAGGTATTGAATTCTTTTTCATGAATTTTTTAATCTCCAGTAAGCATGAAAAAATTGACTACTCTAGTGATGATAAAAAACGTCTTCATTGGACCTATTCAGTACTCACAATTATTATCATAAAAAATTGGTGGTCTAGTAGGATTTAGATTATCAATAGAACCAATATTAATTCCTTCCATTCTATAAAATTATATCATTTTAGTTTTACATGTTAAAAGAAAATCATATAATCAATGATAAAAAATTCTATGAAAAACATAGGCATGAAGAGTTGTGAATGAAAGAATTTAGAACATGGAAATCATGATCGAGAAAACTTATATGTGAATATAGGTATTTCAGAGACCTCTGATGATACTAATTGTAGGATCAAAATATGAATATGGATGCTCAATTACAATAGAGGGTGAATTGTAAGTTTAAAAACATTTGTTTTTAAACTTAAGGAAAACTATTTTTAACAAATTTAAACAATATATATTCAAAAATGCTAAAATAGTTCTATAATATCAACTTGTTAGGTTCTGAAAATATCATTCCAGAGATAAAACATAATGAAATTTTAATTATTTAAAGAGTTAACATGAAATTTTATAGAATCTTATTTATCATAGTACATAAATGAATATGAATGTATAAGAATCTTATACTTTCTTCCTTTATCAAAATAATGAAAAAAAATAAAATTGAAAAAAACAAGTAACAATTATTAAAAAATTTAACCCAAAGGGTAGGGAATCCAACAAACATGGATAAAAGTCCATTAATTTTTACATTCAAGATATTTTGTCTTACCCACACCAGGGTATGCCCTTGATTATAATATCAGAATATGTCTTGTTATTCATATAATAATTCAAACATTAAGGTAGTTGGAACCTCGGTCTTCCTATCCCCAAAAGTCCTCAAATTTTAAGGTACCTGGAACCTCTTTCTTCCTATCCCCTTATGCACTAAATTTTCCTTAACAACAATCAGATTATTACAAAGAAATCTGATCAAAATGTTTAGTACATAAAGGATAGGATAGTCACTCTCTCTAGAAATCACCTCAACAACATGTAATCTCTAGAGTGATGGAACAGTTATCCAATTATGATATCGATCATGTGAGATCTTATTTATAGACATAACTCCAATGGTCCGCTCCCTCCTCTAATGGTAATATTTTTCCTTGAATCTCGGAGGGACCTATACTTGTGTCACTCAACCAATGGTATGATAGAAATATATTACAAAACATTGTTTCATAACAATTACATGTGTTCATAAAATGATTTTTCATAACCAAATATATTTCATAGAATCTAAGGAAAAATAAAATTTATTTTCCATCAAAATATAATTTCAATGTTTATAAGACCTGGACATTCATATTGTGTTTTACTAAGAATCCATAATCTGAATATTATAGATTCTAATGATTGAAATCCATTGAATTAAGAATCTATATTCTGAGAAATTCTGAGTTTGAATTTTGAATAATTCGGAGTCTGAATTTGGAGTATAAATTCTGAGGAATTCAGTTTGGTATTTTGAAGAAATTGGAGTGGGATGTTTTGAGAATTTGGAGTGTAAATTTCAGAAATTTCAGATTCTAAATATCAGGGAATTAGGATTCTGAATTGTTGAGAATTAGGATTCTAGATTTCAGAGAATTCAGAGTCTAAATTTCAGTGAATTTAGAGTCTAAATTTTAGAGAATTGAGAGTCTGAATTATATGGAATTCAGAGTCTTAATATCATATATTTTAGAGTCTTAGTTTAACATAATTTCAGAGTCTGAATTTCATAGAATTCAGTGTTTAAATTTCATATAATTTGTTGTCTTAATTTTACAGAATTCGGAGTATGAAAATAGAACACTCTATACCAAACGAATTATACGATTCTATGGTTTTACATAATACATCAAATTTCAATCATAGTAATAAAACATGTATGATTTAGAGAGATTATGAAACAAAAAAATGGAAACAATCGTGAGGATAATAATTTAATTAGAGAAGGAAAATTTTCTATATGAACATAATCCTTATGAAAAAGTAGTTTTTCGTAAGATAATGTGTTTGTGATTTTCAATACACAGAGAAATGGAAAAGTCATATGGAAATCTTATTAACTCAATATGTTACATAGATTAATGTTTGGTTGTCTAGAATTTGTTGTTATTTTCTGTAACATTGATCTTTTATTGGTTTTATTATATTCTATTCCCCAATTTTTCAGGGGAAAATTTCATCCAATTGAGTTATTCTTGATTCAAGACACCAATATAATTCCATGGAGGACTGGTAATACCTCTCAGTCCTTGTTTTGGGTCGACATGGGTGCACAGTTTGGGGTTGAAATGTGTTAGTTCCTGATTGAATTATATCACATGAGGTTTTTCATTTTTTATTTATTTTAGATAGATTGGAGTACGTATTGTTTGAATTAATGTAGTTAGTTTTTTGTTGCTTTTTGATCACTACACAGTGGAAAGGATTGTTTAACTTCATTGGGTTTCTATGGTGTTTATTCCTTGAATTCATGTGTCCTTCTCAAATGTTATTGAGGTTTTCGGTAATATTTTGGGTTTTTTTATTTTCATTGTGTGTTGGTGGGATTGTTTTGATGATGAATATCCTTAGCATATTTTTTATGGATTTTTAGAGTGAAGCATTACTATGAAGAGTCTACAGAACAATGAACTAGTCATGAAAATGCATATGTTAACTTATAGTGTGCTCACGTATATGTTGTACGGGCTTCCAAATTATGTGTAACAATTTCTCATAAATATTTTTTTAATTATGGTTGTTTTAGTGTTTCAATGTTACCATTTATTATAATTATTTCATTAATATATTTTTTGAGTTTATCATTTGATTATAAAATTATTATTATTTTATTAGAATTTTATTTTCCAATGTGAAAATATTTTTGTGGTTTTATGAATAAATGAAAAATTGTTTTGATTTTCCATGGTTTTGTGAAATGAGTAGTGGAATGTAATTTGGTCATTTAAAAATGATTTCAATTATAGAAACAATGGGTTTTATAAACATTATTATAATTCTTTAAGAAAATATTTGTAATGTAGTCAACCATTTTTAAATATTTCGAATTCTTTATGATGCTTCGCATTTATTAACACGTATGGTATGTGCATGCTTGTACTTATAAATGGATGTGTATAGGGGAAATGGTTATGTGTAAATATGTAAAGATTATTATTATACCATTCCTGGAATTTTAAATTCAAAATTTTAATTTAGTTTTCCAAATTGGGTTTTAATAGTAGGAATTTTTGTGTTCTGATAAGTGAGTAATTTATTAATGGTTTCAATTAAGTTTTTTGGTTCCATTTTTATATATATTTTTTATTATTATATGAGAGCGAAATTAATTGTATGTTGTGTGTTTTGAATTACTAATTAATAGATAATAAGTAATTTTGTGGTTCGTGATGTGGTTGGATTTGATTTTTGGATAAAATATTTATAATATTACCCATTAAGATCATTAAAATATTTATGAGAATCTATGGGTGACTCTTTCTCCATGTAATTTTCAATTGATAGATTCCATTTCCCATTGTTTAGTTCTTCTATCATGAATATAATTTATAGTGGTTCGTAGGAAATTCCATAGTGTTAGTAGTATTTTGAGATGTTTTGAGTGTCATACACACTTAATTTCACTTGGAAATTGGGGATAAGAAATTCCAATTAATTTATTCAACAAATTGTGGAGATATTCATTTGGATTGAGATCCATGAACCCTTAAAGATTGTGTTTTCAACAGTTACGTTTTAAGGCCTCAACTTGAAGTGGTGGAAGTCTATATTAATGTCAAAACCACAATAGGCATTTGTTGGCAACCTGCATGGATTTTTTCATCCATCATTATTTCACTGATTTCATGAGGGAATTGAGGGGTATAGAATTTTACTATCCAATGAAAGGATATAGAAGGTTATTTAATCATGTCATGTGTTTTTCTCAAAATATGGTTCCATATCTCTTATATCTTTCATGTGATGAATTATTTATTGCTTAATTCATTATTTGGGGCCTTTTATCAGAATGATATATAGAAGTTACTCTCTCCATCGACACTAATGAACATGTCATGAGGTAGGTCCATCAGGATGAAGTTTGTTTTCCACAAATCCAACTGTGGATGACCAGTTTTCCTCTCATTTGGAGTGATGGATGTTGTTCTAGTAAAGGTAATACAAATAATATTGTGTCTAACAGATTAGAAATTGGTATTAAAGGGTTATTGTGTTTATTCTCGACATGTCTATCCTAGAGTGAGATCTAGGTGTACCATCATTGTGAGATGTTTGAGAAGAATAAATCATCATGAACAAAATCAATAAATACTATTCAAACCTACGTCTTTTTGGGTCATTCAAATTTTTTATCACAGTGTTTCCCAAATGTGTTCTGGAGGTAGATAAACACCATTGAATAGTCTTTTTTACCAGTTTGATAAATTTAGTTATATAATATAAAATCATTAATGATTTATTTATAGATTTTTATTATTTTATATGTACTATTTAGTGATGTTTTCTTCAATTTGAGAATGGAAACAGACATTTTGTATCTTTTTATATTCCTAATTTTAATGGAAATGACATCATCAAATATCTAAATGTAATTATGGTGGACTTTTTATTTTTCCATTACATTCTACATTTACCAAATTTTTAGTTTCTATTGAATCATTTTAACATATTTTGTTTTGGGGAAATAAATTTTTTCATGATCAGATTTCTAAAATTGATTGCAGACCACAATAGTAAGAGCTCTGAGATTTCCATTTCTTAAAAACTTCTTTGATGGGGGAATTCCATTTTCTGATCCAACAAGATCCATGTAATAGTTTTTCTGGTTAAAAAATATAATTTTTTATGCGAAGGATTATCATGGAAATCCTTAACTAGCCATATTGATTTTATTTGGTGATATTTATGTTAGGGGTCTGGTTATTCTCTATTTTTTTATTTTTCAAAGATGTATGATTTCCCCTCTATTATCATGTTTCGTTGATGATTTTTGATTTTTTATACAACCTCTTTTGTGGTCTTAGAGTATTGAGGTTAAAAATTTTGAGGTAATTTTTTGTTCTACAGTATTTGGGTATTCGGTGTCTGACTTTTAGTAATGGTTTATTCCGGTAATGGTTATGATCAGACAAGTAATTTGGAACATTTTGGGGGAATAAAGTATCATAGTGGTGAGTATTATCACAACCCTAACAAAAAAACACCACTATTTTATTTATTTATGAGTTCTTTTTTAATTTCCTTGCATTAGGATTTTTCTCCCTTCAAATTTGGAGTTTTATGCATGAATAACATGTCACATGTTTATGTATTACAATTTTTAATATTGTGCGATAATAGTAAAACAAAGTTTGTAATTTTAAAAGAGCTTACCACATGGTTGACACATTTCTTTCAAAACTAGGAGGCCTACCCATGCTAGGTTCTTTATAAGGTCGAAATAGGATACATCATAGGCAGCCAATTTTCCAAATAATGAGACATAATCATGTTATTTTATTTATTTTTAAAAATATTAAATATTTCCATTTTACCCTTGTAAAATATAACACAAATGGGTTTGTTTCTACCTTCCTTGTTTTTGTCAAATTGTTGTAGATATGTATATTATCCCATCCACATGACACTCATATTTCTTACTCAGTTCATGGCATATTCATATATGGATTTTTGCTGTCACCATCATAGGTCAACAAATCCTCTTCTAATTTATCTATATTCTTTCCTATTTTCATTGTTTCCTTTCTCTCCATAGTGGAATATGAACTATAGATAAAACCTAACATTAACGGGGTGATTTGTTTAATAAATTATATGTTCCTACTATTCATTAGGACTACATGGATTCTTGTTCGAACCAAAGTTTTGAAACGTGAAAAATTCTTCATCGAATCATGGTAGGGTTTCAGCAATTTATTACTTATAGCCATATTTGTAAATAGTAATTATAGAAACTATGGGTTTCTAAAAATTTTCTAGACATTCTTCTACCACATTGATGTAGATTTCAGACACTATTTTTAAAGCATTATGTTCTACATTAGTTTATGTTAGGTTACCTTATTTCCAAGCCTTTAATTTGTATAATTTTCGAAACATGATATTATTAATGTTTTTTTATTATTATATAAATTTTATATGCATTGGATAATGGTTGTGATTTTTTTAAAATGTTCTTATGATGTTTTCCATGTATCCTATATGCTCTTTCTGTGGGTTTTTTGTATTATATAATGCTTTCAATATTGTAACCAAATGTAAAAAATTTAATTTTGGTTTGCTTATAAAAAATGATTTCACTATATAAAATGGAAATTTTCAAACTGGATTTTGTACATCAGAATGTTTTTATAAATGAATAATGTTATGTTTTTGTTTTTTAGGGACCCATGAGGGGATATGATATATTTTTGTCTTATTGAATGTGACATATACACATATACATTTATAAATACATATATAAGTTGCATATTTATTCATATTAACTAATGGTTAAAAAATTTAAATTAGTTAAAGGGGTATATATATATATATAATAAAAATTTCTTTAACTATGAAGTATGGTTTTGTAACATTAAAGTATTTGGAAGAATTGGTTTTTGAAAAAAAATGGTGTTTTCATATATAAATATATGGCCTAGTTTTCACATTTATATATATAATGGAAATGAAACCCCTCTTAAGGATTGCAAACTTTATTTTAAACATCGTGCATCCTAAATATGTGAATTTTGGTGTTAGCCCTATGAGGGTAGTATTATGTGGTTATGAAATAGAGAAAAAGTTTTGTTCTTAAGAAGTTCCTTCAGATTTGAGAATTTTAATTTATTATTTTCTTCAAAGATTATTATATGAATGCATATGATATATTGATAACAGTCACCTCATTTATATATCATTGTATACCTTTTGTAGTAATAGGGTAGATCCTAGTACACATTCCTCACTAGTTTATTTTTAAACTCTAATAATAATCCCCACGATATAATCACTAAACCTTTGTATTACTCCCCTTGGATGGACTAGTGTGGGTGACACTCGGTGCTAGATTGATTGGATTATGGATATCTGGTAATTATTGAAATTTATTATCTGTATGAAAATAGATCAACCATATTTTTTTCCTAAAACTCTTAATATATCATGAAACATGTTTTATATTTTCAATACATTCTTTTTTTTATAACATTTATGAATTTTTTGTCACAATAATTAATTCATTGTAAAATTCATCATTAATTATAAGTAACATATTATGATGGTTTTGGAAAGTGTATCACTTTTGAATTTTTTTTTGAAATCATAAAAATGAAATGGATTCGGTATTTTAATCATATTACATATATTGAGGTAATTTAACACCTTTTTAATATGTTATACTTTAAAATTACAAGTAAATAGATTTTTATTAAAAGGTAAGGCATATAGAATTGTGCCACTTCTACAATACCTAATGAGAATATTATTTTTCCAACATAATTCCCCAATTTAATTATTATATTTATGTTATTCCATCATTTGGATCTCTCATGGAGTGTGTATGGTTTTATGGATATTGGTGACACATCTGATTACATGGTAGTATGTCTTATTATCTATAATTTAGTTCATTATTATTTACATTTTTCGTTTATATATTATTTTTATATTATATGGTTTTCAAGGGAGAAATCATTTACAATTGTTTAATGATTGATTTATGAAATTCATTTCTGGCTTCAAAGGATTGGGAATGCCTCTTGAGCCTTCTGGAGGGATGACATGAGTGCCTGATCTGGGGTCAACCTTGTATAGTTCATGAGTGATAGTGAATTTTAAGATAGAATATAGTAGTTCATAGTGTTACATTCATTATAGGGCGAGTCCGTTTGGTTTATGATCTAAACATTCATGTTTCAAAACAATTTTTAATGGAATAGAGATAGTGGGTAAAAGAGACATGGTTATAATGAGATAGAATAGAGGTTGTTTTAGCAATGTGTTTACGGATGTGGATATGTGTGGTCATTGTGATGTGGTTCAAGATTTTTATAATTATGGTTGATGATATGGTTTGGGTGTCGAGTCATTACAATGTCCATAATTTTACGAAAGGGTGATACTACTCTCATGATAACAGTGTGAGTGGGAGAACCTATAGATGATATAAGATGATATAAGTATAATTTTGGCCTAGATGATTAAGCATTGTGTTAATGATTACAAACTAGTGGTTTAGTCTCCATATGAATTGTTGGTTTGGTTCTGGATGTGTTTTTTGGAATGGAAACATATTGGAGTATATGGTTTATTAGTGGTTTTTTTATATTTGATATTATGGCATTTGTTTTATACTTATTCAATCCTTGGTTATTACTGATGATTTTATTGTATCTGTTTTCATGGCTGTCTTCACTCATGATTCCTGTTAAATGTTTATTACACTCATATGATTATATATTTATAGGGATGATCTAATTGAGTACTCTCAATTACTTACTATATACAATTTATAGTGTTTTCATGTTACAATAAAAATGATGAGGTTGTTTCTTGGGTATCTTGGATGAAGTTTGTTGCTTCTATAGGGCTTAGAGATTCTAATTGGTAAAAGGAAACACATTGGATGCCTTTGGGCCACTGATTTAAACATTTTCATTTTCAACATTATTAAACTATTTCATATTCAGTAATGTTTAACATAACAGTGGCTTGAGTATCCCTCATGAATTAATTAGGAATAAAATTTAAATGAATGTTTACCACGGTTAAATCTATATAATTTTTTATTACTGTTTTGGGTCAATGATAATTTCATGAAGGAGATAAATTCAAATCACATTGTATCTTATAAAAAATGTTGCATAATACATGTGGACATAGATAATATAATTCCAAGTGGTATCATGGAGCTCCAGTTATACCCTCGACAATGAAAAGAACATCATGACTCCCATCAATCAATCTTCAATGATTTTCATAGATCAAGTGCTGAAAGGGATTCTTACACTTTATAGGATGTGGTAGGATAGATAGGATCTCAATACATTTTAAATAATATTCATTATAATAAGAGTCACACAACTATATATATAGTGGTGGGGGTGAAATACCCAAATTGTGTTCGTTGGCCACTATTTTCCTCTATCCATATAAATAAGTAATACATGACTCGTTATAATGAACTAACTATGTCAAAAGCATAATTTATAATTTATCACATTCCTGTAATATATAATAAATATATAACGTGTTCAGAATGCTTCATTAACCCATCTACAAATTGCCACAGTATTAAACAATCCTTGAATATAAAAATAATCTCTATTCATATAATTTTTAAAAGGATTTCCATAAATGTATTTGAAAAATATTAATAAAAAAATTCAGCCCAATTTTTACATACTCTTATAATAATTAATTTACTAATATTTAGAGAAATTTTAAATCATTTGTGACTCATAGAGATCATGGCGGGGCTAGCCATGTCATATTCACTTGTTCACCAGAATAAGGAGGACTTGTGGATAAGCTATTATGTGTTACTCTATAGGCACATATCTTGATAGAAGGGAATACTATTATATAACCTAGATAATACTCTAGTTTTCATTCAATTTCCCATAATAAATAATGAATATCCCCAGAAAAAAATACAACCTCTGAACAGACATTTTGTAATATAATCTCTTTACATATGATATATCATTTAGTATAACACACACTCATTTCATCACCATTTTAATGATTTATTAATCATTTTCCAAACTATATGGTATTAACATATTGTTCTATTGATATTGATTTAGTGAAGGTACTAAAATCCAGAACAACAAGGCCTGTGTTTTCTTTTCATCTACATGGAAGTGAAAAATTCTAATTTAATCATTTCTACAGTGTTATACCACCAATGACACCCAACACAATCTACCTCGCCACAAATTCAATGCCATTAATTTTTCATGCATCAATGTAAATAATCAAATTAATCATATCAATAATGTTCTCAAGTCAGGATATCAATATTCTTGTTCATAGATAGGACCTACAAATGAAACCTGAATCATGTGGTCTTCCTATCAGTGGGTATATCCTCCTGATCTCAGCTGCTAGAGATCACCCTGTGTGAAGTACATGAGATGATGTTTGAATGATTATCAGGTCCCACAAACAGATAGTAATACATTATATGTGTCTAGTTAGAATGATTTAACTAGGTCATATGATATTTTATTCATATTTATTCTATAGTATCTTAATGTTATCATCATTTATTAGAAAATAATATAACCATATGGTTTCATAAATAATATATTTAAATAAAAATATAAATAATCTAAATTGAATTATCAACACTATAGTGGATTTTTTACAAAATATATAACTAAATGTATACATAATAAAGTAATAAAAAATTAATTTTCATGTTGGGTATAGGGAACTCAATATTGAAAAACTATGACATTCAATAGAGAAATCATTCTTAAAACACAATTATCTCCCACTTGATGAGATCATGGTTATAATGTGCTATTTATTTATTCATTTCCTATGTATCACCACCACTCTCTATGTATACTCTTATATAGAACTTCACCTCCTTGAGTAATAATCCTATTAAGATGTAATCCATGAGAATATTCCCTTTTTCAATCATCTAAACTATAAATATTACCTTGTACCAATGGAATAATTGTCATCACAATAAAAATTTACTTACAAGGATTCAACAAAATAACTAGGAAATGTAATTTTTTATTTTACACTGCTTCATTACATTCTCGTTAATCCAAAATGCCCGCGATATTAGTTTATTTTGATTGAATTGGTTTTATTAACCTTATCAATCTCATTTCCATAAATAGACTATGATATTATATCATATTGATCCAAGTGGTTAATAGTTTGTGTCCCATATAACTACTTCCATTTCCTCTCCATTTAATAGCTAGGTAAATGTCCTTTTTACATTGCGTACTAAAATTGGATAATTATGGCCAAATAACATGCAATTCTCCTTGATATAACATATATTTCAACCACAAATTATATATTCCTAATATCATTTCTCATAAAAATCATGGGATATGTGATTGAACCCTCCTAAAAAATATGAAATTGAAAAAAATATCAATCATCTCTAATGCCATGTGTGTGTCTTCCTGTGTATATTTATCTCATATGACACCGGTAACAATTCTCTCTCAAAATGTTCAAAAATTTATTTTTCAATACCATGTTATTATATTTACTATAAACTAGGTCAATGTAATAATTGGATATACCATAGTAGATATCATTCCCTAGAACATTGGTTACTAATTTAATTCAAATTTGTGATAATGAGTTTTTTTTCTAGCATTAATCAAACGTAAGACCAATATTTTTTTTCCATATGTTACCAAACGTATTTCTCCAAGAATACCATAGATCACCCACTACACTATTTTAGAAGCATGAAAAAATAATTATTAAATAATTATAGATAATATTGTATCTTAATTCAATAAAAAATTCCATTTTAGATATTTTCAGCCATTATTGGCATTCTATAGTGTCACCAACCATTTTTGATTGGGTCGTATTGATTAATTCCATGAGTGGTTGTCTATACATCCAATGATAAGAAAAATGATCACAAAAAGTATCTATGAGAAGTTAAATAATGATCCATGTAGGTATAACAACTTAGTGTTACCAATTAAGCCTTATTTGTTCCATGCATGTACTTTCCTTTTATTGTATCACTTGAATACCCACAACAATGTTAAATATAATTATAACCTTTTAATTGATACTTGTTATCGATTATTTATTTTTAATTAATCATGTCTATCTTATCATATTACCATATTTTTTTTACTTTTATGATAAATTATTCTAAAAGAATAATGTATCATCGTCAATGATGAATAAAAAACCATTATCCTGGCTTTATCCATACTTCATAGTATTTTTCTGTGAAGTAATCCATTGACACAAGCTATTGTCGATCTTTTTCAAATTCCTATTATTTTTTTAATATATGGATTTGACTAATCCCAATTCAATATTGTTCCCACTAAATCAAAAAGTGATATTTAACCATTTATTAAAATATAATATATAACATCACTATCACATATATATCACATGATTATAAATAATATCCAAAGAATGTATTAGGATGATTTTTATTTATGCAGATTTTTATTTTCTTAATTAATGTTTATTTATATCCATTAGTAACACTTTGCATCTAAATAGATGTTATTATTAAATGAAGGATTTATATCATACTTTAAATAATGTGATATCAGGTTTTCATTGTAGATGGATTATGGTTATGGAATACTAGTATGATTTGCAAATCATGACACATAAATAATGGAATTATCTAAAATTCATGTCTATTGAAACATTGATACTCCTTTTACATACATCTTGACTCTAATGTGTATAATGAAATTTTTTTAGGAACTAATTCATAGTAAATTCTCTTGATTAATGTTTTCATGTAAGATTCATCGTCAATCCTCTTAAATAGGATCATATATTTTAAGTTTATAGGGTAATGTGAATTCAACAATTACACAATACAACGTTTTACTAATCCATTAATTACTGTTCAAGATTTTATTCGGCACACTGGGTTGAATAAAATAATTTTTTGACCTTGAAAATACACAAATCATTTTCACATTACTTAATAAAAAAATAAATAATATTATAAAGTATATTTACCCTTATCACACCATTTCAATGGTTCACAAACTCTATCTGAATTAAATAAAAAATATATGTGGCATACCATTATTTATAAAGGATTATTTTTTCTAAAAAAAGAATATATGTCCGCTGATAATACATAAGGACATTAACTCTATATAGACAAAAATAATACTTTGTATATCATATAGAAGTAGTTTTATTTTTTATAGACAAATGATTATCCTACAAAAACTGGGTTCTATGTTATTACAATTTGTATTCAACTTGTATAAACAATTATTCAATTATTATATATCTATTTAATGTGCACAAAATACCCGAAATCTTATTCATTCATAACTATTCATTTTGTATTCATCATAAAATTGTTGTTTTATAAAAACATTTCACATGGTACTAAAATCATGTACTTCTAACAGCTGATGTAGGTATCACCCTTCATTAGATACTTAAAAAACACACCCTGACATATAGTAATGATTCATGAAATCCTTGGTTCATATATTTAAAAACAAGTATGTATGGAAACATTTTATCTAATACAAATTTTTTATAAATGAAATATTAAATGAAATGATGAAAATACCCAATGAAGAGGTAATTCTCACATCTCCTTCACTTCTTTCATTTGTTAATTTATTTTAATTTTTTGAATTTTGGGATATTTTGGATTTAAACCATTTAATTTTCATATAGGTATTTGGTTGATAATAGACCATCTTCAAGTCCTACATATCATTGGAGGGTAATTCCTTCCATAAGTGATCCATTACACCATAAAATCTTTTCCCCAACCCAGGGCCTATTGTTTATATAACATGTTGTGAATTATCATTATTCAATCATAATTTGAGTAGTAGGAGTACCATTGGAATGAGGGTTTCGTTTTACGATTGTATCAATAGTTTAGGTTCAGATATAAAGTAGTTATTGGACATTGTAATTTGTGGGGTTACATTGGTTTGATAGGGAACCAGTTGAACTCAATCCTAACATGAAATGTATAACATGCATAATGGATTATACTATAATTAATTTATTATTTCAAAAAAATATTAAATCATTCAAGATTAATATTCAAGGAAATGGATTATATTTGATGCTAGGAAAATTATGTTATTGTGTCTTTTGGACTAGATACAGAATCCTGATATTTCATGAATGATCTACAAAATCTCCCACAATTATCTTCTAACATAATAACAATACTCTACATGTCATACATGATACATCTAATTATAATTAATGGAATGAAAAAAATATAAAGGGTGGTCTCAGTTGATCGGTAAGAGTAAACATCTGTGATATCAATCAGAGATAATATAAAACCATATGATCAACATACATGTATAATATTTTGATTATTACTTACAAAGTTCTCACCCAATCTGTCATTTATCGTAAAAAAGATTCATCTACTAAATAATTTTCATTTAAAAATCCATGAATTGTAATAGTGTAAATAAATTATGAACCACATGTTCACATTGTAATAATTAAAACATGTAAAAATGTTGTGTCACCACCATAGCTGTAGAAACCATTTCATCTATCAAGGTCGAATACAAAGACCATAAAATCATAATATATCAATAATTAAGTCATATTTAACATATCATAGTGGATCAAACATTATCACATGTATCCCATTGTATAATCATCATATCACCTTCTTTCCATTAGTTATCTCATGAGATATAAATCATTTTGTTAATGAATTGGAGGGCCATATAATTCAAGGCCCAAAATCACATAATAAAAATTGTATATATGAGTGGCACAAGATCATAAAAAATTCATCATACCATCATTTAATAAACTTTTAATATAAAATGGTATTTACTAATATCTGTACATCACAATAATAAAATAAATAGAGAACAAGAAATGATTGTTTCAATGGATCATATCCCTAGTAAATAATAATTGACATCAAAGGATGTTATCCTAGATAAGAATTACTTAAAAACAATACAAAAAAATTGTATAAGGAAGAAACATGTTTCCTTTGGAAGTAAATTCTCTAAAATATGAAAATTAAAAAATTATTATGAATAAAATTAAAAGAACCATGGAAACTTTTATGTGAAGGATTAAAACAATGAGCAGTAATGATAATAGGAAATTTTTTTCACTCTATTATTGGATATTAAAATGTATGTATATAGAAGGAAGGGAATTCCTTGAACTTATAAAAGGGGATAAATAATACTAGAGGATGAATTTGAAGGTAAAATTCATTGGGGATGTAGTGGTGAAAGAAGGTTCATGTATGAGTGAGTAAAAAATGATACATAGAGAAACGATCTATATAGTGTTTTGTTGCATTACAAACCACCTAAAAAATAAACTTGCTCAAAGGATGAAACACTACATCTACAACCGATAAATGAGACTATGTCATTTACGGGGCCAGATGGTGATTTTCATCCTAGAAAAAAACCATCATCCATGAACAAAATCATTCAGGGGACAATACAATATCTTCATGACATGAAAATGGAACAACTTAATTCATGAAATTATATTGGGATTTCAATCCCCTTGAATGGAAAATCATAGAAAATAAGTAATTTAGGTGTCGAGCATCCTCCTTGGGATCCTAAAAAAGAACCTCTTGGTCCTACTATGGATGACTAGACATGTTGGTATATGGTCCCACTATTCTATTACAAAAGGCCACCAAAGAAAACCAAAAACTAGAACCACTCAGGGAGGAGTTACAAGACGAATATATAAAAAGTACGAACATTGGGGAATTATTTGGAGAGAGAATTCAATACAAATAGGTAAACCTACCATATAGCCTTAAAGAAAAAATATAATTCATTCAGTCATAGACAAACATAAAACACCCATTATGGATGTTGTCTTGTACGATATAAATAGATGGAATATTTATTTACTAGAACCTCACATATAAAAACACAATGTTTGTGGAACCCTTACCTATATAAGAAAAACATTACATAGAAGGAAAATGGGACCTTATCTGAACATGATACATGCATAGAACCAAGACTCACATTTCAAATTGCAACGCGGGATGTATGTAGTTCTGTATAGCACAACGCTACGTGTATAGTACCCTCACTGACATGGAGAAATGCTATATAGAGAGAGCATCATCCTAAATAATAAAAGACTACATTGAATTGGGACTCTTAGGGTTTTTTATGCTCCCAGTCACACCACTCCATTCTATCACATCATAAGACCCCATATTCCCCCTCCATGAACCAGTTCAAATCCCTCAGGAAAATGCCACATCCAAAGACACCAGACATGTATGTTTAAATCATCATTCTCATCAGTTCTTCCTCTGAAATTATACATAGTCATTGTAAAGGGAGTAATGGTTGTAAACACGTCACGAATGAGATCCCTTGAAATGTCTTCAATAATATAATCCCACGGAAATGAGGGTTATGACCATGGAGGTGACCACATGATCCTCCTAGTTCAATGTATTGAGGTGAACCACTGGTCTTTAACATAGATTAGGGATACTTCTAGTCACTCCTCTCTTCCATGGGGACCAGTAGGGTAACCCTCCTATATTAATTCACTAGACATTCCTACGGTGGGTGGTACTCATTATCCTCTTCATCATCCCAGTAAGTAGGAATATAGATCTCCAGAGGTGACTATCTTTGATACCAGAATAAAATATGATGCTACCACATTAAAATCCATATCTCCCTCACTTTCGGGTCTAGAATCAATCCACTAGAAGAAAAAAGTGGTTTATTGATCATTAGATCTACCGGTTCCTAATATTTATGACAATTAGGAAGAGTAATGTGTTATAAGAGGTTAGAGGTGATCATTACATTAGAACGATCCCAAAAACAATGTGGAACTCCAATATAGTATATGAATCAATCATGCTCGATGGGCATCCAAATATTTGTTAGTCCATATAATATCATCTCAAACATACCTCTTACATGGTGTGTGTCCAAATACCTTATCTAAATAGCATGGGTATTCTATCCAATGTAAGTCCAAAACATTACATAAGTACATGGGTTTTGATTCCCAACTAATTGGGATACGTTGGAAGCCTCCCAAAGTTGCAAACCCAACACCCAAATTCTCTATAATTTTCTCTATATAACATTATCAATATGTTCATACCCACCTAGGAGACCACAAGTCATTCAGGTACCTCAAAAATCAATATCATAATCCACACATACAAAAATTGATTAGGAACATATCACCTAACATCATTGTTAAATGATGTTATACTCAGTAGTTTTGTCCACTTAACACTACTTTAGAAGGTGATGTTTCATGTTACATGTCACTGAACTATGTGGGTTTTGATTCCTCTGACAAGGATACATATAAAACCCTTATTATGGGTTCAATGCTAACATCCAAAAAAAATCTATCTCTATGGATGAAAAAAAATATATATATTTAATCACCATATAAATTATACCATCATCATCCTTAATAAGTAACAAAGACTATGTTATCTATCTTTGAAATGGTACCATTAATGGTAATCCTCATATAGAAACAAATATCCAAATTAATGGAAAAACTCAGTAACATGAAAATGATTCTGGACCGATTTATTTTCATAAATGATTGTTACATCATAGTGATCAATATTATATGTACATGTCAATAAAAAAGTATTTGAAAAAATATTTTAAATCTATAAGACTGTCCCATAAGTGGAAATTTTTCCCCATAATTTTTTTGATATGCCCGACTTCCCATACTCTCATCCAATATGAGTTATTAGGTATTGTTGGACCTGTTCCCCAACTCCTTCTTAAGGATGTATTTCCCTGAGTGGTCATGGATATGAGATCAATATGGTGTTTCCAAAACTAACAAGTAACCTTCTTGGAGGAATTTTGGATGTGATAATCTCAATGTAAATGATTTCACATAATTTAGCCCCACACATTCAACAGTCAGATTCTATATTTCCATCGTAAAAAAAATGTAAAGCTGATGTGAATCCCTAATCAAGGTAGCATTGTTACCCTGTGATATAAGCCTTTCACTTAAAAAATGAACGAGGGACAAATGATACCCATCAATTACACATTTTTCCATGAGATTATAAATTATGGTTATTTTTTATATGTATTTTTAAAAAAGATTGTATATATTTTTCACCAAAACTCTATTAATATCAATGGAGTCTCATCTGCTTTCATGGAGACAAACATTAACCACTGCACTGGATGGTTTCTCAACCAAATAGAGGAATCCAAATCCTACCAACATATTATATGTTGGTTTTCCAATGAATTCTTCCAAGAGTACCTCTAGAATGATTCTCTCCCTATCCTGGAGGGAGCCCGAAATGCCCTCCAAAATATGATTCCTTTCTAGATATACACCGAGAGATAGTTGGTGGTCTAATACCAGAAGAATCCAATAGCCATATAATTATAGTTTTGGGAGCTTATACCTAAAATGAAATAACTACTTCCTCCATCACCTTAGGGATACTGATGAAGTATTCTCCAATAACTTCATCCCATAAAATTAGGAGACCTGTCTGATGGGAAATATATAAAATCATTGTTGTTAATGTTATACAACTCAACATACTAACCATATAGAGGATAGTTCTATAAGGGAACTAGTAAAACCCAAATAGACCCCAGTACCCAGGTCAGCTCACAGAGCATGATGTTTATATAATTAGGAATATGCCATCATGATTATTATTACCTAGAAAGACTACCAGGTAAATACGATAGAAACTTATGGGTATATGTATTTTCCTACTTAGTCTCATGAATCTCATCATGAAAATATGAATGACAATCAGTAGATTAAAATATCTTATCCTGAAAATAATTCCCATAATCCAATTATGCCTAAAAAGAATGAGGAGATGAAAAACTGTTTTCATTAATATAAATCATTCCACACAAATATGGATTAAATTTACATGCATATGCATATCCATTATAATCAATATAATTCACGTCATTCAAATACAATGAAAAAATATGTGAATAAAAAAATTATTTATTTTTCAAGTAATTCCCACCATGTAAATATAGAAGAAACAAACTATGTCTAGTTGAATATTATGGCAGATGAATACCAATCCCTTTCTTCAAACTTGAAATAAATCAACATGATAATGAAAATACATACTCTGAAACATGATTCCAACTCAATTTTGTTTTAGGAAATAGAATAAAATTATTATGAAATATCATCCACAAATTTTGGGAATACTTATGTTTATGTTTCGATAATTTAGTGGATTAATACTGTTTTTCCCACTAAATATGTTTCTCATCACATTCTATAAATGATTGAGGCTAAAAAATAAATTAATGAACATATTCTACAAACTATCCAAGATGTGATCACAACAACATCAATAAGAAGTATTTGATCCCAATACCACACCTCCCCAAGTGGGGTGACTTGAAGACACAATGTGGTGGTCACTCGGAGGTAATAATGTTACCTTAATCCCATATAGAAGGGTCATTGTAAATATTGATCAATAAATGGACAAAATTGATCAAGGAAAAATACCTGATCCAAATGAGGACAGTGGTCCACATTATTGGCAACTCCAGGGAAGGAATATTTCCCGTACATAATCCCAGAATCATACCATAATATCCCGGCAGCACCAAAATATAAATATGAACATGTACCCATATATAAAGATCACCACATGTAGAATGTACCCAAAATTTTCAAAAAAAGAGTCCCTAGATGAAATAACATGAAATGAAACGTTAAAAGGAACACTACAATCATAATCCTTATCTTTTAGAAGATAGAGTTCTTGATGGCATCAAACACTTGCCTATTATGGATAGTGACTTTGTTGATCTGTTACAAAATTAAGGGGGTGGTAATATCAGTTTCAAGCATCCTCCTCATAATGTTAGGAAAAGTAGCTCTACTGGTCCTCCCTAGAGGATCATGAAATTAATAAAACCTTCTCAGGTACATGTTCATTGATCATGAGATCATATATCTTGATGAGCGTTAATGTATCCCTCCTCAAAAATGGAATATCATAAAATAAAAATGTCCCCCTTACTTTAGTTCTCACTGATGGTCCTCCCAATGGTATACACTATATAAATTATCAATGTAGATAGAAATCGAAATATTATGGAAGTAATTTCTATGATAGAATTAGCTGTAAAGGTCCTCCCAATAGTGACATCCCATTTCAGTAAGAAGGTTCTCCCCTTAAATTACCAAATGAAGGAAATCCCTCATATTTAGAGGCTCTTGATAAGATAGTGATAGATATTCTTAATACCCTATTAAAGAAAAGGAGACATCCATTCTGAACTAGTAGATGGCCTAGGGAAATAATAATCATATGAGCAACCCCCACACCAATAATATAACAATGATACCTCCACTAGTCTCAATTCCTATGAAAAAAAACCATTAATAAGCACTCATGTTGGGATTATAAATAGAGGATAATTTCACAATAGAAAAATTGAATTTTTTACACATGAAAATGATATTTTCCAAGGATGACATATATATCATTCTTTTTACCTTTATCCAATTCACACCTTGACATTCCTAAGGAATTTTCAAAAGTATGCATACAAAACATCTTACTGAATATTTGGACAAATCTCTTCCATAAAAAGGAAATATTAATGCTTTATAATCCATATATAGACCACATATAAATATTCAGAGATATTTATAATCTAATATCTTTGGATGAACACCCATATTTGTGGAGACCATGATCATAGAAGTCATCAATATATTTGGAATCAGCACATCTCAATGTGTGGAATTAGATGCATTGTCTAACTATTGATTCCCCACATAGTGTTCATATATAGGGATTGGGGCACATTGAAATTTTCATTTCTCCATAGGATAAATTTAAAAGACCATATTAAAAATGGAATCCTCTAATTTCATTACTCTAACGAGGCCATTAATTGAAACTACCTATCAGGATATAAAACACACTAAAAAAGAATAAGAAATGAATATGTATCAAAAGTGTTAGGCCATAATTTAGACATCCATATAGAAACACTTGAACCAGGTAACTGGGAACATTCATTAGGCTTCTCGAATAAGGGAAGTTGATCATCAACCATCACTAATGACCTTAAAATTGAACAATTCGCATGTAGAATCATAATTTTTTCTAGCACTTGCTCTGAAAAGGTTAAACAAGATCAGGAGGGAAAAAATAGTAGTGCAAGGCACCTATGTATGTGATTATCCATGGTCTATAGGTTATGGAGAATTTTCATCCCAACATTCCACAATGGAAAATAATCCCATCTTGTGGAAAATAAATGGAATGGGAGAAACCACCTAATGATTGTCTAGGGGGGTTTTTATCACTAACATCCACTAAATTGAATAAGTATTTTCTTATTTAGGGTGGATGGAAAAAAGAATGGACTCGCATTACATCCTGTCTCCCGAACCATTTCTCCAACAAGGGATGTGTAAGAAAATTTCACATAGCGGTTCTCTCTAAGTAAACATTCGCTGTGAATCTTGGAGAGTATTCTAGAATGAATGGGAGATGTACAAATAAAGGATTAAAACAATGCTCCTATAATTTGAAAGAAAATACAATGCGTACAATGAATTATGAATTAGTAAATTATATGGATTTCAACCTAGTGAAAAATAATAGAAATGATGAAAATGATGTGGATAAATTAGAAGATAGATCTATCCAAAATATTTATTCACTAAACTAAAAAAAATTGTCTTTAATTGGAACCATAGAATCACACTAACTTTGGATTCTATATCATTCAATCACATACATCCTCATCAGCGAACCTCATAAAATAATCTAGTTAAATAAAAATATATTTTACCTCGTCCTATTAATGAGGATGATATACATATGCTCGAACAAATATTCAAATGGTTGGTGCATTAAATGAAAAAGTTGAGGCTACTCAATACTAAATTTATATATGATAGTGTTCTTATAAAATATGATCCTCAGGTAGATCCTTGACGTACACTCTTGGAAGATGTACCCTATCAATAGGGATTCATACCTGTGATTGAATCAAGTCCAGGAAATCCACAAAAGTCTGATCTAGGACCATCAGTTTAACTAGAATCGATCAAAAAAGGATATTATGATTTAACTTCATTAATAAGGAAAACATAATGCGATTTGTAATTCCCTTAAATGATGTCCCTAGTCAGATTTTAGTCTAAAATAGTTGAATAACGATAACACCATATACTACTAATTTCTACACCTATACAAGATCCTATTAAACTAACAAATCATCAATGGATTATTGAAACCATGAATTCATTATAAAATCGATTGGAATATATAGAGGATAGTCATGCATTAGTTCATTTAGAACAGATGCCCCACCCAAACTGGGTGAGTGACAACCCACCACCTATAATTATCGAGATCCCAATGATTCTAAAATTCAATGTCTCAAGTGACCCATAATAACATATGACACTCTGTGTATCCAATTGTGATCGAATTATGGGAACACATGAGCAACAAGATGAACTGAAACATAAATTCATAATATGAACATGGTGAGGGCCAGGCATCGAATGAAGCACTATTTTTCCCAGTTAATCGAACACTGGATGAGAGGATCTTCATTGGAAAGTCCTTTTTCAGTTAATCTCAATGCTGAAAAATAATAAAAATAGTGACTTCTTGTATTACAAATTGTCAAAAAAATGTGAGACTCTTAGATTTCATTTTCATATTTAGAGGGTTGACCTAATCCATGAACTGATTACTTCCAAAGCAGGATATTCTCTCTCTTTGCATTTATATCCCTAATGTCAAGCTATTAATGATTCTCATACTAGTTATATATACTGGTGGGTTTTGGGATGTCACATCAATTTCCAAAGAAATTGAAGACTACATAAAACAAAATATGCTTATGTCTATGATGTATCCAAAGGTGTTAAGGAATTGGGTAGGAAACTTAAGGGCTTATTCCATCATACATAAGACATCCTCTGCATGAGAAAAACCTCCAATGCCAATTTTATATCATGAAATTCCCATTAGATATAAACATTAACCAAGATCATTCTAGGAATTTCAATGGGGATTGATGATAAATCAATTTGAGAAGATATGGAATAATGTTTAGTTGTTTTGATATGATCAAGTATGCGGTAATCTTATAGTTGATATGTACAATGATTTTATCCTCCAGCATAAAAATTAGTATCCTGAATAGGTATATCTTCATTAATGGATGGATTATTTCCCACTTCACCTAATACTAGGATACTAATTTGTGAATTCATCATCACAATGACTTCCTTTAGAAGACAGTAGATTCCAGGAAATTAAATTTAGAAAGGCCACTGGAATAAGTGGTGTATATTTTGGCTGGTGCCCCTGAGGATGGATGTAAGTGGAAATAAGTTGTTGTATGAAGGGTACTGAAGGATGATTTAAGGATATATAAAAATACAATCAACTAATCAAAAGGTATTATACAAGAAAAATTAAATAATGTAGTGAAAATTTCTTATTTTGTGAATCTTCTACAAAATCCATCTCAATTCATTGATGTATTTCATTTATCTCTCATGAGGACGTAAATAATAGTCCATCCACATATACTAAACAAAAATGTCACACAATTGGATCAAGATATGTCTTATAAAGAGCAACCTGTTTAAATTATTCATTGATTAGAGAATGTTCTACAAAAAAATTCCACTCACATGGTCATTGATGATATAATTAAGTATAGGTATCCTCATTGTTTTACTCATGTTATTAATTTTGAGGGCCAAATTTATTTTAAGGGGGGTAGAATATAACAACCCAAGTTAGTATATAACTTTTTTAAGAATAAGTTAAATTTTAATTTATGTCATTAAATTAACATAGATAAAAAATCTTTTCACGTGTAATATAAACATGTTTTATGTTACACAAAATATTAACTTGGTGTATGTTACATGCAACACAAATGTTTCTATGAAATGTCATATTATTATTATGAATATTTAGTTGAGATAATTTTAACCTAGACATTAAAAATAGTAATATAAGTTTAATATATGATTTTCAAATTATTTTTATAATTTGATATTCAAAAAACATATTTAAAATGAAAGAAATTATTTTTGGTAAGGTACTAATATGTTCAAAAATACGGTTTTCTCAAATAATCTGACCTTAATTTCCTTTTGTGAAAAACAATAAAATTATGTTTAGAAATATTTATAAATTTAATTTCACACAATAAATCTAATTTTTGAATTTATAATTTAAAAATTATGTTAGGGTGAATCTTTGTGATTTCTCGGAGAAGCATCATTTTTGGATGAATAGTGAAAAATACCGGATTTTAATTTAGATGTTCTTTTTCAGATAATTTATTTTTTAGGTTAAATTATATATCAATTTTGTTTAAAAGTATATTTATGATATATTTCTGTCAATTAATCCATCTTGGGTAATTATAACCAATTTGAATTTGAAATTGGATATAAAAACATAGCATACATTTAACCATTTTTTCTTTAAAACATAACATTGTCAACAGTACTATTTGATTAAATTTAAATTAATTTTTTCCACTAATTTGATTGGAATTTTAAAAAATATATTCATTATTGGGAATCAGTATAATTTATAATGTCTAATACTTTCAACTTATTTTTTGGTAAAAAATATTAGTGAATGTGTCTAAAATTAATTACTAATATTATTGTTATATTATTCATAACTAAGGATTGAAACATAAATGTAAGTCCCAAAATCATTTATATACATGCAAAAAACCATGTTTCTAGAAATTATTCGGTCATTAAACTTTTATTTTTGATTTTATTTTTGGTTTGGTATTACCTCTAATAGGTAAAAACATGGGTACAACAAACTTGTTTCCAAAAATACAAAGTGAGTCCTTTCCCTCACCTACAAAAGCCTATCACCTCTTCATATTATTAGAAAAAATAAAAACAGTCAGGATCGACCATGATCAGCATAATACACTTCCAAAAATCCCTAAAATCTGAATATAATCCTCCTCTTGTGAAAAAATCTATCTTAAGTAACATTTTGGCACAATAAAAATAGTGTTACTCCATTAAGAGGTAATATATTCTCTCATGCTCTTTTCTATTATTTTTCATATCCACCCATTAATGATATTTATAAAATTATTGTATAAAAAATAAATTACACAAAATATAATATCTTTTTGATATTCTATTGTTTCAACCTACATTGGCACACACCACTATCTGAGGGGTAACGAACATATTGTTTAGGTTCATAGAGAACTATAGCCATACTAAATGATGATTGTTCATTTTTACATTACTGAATATCATGGAAAAAATTATTATGGAAATTATATTTATATATGTTATATATTATATTTAGTATTTATTTATGAATCTACAATTCTTTTACATCGCATATCGTTTTTACTTTCCTTTTTGTGTAAATACAATAATTTCGTTTGAGGAAACGCTGAATACAGCCCCCAAAAATCATTCTGATTCATTCACAAAGTATGTGGAATTTATTTCATATAGGATTAGTGAAATTATATGATATATATAATTTTATAATTATACATTATTTATATTATATAAACATATATATTGGTCGTTTTATGGCTTTCTTTCTATTCGATATTAAAATCAGAAACAACATTCTTGCATAAGTACAGCTTACTGTCTCCATGAAAACTATATTCCATTTAGAATTAATATATTATATAATTTATTATAATAAAAATATAATTAATAAAAATTATATTTATTTCATGTTTTACATTCATGAATCATGATATTTGTAGAAGGACCAATGATATAACAAATTAAGACACATGTGAAGAACAAAGAAAATATTATCTAAAGTGAAAGAATAACATAGGATGGTTAAAAAGTATATAATATTAGATCATAAAACCCCATATATGGTATTAGATACAGAAATTTTGTTTTTTTATATTTTTATAATAAATTTATATTTACTATACTGGTGGTTTGAATATGTACAATGAGAGTGAAGACAAAATGTTAGGGGATTTCATCTCACTTTTTATTTCAATGAGATGCATGATTTATTCACTACACATTCCTATTGTATTATGTATGTACTAAATAGGAAAGTATTATGTCCCTATTATATGAAAATTTGTGGTTATTAAAATAACTATTTTATTATCTTTCATTCATGGTGTTTAAGTTTTAAAAGATTCCAAATCAAAAAATGTAGTTTTTCCTTCATTTCCCTTCTTTGAGAATCAGGTTTTGTTATGCACCAAAAATCATTTAAGGTGGATATAATTAAATTTTACATGTTATATCATGAATATTATTATTTTAATATTATTTTATTATTCATGAAATTTACATTTCTTTCATGGAGAGTATGATCCCTAGTGACCACGTGGTATGAATTTTTTGAAACAATCTCATTGATTTTCAATAATGATAATGATTATGCCTCTCTGATGAAATCATATGATCCATCTCTCTAGGAAAATTCTCAATTATATTATGGTATGGTTATTAAAGATATATTCATGACTTACTACTATTATTACACTCTTTAGTACATACTGTTATGTTTTTACGTAAAATATGAATGTCCCACCCTTTGGATTGATATATATTGTATTAAAAAACAATGTTTTATGAAATATTTTCAATAGATTAGTGAATCCCATTTTGTGGGAAAAGGGATTTTTGTTTTTTTACAGATATAAATTCTTATATTATATTTTTTCAAAGTCATTTTAGAGAAAACTGGATTCGAGGATGTTTTGTAAAATAAATATAAATTTCAATATAGAAATGATATTTTCCACATGAAATGTTTTTAAAAGATCATTCAAAATTAAGTTCCATAGTAGATAACATCTATTGGTGTTACTCATGCCTTTATTGTGAAATTATTCAATGTTTCCAATCATATTAATTCATTGAATTAATTAATTATTGATGGCATGACGTTAAAGAAACTCATTCATCTTTCACGGGTAATATTCTTTTCAAACCCGCTTCTTTTCATAGGTCATGTTTATAATGAAATGATTATAAAACCTATCTTTTTCCACATGTTATGATATGATTTCATGTTTATAATACCCATATCATTTCATGGGTTATGATATGATGATTATTGATGTTTTGGAACTTGTATATATGATTTCATTATGTTATGAGTGGGACCTATATCTCCCTCCAAATCATTGGGTAATGATTTTTATTTCATGAAATTGAATAATATTGTCTTGGGATTGAACCTTAACTAATAAGATGGCTAGTGGAGTGAACCATGTCTACCAAGATTGTATGAGGAGTGAACTCTTAAAACCATGATGGCCATGTGAATGAACCATGACTACAAATATGTTATGGGGAGTGAACCCATGCTGACAATATGGTCTTAGATAAAATTGCATGGATACTATATAAATCATATTATATGCCTATGTTTCAATAATAATTCCATAATTCATTCATATGATATGTTTTCCTGGATTATGTTTTTTAATTACTTATGATTAATGACTTATGAACTGAAATAATTTATGTCGTGATACATGTATATGATCTTTGATATGTATGGAATGAACATCTATTTTCATGATCGTGATATCATGCCATTATTATCATAATTATGCATACATATCTCCCTTGCTTACCCATACTGAGAATCTAAGCACACCCCGTTTTATGTTTCTTTTCCCAGGGTACAATGATATGTATTCTGTTTTGTGTGTTTATAAAGTCTTATCATAAAGATAAACCTATTGGAAGATAATGTATCCATATTATGTATCTGTGTTTATGTTTCCATGTTCCCAAATTAATTATATCAGTGTGGCCTTTTTTAATATGTTAATATTATGTTTTAATTATTTCAACAATGTTGTGTAATGATAATGTATGAAAATAATTGGTTTATATAGTTAGACTACAAGGGGTCCTAGAAATATGTATTGCATGATTTTTATTATAATGATACATGTAGTCACCGCCTCATTTTACACTTTGGTATAACCACCAAAAATTCAAAATTCACATATCCTTTATTTTATCACCTTGGATTAATGGAACAATCCTTTTCTACCCCTTGTTTCTCAATCCAAGAATAGAACACAAGGAATTAAGAGTTTCAATAGGCAATTCCCCAAAAGATCAAGGTGTAATAATCCACATTGTGGTCTCCATTTTCCTAGTATAAATGCCTTAAAAGGTACACCATTCATCTTTTCCACATGTTGTAAAACTACATGGTGAATTTCCTTATCGCATGACATTACTTTTTATGGCACCCTAAGTACTATGTGTGGTTTTATTATCATTTTTATGAGATACATAGTGATTCATATACCCTATTCCCATGCCTCATCGATTGGTTAAAAAATCACTCTATCCTTTATAAAAACAATAATTTATATAGCAGACATAACATTTTAGTTCTTCATTCATGGATCTATCAAGAAAATAGAAATGAACACACTTTAAATGAGTCATATATATATATATATAATTTTTCATTCTCTATGGATAACCACTATATGAATTTTTTTTATGTGTCTAGAAACATCCCTTCAATTCATCATTCTTTATTCCCTATGTAATTGGAGATCTTCACATTATTCATCTGGCCATCTAAAATGGATGGTCAGTGTCCTATTAAATTGTTTATTTTACTATGCTTAATATGTTCTAGTTGGCTCTGTATAAGTTCCCCACAAAAAATTCCTATCAAAAAAAATTAAAATTCACCCCCATGAGTGGAAACATTAATCATTTTATGGAATAATGGATTTTCCCCATATCACATCTCCTAATTCATGAAACCCCAGATTCATGGATGGATTCCTCTTTCTCCCTAACATTTGAGTCAGTTAGTAAAAACCTGGCCCAATGAGCCTCGTGTTACTCATTATTTCAATGAAAAATGATTTTAGACGTATGACATAAAACAAAAATAACTCATTCCATCATAGTTTCATGATATTTAACTAAATAAATTATATCCTAGTTTCCTGAAACAATGATTCATGATTTTATGAAATATGTTTTTATTGATTCCTAATATCACAAGATAGATAAAAACCCCTAAATATGTAAACCTAGGTCCTTCTATAGAAATGTTAAATTTCCTCTCACTATGTTAAGGCCACGACTGCATGGGGAAACCTGGAAGAACTATTTATGGAATAATTCTCATATTTAATGGATTTGTAGTGACACGGAGATCTCATATTCTAATACAGAAATAAAAAACTCTATTTCACTCATATATAAGAATTATCTCTACATTGGAGGGTCCATTAATTGTCTCAAATCACTTGTAAACTCATCTTCAAAATAAAATTCCTATCCCCAATGTAATAGTTCAATAGATTCACAAGGAAGCCATTACATAAATACAAATGGTTTCACACGTATTTGGAAAATATACGTAGTGATGATCGAAAATTATATCATGGGACCAATATTTATAAAACAAATCTTTTATATGTATGAGTCAAACCTATATAATGTAATAATTTCTACACATTTCTTTAAAATATTAGATAGGGAAATCTCCGTTAATTATTAGAAACATTCCATTATCGAATGATACTCTATTCTTAATGAATTCCAAATCCCGATAAACATCCCTATCCATCAGGATGGTTGTGATAGTGTCCTTAGGAAACATTTTCTAACAGTGCATAATATTACTTAGTTTGATCTATATAAGTTTCCCACATAATGAATTATTAACCAAAAGTAAATTCATCCAAAGGAGAGATTTTACCTATATATATACGTCCAAAAAAAGCATCCTAGGTCACTAATAATATTTAGAAACCCAAATATTATAACTTATATCATTTACCTTTCATGCTGGAAGATGGTGGAACAGTATTGGAAAAATTACTGTGAAAATGTAAATTTTTTCCCTCATTCAAAGTGATGGGACCAAAATCTATAACACTAAAACATCAATTTTATAAGATGTTAAATGACATCATTCATGTCCATGTTTCATGAAATTAATATGATTTATGAACCATCCAACCTTTACCAAACCCAAATTCATATAGTATTATTTTCTCAATCCTTTCCAATGCTGATATATATCCCATAACATGTTCATGCATCATTCCCTTAACATGTGACACATTGAAATCTTGATAAATCCAAATTTTCACAAATTATGTGGCCATCAAAAATGGTTTGTTAGTTTTCTATAGACACCATTTTTATCTATAATCAGTATGAACTTGTTGTTTCTAACTAAGTCACCATCAAAAAATAGTTCTCTCAACCAATGGAAAATTATTCTACTAGAGATGAATCCCCTATATTTGAATTCCACAACAACATCATGGTGATAAATATTTATATGGTTACTACTAACATATCTAACCACATCATGTCAAGGATTTTGAAATCAAAATACTAGGTTCTAAAAATCCCCTATTTGTGTTTGAATAATGTTGTAACATTTAATTTCAGTAATCCCTATAGGGGATCTCACCTAATAATTCATGCCCAAATATTTTTGATTGAAAACAAAAATTTCATTAGTTTGGATTTCCATTCATTAAACATCCCATGAAAAGAAACATAGTTCCCTCCATGTTGCAAACCCACATATAGAACCAATGTAAAAGTCTATTAACGGATCACTAGACTTATTCTTATAATGGTTTAGAAAAAAATTCATAGATCAAAATACAATTTAAATTCCTAAAAAATTTTAAATTCAAAAACCTCTAAATGATGGACTAAGTAAAATCCATGTTACACCTGCTAAGACTTCCCTATGGTGGGAGTAGGAATTAAATAGGGTTCTATTAAGAGAATAATTAATGTTTTAGGGTTTTATGTGTTAAACTAGACATATTTAAAACATTTTCATTGAGTCCCTCATCACAAAACAAAATTACTCCACATGAGGATCATTTCAACCTAAATATATGTGATGGTTATTGTAAGTGATATCCAGAAGAGAAGGAATTTAAATCATCTAAGAGATTAACATCCAAACAAAATGCATATTAAGATGGATTAACATTGAAAGATAATATAAATGATAAGTATTATATGGGATATAGGGATTTATTTATTTATTAAATGAAAACATATGTGAATCGACATATAATATTCTATCCCAGACTCTACTAGAAAAAGTGAAAAATAACAGAATATCCAAAATAAATATTGGGGTTCTCATCTCTTTTTATATAAAATATTATATACCACCTGGTGCAAGCCGTCAAGGGTCTATTCCAAATTGGTTCTTTTAAAAAAAATCATTATTAGCTATTGGGACCATCTATTTAATGAAAACAACTATTTATACAACATTCTTCATGATTCGTTCAAAATATTCATTTATTTAAACAAATATTCCTTTAACCATGATGGATTTGAATCACATTCTAGTAGCTCCATAGTTTGTGAGACCAATTTTTCATAATAACATTATTATTCAAAAACCATGTGGTGTAGCTCAGTACTAGTATCCCATAAGGAGTATAATTGATTATTCTAAAATTAATCAATGTAAGGTTACATTCACAAGTACTGATATCTTCTCGACTAGTGGGGATATGGTGTATAAGGATATATATTTGTCATTAATCAACTCAACAGATCCTAATCCCAGAAAATGATGATGATGGTTTTCCACCCTATTATCAATTTCCTATAGGGAATCTTTATGATGACATCAAAAACATGGTTCTAGACCCATCTTCGCAAAATCATGTGTTTTATAGCAATGCTAGTATCCTTATTCTAATCACTCACTAACATTGGTATGCAATCCATAAATTCAACAACAACAGGAAAATTTGTTTTAAAAATGAATCATGAGTTGTAAAATATTTCATCTCCACCTACTGGTCATATTTGGGGACTATGATGATATGAAAAACATCAATTTGTTGGGATTGATGGTTCTTCCACTTGGACATGTCTTAGTAGTACATCCAGCATCGCCAATTAAAAAAAATTTATATGCACTACATTCTGTAAGGGAAGAGTTAAATGATGAATCTCTCATGAGAATAATATATAATTAAGAGATAAGTAATTATCCCTTTGATAAGGATGAGGAATGTCTATCACGAACCATGTTGGGAGTGACCATTGGATTATTCACCTTTCCAGTTGACACCCCTAATATCCTATCATAATAATATTTCTTCCAAATTATCGAAAATTCCTGAGACATATTGATGCAAGTTTTCATACAAATGATGGAAATTTTCATGCCACAATATTCTTGCAACATCATCATCCTAGATGGAGAAGGATAACATGGCGATACACCAGAATCTGGGGAAGGGGAAAATAGGCAACCCATTTCATACATCAAAATTCTCATGTTAATTTTTAGTGAGTATATAATTAGTTGATGGTTACTCTATCTTCTTATGCACACAGAATCCCATCTCATACAGGGATGGTATAAGATATTTCCTTCAATATCCCTTCACCATTTTCATGACGTTTTATCTATGTTGATTAATAAGGTATGATGTTATTATACGAATATTCACTCAATAGTTTTATATATAAATAAATTCATTGGGGTTTTAGTTGAATGAAAACAATATAAATAAGTAAATTGAGATATTTGAAATGAAAAAATATTTTTATATGTTAACATTTGTCACCTCGATAGTGTTACTCTACCAAATGAATAAGAAGTAGAATTTCCCACAGAGGTGATGTGTAGACCTAACATCTTGTATATGGGATGATAATTTCTAAATACGATAATGGTTGGGTTAAACTATGTTAACAGGTTTTCCATTCACATATTTGGCCTTCATAAATAGTGTAAAGACCTAGAAAATGACATAAAAATCATATAATGGAACATTCCATCCAATCGGGAACATGGTGAAAAATATGTTGAGTTTAAAATATAGTGATATACATAGATGGGTTTTGTATCCCCACATAGTTTTTTGTCCTATTATAGGAACATCAAAATATAAACCCTTAATACATCATTATTTTTGGGACGTACGAGTCTGGGTATTCCTAACCCTCGGGTTCAGACCACTAGCCAAAATAAATTGATTTATTTAGTAACTAAATTTAATAAGAGACTGAGTATTAAGAGTGTGACCTACTGTTTTCTCTTCCATAGAAATTTAGTCTTTAGATAATGGGTGGACCAATTTTTTATCCTTAAAGGTTTTGTAAATATGTAAATATTATTTATATATATTACCAGCAATAGAGAATTCCCTTTGCTGGTAGACATCCCCTAAGGTGATCCCAAAATCACCATTTGGTAAATAGAATGTTTCGGTTCTAGAAAACCAATGACTAATTAATATCGGAAAAATCATAGTCTCTGAATAAAATACAAACTAATGGGACTATACTACCATGTGTAATCCTATGACATATAATTTCTCCATGAACTCCATGTAGTTCTAGTGTACAGAAAATGCCCAAACCCATTCTTCTGAGAAATATCCTCAAGACAGTAAGTCCCACATGGTGACCCAACCTCTATTCAAATCACCCAAATAGAGGTAGAAAATGGATTGATGATATTTAATAGAGGATTTTAGTGATATTTCATGATTATTTCATGTCTTTGTGTCCACCTAGAACTATTGAAAATAAATAATTTCCGTTGAACATAATTGTAAATTATTTCCCATGTAGAAGAGATGTTCACATTGGCATGATCATGGGACATCTCCAACCAAGTGGATGGTTGATTCTGATCTATAGGTGGAATAATAGAATCATCTTGATAAAAATGTTTATATCGTTTTTTAGATGTAAAATGGGTAATTAAAAATCATTGGTTAAATGAGGTCTTTTCGAATACCCTCATTAGGGATAATGTGGTTTCAAATTTTATCTTCAAAAATATTTCCCACGGTTTTCCTTCTTTGGGTAATAGTTATTGAGGTGGAAAAATGAGCCATTTATCCTTATGATGGGTTATAAAAATTATGTGATATTCAATGGAAAAGGATTAAAAAAATTCATTGAATACCTGGAAAAATCTATCCCACTTCCCACGATGAACATAGGATTGTGAACCAACAATACTCAAAAGTGATTTCTTGGGAGGATTTGGATCATGAAGCGTTGGAAAAATAATACTTAGTATGAAGGCCACTCAATATGTGAAGATTCTGGCCTATATGTGGAGAATAAATTTCATCCATTTTTTGATGAAAGAGACCAGTTTGCAGAAAGGGAATCTATAAAGTAGAAATTCTACATAGAATCAGTTTGATACCAATAGTTCATATATGGATAAATATCACTAAGAAAATAGTTAAGAAAAAATAATTTTGTACCCATTTTTAAAGGAATGGTCCCCCGTGTCTGCTCCCCCTTGGTATTATAAACTGGTTCAAAACTATGTGAATTTATACATTAGAATAGCCACATCAAAATCATGAACAGAACATAATCCAACGGGGGAATTTTTTAGATCCTGAGAATTCCAAATATAGTAAGAAAATAATTAATTGAACTATGAAAAGGGTATAAATAAACCGATAATTATAATTATGTGAAATGTTTCAAAGTGGAAGAAGCCACAATGGAACATTTGGGTCCATGAATTATAAAATTTATATTTGTATCACTACTCTACATGATGTTCTTCTACTTCATGAAGTACCCCACAAATGAAATTGTTCCCATGATTAGATGTTTCTAGTAGAGGACCCAAATGAAACCATGACATTTGTCAGGCCAGATAGTGATTTTTGAATACAATAATGAACTGATCCCATGAAAAAAAATACCCAAGAAGAGAAGATATCATCACTGCCTCTAAATGAAACCAATTAATTCATAGGGTCATATCATGATTTCCGTCCTAGGAAAATGACCACCCCCTTAAAAAAGTCATTTGTGGGTGTAGGTTTCATCCTTTGGCTCCTACATAATGAATCCCCACAGCCTACCAAGGATGACCGACCCTGTTGGTATCTAGTCCCTCCATTATTCTATATAATACAAATATGGGGATCTGAATAAACCAATCCAAAGGTAGGACTGTTTAGAAGGATACCAAAAAAATTAGATCCTCAATGATGATTTGGGAGACATCCAATAATTCATAGAATGTAAAACAACCACAAATCCATGAGGAGTAAAAAAACATCTAGCCATCCAAAATCATAAAACCCCTTTAAAATATTCCATTCCCTGAGATATAAATGGATATCCACATTTTTAACAATCTCACCACATTGAAAAAAAACAATATAGTAGCAACCCTACTGTATGTACAAAAATGATATGTGGTATGAACATAGCCTCATGTATAACATGGAATTCAGATTGAACCTTCCACTAGGTAGTAACACACTACATGGGTAGAACCCAAGTCCATGTTGCACCACACTTCATTGACAATACCCTTACCCACATAACAACATTATATGTGGAGGGAACCTGATCACCCATAAGAACCTATTATGAGAAATCAATACTTTTAGGGTGTTCTAATCCCCGTATCACATAAAACTCAATCATCGCATCATTAGACCACATATTGGCCCTTCTGTGAACTAGTCTAATGGAATCAGGGAAAGGCAACTTCCAAATCCTCTTTACATGTGTAGTTATATTAAATGGTTAGTAAATGTGACTTCTTGAATCTATATACTAGTTGTAAGAGGAGTCACATGTGTAACCTCTTCAACATGGGGGCCATTGGAATTTCCTAAACTATACATTACTAGGGAAATGAGAGTTTATAAAATGGAGGTTCTCACATGAAACTTTCCATACAAGGGATTAAATGAAACCACTAGCCTTTACATTCAATGGGGGATAGTTCTAGTCACTCCATTCTTCTAGAGGGTTAGGCAGGGAATTCCTCCAGGAGTAAGCCCAAAGCATTTCTTGTGGGAGGTGTTACTCATTAACTTATTCGCCATCCTAGAATGTAGCGAAAAGGATCATCAGATGTGACTATCTTATATTTCATTAAAAATCATAGAATGGAACATTCATAGACAACTATCTCTCCATTTGGAATCTTGAATCCATCCACCATTGAAGAAAATTGAATTGTGTGGTCATCAAATCTACTGTATAATAATGATTCTCAAAATGATAATGAATCATGTGGGCATATAGCATAGTGGAGATCATGACATCAACTTGATCACAAACACTACAAGGGACTCCTAAATTGTATATGGCATAATCACACTCAATGGAACTCCTAGAATTGTAATTCCAAACCATATCCACTCAAATGGCCCTACTATTTTTTTAATGTCTAGAAACCATATTCCAAAAACATGGGACACTTATGCGATGTAATCCCTGACCCATACACAATTTCATAAGATTTGATTCCCAAATAACTAGGATATTTATGAATCCTCCAATAGGTCTGAAACCAACACCCAAATTCTTGTAATGTTATCTAGGTCACATTGAATATAGTTTCATATCATCATTGGTGAAAACATAACATCTGGGTTCATCAATCCACCTCATCATAAGTCACACACAAAACATTTAATAGGTTGCTTTCTCCTTTACGTCATTTCTAAATGAGGTTAAACTACTTGGTTTGGTCCTTGTAAAATGATCATAAAATGGAATTTGTATTATTAAGTAGAGCCAAACTACATGGGTATTGATTCATCTCATGAAGATATGTACGAATACTATATTATAGATTATAACCCGATATAAAAAACATCCATCTCTCAAGGTGAAAGAAAACTCTAGAGAGCCTCATCATGCATCCTAAATTATAACCATCCTAATGAACAACAAAAAATAATCACTAATCTATCTATAATTTGGTACCATCAATTGGAAACCTAGAGAATATAAAAATATCACTATAAAAGGAGAACCTCAAATACATACAGATCATTATGAAACTATTGATGTTTGTAATTGATCGGTACCTCATGGTGATCCACATTATACATACATGTTAATGAAAATGGATTTGAAAACATAACTTTAATATATAATAAATTCGTGGAATATGAAATAGTTCCCCTCAAAGCGGTGTGATGTGCCGAAAATATTATACTTTTGACCAATGTGAGTTCTTATGTGTCATTGGCTATGTTCCCCAATGAACACCTAACATTGGAATGTAGGTCCACGAGTTATCATGGATACAAGTGTAATTGGGTTCGTTAGCACTGAAAATACATGTTCGAGGAGTTTAAGATTTTTTTTCCCTAATTTGATAAATTTCATGTAATTCAACCCCATTTAATCAATAATTTGGCACTGAATTTTAGTGTGAAGAATCCGTGTATACTAAAACAAAGGATTATTTAACATTTTTTTAAAAATTAAAAAATCTCTCATTAGAAAAATGACCTGATAGTACCAATGAATTTTTTTATAGAAAGTAAAAAATGGATAAATATGTCTAAGTAAAATCATTTCAGTGTATGTGAATACATTCTTGTAAAAATAATTGAAAAACTTCCACATGGATGAATATTGTTTTTTTCCAAACATTATAACACAATCTTTTTCCTTTAAAACATATTTTATGTATATTGTGTACATAAATTGAGGAAAATGAAAGGAAAAATATATTTTAATTTAGTAAGTAGAGTTTAATAATAAATAAAAGAATTTATAATATATGGATTTTAATGTTTCTTTAATGTGAATTCAAGCATAACTAATCCCGATCAAGATGGGATTGAATGATACATCCATTACCTCATGTATTATATTGATCTATATGTATTGGAACCTCGTCTATAATAAAAAAATAATTATATATATATTAAAAATTAATAATTATATATATTAATAATAATTTTTTTAGTTATCATATAATATCACACATTTATGAATAATTTAATATAAATAAAAAATGGATGATAACTCAATTTTTTTCATGCATTTTTCTGTTCTGAGATCCCAATTATTATACACTGATCCTTGTTCCATAATTTATATAATATTAATAATTATATAAATTTAATATAATATCATTATAAATATTTATATTATTTCCTAAAAATTATACATTTAAAAATATATTACTTCGTTCATGAAAACAATAAGTCATACACATGCATGAATTCTATTTTCTCATTTCGACAGATAGAATGAAAGAATGGAAAATATTATGTCACCATTATAGGTTCATAATTTTATAATATATATAATATATATTAATAAAATATATAATTATTTCCATCCATGGAAATTGGCAATGAAATATGGATGACATCACTTCGTGGAGGTGTCATCCTCAGGTACGCACAAGATACACTACCATTTTACAATGGGTTTGAAGAAGATGGATAATGGTAGATACATTATCATAATGAAAATTTATCTTATTTAAGATACATGGATAATTATTATTGAAAATATATAATTTATTTTAACAGTTTATAAAAGGAAATAATTTTTAAGATGCTCGGTTAAGAGTTATAAATCATTTTTTAGAATCTTATTTTGCATTACACATTTTTTTCATACAAAGAGAGTCATCCTTAAGGACTAAATGAATTGTGATAAGCGGATGGAATTTATGATGATAATATAATTGTGATTTTCAAAGTTGGAAGGTTAAAAATATATTTGTATTATAGTATAATAGGTTCCCTTTTCTATGTATTTGGAGTGGAACTCCTAGAATTACATGAAAGATAATAATATAATAATTCGTTCTTAGGAAAAAATGATTCAAAATTGTTAGTTATTCGGGTATAAGGTATTATGTTCTTTAAATACCATCATATAATACTATTTGGATATTTTATATGGTTTTTAATCGTGTTCAATCACTTTATTCCCAATTCTAAATTCCATAACCCTTATCTTCAGTAAATACTTATTCACTCATAAAGGGTTATAAAGATTCATATGAGGATAAAATGAATTATAAATTCACAAGGAATTATATCATAGACTATGTAAGATATTAATTTTCCTATTTAATAATTTCTATTATCTTTCTATAATTTAAAAAAATATATTATTGTTCATAAAATATCATTTATGTCATTTTAGAAACTATTTCGATAATTTGAGATTGAACACAAAATGAAATAAATGTATTTTTAATACAAACCATCAACACACCTATAATATGTTATATTTTTCTAAAACAATTTGAAAAAAACATCTAAATTATATTACAATTAATAATTTAACAGTCAACTATTATATTTTTCTATTATTTTTATATTTACATTTTGATGATTGGGTGAGAAATTTTAGAAATTATTTCATCCCAATAAATAATACAAAATAATTTAACTGATAAAACAAAATTAATTTTTATTTTGAATAAAAATTTATAACCAAACATAACATCTTTTTATCTTAATGTAAAAAAAATTGTGTTTATTTTTTTGTAATTATTATTTTCATAAATTAATATAAACGTAACAATCAATGAAAAATAGCACTATGTGGATATTTATTTAGGACATGTATGTGCATGGCTGAACTATACACATAAAATAGTATAAATCATAGATTTAGATAATTTTCAAACTATTATATATTTTTTTCCTGTTATACCAATTTTTACATTACTGTAGTGACACATATTTACCAAAGATTGTATTTAAAATGACCAAACGAATAAGTTAAATATATACAAAATTTAGACCTAATAGTTAATAATATTAATCCATTTTTAAATATTATATTTTATAAGTGAAATAATTTATATTAAAAGAAAACTACAAAACAAAAAATGTTCTTATGAAAAATACAGTATTTTGTATTAAAATGTTTTGAAATAAAATAAAAAAATAAAAAAATAAATAAAATTGGAATAAAAATATTATAATTTAACTAATTTTATATAAAACCTTTTTAATCAAACTATATCATTGTTTTTTATTTAAATAAAAATATAATTTTAAATAAAAATCTATATTTTTAATCATTAAAAATAAAATTAATCCTTTTAGAAAAATAAAAAAATCACTATGAGATACTTTTTAAAGGATTATTTCAAAATTATATATCATTTCGTATAATAAATTTTAGAAAATAGATAAATTTACTCTCTCAGAAAAATCTTTAAAATAAATTGAATAAAAATTTAATTTTGAAGAATGTGATGATATTGTCAACAATTTAGTAAATATACATTCACATTATATATTAACAATAAAAAATTGAAATATTTTTGGGGTTAATATCAATAATGATAATTTAAGAACTAAATTTCAATCAAATAATATAGTATAGTTCATTTAGACTCGGGTTGGTGTATATCATAATCCACTAAATAAATAAAAAATTTCTCATGAAATATATCACTAAATATTGGTGAGTGTCATTATATATCATTAAAATTAATTTCACCATTGAAATTTTATTAATTTAAGAAAAAATATGTATTTCACTACTTATTCAGATCATCATGTTCCAATGTTTCTTCCATCAATTTAAGGTTTCTTAAAGATAACATTTACCACATGAGTTGTCTTGTTTCATATCTTCAAAATTTTAGGAATCCAAATGCTTCACCATTGTTTTTCAATTATTTGGTGATAGGGAGGGGGGTTGTTATAATCTATATCTATGATTTCATTCCATTAATGTTTTTAATAGGTTTGATTTTTTTGGGCACACATTTACCCTATAAAAGTCTTATTTTCAAATAAAAGAATGGATAGTGGAATGAGGATGATTTTCAAGAAGTACCAAGCGATAAGATATTATCCTCACTGTATCAATATTTTCAACGGAACTGATAAAAAAGCCTCAAATTTTATTTATTTCAAAATTCCAAGACCATTTTACAATAAAATAATCATTGGAATATCTTATCACTAAATTTGAACTACATTTCCCACCGGAGACTGCCTGAATAACAGTTTCCCTTACTTTGAACTACCCTAATGTGATGTTACTGGGGTCTTACATTATCTGTTATTTCATTAGTTGGATCACATCCTAATAGCATTCCTTATATAGCTAAATCCAATCATATTTTAGTTCCACACATCATTCCAATGAGGTATTCATAGGGATACATCTAAATATTTTTAATGAATGTAATTGTTTTAAGAAAATACCACTAGAGGAAGGTGTTGGTCACAAAAATTGTTTAAATAGAATGATAATGTTTCAAATATATATTATTGTGTTTGAATGGTACTATCAGATTGAACCTCTATATAATGATAATATTAAATACTAAAATTGAACTCCTTATCAAAAACCTATTAATGATATCCAGAACATCAATGTAATCTTCAGATCATAATCATATATAATAGATTTTGATACACTATGTAATATTACCACATCACTAATGTATGACCTAAATAAATGATCAAGAAGGAAATATTAATTGTGGGATATAGATTTAGTTTACATGAAATAGTGATATACTATATCTCAAATAGAAATGTACCCTTTTTAATATTTGGGAATTCATACAAACATACTACATGAAAATGATTCCCATTTCAATTTAAGTTTGTGTAATTATTGTAGCATACCCTTATACTTTGCTATCAAATACAAAATGTTCTTACATAACATTCATCATGGTATATTTTTTACAACCCTGTTCTACAATGTTTTTCAAAATGAAAATTCACTTTTAGAACACTATAAACCATCAATCTTTTAAAATGAATATATAATGATGACCTATAGGCTTTAAAGAAAATTAATATTTTCATTAAATAACTACCAGATCATTTAAAAGATCAAAAACATTATAAAAATACAATCCTATATCGAAAAGATTCCTATTTTGGGTAAAATATGCTAAAAAATACCTCTTAAAAAATAAAACTATTAATTGAGTAATTAATTATTATATATATCATTATTGGTCCTCACACTCTTCTATATATAATTAATTACCTGAGGATATAAACCCAAAAAAAAGTTATCTAAAAGCCTAGTAATGGTTGGTATAGAATTGTGGAAAAAATAACATGAATAAAAGTAAAGGGTGAGAATAATCCAATTATAATTATATAATAATCCCCAGAATACTATGGGAAACATTTTAATATGACACTATATATAGAAAGTGAAAAAAATGAAACAACATGCCTTAGTGGTCAAATACCACACATTGTTATGGACAAATCTGGCATCATGTTTGTGCATATAATATGTGTATAAATCCTAACATTATAATTGTGAAAATAAGATAATACCATGTTATTAAATATTTCATATAATGTTATGACATAAATCACATAACCAAATTAATTAGAGGCAAATATAATTATGGTCCCACTCATCATATCATAAATGCTCTTAATCATACATGTCACTTATAATGTATAAGAATCATAATTATTAAAAAACTCAACAAACAGAATGGGTTTGGTATGTATTTATTAAATCATAACGTCATTAATAATCCTTGGGATTGTAAATGAATATGTGAAATTATACGGTGACAAAATATCCTTATTATTGATTGGATAAGATGCCTTTTAAGAAGATTAAAATATAATGTTTTGGAAATTAATGCCCCATTGAAAAAATATTTTTGTTGAATTTTGTTTGTTATTTTAGCAACATGTATATCCATGTAAGAATATCTAAATGGAATTTTAATTACATAATATAAAATTTCATAAAATTTAGTTGAGGACAGCACAAATAAAATAATTTGGTCTGAGAATCCCCCTCCCTTAAGTCACACATTATTTGGTCACTTTTCTACCTCCCGAACTGTAAATAAATTATTAATAAAACATAGTTCCAGAAAAAAAAATTATATTCCTTTTTCCACTATTAATCAATTATAATTATTGGTTTCACTTTTATTCCATTATTTTTAAAACTTGAATTGTTTCGTTATCTTGATTGTATTAAATTTTCCTAATTTTTTTTAATATTTTCATTACTAGTCATTTATACAAAAAAATTAATTAACACATGAATCATGGAATACATGTAATGACATGTTTATATATTATATACAGGTAATAATTTGAATCAATGAAGGTGTTTATTGGAATTTAATTATTATTGTATTTGAATGTGGTTCTTCGAAAATTGTTATGACCTATTCAAAAGGCCATGAAAAAGAATGAAGGAATTTATTTATGTCATAAATATGATAATAAATGTAGTTTGAAAAAATTAATATAATTTTAACATACATCCTGATTACTTTTATAAATGATTGTTTTGAATGGGGTTGAAAAATTAGAAATAGAATAAAAAAACAAGTGTAAATCAAAACTTACTCCATCCTTGGTGTAACTTCTCTTGTAATAAACTAAAACCACCTTGATCATTGGAGTTGGATTACCATAGAAAATACCTAAGGATTTTAAGGAACTTTACTGGTGGATTTTGTTAAAGGTTATGATTTTTAAAGTGAGGGATGAGTGGTTTTCCAAGGGGAGGGAGTGGGGTTATTTGTACCTAAGTAGATGGGTAGTTTTATAATAAAATATTCATGAAAATCTTATATCCATGTAAAAACAAGTAATAGTGATTTTTTAAAACATAATTCATATATAAATCAATATAATGGGTTTAAAGACCATAAAACACTTTATAATTTAATTTCATGTGTTTATTCAAAATGAAATTGGTAAAGATTGAAATTTTTTCATTTTAAGGGATCACTATTCTACTTTTGATTTCTAAAGTGATTTTTAGGTTTCAAAATTAGGTTTGTTGTATTTTTATGAATAATTTATGAAAATAAATATATAATTGAATAAATTCTTTATCTATTAATTATTATGTCATTTTTTTCATTAATGACATAATTTAAAATATATTGGTGATAAGAAAAAATTTATATTCACTATTCAACATCAAAATTGATTCATTTTAGAAACATGTCGAAAATAAAAAATGGAAAAATTTGATATGATGATTTAAAAGATGATATTATTTTTATCAAAATAATTATTTAACATAGGTAATGTTAATTTTTAATATAATTATTACTCTTTCTAAGAAATATGTTAAAATAAAGTTATTTAAATAGGTTCTTATATTTTATATTGGTTTGTTAATAATGACATTTTTCTCTTCAGAATTTTTATATCTATATATGCATATATTAGTCATGATAAATTTATTTATATAATTTTTTTATATTTTTAGTTAACATTATTATTCCAGTGTTTAGGTTGCTATTCCAAATGGACATCCTAATATTCCCAATGGTTAGGTTACAATCCCAACTTTCACATTACTATTCCAATGCTTACAGTATTCCCTATATATACCATGTAATTAATTCTATCAAAATTCCTTACAATTCATCTCAATGTTATATATGTTCATTTTCTACGATGGTTAATAGTTTACTAGTTTGTAACTTCATTTATGTATTTTTGGTGATGGGGGGTGAAGATCCATGGAGATTTAGGTTATTCATATATTCTCATTTTATCTTATATATTTTTTATATTTTTTTCAATTATAATTTTTTGGCATTTTAATTAGATTAATAGCTGAAAAATTTAATGATATTTATTAATTAGATATATTTTTTGGTTTCATTATATTGTTTACGTGAATAAAAATATATAATAAATAATAACACATTTTTATTCAATAAATAAATATTACAAAAGAACCCTAAGATAATACGTTATTCCCCCTTCTGAAATTTCATCCCTAAAAATCAATTCATATTCATGGTTGATAATACATTAGGGTAGATCTTTTTCATTGTTTCCTCTAGTTCCCACATCACCTTTTCATATGTATGGTTTTTCCACAACACCTTGAATGGTGAGTTGCTTTATTTTTTGGAACTTCATTTCTAAAGATGATGTAATTAATTGGATTCTATTTATAAGAGAGGTCATTCAGAAGTTATGCCACATCCATATTTAGTTAATCAAATGGATCATGTACGTACTTCCTTCAGATAGATACATGGAACACATCATGAACACGAGAAATATTTGGTGTATGTTCTAGCCCATATGCCACTAGTCGAATGCGAGAACGGATTAAAAAGTGGACAATATACTGTTGAATGAGATTTCTCTTCTTTACATGTTATATTAATCACTTCAATGGTGTTATTAAAATGAAAACAATTCTCCCATGTCAAAATCCACTTCCCTTGGATGATATTCATCATACCACATTATCTAAATATTTGTGATTTATTAAGATTATGGATTAATTGTACTATATATATAATCTACATCCCATAATTTCGTGAATGTATCATTAATTATCTAACTTCATCCCAAAATTAATGAGTTCCACATTACTTCCGATATAGAGCATCATATGGATCATTTTCAATACAAGACAGAAGATGATTTTTTTGATAATTAAACTAATGTGATATATTTATCCATTATAGTATTAAATTCCATTTAACAGTTTTATAACATTTCTTCGAGATTTTGATTAGTCCTTTTGGGGTTTCCTTTAGTTTGGGGTGATATTACATGCTAAAATTCAATTCTTTATCCAAACCATGTTGAATAAATCTCTATAGTATAAAGATGAACCTTTTATCATGTTCCAAAATTATAGAAATTACAACCCTAATCATCCTCAAATTTTCATTTTAATATATCATATTATTTTATTCAGGTGATAAATCTTCTAATATGTTGACAATGTGGGATGTCTTGGTGAGTCAATCAATTACAACCCTAATCGCATTGTTTCCATTGGGTGACTTCAAGAGTCTAGTGAAAATGTCCCTGTGAATATTTTCCATTTTTCACACTAGTTAGGAAAATGGGTGCGTCATATCTTTTGAATTATTTATATCTTATAAAACATGGTTAAATATTCTGTTAATTTTTCTGTACATTATGATCTCCTTCTTCACGTTTTCATTAAAAAAATCTCTGGAAGATCAAATTATATCTTGGTGCTTCTATGGTAGATAGAGAAAGATTATATTTGTGAATTATAAAATAGATCATATGTTCTCATCAGAGATATATGAAAACAATGTCTAGATACATATAAATTAAAAAAAATCCTCAACATTGTGGGAATCATTAGGAGTTCATTCCTTTTAATCATTCTCTTTCTTTTGAAGTTCCAAATCATCCTCCTTTTTCTACCATGGTCATCTATTCAATTTCTTGTTGTAAAATAACTTGGGAAAGGTAAGATTAATTCTGTATCATTATTATTTGAAAAAATATTCATCTCATATCTATGATGCCATGGTCTTCCAAAATATGCATCTTAGATAGATTAGTATGTTTTTTCTATGAGAATCAACTACTTTATTCACATTTTCAAGATGATAATGAATAGAGAAATAACAAAATTTTAATATCTCTATCCATATTCAGTAATCATGATCTGCTTAATCATTATGAATTTATAAATTACTCTATTTTTGTCTATAAAAGTAACACCTTTCACCATAGTGGTAGTTCACAAAAATAAAAAACATGAAAATCATAGCTTCTAACTTATGATCGTGTTTAAGGTGGTTCATATCAATGATATTGAACTATCATGACATATTGGCTATCAGAGTATCATTATTGATGAGTTTGTAACCCAATAATTTATTTGAATAATAACTATATATCAAAAAAACCTTTTCCATTTTTTTGTAGTGTGAGTAAATGTGTTGTGATTATCCTCTTCTTAAGATCCTTAAATATTTCCTCATAGTATTATATCGAGAAATATATTACCCCCTTCTTTGTTAACATAGTTATATGGCTATAAAATCACGATAAATTACTCAAAAAGATTGATTGTACCCATATAATCCATGAAAATTATGAATTTATAAGATAATAATGGTCTTGATCCATTGCTCAATTACCTTTTCTTGTTTACTTTCCATATAAATTAAAAAACATTTAATCCAATTACCATTGAAAATGACTTGACTCGTCCCAAAGTAAGAATTAATAATTCAAGATTATATTTTCTTATTATTAAATTTATTTATAAAAATAATTAGATATTATTAATGTCCATCATTACACTTTTATGAGATATGAATATCACCAATAAATAATAATTCTTTTTTTGAAATAGTCCTTAATGAATCTATTCATAAAATACCAGATTATTTAATGGGAATTATTAATATATAGAGAATAACTATGAACTCAATGTGTCCATACATTATAAGGAAGGATATACTATTAATATTTTCCCTCTTTTCCATTAGTTGATGATATCTATAATGAAGATCATCCTTTGAAAAAAATATTTTCCATAATGATGATCAAAAAACTCATCGAACGTTGGTGGATGATACATGTCCTTTATGGCGATCTTATTGAGATTGAAATAATCAATTCAAAACCACATTGATCTATTCTTCACCATTAGAAAGATCATAGGTTCCATATAATGTTATGCACATGGTTGTATGAACCATTATTTTAAGTGCTCTTGCACCTACATCATTAACCATTTCAGTTTGATTAGGTATATTCTATAAGTGTATTTGGATATAGGAGTGGTGCTAGGTAAAAGTTCATTTTTGAACTCTACCTCATGATCTAAGGGGTGCTTTGGAATCTCATTAATAAATTCATCACTATGTTCACTTAGAATTTTAATTTCCTCAGGTTTGGTACATTTCTTACAATTAACTCTTTATGAAAGGTATGTTAATTCATAGGGTCTCATCACCCATACAATTTAGGGATTTCCCAATAGAGATATTTCATAATACTTTAATTTTTACAGTTTCATGGGGTAATTAATAATAATGAATGATATTACTTTTTTATTAACAATTGATGTGTCCTCTATATAATAATATTGAATCTATGCAAAGTAGAGTGCTAATTTCAACCAAAGAAAGGATTATGAGATTCATAGGAAGATATTTCCATATACTCTTATAGGATAATAATTAAACACATTGGGTGCATTGATCACACCAACCGTTTTTTATTGATATATCTACAACAATGTATATGGGTTATGTTCAAATAATTTTGTAGAACTTGAAGGACATAATGTAATGTGTATTAAAAAAATAAAATGAAACACTTCCAATTATTTAATGAGCAGGAAGTTTTCCATGTATGACATAACATTCATACACCCCCTCAATAGTGGTTAAGGTATAATATTTCCCCTTGTCTTTAGGTTTTGGTTGTACCTAATACTAATTACTCTCATGGACCAATGGTTGAGTGAACTTTATTACATAGTTCCCATTCTTCCTTTTTTGAATAAATGAACCATGGGTGGGGATTTCATTTCCTCAATCACATTTTACATATCCATACTGTCTATTTGAAATTGATGAGCATAGTGATCATATTTCATAAAATTATAACACTTCTATATCCACAAGAAGTAGTTTCCATGATTCTTCATCAATAAATTTTTTAAATATGTTTGGATGAGACTTCTATCCACCTTTGTCATTAGATCTTACAATATGGATCTCCATCATTCAATTCTTATCTCCATATCCATGATATAATTATCAAAACTCCACATGTATATTTATAGTACCTCAAAAAGATTTTTCATAATTTTTATATACTAGAATAACTAAGTCCATTCAAATTTTTGGATTTAATCCTCTAATAAATATCAATTTCTCTATCATTGTTGATAACATGACATGAGATATATCTTGAAATAATTGTAAAATATTCCTCATTTGATGTGAAATATTCTATGTTATTTTTTATAATCATTAGTAACTATGTCCACCATTGTTCTAGGTTATTGATGGAAATAAATTTTAAGAAATAATTTTATAATGTCACCCCATTCTATTTTATCATTCAAAAAAATATTCTTTATCAGTTCCAAAAATTGATCAACCACTATAACTAAACAACAGAGGGAAATGTAACCTTCTCTTCGACCTCAGAATAATTTCTATTAGAAAATATATTCTCTATTGAGTTAACCCATTATTGTAAAATAACCGGTTCAGAAGATACACTAAACATTGTTTTTCAATTCTAAGTAATGGATTCAATAGATAGTTCATATTTATTAAGTGAAGAATGTCATTCCACATTGTTTATGTTATTTCTCATAACCAGAGACGACAAGGTAAGAATATACCCAATGATTTGGACCCAAAATTTCATTTAATTGGGTGTGTAATTTGGTATATAATTTCATATACCCCACATTGTATGTTGGATTTATTTCACATGGTTCCCACCATTTTCTAAAACCTAAATGTTTTAACAGAATTCAATAAATAATGAATGAATAAATTATTCTTCACTGAAATTAATTATAAAATATTGTCTTCAGGATCTATTGGATTATCATTTTCCATAAATAATACTTATACGATAATGTGTTTAATTATTGTTATAAAATTAAAAATGAATAACTAATTTTAATATATATCCATTATAATATTTTCAAATAGAGTTTTTGATTAACTAATGTATATCTCTCCAGAGTGTCAAACCATGTGTGCCACAAATTCCTTTTTAGTTCACTTTTTCTAAATCAAATATATCATAATAGGGATTTTTTGGGGTTGTTAACCCAAGATATATATCTTCCAGATCACCATACACTTGTAGTATCAGGAATGTGAGTTCAATTCTTAGAAACCACACACTCTTATTCTTTACTAGAATAATGGAATTTGGGCAATAAAAAGACATATCATTATTATTTTCCCATAAGGTTCTCTAATAATAATTCTCATATTATTTAAACAGTGATTTTATACCATATATAGAGACATCGCATTTTAATTACATAACTATAAAACAATTATTGATAACAAACATAATAGAGATACAATCATGGATCCAAATGATTTGTTTCATGGGTAAATTAGTATCAAATATCACTATTGAATAATAAAAACTTTTAACATTATTTAATTCCTTTTTTGTATCTTATTAGTGGACCTCGTGTTCACTTTTGTATAAGTAATCACCTTATGATATACATCAATAAATCGGTGATCAAAACCCAGGTATGGGGGGTATAAGATTGGGGGAATAAAGGGAATGAATCAAAATTCCATGGGTGATTATCATCGTATCATAAGCATATGATCACCATCACAATCATGAGGGAATATTTGAAAATTGCATGGAATGTAGCATATGAATAAAATGGGACAACATGTCTTAGTAGCCAAATACCACACATTATTTTGAACAAATATTGAATCACGATCACATATAACAAATGTGCATAAATCATAACATCATCACTGTGAAAAATATAGAATCATATTAAAAAATATTTCACATTATCTAAAGAGAAGCATCACATTATCCATTGAATTGGATGTATAATTAATTCTATGAAAACAGATCATATCATAAATTATTATAATCAGTAATTACACATAGAATATATAAAAATTAATGTTATTAAATAAATATAAAGAAGGTTTTGGGTTTAATAATTATTTAAGAATGATTACATTCATTAATATATATTTGGGTTCCAAATTTAATAATATACATCATACAAAGATATAAAACATTATTATTCTATAGTGTAGATGAATAATTTCTAGAAGAGTAAAATATGATGTTTAGGATATTGAAATCATTTGAAAAATGGATTTTCATAGAAAATATTTGGACATGGAAGGGACATATACATCCATTCAAGATAAAAAATCTGGAACACATGATATTAGCCTTCATACTATGGGAGAGAGGATAAACTGAATAAAGGAATCAGTTTTTACATCATGTTCTTCATTATTTTTCAAAAATTACTATGTCATTAATAATAAACATAAGATTATTAAAACATTGTTCAAGAAGTGAATTATGTTAATTTTCTCCATTCTTTATCATTTGTATAATTTACTCTAGAATAAATGAATAAATTCAATTACATATTTATGTATTATATGTAAATCATACTATCCATACGTGAAGGTTTTTATAAGCATAAACTTGTCAATGTCTCTATTTTTGGTTAAAATATCATTGAAAAGACAATTTTGATTGATTGTGAAATATAATTTTAAAATTTATATATTTCATAAATATTATTCTAATATTTGGTTAAAATACGTTATACAATATTATCATAGTTAATAATCAGTTTTATAAAAAAATTATAGTGAAAAAATAAGACAAATAGTTGAAGAAAAAACACAAATGTGTTGGTCAAAATAAGCATTTTCATCAAAGTAGCATCAACTGTATGACATTAATACTCCCATGATATTGGGAGTTAGATTTCTCCAAAACGTACCTAAGGATTGGTTGGGACATTACCGTATGTATGTTGGTTGATTTATGGATATTTCAAATGATGTATGAGTGGTTTCCCACCGAAAGGATGTGGGGAAATATAAAAAAGAGGGAAAGTGTATTTTTGAAAAAACTATCCTCTACAAAATACTATATCATAGGTAAATAATGAAATAATAAATTTCTGAAAATATAAATCATATATAAATATTATATAATATTTCTTAGTAAATTAAAATTATTATAATATAAATTCAATATTTTATTAAAAATTAATGATGAAAATGAAGAAAAAATTTCATTTAAAGTTACCATTTTAACTTTAGGTTTTGGAAAGATTAGTTTAGGATTGGAAATTAAGTTTTTTTTATTTTAATGACACATTTAGGAAAATAAATATATCAAGACCCAAAAAATTATCTAAAAATAATTTCATCATTATTACTTCATGAATGATTTAATTTTAGACATATAAATTTTGAGAAAAAATATATTTCTATTATTCTCCAGAAAATTTAATTATTTCAGAAAATTTAAAAAAAATAACGATTGGAAATTAAAAAACAATTCAATTTTTTAAATTATATTAATTTTACCAATATAAATTTCAAAAGTTCTAATTTAATGTTTTACTGTAAACAATTATTATTTTATGAAATATATTAAAATACAGTTTGTTGAAAATGTGATTGTACATTTTTTGAGTTTTTAAATCATGATATTTATTTTTTGGAATTATAATATATAAATATATATATAAATTAATTTTTCTATATATTGTTTTTATAAATATTTGCTATTTTTAGGTAAATTTAAAATTCTAACAGTCTGTTTACTATTCCCAATGATCATGTGACTATTCTCAATGGCCTCTATAATATTCCAATGTTCTCATTGCTATTCCAATGGTCACATTAACTCATATTTTTACAACATCAATATTTAGCATGATATTCACTACATTAACACCCAAGGATATACATTTTCACTTTATTTGTTATTAAATTGATTATTAAATTTTTACATCATTTCTATATTGTTGGCATCGAGGTCGATCATCCAAATAGATTAGGGTGATCCATATTATTGGCATCGAGTTTGATGATCCAAATAGATTAGGGTGATCCATATTTTCTCATTTTTGAATTTATATATTATATTTTTTAGTGAAATTATAAATTTTAGTACTTTAATTAGATTCAAGATGTCTAATATAATTATAATTATAAATGAAATAATGTGTTCTTGGTTTCTCAATATTTTTTATGTGTAAAGTATAATAGAATATAATACAACATGCTTTTATTAATGAAATGAAAATACTAATAATCATTCAATCATTTCAGTAATTATCTAATAACTCATTTTTTAAATATGATCTTGATAGAACACATTTGTTTTTTCTAAACCTTTTCATTCCATAGAATTCACATTTCAAAGTTGAAACATTTCCCCCCTTATTTTACTGTTCGACATACTTATTTCATGCCAAATTAATCCTCAATTTTATGGATGGTTAAATACTCATATGATAAACATTGGATCTACACTCATTCCTCATGTCTTCAGGGTCTAAATTCTGAAAATCCATATGTATTGGATAAATTTCAATCATCATCATGTTTAATGTACAATGGTATTTCAAACATGGAGCATCATCCACCTTGTTCAAATTTCCATAATGGTAATATATTAAGAAGTAAAAAATTGTTAATTGACTCAAACAAGCTTCTGTGAAATATATTCAAATCTTTTTGAGTGAATATATACTTTGCTTCTACGAATAATATTCAAATCTTTTTGAGTGAATATATACTCTATAATTTTATCACTAGTATGTATTTCACAATATTCACCATAAAGTCCATTCCTATATAATTTAAATGATAAAATTATTACTACAAGTTCCAAAACATGATTGGGGTAATTTGTATCATGTTTTTTAATTACAATTATGTATACATTATATCCATATGATTTTGAATGAATAATCATAAAAAACACAATCAATTCATCAATAAAGGAATGAAACCCTTCCCTACATTATGGTAATGTGAGAAACTTTACATTAACCAATGTTATCTTTTACTCTTTGAAATTTCTAAACCATTATTCTACCCACCAGAATGTAAATCCCATTCGAGGAAACTGGTTTGTAGATTACATATTATTGAAAAATAACTCATGAACCATAATTATTTTATAGTAAATATAATAATTTTACAGATCCCAACAACAATTGGAGGTATAATTGATTTCATAAATAATTACCTCAGTGAAGGACTGCATATATATCATCACTTCTAGTTGTATATCACAATAATGAATTTTGATATAACCAAAATTTTCTCTTTTTAAATTTATCATACAAATTCTCTTTCTTCAACGTATTCAGAAAATTTCTCAATTGTTCTATATTTCCTTACTTTCCCATTGAATATATATGAATATCATCTATAATGTCTATAAAAATAAGCAAGGTAATATTTTAAGACCCTATTCATTAAATCCATGATCAAGTGAGAAGAATTAAAAAAGTTTTAGTTGTATTAATTCAAATTCATGATATTTTTTCCTCATACATATATTCATCATAGAAATATCCCCATACATGAATCTTAATTGATGATTTGCAGAATGAAGATAAATCTTGGAAAATCATTTATATCGACATAATTTATCAACAAGATCATATATATGGGGTGGAAGATACATTTTTTTGATATTTATATTATTATTTTTCCAATAATCAATTAAAAAATGCATTTACCCATCATTCTATATAATAAAAAATATTCACCATATAGGGATGAAGTATGGTGTAAGAATGGCTTATTATTATTCTCTTAGAGTAACTTATTCAATTACTACAATATAATTTGTTTCATTACTTAAAGATTATTTGAAATGAGTGTAGAGCTAGGTATGAGTCCTCATCAATACTCAACATCATGAATCATAGGAAGACATGGAAAAACATGCAGAAATAAATCCTCAAAATACATAATAATAGGTATATCCTCAATGTTTATATTCTTCACGAACATCTATGATTGAAACCCTTTATATATAGTAATTATGACCAAAACTATAGAAGTAATTTTCATTGGAATTTTATTTCCATCCTTGCACTACTAAATTATCATAACATTATTTAGAATATGAAATATAACATGCCATCATATGAAATTGATACGTGCTTCTAATAAAAAATTCCAATCCATTCCCAGAATCAAAATCATATTCATCTTAAGGAAGGATCAAAATAATTATAATACTTTCATTCCCAAAAACATCCATTGGAGGAGATCTATATACATTGGAGGAGAGCATCATACCTTTTTGAGTTTTGACAGAAAACCAAATATATAATTATTATGATGGTAATTCGATATAGTTTGAAATTTCCATGGATATATAATAGTGGATAGATATAGAATCAAATAATACATTATAAATTCAAGAGTGGATGATATAATTTATATTATACAAGTAATTATCATATCCAACTCTAGTTGTCATGATCACAGACCATTTCTATTTGTCATTTGTTTTATTATATTTTAGAGGTCGATGGTCATCATGTATCATTAGATTCATGTAATAGTTTATATAATTTCTATACTACATAAATTAGAAATATTAGAGTTATGTTTTAATAACATTTTTTTTATTATTTTCCTCTATTAAATTAATTGGTCTACTTATTTTCTTTCATCATTCACATGTCAATGACCAACCGTTCTAAATTTAAATCACCTCCTTGTTCAATTCAAAAAATTATTTTCATTTTTCATCCTGAGTTTCTGAAAAATAAATGATTGTAATTTCATTCAACCATGTTATTTATTTAAGATTTAATTGTAATATAACATAATTTACCTCTTAAAACCTTCGGAGTAATGGGAATAACTATTACCTATTTTTATATCGATAGCACGTTGAATGATTTCATTGTACCTAATAAAGGATCTTATAGTTATATAATTTCTAAAAAACTAGTTTAAATCCACAAATATATAGATCAGTTTCCTTTTTGGGGGTGATGATTAAACTAGAATCACACCATCCAATTAATGTAAAATTTTCCACATATATAGGAATATATTCATCATTATTAGGCTTTAGAATAATTAATTTTTAGCTATCATTATTATAAATTCCCAATATATTCGTACATGAAAATCTCAAGACTTTTTTGAAATACCCATCACTTGACACAAATAAACACCGAATGATTGTATTAGTTTTGTGTATTTAGAAACACGGAACAAAAATATATAGTTTGGTTGAAGATCATCAATTTTTAACAGAATGATCATTATATATAGTAATAATAATTAAAACCATCCCTTATAAAATGGGAATAGGAAATATACGATAAGGGTGAGATCATATTTTTAATAAGGGTAAAAATGATGATATATAAGCATAATAAGAACACCAGGGTATGAAAACATGTTCATAACATGTGTAGGTCATACCATACTTTTCAAAAGATCATATGCATGAATCATGGAATGAATATTTATAGTTCTTAAGACATGAATGATAATAAAATAAAAAAATTCCATGAAATAGTAACATAGGAATAAGAACTAGAATTTTGGATGACACGTAAAAATATAAATATGATTTTCCTTTGTAGTCATGGAATTGATTCCAATTCCATTTTTGTACTATTGGTTCACTCTGATTCCATATTGGTACTCATGGTTCTCTCACATAACCATCTTGGTAGTCATGGTTTACTCCCATAACGATATAGGTAGTCATGGTTCACTCTAATAACTATCTTGGAGGAAAAGGTCATTTATTTCCATCATAATATATTTAAATGTTTACCCAATTCATTTTTTGGAGATATAGATCCCACTCATATGATATTGAAATCATACAGAAGTTTTCTACATGTACATAAATCATTAATAACATAATAACCCACATATAAGAAATGTATCTCATAAATATTTACAATAATAAACCCAAATCATTCTTATAAAGAATATGATTGGTATCATTGAACAATATATTCGATAAAAATAAGTTATATTATATATTATTCATTTAGATGTAACATAATTTTCAAAGATCATTTGAAACAATTTCTTGAGGAAAATTTCATTTATTTTTTGAAAAAATTATATTTTAAAAAAATTCCATAAAATTTTAATGAAAAAAAATTTCATTGAAAATATCCTCATATGGTTATATGGGATTATTCAAGGTAATAAGGATTCATGAAAGCGTAAAAATATATTCATGGTGTATAAATTTATGAACACTCTTCTAGTTCTTATACAAGAAAGTTAATTTTATGGAAAATGATGAATATTTAATTTCCAACCATTCAATAAGAAATCATACATGGGGAATATGACACAAAACAATTGAAGAATAATAATAAAAATATTATAGAATTTATTTTTGAAAAATATGCAATTTGATGATAAATATACCCTAGTAAACACATATATAAAAAAACTCTCATAATGTAACAAGATTTTGAAATTAACCCTTATTAATTGAAAAATTATTTTTATCAAATAAAATATTTTATTAAATATTTTTCATGAAATTTATCTTAATAGAAAATTTAAAAATATTTTCCATGGAAAATTATCATCATTCATTTCAACGTGTCCCAATAACCATTGAAACATTTGAACCATAATGCACATTACATAATAACTTTAAAATAAGAATAAAATATCATTAAAATAAGGATATTCCTTATATTACATGTGAAATGTATGTATATACACCTTTTATAAGGGCACGGTTCATAAAAAAACATGTGTCTCAAAGATATTAATTTATAAAAAAGTTACATTTATCATTTGGGGACATATGAAATGTAAACCCCCATGAAATAGACATCATAAAATGGATATATAAATACCCATAAATTATATTATAAAATTATTATAATACATTCATTGTATGTATTTACACCACACAAAAGAACTGAGTCGAGAATAAGGCATATATCTCATGAAAATAAAATGATAGAAGATATTCCCTTACCTCACATTCGACCTCCTTTAAATATGTTAAAACCCCATATATTATTTTATAATTATGGTTATCCACTCATTCTATAACATTATTACTATTTATAATACCATATATTATGATTCAGTTACATCTTATGACACATTTATTAAAATTATTTCATTAATTTAATGGTTTTTTGTGTTTTTGTTTCATACATTCATTATCAATTCATTTGTGTAAAACTGTTGATGATATTAGATTTAAACTCTAGAGGAGGAATTAAATATTATTATTTTAATTAAAAAATTAGAAATGGACACATATATTATTTTTATTTCATACTTGAGGATAATTCATTATATAAAACATTAATGATAAATGTTTAGTTTATTTTTGATAGTTTTTTCAAACATAATTAAATAATTACATTTTATTTAATATTATGAGGAATATTTGTTAAATGATTTTAAATAGTTCATAATATACATATTTAAATATTATTTATCTAGATAAATATTTTTAATAGTATACATAGTTTTGGTAATGAGAAAAGTACAAAAACGTTAATCACATAGGTGATTACCCTATATAACTTGGACAATAGTTTCGTATAATTCAATAAATGAGAAGAGAAATTAAATAGATATGAGATATTTGATTAGGAAATAAAACCATATTATATGCATTATTGAAGATTGTCCTGCCCTTTCTTGATGTTGGAGGTGGGGAAAATTATAAAATTGAAAGAAATTAAGAGAAGTACTTCGAGAAAATTACCTCAATAATATCACCTCATTAAGAAACCCTTGATGTCATAGGATTCAGTCATTTTGTAAAAAAAGAAACATTTGGACGTCGGTAGGCTGATTTGGAGTCGTTTTAGAATAAATTTATGGATCTACTTGGTTTTTTTGTGTTAAAATGGGGTAGTGAGGGGTGGTATTTATAATTTACGAGAGGTTTGTTTATATGAATAAATAATGAATATTTTATATATTAAGTAAAACATTTTGAGGTGACATTAAATTCAATATCTATGGATAGAAATTAATATTTTCGAGGATAGAATGGATCGATCCACAAATAAAACTAAATTTAAATGTTTAATTTTTTAGTTACCTTATATATTTACCAATTTTATCTTCAATCTATTTCCTTTTTTACCAATACCATGGTAAATAGTTTTTTTACAATGGTAACATTTTTTTTCATAAAAATGAAAAAAAAATTTAAAACATAATTTAGAAAATTTTATTCTAAATTTTGAATACATTTTATCTAATACAATTAAAATAATACAAAAATATATATATTAAATTAAACTTTTAGACAAAATGAAAAGAGTAGGGTATTAAAGTGAAAAGTTAAAAAGTTCACAAACTTGTTATATTTAATTATAATCGTAAAATATATTTCAACGAAATAAATTGGGTTTATTGATATTTTTTTTTCTAATTATATTGTATTACAAAATCAAAAAATAATATATATACATAAATAATGTAGATAAAAATATGATTTTGAATTAAAATACCATATTTTTTACTATTCATCAGAAATTGATGTCTCTCAAAAAAATACCAAAAATTCATCCCAAGTAAATTTTTATTTCCCATATTCAAATAGGAATTTTATTTTTTTATTAAAAAATTATAATTGTTTAAAAATGTATATTTTTAATGGGTTATCCATTAAATTGATGTAAATTTTCCCTTTTGAAAAATAAATGATTACATGTAGAAGTTTGAGTTGGTTGTATTCTTAGACAAATAAAATCTACTAGTTGAATATCAAAAATATTTTATTGAATATGGGACATATATATTTCATAAATAATTGTAACCATTTGTATTTAATTTAATTTAATATGACATAAATTCATTGGGAAAATAATAAAAATATTTTCTTTATAATCAATTGGTATATATTTTCATTTATAATTAATATATAACCAGTAATATTATATTATAAACCTTATATTTTTATAATTTAGTTAATATTTTTAATATCAACTACATTGATAGCATGTTCAAATCGTACTAAATTATATAATAATATTTTAATAATATAATATTGTTTCGTAATTTTTGATCTTTTGTGTAATGTAGGCTACCAAAGGAAATCAATCTAATGCATAACAAAACAAAATCATAGTGTTGTGTATACCAAAACCCTATCTTGGTGTTGTGTATAACAGAAGCTAGAAATTATGGTTTTTGAATAACAAAATCCTTATTCGGTTTTGTGTGAAATGAAAATTATCAAAAATTCTACACTAATTCGAACGAAATATTTCACAAAATATCAAGGTGTAACATTATAACCCCATTAAGATGGATTTTACCTAAAACATTATTATGAGTTATCAAATGCTTAAAAAATCACGGTTCTATTCATAGAAACTCACATCATAAAAATGAAAACAAAAACATTCTTTTTTAAAATGAAAATTGGGAAAATAATAATTATCAAAAGTAATTCATTAATTGGATTCTACATACTAGAACATAAATAAGGATTTGGGATTGGGGGAAAAGATAAATATAATAATAGATTTTGAAAAATATAAATGATCACCAGAAAGTTGGGTGATTTATATGATGTTTAACAATTACAAACATGTAAAAAATGAATCATAACATATATTATAGATATTACCAATAATGATTATAACATTATAACTGATTACAACATGATCCATTTTCCAAAGGTTTATGGATTTTCATGAGATGCTGTAATTAATATATTTCATCCCAATATCATATTCTTTTTGTTCCCTGACCAATTTACACCTCAATACATTCTAAAAAAATTTGAATTATTCATTCCAGATTAACTAACAGATCATGAGATCCATTATAAAAAATTCCTATATGTCCTCAGTAAACATCATCATAGTATTGTTAGAATATCCTCTCTAATATGAATAAATCCTAATATGGTGGGATAATATTATAATTCCATAAAAATTAACTTAATAATTCTATAAATGGTTAACCATATAACTCTTCTAAAATATTAAAATAAAAAACATTAGAAATAATTTAACAAATTAGTTTAACATTCACCTCTATTAAATCATAAAGTAAATCATGGTTTTCACATTATCAAAATGTAAATACTATTATCATATATTATCTTGAAACAAATATTTATCCTTAATTACTATGCATACATATTGAAAACTTTCATGTTTCCAAATGCAAAATTTTATTGGATATGTTTCATAAGTCTAAAAAGATGTATACTTTTTCCATGGTAGTAAAATCCTTTTATCTAAAAATATACTATTTTTTCCAAAGAATTTATAATCATACAATATATCTTTATTTAAAAACCACCATCTTAAGATACATATTATGTGTTATCTATCAATTAATCATATTTTGTCTAAATATATCACCTTACCATTAAATCACATTTTTGTGTCTTTATAATGATTCAACAATTCCTTTTCAATCCATTGTGAAAAACATATAATGAATAAAATTATATATTTAATGGTTTGTATATCATAATCATTGAATTCCCAAACATATACAGCTCAATAATCCATCATTATTCTTATACCATTACATGGAATACATCATCTTATTCTTTAATAAAATATTAAATATGAATTATGTATTTATGTATTTATGTTTTGTATCATTAATTAGACCATGCTTCTAAGGATTAATGAAAACAATAATACTAGAACATATCATACCATTCACATGTTGTTTTCATAATCTTTCTCTGTAGCACTATAACTAATACGGATAACATATTCATGATTATCATCATGATAATTATAGTTATGAAATCAATATTAATAATTCCCAATCGTTATACATTGGAAACATTCAATGTTAACACTATTCAATTTAGCTCATACCATTGACTAAGATAATAAAAAAAGTTTTATTAATAGTTATCATAGTTGAATGTTACATTAGATAGGGAAATTACTTATAATATATCAATATATGACACCTTTGGTTTAATCCATGGTTATTCATGATCCTTACAAAAGTTCTATTATTTTAACATAGTGTTAGAGTTATCAATATATACATCCCTGGAAATATCCATAGAAATATCACAATGGATCGTAGTATATTTTTCATCTTTGTTTCAAATGGTTGGATAACTCATCAATGTAATACCAACTAGAGTGACCCAATATTTTCATATATGTAAATTACATCACTATTTTAAAATACCTAGTACATTATCTAAATAAATTCCCAAATACCGCATTATTTAAGATCATTTTGAAACATGGAACTCAATCATCTATTCTAGTGCAAGTTATTTAATGTATCCCACAATGAACATTCCCGTTAGTAATATTACATTAAACCATTCCTTATAACATTGAGAAATGAAGCCTATGAAAAGGGGGATCTTAGATGTTCAGTAATGGTAAACATAGGAGATATGAGAGCATAAAAATGGAATAATGGTATAGAAATATGATCATAACATTTGAAGATCATACCAAATATTTCACCAGATCATATGCATGAATCATGGAATAAAAATCTATTGTTAACACGAAATTAATCTTAATTGAATACATAACAAAATTCAATAAATATTAACATATGAATAAGATATCGAATTTTTGGAGATACATATGCATAATAAGACAATTTTTATAGTAGTGTAGGTATCACTAACAAATACATCATATTATTATGGGTTCACTCCTATACAATGTATGTTGTCATGGTTCACTCCCATTACAATCCTAGTCAACAAGGAACTTTATGAATATCTTATGAGATAAAAATATTTACATATTACATTATATGGATATATAGATCCGGCCCATCCCAAAATGAAATCACACATATGAATTCCAAAAGAAGATAAATAATTCATCATATAATAACCCATAGGAAAGAAATGGGTTTCATAAATATCATTTCATTATTGATATAAATCATTTTTTTAATAATAATAATGGTATAATTGAAGCATATACCTAGTAAAACATAATTAATAACAAATAATATTACCTGAAACAGAAAATAATTTTGAGAAATCACATGAAAATAATTATAGAGGAAGATTAAATTTCTTTGAAAATATTTTTCTATATGAAATTCTGTGAAATTTTAAAAAAACATTTTCATTGAAAATATCCCCATACATTTTTATGGGATTATTTAAGATAATAAGGATTTTAAAGAGCATAAAAATCCATTTATTTCTTATTATTAAATAAAATATTCTCATTCCTTTTTTAGTAATTATAAAAAATAACGTCACTATGAAAATGAATAAATATTCTTTTCAAGCCATCTAATAAGAACACATTCATGGGTAAAAATTACATTCAAAATTATAGACAAATGTAAAAAAATTATAAAAAAAATTTTAAGAAACCTGGATCTGAATGATGTATATATCCAAAATTTATACTTACATATAAATGATTTATGAAGGTAATGAGGTTTTGAAATTAACCCTTTTTCATTGAACATGGTTATTCCGAATAGGAATAATTATTAAATAAATTTTCATTAAATGAGTTGATGTGAATTTTTTAAAACAATTCTTGGGGAAAACAATCTAAATAAATTTCAAATTGACCCATATCAGTTTGATACATTTGAATAATAAATCCCATGAATTAAAAATTTAAATCGAAGCATAAAGTATCTATAAAAGAAGGATATTATCGATATAAAATGTCAAATCTAAATATAAACTCCTTGTAAATGAATATTTTTTCATAAAAACTTGTAAAATTTAGAAAAATTACCTTTCTCATTTAGTGTCCTTTGAATTGTAATAACCCATGTCATATATATAATCAAATAGATTTTTGAAAACCGAAATCATAACATATAAAATTCATTGTATACATTAATGAGATTTATTTACTCAAAATAAAATAAATGAGTGATGAATAAGGCATTTATCTCATGTAAATAAAATTTTTGGTGAAATTTCCTTACCCAACATTTAAATTCCATCAAATGTGTACAAAAATCCTATATAATTTTTTAATGAAGGTTTTTAACTCATTATAGAATTATATTTTTATTTATTGTACCTTATATGATGACTCTATAACAACCTTTGACCCATTTATTAAAAACATTTTCTAATTTTCATGGTTTTTTTGTGTTTTCTCATATTATCATTAAAAATTCCTTTCTGTAAAATACTGATGATGTGGCATTAAATCTTAATTACTGTAATGGAATAGTATTAAAATAATATTACAAGTATAAATGGTCTATCATATCAATTTTTTCTAAAATAATGTTTATTCATTTGATAAATCATTAATTACAATATTTTAGTTTATTTTAGTGGTTTTTTTGAAAACCATGATCTAGATTCATTTTATTAAATATTATGATTTATATTAGATAAAAAATATGAAATAGTTTATAATATACATATTGAAATCATATATTACCAAAAAAACCATTTTTATGAAAATCCATGAGTTGGTAATGACAAAAGAAAAATAAAAGTATTCGTGGAGGTGATTTACTAGCATATATGATTCAATAGTTATCATGCATTGATGATTGAAGGAATAGAGGATAAAGTAGAAAAATAATGAATATTAAGTGAAAAAATTTTGTAAAATTACCAATTGAATATAACCTCCTGGTGAGACACTTGAGGACCTTGGATTTTGTATTTTAGTGAGACCAAAATCACATGGATGTGGGATGTGTTTTGAAGAACGGATTGGTATGATGTTTTAGGAGTTATATCCCTTTGGGGTTGAAATTGGGTGATGATTGGAGGTATTTATACTTGAGTAGAGGTGGGTTTATGTGACTAAATAATGAACATTTTATATTTAAAGCCTACCATTTTGAGGTGGAATTAAATTATACAAATTAGTTAGGAAATAAATATTGTGGATTTTATATCTGTTCTAGCCACACCTCAACCAACCTTTAAATGTAGTATTTTATAGTTAATATAATCTTTTATCCTTTTTTATTTAACTTGTTTCATTTTTTACCTACCCCGTGGTAAATAAATTTTTTACCATAGTATATTTTTTATAGCTAAAAATGAAATTGACCATATAACAAAAACTTGATCTTAAGGATAAATATATTGAATTCATTTTACATAATTCGAAATAATGAGTTCTAAAAATTAGATTTCAAATTTATACCATAGTTATAATGAAAAAGTGGGGTTCTGAAAGTGAACGGTTCATAATATAATGATGTTTTTATATCAAATTTAATTGTAATATGGATTCCAATGACCAAAATATGGATAGTTTATAAATTTTTTTTTCTAATTATAATTTAATACCAAATCAAACATATATTTAAATATATAAATAATGTTGATGAAAATTCAATTTTGAATTACAATAAAATATTTTTCATTATTTATCCAAAAATGAAGCTTCCTATAAAATTACGCAAAAAATATCCAATGTAATTTTTTTATCAAAATATTTAATAAATTGTTTATTTTTTCATATATACATTCTCTATATGTCAAAATTTATATTATAAATGGGTTCTCCATTAAAATGTGGTAAAATTATCTTTTTTTTAAAAAAAATTAGATTCCATGATTAACCTTGAGTTGGTTCTTATCATATACCTATAAAATCTACTAGATGAATATAAAAAATAATTTATTGATTATGTAACATATATATTTCATTTATATAATTAATTAACTATACATAATTTATTTTATTAATAAAAATGATATTGGGAGTATAAAAATAAAAAACATTCCATTATAATCAATTTATATATTTTTTTTATTTCAAATTAATCCATAACCAATGAACGTATATTATAAACCACATTTTTAAATAATTAATTAATACAATTAATAACCAATAATATAACATCTATGTTAAAAGTCAGTATATTAATTAATAATATTTGAATAGTATACTATTGTTCGGTAAAAATCAGTCTTACCTGTAATGCAAGCAATTGATGGAACTCAATCATATGTTTAACAAAATACAAGCATATTGTTATCTATTCTGCCTGATTATCATGGAGTTTTGACTTTGGAAAGAATAAAATGACATTATTTAATAAAAAATAATTCTTTGTTATTTTCTGAAATGAAAAATTTCAAAAATATTAAGTTAATTTCATAAAAATATTTGAAAAATATCGGGGTACTACAGTGATACATAGAAGAAGAGGGATTACTTATTGGGAATAATATCTTAAACATAGGTCATTCTAGGGATACAATTTCATCATATTTCCACTTAATCATAATATTATTACACCGTTGATCTTAATCTCCTTAAAAAAGATTATCAACTAGCAAAATATTTCATTTTCTAGGAAACAGAGAACAGAAAATATTTTCTTAATGGTACTGATCCATCAATCAGCTAATAATAGACCATAATAAACAAAAAATGAAAGTGGAAATTATCCCACGAATGATTAAATAATAAATGTTCCCTCATTTTATTTTTTATAATATCTGAATCATTATTGGATTGTAGATTTTGTGATATCTTTGAAATGAGATTCTAAATTCTAGCTCATATAACATTTTATTTCTCATGTAGAAAATCATTTTGTAGTCCATAAAATTCAATATTAGTATGATGTATTTGGGTCCTACCCATTGACTAAAACATATATGAAAATTGCAATCATAAAACTAAAATAATTATATTGAGTTATTATATAATAATGAAATATAATGCTTATGATGCTTAAATCATTTCACCTTATTCCATATTTATAGAAACATTGGTTTATTCATGGTTACCAAAACCAAATGATTTTATCAAATAATTAAACATATCCCCTTAGATTTTACAAACTTCTATGACTATAATATCCAAATATTACATAAAATGTTTTATAATATCAACTATAAGGGCCCAATATTTTTATACATAAATATTACATCTTATTTCAGCAAAATTCAATACATAAAATTATGATCCATTCTAGATCCATAGAGGATTTTTAATTCATACAAGATAAATAACAATATAATTTCATGAAATATAAAAAAAATATCCCACAAAAATCTTCCCATATATTACTTATATTTTAATTTCCTTACATGAAACCTTTCATCATAACCTGGGGAAAAGAAACATTAAAAATAATGTTGAAGAATTCTAAGTAAGGGTATACATGGGCTATAAGAAATGAAGATCTAATTAACTCGTAAATTAATCATAAGGATATGATGTGATCACCATAACTTACAAACATCGTTACTAATCTTTCAAATATCATAAATAAGACCATGTAATAAAACATAAGCACTTTAAAGGAAATTATTAATAGTGTGAAAAAATTACAAATCAAACATAAAGAAAAAAGTAAACTTCATAAACATGATTATATTTCATAAAAGTGTTATGCCATTATAGGTATAGAAACTATTTCATTGGAAAATTTTAAATACCAATACCATCAAATAATTGTGGATCAGGAATCGACACATATATCACATTTCATAACAAATCAAGAATAATCAATTTTTACAACAGTGGAAAAAAGACCATGAACTAGTTTCCCATAGTTATATCATGACAAATAATAATTTATCCAATGCATTGGTTGTATTTTAAAAATCTAGGCCCACCTATCACATAATGAAAATCATATATACGTGTGCCACAAGTTCAGAAAACATTCATCACATCATCATATAGTAAATTGTGAAAAAAAATGTTTTGTAAACATCTCATAATCAAAAAAAATTACAAATAAATATTAAGGATTGAATCATTGTATAGTATCCATATTAAATAGTAATTAAATGAAAAGGATGTTATCAAAGATGAAAATTCTTATAAAATTTCACTTGATCGTCTCATGAGAAAAACACCATTTTTAATTTATAATCACATCATAAAATATAAACATTACCCAAATAATATGATTTATTTAATTTTAATTGAACCATATAAACATCTATTAAAATATTTAATACATTTATTATTCATAATTTAATGAAATTCAGTTCATTTCTAGTATGTTAAAAAAAAGATCCTTTCAAATTTTATATTAAGAAAAAAAGGTACCGCATTTGGAAATGGAACAATTATTCATTTGAAACAAAATTTATAGAAATTAAGGCATGGATATATATGAAATTAAAAAATAATTTATAGATACTAAAAAAATTCATGTGTTTTTTCATAAAATATGGATTTCTAAGAAATGGATTCCTGAAAGAATAATAAATCATTACTGGTTTTCAATGAAAATATTTTTTTGATATTATGAGTACATAAAGTGGTGGAGATGAATGGAAAAAATATTATATAGAAATAAAAATAGTATAATAGATATGAAATGAATCTATTTTAAAAGGATCAAATAATTTCAACAATGGAAATTAATGAATAAATAGTCCTCACAATGACGGTATTGAAACATAAATAACTTACATCAAGTCATGTCTCGCTTTTAATATATTTAATACTATACTATAATAAATATAAAATTATTATATATCTATTATAATAATATAAATATATATATCATAAAATTTACGATTTACTTAAAACATCATATTCTTTGTTTACCAATAATTTCGTGTTCAAAATTACTATTTTGGGTGATATTTTCATTGTTTTTCATACGTGTTTTAGTTCATCGGTCCTGGTTCTTATATAGTGATCATAGTTCCATGATATAAATAATATTAATAATAATATTAATATAATATATATTGAATATAAATACTTTTTTCTTCTATAAAATAGAGATAAGGAAAAATGGATTACGTTATTTATGGAGATGGTACGTTGTACAATCACAAGATCATCGTTTAACTTTTTAATAGATTGAATAAAATAAAGGGAAATAATTTTTCACATTTATCATATAATATATATATCCAGTATATATTATAAATTAATTAAAATTATCTTTGTTACCATAAATACAAATCATAAATGAAAATTGGTTCATGTAACATCGTGGAGTTGGTAATCCTCAGGTATTCACGAGCGACATTATCATTTTACAATGTGTGACAAAATGGTGGATAATGGCTTCTCCATAATGATAATTAATTAAAAATATTTATTTTAATGAAATATTTACCTTTTAAAATATACCATGTATTAAAAAGTGTTTAAAGATGAAATAAAATTGAAAATTTGTTTTTATGATTTATACATATTCATTGTGAAGTATCTTTTGTCATACATATTAACACTTAAAGGATACAATTTTGGAATTATTTCAATCTATATTATGTTGGAATGGAATATGAAAATTTAATATTGTAGGTATTAAGAAACATATAATGATAATGATTTGGGTGGAATAGAGGAAACATGTATCTCTTTTATTAGTGAGTGGAGGGGAACTCTTGGAATTAATTAAATGATTAAATTTTAACAACCCAATTCTTTAAAAAATAATTAAAATTTTCCATAGATACTATTATAAGGTATTATTTAGTTAAAATTCCATAAACTAGTAAAATTCTGAAATATCTATGTGTTGTTTTAAATGATATCATTTATCTTAATCCCTCAGTTGAAATATTGTAACCTTAACATAGTAATTAATTTTTCACCATTAATGTTTTATAATGTTAAAAATATTTTATAAATTAGAAATAAAATTGATTAGGTATGAAATTTTATACCATTTATTTTTCAAATTTTCATCTTCTAATATTTTTATGTCTTTTAAATAAATTAATAAAATATTATTCTTCAAAAATCACTATTAATCTCATTTTTGATACTATTCACAAAATTTTACTTTGAACACAACATGAATGTAATGTAATTAATGTACTAACCATTCACATATTTCATATAAATTCATTGAATATAATAATTCATTATAATTTTAATACATTTAATATTTTTAAAATCATTTATACTATTTTTCTATTACTTGAATAATTATTATGCCGACATTGCCTAATAATTTAGGATAATTATTAAATTAAATAAAATTGAAAATAAATTACAATGATAAAAAAAATTAATTTAAATTTTAAATAAACATTAATATGTGATCTTTCCCTCTATTTATCTTTATGTAAAAATATTATAGATATTAAAGTCAAGAGTGTGATTTTTTGTGTTAATTATTTTTATGAATTAATTAAAATGTCATAATAAAGATACAAATGTAACCAAGTGGACGTATACAATATAAATATATACAAATGTATGAAATAAACTCATCCCATACAATAATGTAAACTGTTAGATATATTTAAATGCATGATCCCAAATTTTTATCCCAATTATACTCGTTTTACCCTTATCATTTTGACAAATATTTTACAAAGTTGGTAATTATAGTGACAATAAATAAAAGGGAAATATTTAAAAACAATTTTTTACTCCTAATTAAAAATATGGAATCCATTTTTCATTATTTATTTCATAGAAGTGGTAGATATCAATTTTACACGAAACTGCAAAATAGAATGAATATTAGTTTTTAAAAAAATAACTCTTCAGTATAAAAATATTGTTATTAAAACTTCAACAATAAAAATGAATAAATTAAGAATAATTCTAAGATTAATAATATAATTTAACAAATTTTACATTCATTCCATTTACAAAATTGATATTTCTAAATGATTGAATCGATAATATATTTTTAAATAATTTTTGGTATTCTATACAATTTGCTAGAAAATCAACCATTTTCAAAAAATACCAAAAATTAAATATAAAATAATTTATGATTTATGATTTTAAAAAGGTGTTTATATTTTTCAAATAAACATTCTAATTGTAAAAGATAATTTTATAAATAAATATGTAAAACTAAATTAGAAGAAATTATTTTTCTGGCCCCAAAATATTATAGAAAATATCTTTTTATACATTAACATTATCTATATAAATATAAATAATTTTCAAATTTTATTTATTTATATTCACTCCATATATTTAATGTTTACATAATAATGGTACACAATATTATGGTTCATTTATACTCTAATTTTGGAGTATTGTGATCTATTAACCAAATTAAATATACTTATTAAGAAATATGTAACAAAATAATAGTGTATTACAAGTTTGTATTTCATTTGGGGTTTTTGATGACATGATACATGGAATATTTCAATCCACTAAAATTTTTAGGTGAATTCGAATCCATTATAGGGTAGAAATCGTGAGGAGGTTCATGAATCATGGTTATTTGATGAATCAAAATTTAAATTCTATATGACCTTCTATGATTCATCTTTTATGGTATTGTTTTTAATGAACTATGATTTTTAACTAAATGAGTAATATAATAAGACTGGAATGAGTAAAATGGTCATCATCTAGCATGATCTATTTATTATAATCGTTATTGGGACTTGTGAATGGAATTCTATTTCCAACTACAACTTGGATCTCCATGTTTCTTTTCATAAAATTTATACCACGTTATCTTGTTTTATGAATGGATTGTTTTTTAAAAAAAATTAATGGTTATTTTATTTTATTATAAATAAATTCTTAATGATTTAACTCTTATGAATAATTTTTCCTTGAGTATATTTCATATTTCTATATCAAAATTACTGTTTTTAAACCCATGCTTCAGTGTGTTCTGGATTCCATGTGAGTTAATATGACACACATTATTCTCTATTCATTATTTATTATAGTCATGTGTAGTTTTGAAATTATTAGAAATTAGTTTTATGTTTAAATAATTAATAATATGAAAAATGGATCTCAATAATATTGATAACTCATATGATGATTTGTAACCCTTCACAATTATATAAATTCCCTTAATTTCATGAATAACTTTAGTTATGTTGTATTAATAATATAATAATTTAATATTGTGTGTGTGGAAAAAAATTCATGTGAAATGTTTTACATAATTGTTGAGTATGGTGAGATTCATTTGGGATAAACATTATATATTTTAATTTTTTTTTTCAAATAAAAAATCTACATCAATCCCCCATTAAGGTTAAAAACATTATTATGCTGAATTATGTATGTTACATAACATCTCTCTGAAAATTTCTTTCCATGTGTTACCTTCTATATTTTTAACATGTATGTTCTAGAAATTTTCTTTCAGGATATACATTGTTTATTTTAAATTCCTAGAATAATATAATTAAGATTTATGTCAAGTAGTTGAGACTCAATGATGTTAAAATGTTTGAACATATTTCATTCAATACTGTTAAAATTTTAAAACTAAAATAACAATTCCTCGCATACCATTCCATGAGAACTTGGTTAGCACAAGCTTGTATTGTGCTGAAAAAATATGGGTTGAATATATTAGATTTTTATTATGTGAATATTTTGAATTTAGAATCTTTAATCCATTGTATTTGGAATATGAAACTATACTTATTGATATTCATGTATTCATTATATATGGAATTAAAAATATATTACCCTTAAAATAGAGTATAAGAATTTTTAATTGAGAAAATATTTTTTTATAGAATGAATAATTCATGAATGATATACATGACACATAATAATGCCACATTTTTTATTTTAATTCAATGATCTGGTAGCTTATTGTATCTTCATAATTCTGAAATTTTGTTTTATATGAAATGAGTTCTTTGAATTTTTCATAAGAACACACCTTGTAAACATTTTCAAAATAATTTTTATGTCTGTTTCATTGATTAAACATGAACCACGATTTTCTTATTTAAGCATATTATGTCGGATTATTTATATGAAAAATTTGTAGTTTTTTTCTTCAATAGGGATATACATTTTAGTAATTTATAAGGAAGTTATTTTCGTTCGCTATGCAGGACATTGAAATTTGTAGTGATGTTTGTGGTTCAATTTATTGATTATTTATACAATGAAGTGTTGATATGAATTTAAATAACTATTTTTTTGAATAATAAGATTATTTTTTATTGTTTTCATAAAATTATTATGATCCACAATGATGAATAATATTAAGAACCATTATATTTCATAAAACATAATAGTTTGTAAATGGTCACACTATCTTTTAAGAATATGTATGACCATTATTAATACATTATTTGTCTTCATTTTTTTATTGAACCACTTACCACTAAATAAAAGGAAAATCACTAAATATTTTAATAAGAAAAAATTGGATAAATATTTAAATTTAAGAAAATAATTATACTTTACACAAATAAATTTTTGAGATATAAGTGATGAATGTGTTTAAAAATTATCTCTATTTTTGGGATTGTTCTAATTGAGATTATATATGTAATATTTCCTATAGATTAAATATTATGAATAAATGTAATCCCATTTCCCTTTAGGTTTAATTATTTATAAAACATTTTTAAACCATGCAAATATGTCAGTTCTGCCCAAAGTGGACATTATCCTGATATGGTGAGTGGGAAACTTGAATTGAATGCTTATAGTGAATATGTGCAGTCTATTTTATTTCTTTGAGGAGGTTATACCTACTTTTTTGGTGGATATCTAAATTTATTATATGGATATAAATTTTTTTTGTGAATGGTTTTGTGGTTAAAAGGTTGCTTATGACTAACATTGAATGGAATGGTGTTATTCCTGATAAAGAATGGTGGCACTGTTATATGGGATTTTGGGGGGAGATTATCTACATATTCCTCTATTTATTTTATGAAATCCATTGTTTTTTCATTTTAGTGCTTCTGTCTCTTATATGATAATTATTGTCTCCCTATTTAGGGATATTTCATCAAAATAATATCGAGGATTAGGGAATGTGTAAGTGGAAGAAAGGCATTGGGAATGAACATTTTTTAAAATATAAATTATGAAAGTAACTAAAATATTTCATGGGTCATCAAGCCTCAATAGTGAGTTTGGTTTAGTTGAGGTTAATGTTTTGTTTTCGTTTATATGAGAATAGATAAATTTTTAGTTTCTCTAATTGATGGATTGATTCAAAAGTATATCAGATGTGGTGGGAGATCAAGTTAATTGATTTGTGAGAAATTTCATGTGTTACATTTCATGATCTATTAAGGAAATGTTTCTATTCTCTTATTTGGAATCATTATTTTATAGATGAGATTCATTGGCATTAGTAGGAGTTATGACTGTAAGTATCTTTTAGGTCCACATAGTGGACTAGATTTATTTATAGCAGCATTTTCTACCATAGGAGAGATGTTGGGCCCAAATTTTTTAATTGGTATTGAGGTAATAAATAAAAAGATCTTGATTACATTTTTTTCATCATTGGAGGTAGTTTTAGAAATTGTGAAGTTCATAGATAAATATTTGTCTATAAAGGAGGATCATTTAAATATCTCTATTGACAGGTTGAGGAAGTTTAATATAATGCTATGAGTTTTTTAGTTCAGGTTTTGCGGAGGAATAGTTTTATGTGTCATATTATTTTTATGGAGGGGATATGAATTTTGGGGTTGAGTGTTTCACGATTTCATATATCTGGAATATAAATATGTATCTAGTGAGATGTTGGGGTGCACTATCACAACGAGTACCTTAAGGTTAGACATCATTCCCAAGCATCTATGTAGGGAGTTATTTATAAAGAGATGTCTCAGTTAAATCTTACTATTTTCACTTAAAAATTATTATAGAGGTTGGAAATTAGTGTTGAAAATTATGTTATATATTATTTCATATTTAATTAGATTTTTTTTATAAATTATTCCATGAATACCTTTTCAAAATTGAATGAAAATATTTTAATTATATGGGTGAACATTTTATCAATGTGAATACATATTGAGAAATCATTTTAATATGAATGGTGTATTTAGAAATTTTTTGTAATGAGTGAGGAGTATGGTTCCACTTTGGCATCCTATTTGAAAGAAATATCTTATGGTCATTAGTATTTCATGAAGATGTATCGTTGCAATCCTTATGGATTGTCTCTTCATTAGTTTTTTTGTAATAGGGTCATTCAATTTCAGAGGTATCATACAAGACTGTCTTTTTGTGGTAGTTTTTTTTATATATAAATAAATTCTAGAGTAGTATCTTGAGGGATAATTGTCGATACATTTCCCTTTTACTATCCATGATTTGTTTAATTTAATATTGAGAATTTTTTGAGTGATATATGATAAAAGGATCTATATTTTCCAAACCCTTCTTTTTTCATTCTATGTTGTCTATTTGTTTGGTAGTGGTGACATAAAATTTTGATATTTTTTTAAAATATTTTATAAATTATAAAGAGGGATTAAATTGGGTGTTCAAATAATTTAATATTTAATCGTTACTATATTTAATTTTTATGTTATGATATTTAATATGAATATTTTAAAATATATTGAAAATTTATTAATTGATATTATTGTTTTTAAAGTAATTATAAACCCTATTCTTAGATAATTATTTATTAATTTAATTTAAAATAACATATTTCCAATATAATTTTTAAATTTATTCATGAAAATAATGTTTTTTAAAGATAATTCTTATTTTATAGGGGTTCCATAAGGGTATGTAGAAGTGTCTAACTATCATGTGATTTTATGTCCTCTGTTTGATTTTTTTGATAATGGTATGAATGTTTTGATTTGTTATATAAGGGTAACACTAGCCCAGGGAATGTTAATGTATTACGTATATACAAGAATATGAAGTATATTTATAGTCACATAATGGTTATCTACTTCTTATATTGTAGTAACTAAAGTATCATTAAGTCAACTAAGTATCATGTAAGGGTGTTCTGCTAGTAGAATAAGGAAAATTCATGGTTTCCTATAGTTTGGTGAGTGTATAACTCTTAAATAAAATTTTAATACTTACCTCATGTTCGGGTGAGGATATTTTTTAAATACAATAATATGTGTAACTTAGAATTCATATGTCTTACAAAAGGGATATTTATAAATTTTTATGAGAATATGGGATTATATAAATCCCATGTATGGGTAACCTATATTTTCTTAAGAAAATGTTTATGTATATGTCTATATAGGGGTAAAACTATGTTACCATTATACGGTATGTATGACTTGTATATGGGTAGAATATTTCTTCCACTCCATAAGGCATATACAATTTCCCCTTACATGGTGTTATGATTCATGGTATGGGTAACATTCACACAAATATTTTGGGGGTTCCTCACCCTTTAGATCTATAAACTTCATGATATCCTTTTAAAAAAATATGAACCACAATAATTATGGGGATTTATGTTAATGAATTATTACCGTAACACCAAATATTTTTAAATATTTTAAATGATTACCATTGAATATTTGAGTTATACCTAATTATATTTGGTGTTTCATATGTTATGTATCTCAAAACTCCATAACATGTTTATATACTAATTTAAAAAATTACCCAAGTGTAACCCTATCAATTTCGATAAATTTCTCCAAGTATTAAATGATATAACATCTACCTTAGAGTCGTTTATGTCCTCTATGTCGTGTTTGAGAATCCTTTTGCACAAATATCACGATATAGGAGTATCATGTTTATTTATCTCTCTCTCTCATATGTTTTGGGTGTAATTTTGATGGTCCTTGTTATCTAAGTATCATATTAAGAGGATTATCTAACATCATAGGTAATTAATATTCATGAATATACTTGTTTTTATTTCAATCTATTTTTGAATTTTTGATTCATTTCAATGTCATGGATTATAGGAAATGGGTGTAATATAAGGAACACCATAAAATAATTTATAATTTAATTATTACAATCAAATAGTAAACTAGGGAAATTTAATTGGAAAAGAGGTGGGTTGTCATGCCTAATAGTTTCTACGATATTTACATGTTTCAGACCCTATGATTTTTTAATGATCTCATAGACGTAATGAATAATTTTTTTTATGATTAATGAATTTTTGGTTGAACCATAGAACCCCGAAAATAATAATCACATAAAGAAGAATACATGTATAGGAATATTATGAAATTTGAAATATTCACAATGTTCAATAAATTATTAGTTCTTTATAATTTCATTTATTATGGATACATGATGAAAAATGGGGTATGGTGATGTTTATGTTTTTTATAACTTCCCTAAAATTTTCCAAGAATGCACTTTCAAAAAATAATTTTGATTCCTATAGAAATTATGGTTTCTATAATATTTATCTTAAAATAAATAATTAATTATGAATCAATCTTTAGTTAAATTTGATATAAGATATGGGAATGTGGTAAAAATTGGTTATTATGGGTTGCTATTGTTTCTTCTTCACATGTGGTATGTTGTGGTTTTGATATGAGGCAGTTGTGGTAGAAACAGTTTGTTCTGTGAAATTGAAGGAATGTGGGGCTTGTTGGCATGATAAGGATAGGACAGTGTTGTGTAGTGAAATATGTTTCTTGTTTTCTATGTATTGAAGAGAAAAAATTTTAAATATGATTTATAAATTGTATAGGCTGGAATGAATTTTGAATAGATGAATTAAACAGGAAAGTGCAGTTAAATTTTTTGATGGTTAACGAGGAAATGTTGAGATTAATAAATAAATATTCATTATAATTTGGGAAACTCAATGAAAATTGTTATAATGTTTTTTTATTTTCCCCATATCCTATAAGTTTTGGTTGTGAAGTTTATTTATTCCTTCATTATTAGTTGTGTTAATTGATGTGTCAGAATTATGTTGTTGATGGAAATTCTTGAAGTGGTGTATAATAATGAAGGATGTTCTGAAATGATTCATTGGAACAAACGATCTATATTGGTTACAAATATTCCAATGGGATTAATGGTGAGAATTGGATACATATATTCTCATGGTCTTCATGGGTATGAGATTAGTGATTCAATGTGTTTTTACAGCCTGAATTAAAACATACACTTGCAGTAATGTATATGAGATGATGTAGGGGTTTGTAGTGGTCTCTATTCATGGAAGGGGGGAAAATAAGGTTAATTATCTAAATGGTCAGGATAACCTACAAATTATATTTGAATTGATGTAATTTGATGGAATTATGTGTATTTTTCAATGTGGTTACAGATGTGGATATATGGGTTTTTGGTTATACATTTCATGAGGTATGGAAGGATGGATGACTATATGTTTATCCATATTGGTATGAGTTTGAAACTAAAGTTGGGTGTGAATTGAGTTCCTACAAAAAAAAATTTCAACTTTTTTTAATAAAAGTACCACATTTTGAAATAAAAAATAGAATTGTTTAAAAAAGGATCAGTTTTTAAAATACTTGATTGTTTGAGGGGTTTCTGAATGAGTGATTACGTCTCAGTTAAAATAATATGAATTATTATTCAAAAATTTTAAATTGTTCTACTAGAAAAAATTATAATATAAACACTGTCTATGATTAAATATCAATGCAAAGAGATGTTTTCAGAATTAAAAAAAAGAAAAAACAGGGAAATCTAAACTTGAATGAGCACCATGGAATTTAAATAATAGTATAAGTATCAATTTGATACTTATTATTCTCTACTTGGTGATCACCTACCACAAAGAAATTATATATATATATATATATATATGTTGATCCACACCCAGTATTGGGGTAAAGAATAGTATAGAAACATATTCAGGTCAACTAGACCTCTTCCACCATTTTCATGGGAGTTCTAAAACAAGATTCTACAAAGTGACCTCTTACACTATTATTCATGGGACTGTTAGGAGTAAAATATGGTTTATGATGATATCATTGAATTTTATAGATTATCGTAGGATTTATTGTTTGATCACCAAGCATATAGAAGCACACTATACATAATGTAAAATAAGTACACAAATAGAAGAACCAAATAGATTTTGGAGTTAAAAGTCTCTATGTGATGGGAAATGTATCTCTCAACACATAAAAGTTTTATTGGATTGTAGATCATGTCGAATTTTAGAAATAGAAAAAAAAACAGTGTGTCGTGTCAACTTTTGTCTTCATTTTATAGTGAGTCATGTGACTTTATTAATGATTTCTTCACATCTCTTTGTGTGTTACTACATAAAGATCATCTGTCTAATTTCTTCATAGTATCATTGTATTTCCATAGGTAGATGTTATTGTGTTTTTATTAGGTGCATTTTTTTCAACACACTTACAATTTTTGAATAGGTATTATATATATACAATACAGCCGAAAATAAGCTTGATCTCTATCACATATATCTACCTCGTACCTCATTCTGCAGTTTGACATTGATTTAACAGTTATCTACAGAAGACATAAAATATAAATTAAAATAAAAAGAAGTCATAATTTTCAAAAATATAATTGTTTAAAAGAAAAAATTTATTTAAAAACAATGTAATAAGTGAAAATATATCTAAATAGTGACATGGAATAGTGACATGGATCGATGTGTTGGGAATGGTTAGTTGAAACGGTGTGTTAGAATGGTTCCATTTGATCGGAGTCATAGAATAGTGTCTCATAGTTAATACATTCTACAATCTAGACCGATGAGTCAAGTATATGTTACTCAGATACTATAAGTCTCTCTGACGATGGTCCATCTATATTGTGAATTATGCTATCAATAGCTCATACATTTCAAGATTTTGAGATGAGTGCATTGGTAGCATGATGCAACAGGTAATCATACTTATCGAAAAATCAGATAGGTTGTTGGTAGCGTGATTAAACAATGTCTCATCCATTATTAGAATTCAGCATATGTGCTGATTGTGACACAGTTGAAGCTGAGGTATGTTAAATGTGAGTTAATGTCACCAGTGAATAATACATAGCATGTTTTCTGCCAAAAGTGGAATGTCCAATAGTGAGTATGCATGAACAGTAAATCAACATTAATAGTGACTTATACTAAGTCATATTTTGCAAAACATTTATCTCTTTTAAAACACTAATATAAAATATTATGCTTATATAAAATCATAATTAAACAAGAAGCATGATTTGTGAGCATTAAAAGTATACTATGCCAAATATTCTCAACCTTTTTTATGATCACAAATTATTTCACTGTACAAAGCACAATAGTTTATTCAAAATGGAAAAATTATAGAAGGCAATTGTTCTATTTAACAAGTCATATGACTTATGAGAGATTAAAATATAAGTTAAACATAATCAAATAAAAACAAATACCATACATAATTCATTAAAAAATTAAATTACATAAATTCCAAACTCATTTTCCCCCATTTGGGTTTATCAAAAAGGGAACACATATATTAGATGATAAAGAAAAAATAACAAGAGAAAGAACAAAATATGGATGATAATATATAATATATTTCCTTATAATAATAGATTATATTGGATAAGAAAAAGTTCAAAATACATCCCTCTCATGGAACAATCCAATATCAAGTCTTCACCATGTAAGAATCCATGACGGCTTTTCCCAGATCCGTAGAAGCAGATGGTGGAACAAGAGATACGTATGGAGGTGATGAATTGGAACTCCGGAATGAATAGTAGGAGAAATAACAAGGGTAGAAGGAGGGTTTGTAATTAATCGATATATGATAGGACTCAAATAACTATGACCCTGATTTGGAGTCATGTTAAATGTTTGAAGGGTTATAAGAATAAGAGAAAAAGGGTTTCAGGTGATAGTAGCTCAGAACTAAGGATAAACTGATTAGTAGATGGAGATGGAAGGTAAATTCTGAATCACATATCGAATAAGGAATACCTATAGAGATAAAATATCTATACTCTAAACAATATTATTGGGATTTAGAAGATTGATTAAATCCATAATTATCTACTTAAATTTCTCCTTAGCCTTAGTATATTAGTCTTAAATTTCCTTGAACGTCTTAAGGGAATGTGTTAGCTTCTTCACCTATCTCACTTGTTCCATGAAATCGTGGGTGACATGTGGTATCCTAAAATTCTATAACATGTTCTTGAAATTACTATCCAATTGATGTTTAGAATAAATAATTGTAATATATAAATCTACTTTCATGGATATATATTCTTGAGAAGTAGTGGCCCCATTCATATAAAATCATACCATGTCATTCACATGGTTACTGTTTTGATTAATTTTTCATAAGCCCCCCTATTAAGGAATTCCCATCATAGACCATAGCTCTTCTATGACCATGGTGGTGATCATGTTAATGAATAAATAATAACAAAGAGAATAAAATGATGAGGAACCATTTAAATATTATTTAATAATTGATCCAAACTGAACTAAGTAATGTGTTGAAGGTGAAGGTGTATCATGATCAATATTTGTATCACAATATATTTTATCAACACATACCAAATATTATCTATACGAAAAATAAATCCATTTAACAATTATAATTAAAACATAAATTTCATCACTCCTTCATTTGTTCTCCATTATAACTTTTTGAAGCATGAAAACCATTTGAGATTGAATTTGTGAGACAAAATTATTTGAGATCTTGGAAGCATCACATTCACTACGAATTGACTTAGGTGTAGGTTTAGTTGGTGGGATATCTCTAACAACTGAGTAAAGTTATTTGTTAAAAACATTTATATCATTCTGACTCACATTGTTAGCATGAATATGTGAAACTTAATATGTATGGGTATGAGTAGGAGAAACTGCGAGATATGATTCCTCATCATAATCTATATAGTCCAATAACAATGTTATATATCTAAACTATTTGTCACATTCATCTATTGTGGCAACATCAAAAGAGGTAAGAGATGAAAACATAACTCTCTGATCATGTAGAAACTACTCAATAGTTACTTTCTTCTGAAAATTAACATTTTCTAGCACTTAAATAGCTAGGACATCATCCTCAATTAACACTGAATATACAACCTTTTGAGATTCTAAAATTATTTCCATTTTTACCACAATTTTCAGAAGGGGATTCAGTAGGATCATTATCACTATCAGGATGATCAGGTACACCAGCTTCACCAAAAGATTTACCACATTCTTCTTTTTCTTCTTCTCCATTTTCATTGCTCAATACTTATTCACATGTCTCTTCATCCACTACCTCATCATCATCGGTATTGTTATTTTACTTTTCCACTTATTCATTCTCATTGTCTTTGTTATTATCTTCTAATTCATCTTCACTACCACTTCCACTAGCATTTTTACCATCCTCATATTCATTCATTTACTCATCGTCATCATCATACCTTAAGATAGATTCTATTGTAGGAAGTGATTTTGTAAGCTAGGTGATCCATAAGTTATTCTTTCTAAGATTAATTTAATGTCTGGATCACTTCTATCATCAATAGAATATCCTCTTTTTACTTGCTTCATATTCATTTTCCTCATCATCAGAATACTCCACAACATCATCTAGTCCTTGACCAGGGTCACCCATATCATTTGTTCTGGAATGGTGTTGTACTAGAATGAATTCTTCATAGAGTTTTTCATTATCTTCCACCGACTATCTCCTCCTGGGTTTCCATCTTATCCTCCTCCATTCTAATATAGATTTTTTTATTCAATTTCCACAATAATCTATCTTAGTTTCTTCATATTCATTCAATGTATCATTAACATTCAACATGGTATAAATAAACTTTGAATAAAAACATTGATGTTGAATTTGAATATGGTTTAATAATATCACTCATATGAATGTGAGATATATGTAGAAGTTAATGTTGTGCCCTTTATTCAAGAAATATAGTAGATAAACCTATTTATATGTGAAAGTTGAAATGTATATTTTCTTTAGGAGAATTTGGTGCTAAATAAATTTAAATATAAATTCACATTCACCATCCAGTTCAGTGGTTATTGGCTTTCATGTGATTCATTCCATGGTCAGCTCAGTCAAGGAAAATTCATAACTAAAAATATCACATGCAAGAGGAACAATACCTTGATAATTATGAAATAATTACTTAAGGAGGAACATTTAGACATTCATCCTATTTCATAGAATAAAAATAAACACGTTTCCCATCAATTCTCATTTTTATAATATACACTTTTTCCCTTCAATAAAAAATTCCACATATAAGAAAAATGAAGGAACTATATTCAAATAATGAGGATTCCTATTTTTTGGAGGACCACTACAACATAAATTTTTCTTATAATAATATAAAAACTAGTGAGTTTCATGATAAGAGCCAATATGAATGCAGTTCCTTTTCCGGAATGAGTATTATTCCTGAAAGATCATGGATAATAGGTTAGGGATTTGTTTCACTCGATTAACTTTTTTAATTAATTCAAGTAAAAGACACATATGGAGATGTCTCAAACAAGCTCTTCACTTGATCCATTGTGATAGGTTTGGTTCGAAGGCCTAAGGGAGTACAGAATTAGGAGATAAATGTTCAGTTTCAGGTGTCGTGTTTTAATGAAATGATTTGGATTGATTTTATTTTTATATGTTAGGTGTTTTAAAACAAAAAATCAAAAATAACAAATTAAATAAAAATAAATAAATTAAATAGTGATTTTATATCTAAGTCTGGGAAATGACATAGTAAAGAACTGTAATTCATGTTGGGGAGTTTTTATCATTGAGTCAACATAAGTGAGTCCCAAGAGTGATTCATCATTAGTAAGTTCCAATGGTTAGTCCTTAAACATGAGACCCAATAGTTAGTTATCAATAGTGATTCACAATTGGTAGTCCTCAATAGTTAGTCCCAACGGTGAGCCATTAATATTTCGTCATTCAAAATATATCATTTGAAAGTCATTTCTAATGTAAATCATTCACTCATAATTTAATTTCTTAGTAATAATATAAGAAAGTTATATCCCCTATATGATAATGATCCCTCAAAAAATGATTTCTTAAATCCATATGATTTGTTATTGAATGAGAAATTGGATTCATTAAAATGTTAATAACACTTGTGTTGCTGTATATTATAGGGACAGGTCAAAATTGATATCCATAATATAGTAATTTTTTCTTTATCAATAGAATTTTAGCACAACAAAAACCAGTATTTATGTATCCATATTTATTAATAGATAATGAAAAAATGATTCTTACTACACCATAAAACTATAGACTTGTCCAAAAAGTGAAATTTTCTATATATTTTTTTGTATAAAATGTGAAACAACCAAAATCAGCGTCATAAAATATAATGAGGTCAAATGGTTATCCTCTAGGATAGAAACGTCCTCAGTTATTTGTTTATTTGATGAATTTGAAAATTCATTTAAAAAAAATTATTGGCACAATTTTTAATTCACTTGAAAATGAGCACACATACACATACTAAACACAATATTAGGTCGACTAGAATTTATATAAAGACGAATTTAAATCATAACTCTGTAATTGGTTTGATCCACTGATTTTCCATCTTCATCAAGATCCAATTTATAGGTGCCACTCCTTAGTGTATCACTACATTTAGTTCTTCACATATTAAAAAATATTAAAAGATATTTAGAATATTTATTTATATTCATAATAATACTTCATTATATTGAGAAATATGAAATACAAGAATGAATTTTAATTCATCCCTCAAACATATTTCAAACTAATTTTCCATCACTTTTGAAATTTCATGTTTGAATGATTTTTTTGACGATCCACAAATAATATCATCAAAATTTATTTGAAAAACTAAAACATATTTTGATATTCTTTTTTTGAAAATAGTAGGATCAGATATACCATTAGAAAAAATGTTAGAACTACGAAAAGTGATGAGCCTATCATACCAAGCTCATGGATATTGTTTTAAAGCGTATATCTTTTGTTAATTTGAAATTATGATTTGGGATATTAGAAATTATAAAATCCGAAGGTTGTTAAACAATCAAAATCCTCTAATATACACCCATTTTATAATTTATTTTTGACATCCATTTGATATTGTTTGAAATTGTTAAGTACTACATCATCTAGTAGTATTCAAATGACTTGGGTCCGGGGTAGTGTTGAAAAAAATTTCGTTATTTTATATGCCTTTTTTATTGACTACAACCATGTGAAACTAGTCCAAATTTCCATTTATCCAACATTATATATTTATTCAATAAGGAAAATAGAAGCAAAAACAAAGCGGAAGAGAAACAAAACACGAGACTAGCTACAATAACAAAAAATAATACCTCATGAAACACTGGACAAGGGAGGCAAGAAGTAATGTAAAACAAGATCGTATCCTCTAATGCAATTTAAAAACATAGGTTTCAAGAGTCATGTCTAAGTCAGGAAAGTTATTTTGTAACCTACATTCTATGAAGACACATGATGGTCTGCAACATTGTTTTCAAACACAAACTTAGTGTTTGTGGTCTGCATGTCTTGGGGTTTATCAAAATGTTTCTAAAAAATATTTAATTCAAGCTGATCCAATTATCCATGCATAGACATGATCCAGAATTCATTAGTGATTGCATAATTGAATTTTTTGGTTCAAGCTATAAAATAAATTTTGGATGATAACAAAGATTTCATATAGAATCCCTCATCTTTTCTATTTTATTATGTCTCTAAATACAATATCTATAGAATGATTTTTAAGTGTTCTAATAGATTTAGATAAAGAAGGAATGGTCACTTCATGTTTACCTATATATTCTGGTTCCTATTGGTTATAATCTTGAAATTTTCTAGAATGGGATTTTTTCTGCTGTTTTAATAATAGATTTTGATAGTATAGAATTTATGTATATATTTGGAAGAATCAACCCAATAATTTCTAATGGGTTTTTTTATTCATGTGGATCTGTTTCATCTAACATTACATTGAAATATTATTTAATGCATTTGGTTCTATTATTAAATACTCTATAGGATTTAATAGAGATTTAATAACCTAGTAATATTACTTCTTCTCTCTTGGAAGAAATATTTTGATGATTATATTTTTTTTAGGAATTAATACAAAAAAACTAGATACTTTAATGTTATTATCCATGGTTTTTCTATTATTCCATATCCCATAGGGGGTTTTCTTTAGTATAGGTCCAATTAAGACTCTATTAATTATATAGAAATAATTATTCATAGCTTCTTCCCATAAACAAATAGGTGAATCATATTTTTATGCTTAATGAAGGATATCTCTTATAATGTTCTATTTCACTTTTATACAAATCTATAATGTTGGGGTGTCCTATGAGAAGAAATGTTATTGCTATAGTCATTTTCGGAGTAAAAAAGAATCAAATTATAGATTTTAAATGTCACATCCATGGTCACTAATTAAGGTTTTGATTCTAAGTCCAGTTCTGTTTTCTACTAATCTAGAATAGTTTCTAAAATAAGAACAAACCTCACTATTGTAAATTAAAAAGAAGGTCCAGGTATTCCTATAAGATTTATTTACTTGAATGTAGACATAATTATTCCCAGTTTAATGTGAAACTCTAGGTGGTACAAACAAATCCATGGGAACCAAATCAATATGTTCATAGGTTGAATCATTTTCTTGAATTTGAATGATATTTTATATTGTTTTTATTTTTAATAATTTTTAAAAACATTATCATTTGGAAGCTCTAGTTTTTGTAATGACATAACTAATATATTTCTGGTCATCATTATATTATATTTAATATTATAATGGACTATTATCATATACCAGTTTCAAGACTCTTTATGAAAGTCACTTAAGAAAGACACACTTTGTGAAAATAAAAAATCTAGATAAACATAATATACATCCTCAGGTCAAAAAGCAGTAATGACTAGATCTTCCATAGAATTTAAAACAACACAAGACAAATTTTCAAATTTGACATGATATCCATCATCACATAACTAATATATCCAAAGAATATTAAACTTTACACTATCAACAAAAACTACTTTATATATTAAAATTGTGTTAGTGTTATCTATTTGTCCAAGACCAATAATTTTACCTTTTTCTTTATCACCAAACATGATATTTACACCATAAATATTATTGAGGTTCTTGAATATAGAGTATTCAATTGAAAAGTTTCTTTAAAAAACCCCTTGAATATACTATAATATTTTATAAGAATAGTTCAAATATCCTTACTAAAAAATTAGTTTAAACATGAAAAGTATTTGGTACCCATATTTTCTTGTGTCTAGTAATATTAGTAATTAAGGCTTCTTGAACCAACATTCGCATGATGGGTTTCTGGTAATATGTTTATAATATTTTACAAAAAAAATATCATTTATTAGGTTCAATGAGGATGAAATAATTAAAGGAATTTCTAGTGATGAAAATTGTAGAAATGTTTTCAGATCAAGTCATTAAAAACAAATTTTCCATATATAGATAAAATTAGTTTTTTGGAATATTTAATTACCTATGTTAATAACAAATTCTAGTCATATATTTATGAGAAATTTAATTTAAAATAATTTTAACTAAGATATATTTATAATTAATAAATTTAATTGAATCCTTTAATTTATCATTGGAATGTGTATGTTATGGATTCTTATTGAGTGGTTAAGAATTCTTCTCCTTTTCTATAGTGATTTTAGAAACAATAGTAGTAGAAATATCATTTTTTTTATTTAGTGATTTATATTTATCCATCAGATCAATCCAAGCATCCTTTACAATTTTGTTGTATGAAATCATTTCCTCATTGTTCATATTTTTAGATTCGTGAGATTCTGATTCATTTACAAAATAAGAAATATTGTTCAAGACAAACATAGGTTTCCTCAGAAGTGTTTTCCATAAAACACATGTTCGATTTGTTAGTATTTTCAACATTTGATGAGTTAGATTCCTTGGATCTGTCATTAAATGATCTCCAGGTAGCCTTCATAGTTTTTTTTGCATTCTGTCATTTTCCAAATATTTATTCTTGTACTTATTTTTTTTGAAGACATACTTTATATTCCATTTTAATTTAAATTCAGATAAGAATATTTCATTTCTATTTGTTGTTTCATTTATTTTCATATTTCCCTATAAGTTAGGATTTTAAAAGAACTTATCATATTAGCAGAATATATAAAATTTCATAGAAAATTGATCCATCTACCCATCATTGTATGTTGATGAATCTTTATTGTTGGAAATATCACCGTGAACATGAATTTTTTCTTTTCTATTGTATGTAGTTGTTTTGAAAGCCACATTATTTCTCTTATTCTGATCATCTTCTACATTTCTAAACTTTAACTCTTCCACTCACATCATTATCATTCTGATCAACTCTTTTATAGGTAGTATGTCGATGATACATGATTCTCTAATTGTTTCGGAGGTCACTCTCCATATTTTTTGAAGACATACCAATATTATCATTTTTAGTCCTTCTTCACTGATTATATTTCCTAATGAGATCATTGTATTTACAATCTCATTGAACATAGGATACATGTCACAGATAGGCTCATAATGATTTATTTTTTAATCATTATATTTTATTTTATATGTGTTAATCCTCATTTACTTACCATTACTGTTTCCTTCAAGTGATAAAACTAAAGTGTCCAAAATCCCAATGGTTATTTTACCTGCTAATATACTATTGAATTATTCATACCAATTGAGTCTAGTTATAATAGGAATCTTATATTCATTTACTATAGTAGAGAATATTTCAAATGTCATGCTTTATATATGCATTTTACTTTTGATTTTCCACAGAACATATTTTCTGTCATTGAAATAGGGAGGCATTTTGGTAGATTATGATTCATGAATATTATCTATATTAAAAAATAAAAATATATTTTAAATAACTATAAATATTTTATTGATACATGTCCTGATATAATAAAAACAGAAATAAAATCATTTTTCAAAATTTTTGAGATATTTTAAATCATTGGAATTCAATAATAAAATATCCACTCATACCAAATTATGGTTAGAGTAAGACACTCTAAAGGAGAAGAAATTTTTTGCTATAAAAACTAATTTCGAAAACATTTATAAAAATTTCCCCAAATTGAAAAAAATGACCCAGTTAACAAATGGAGTATTTGATAAAATATATGAATGTATGAAGGATTTATCAAATAGTGATTATTCATCACTTAATAAAATATGATTTTTTATTCTAACATTAGAAATTTATCATCTAGTGAAAATTATAATATAAAAATTATCTATGATTATCAATAAAATCAATGTGAAATATTATGAATTAAATTATTAGATATAAAAAAATCTAAACATGAAACATACCTATAGAATTTAAACAAGAGGTAAAATATCAAGATAAGACATAACCCTCTCCACTTGGTGATCACACACCATAGTCAATTTTATTTAAATGAACTTTGATACCTTCCATTTATCAGTGTAAAAAATAACATACATAACTATTGTGGTCAACTATACATCTTCCACTATTTTAATGAGAGTGTTAAAACAAACATGCCACTCAAGGACTGTGTCTAGAATTCTCCATTATAGTGTTCGGTATTAATGATGATATTTGAAAATATCAATGTATATTCACTTTTTTCATGCGAGGTAGTGTGTGTTCACAAGGTAGATAAGAACTCAATACTCATAATGTAAAAGTAGTACACAAATAGGGAAAAAATAAATAGAATGGATTTATAAGACTCTGTTGGATTGAAAAAATAGCTCATGACTCTTAGATGTTATGTTGAAGTGCATTTTGAGTCGATATTTAAAAACATATAGAAAAATAGAATGTCATTATAGATTATTTCATCTATTTTCTGTGACAGATATAATGTTATTAATTTTTTAATCCCATCTCATTTTCTGTTTCTACAAAAAAGTTCATAGGTTTGATTTATTAGTAGAATCTTCATCTTTCCCCAATTAGTAGTTATTGAGTTTTTATCAGGTTCATGAATTGTCCAAACTCAATATTTTTTAAAAGGTATTACTTATACACACTACAAACAATAAGAATCATTTTTTCAATAACATATTAGTACCATGTACCTCATAATATAGTCTGACATTGATTTAAATGTTATCTACATGAATAATGACAACGTAATTAAAAAATATAAATGTAATATGTTTCAAAAATATGAATTTTAGAAAATTATTTTTATTTTAAATGACAATGTAAAAAGTTACATTGTCTATGAATGGTAACATGGAATGGTGACATGGAAGGATGTCTGAGGAATAATGTGTTGGAATAATGACTCAGGATCAGTGTCTTAGAATGGTGTCTCATACATAATGCATTTTGAAATCTGGAATGGTGTTTCATGTATTGGTGACTAAAGAAAAAAATTGTCACACTGATGGTATGTCATATTTAGGGTTACAGGTGATATCATTAAGTCATACATTTTCAATTTATTGAGTTGTGTTTGGTGGTAGATAGTCAAAACAGTGACTCATACATAGAATTTTTTTAAGAGGATATCATTAGCGTGATGCAACGATGCCTGTTATTTTTATTGAATACATCATCTATTGTGATGGTGTGAATGTTGATAGTGAGACCTCATAACAGTGAATCTTTATTTTCAATTTTTCTTATTTATCTGATTTTATACCAATAGTGGGATATCCAACAATGGTTCTTCCTTAACATTAACTCATCTTTAACTATGACTTAATCATAGTCATATATTTTCCTAACATTATTATGATGTAAACCACTAACAGAAGAGACTATGATTTTATGGTAACATAATTAAACATGATTTAAAATAATTTATGTTTAGGAAGCATGAATTTTGTGCATTAAATGTATATAAGTCCCACAATACAATTGAATTTTACTCACATACCTATGATTATAGGGGGAAATCCTACTAGTGTGCTATTAGTTTGAGTGGGAGAACCCATAGATGACATGTTAGAGATAGGATGAGTATAATAGGTCCAAGAGGATTAATAGTTGTGGTAATGATTATGGACGGGTGGTTCCGAATGATATGGAATCTGGGATTGGCTATGGATGTACTAGTGGAATGGAAATATAGTTGTGGCTAATTTTTTTTTAATGATTCATGTTTATTTATAATATTGTGGACTTTTGATTATCTATATTATCTCATTTCATATTTATTAAGACTTAATTTTACTATTTTATAGGTATATTTCATTCATTCTTTTTTATTTAATGTTTATTTCACACATATGTTGATCGGTTTAGAAGGATGATCCTACTGAGTTCTCAAAAGAGATCACCCCACCATGGCTTCCTTGTGTTTGAAGGTAATACCACCAGAGTTGATATTCATATTCATTTATAATATATTTAGTTGTTTTTTATCTTTTAGTTTATAAAAAAAATCTATATAATTACATGTTTTGTGGGATATTATGGGTTATATCCATTTATTTATGGTGGAGTTTCTTGGTTGTTGAAATCCATTCTTCTAATCCTGCTTATATATTTTGGAAAATTCCTTTTATGTGTAATATTTTTAAACCCCCCTACTTTTCACCATCCTATAGCCTGTTGAAGGTTGGACTTAAGGGTTATTATCTATCTTTCTTAATTTCTAGCCCAATTGGGGAATCTAGAGATTGGATCCTGAAAGAGAAGTCCCATGAACTTTATTTTTTGGGAATATAATTTTAATCAATAAAAGAATAATGAATATGACTATACTACATTATCTAAAGAAAAATAAGAGAAAAATTGATGTCTCTCAACTCAAATAATAATCTTATTGATGTAAAAGAATCTTGGGGAGGATAATTTCATAGATAGTGTAGCTATTTATCCAATGATAAATATTGACACATTGATTTAGGATACTGAGTGTTCAACCCATATAAATGAAAATATGAATCTCTCAAATAATATGAAAGGTTATATTGATGGTATGGTTAATATTGAAAATAAGAGTGAATTGAAATGCAAGGAAATAGGAAAGATTAGGCTTCCTAATGAAGAGTTTTAGAATATAGTGAGCTATTTACTTTTATGTACATTAACTCAGCCTCCATTGTGTGTGTAAACTATTTGACTCAGCAGTCAATATAAAACATTTGATACCCCAAGGTTTTAAAATTTATTTTTTCAATTAAATAAACAATATATTGAAAATATTATTTCTAAAGAACCAACAAACTAAAAATATTTGTGAATCAATTTATTAAGAAAAAAAGTTAAAATATAATGCATTTATTAAAACATCATGTGAAATTAATATGATATATCATTAAGAAATGAATAAATGGAATATATCAATATGTAAATAAAAGTACTATGGGCATATAATATTTTTACTCATCATTTTAAAATAATAACATAACAATTGTTTCAAATATGGAAATATGGGAAATAATTATATGTATAATAAAAAAATTTATAAAGAAAAAATGAATTTGGATAAATTATTTTTTTGATATATATAGATATTGTTGTAATGAAAACTAACTAATATATATAAAAATTTTAAAACTATTTTCATTGGATATTTTGTGATAAAAAAAATACATTGTATAATTGTTCATTCGGTATGAATGTATCCAAAAGAAACATCGATGTTTATTAACTATTAATATGAAATTTAATATAATAATAAACAAAAAATAACATTTAATTAATAAATTTTACAATTAAATATTTATATATACATTATATATTATTGTTACTATTATTAGTGAATTTTTTTTATTCATAAAATTCAATGGAATATTTGGATATATATGTGTTGATAAAATTTAATGTTTACAAGATATATTAAAAATTGAGGAATATGATTAAAATAATTTAATGTGTTGTTTTAAATGTATAGTGAATTTTTCTATTCATAAATTATATTGATAATTAAAAAATATATAATTTAATATTTAAACAATAAAAATATATTTTAACACATATTTGATATATAATTTATATGAAATAATATGATGAACCCTTAATGTCTTAAAATCATATTTCTATATAAAATATTTTCATGTAAAATAATTTTCATTTATAAGTAAACGTTATCCTATTTATAAATTGAATTAGATTAAATTGAGTGAAAATATGAATAATCCATGTTTAAATTAGATAATAAGGGTCATCTTATATATTTAGTAAATTAAATATTTTTCATGGTAAATAAATAAAAATGTAACAAGAAATAAAACAAAGGTAAATTAATGTGTCTCAAAAATTTCAGAAAAAAATAATATTTAGCAGTTATAGTAGTTCATTCATAGGTATTATTGTTATATATAAATGTATGAAGAAAATATTCTTATGTAAATAACCAAACACAAGTTTTATTCCATATATACCCTTCACCTATGTCCCTGACACACCACACTATCCTTCAAATATCACTCTTATTCCATAACATTTCCCATCCCAATAAATTATTATATTCTTCTAGTAACTTATAATTCTAATAATGAATCCTAAATCTTTTATGATGAAGGAACCAACATAAGAAAGAGATAATTCAGCACTGTAAGTAATAAGTTCTTCACCATCATTTCCAATTGTCTTCTTATGTAAAATAATTATAAACTCCATTATCCATTTGAAAAACCGATAATAACATTATTATTCAAATTATTATACTATATAACTATTATATATATATAATAATTCTCATCCATTAGTGAAATATTTTCTTGTTTGGGTCAATTCAACCACCTACATAAATAGTGTTACAATATCATCACATTTTCCTACATGATTGTGTATAACTGAATTAATTAATGAATTATATTCTTATAAATAATAATTTGTGTTTGGAATATTATTCTATAATGGTGGCTCAAAAGAATAATGATCATTATAAAGTAACTCATTATTATTGAAAAATTACCGGATGAAAGTTCTTTATGGGTTCTTTTCTCATAAAATATACTCATACCATCCATAAAATAAATATGGGACTAAAGAAAACATTGAAAAAATTATTATAATAGCATGGATAATAATAAAATTATTATTTTGGAATAAATTTATGAGTATTTATATCTCTATTATAATTATTATATAAATAATAAAAATTTGTAACATTACATGATGAAAATAAAGATAACTTTTATTTTTTAAATGATTGATTATAATTAAATAGTATAAAATTTAATATATACAAATATTCTTATGAAATAGTTAACTAATATTGATATTATTTTTCTATATTAGGTAAAATATATGTTCTGTATTCATGGAGTAAAATATAGGGGTTTTTACTGTTAATCCTTATTAATTATAAATTTTTTATTAATAAATTTTCATATAAGTAAATTATAAAATTTTCATCTATAAAAAAATTTTCATTTTCTTTTCCAACAGTATTAAATTGTTTTTACATTTACTATTACAAATTTAACTCTATTTTGTTTATAAATTATATGATGTGATTATTTTATGAAGAACAAGCCTTATCACTTATTTTTCATTGTATTGTTTTCTTCTCTATGTCTTTATTATTTATATAGATTCATTTAAGTCTATTTTTTATAATAAAATGGTTAGTCAAAGTAATTTTCATTTATCATTGACTTATTTTAAAAAAAATCATTGTATAATTTTTTAATTTTTTTCTCATAAGTAATTTTATATTAAAATAACATTTCAGAATTATGTGAATTGAATATCAAATTTAGTAATATTTTATTTTAGACTATGAATAATTAGTGGTTGGACCCTAAAAAACAATTATGCTCATTTCGTGACTTGTGATTATCCAAGTTTTCCATATCATGAAATAAAGATCTTATAATTTAATATGTATTAGGATTTATTTACACTCTTATATAATTAATTACCTGGTTTATAATTTATTGATACTAACACAACCCTATTTTTAATTTTTCATTGGGTATTACCAAGAGGAATTGAGATAACAATGTGTGTGAAAGATAGTTTAATTATTTTAATAATTATCAAGAAAATATAATGATATATGTGGTTAACGATATCATGTCATGGTCCCCCATCTATCTAAATCTCTAAATAATAACAAAATGTATCCCACACTCCACAACCCACAAAGTAAAAACTCTCCCTTGAGATCATCATGGTTTAGTTTCCACTATCCTTTAGTGCTAGATCTAATAAACTAATACCTGATAAATAGATTAAAATAATAAAAAATACGTTAACCGTTTTTAATGCTCGATGATTGAAAATGTTGATTTATCCATTTATAATTTATAAGTTTAGGATGGTCAATGGGGGACCAAATAAATAAAATTACGAAATGATTAAATAGAATCCATTTTATGGAAGGGGATGAAGTAGGTATTTTAAAATAAATATCACTACCAAACTCCTCATACAAAAATAGAAGGTGATTTACTTGATCTGAACAAATGAAAATAATTTTTTTACATCCAAAGAAAACATTAACATACAACAGAGATTGCCTATGATTTTTTCATTTAACATAGAATTAATATCAATTGTTTCCTAAGACACATAGAAACAAGGAAATAAATATAATTATCTATAAGAATCATTGGTAGCTGTGTAGAAATTGGTTGATGTGAAAATAATGTGGAAATAGGAACATGAGACTATTGTTATTCTCATGAATTTTGTTATTATAAAAAAATATATAGTCCCATAGAAACTAGAATGATAAATCTAAAGAATATAATAAAATTTTATCACCATTATTCCAAAAATGAAAGAGTGATAACATGATAACATTACTGAAATGAACAATAAAATGCTTCATATATGGAAGGATGGTCTACTAAGAACTTTATTTTCAAGGATAGATAATGTGGATTATCATGAAATTGAAGGTTGTAGTGGTACTAACTAATTCACCACTCATAATCTATTGTGTACAATTTATGGTTTATGGAAATTATGCATCAATCGAATAGTAAATGAAGGAAATTAAAGTAAATAATTCATATCATAAATGGATAAGGGAAATCATGTGTAATGAAACATATTATAGTTGGTTACTGAAATGAAGTGGTGAAATATATACTCAAAAGTCAATAAATAACTAAATATGTCATAATTTATTCATCATATATTAACTCTATTATATATGAATAATATTAAAAGGTTACTAAATCACTACACAACCGGTTAGAAATATAGTTTTTAGTGAAACAAACCAAGTGGATAAATGATTACATACCAATTTTGAACTCGTCTATATTATATGTTTGTGGTAATATACTTTATGAATGTCATATTTTTCTATCTATATAATAATATATTGTGATATTGGGAATTGATTATTTATCTATGTATTGAGTACATAAATTTTCAAGATAGGAAATTTAGAATTAATGTCCAAATTAACCATTGATAATCTATTGATGCATGGATGGCCATAAACTCCTTCTAAAAATTTCATCCATTATATGGGTTTTTATTTTAATTCATGGGGATATTTGGCAGGAATTTCTGAGGTAGAACTCAATATAAACGATATTTAACCTTTCAAAGTGCATGTTTATGTTTTCTATGATGAGTTATCTAGACATTTCCCACATCATGAGGTTAATTTTTACAATGATATCATTCCTATTTATATGTCAATATCAAAGACACATTATAGAATATGAATGATTTCATTTGTTGAATTTAATATATAACTATATGAAAATTTAGAAATAGTCTTTATTTGCATTAGTGATTCACCATTTTGTGAACTATTGAACAGTTTAAGAAGATATGTGGATCAATATTTACATTGATTGATTATCATAAACATAACAAAATAATAATCAAGAACAAGAGTATTATACAATATATTGATGTGTCATTTGATAATAAATAAGAAGATCATTCATTCTCAAACATGGAAATTAGATCAGGAGAACATCAATTAAGGATGAATGTAAAGGATTTATTGATGATAGCCTTTTATACAAGATATGGTCATTTTGAATTCAGAGTGATACTATTCAGACATACAAATTTTACATTTATATTCATGAATTTTGACAATAACGTCATTAGAGATTTATTTAATCTATTTGTTTAAGTATATATTGGTGATTTTATATTATATTATATGATTAAATACATGTAGATAGATTATTTGATGATTATGTTGAACACTATGAAAAATGACATAATGAATGATATATTTAGAATGTGAGAATTTAGTTCAATAATATGCCATTCAAGCTTCATGTAATCAAAATATGTGTTATATTTATGGATATTACACAGATAGAGGTTATTTAATAATGTCCAATAATAATTTCATTAATATATATGCATATTATTCATGAATTAAACTCAGCCTAATTAATATTTGTGAGAACATTCTTATGGCAGTCACATCAACTAACCAATTAAGAATTTATTGGTTTCGTTTGCCTCAAAATACATTATTGTGATTATAAATTAATGTAAATAATGATATTATTATCCCCATCACCTGTACTCATATTACAGTATAGTAATAATGATATTTGATACATATTGATGCATCAATTAATTGATTAATATGTGTTCTAATGAAAAATGATATTGTGGAGCTTTTACCCCTTGTTAATTAATAATCCATGAAAAATCTTCTCGATTTATCATTTAAATAAAGATCATAAATAGTTGATCATAAAAATATGTGATATTTAGTTCATGGGTCATATCACTAAAACAAAATTCAATGCATTATAAAATAATGGATTATTTTTAAATTCCTATGAAACACATCTTAAAAATATGGGGCAAGGGGTAAAATATTATAGAAAATTAGAATAGGTGATTGTAGAACACCATTAAGAGAAATAATTTCAACTTCTATATTTCATTCATTAATGGAATGGAAAATACTGATATATTTTATGATCATATTTATACCGGACCTGATGTAAATATAAATATTCTAATGGGAATGCAGATTCCCTAAAATGATGTTCTCTATAATGTAATAATGTGTTTCAAATATAGTGATTTCTATGTCATAATTTTTACTCACAGTGAATACAATATGTATATGTTGTGTTTCTACCTCAAGATAATATTCAATTCCACATAACGCATTGAATTTATTCACAATATATCTTCAATAGTCCTAAATAATGGAACATCCTCTATTGATTCCATCATAATAAGAAGTATCTAAATTATTATTTTTCCTAGATCTGTAGGTTCCCTATCATACCTAATAGTCCATAAGCCTCCTATGGATTCCAGTAATAATTCATGATTGTTAAGGATATAACCATACAATATTTTTGGAGAGGTTAATTTTTTTCATCAAATGTATAATATCTATATCAATAGATATTTCACAAACCATATAATGCTTAAAATAAATTCTCATTCCGTGGTTTAAGGATATATTACATTATTATCACATGGTTCAATATCCAACCAAAAAAATAAGGTTTGGCACAATACAATAACTAGTACACCACTCGGAATCATGAAATAAAATTGACATAAAAATCATTATAGGTTCAAAATGAAATGTTATCTTAACATATCTCCTAAGAAAAATATATATATGATAATACCATACCACCATATATAAAAAATTTATGAATATTTTAATTTAACTATTTTAATAATTGATAAGTCATAACTTCATGTGTATGCCATTATGTTGAAATTCACAGTTCATCTAGAAATAATGATAGGAAAAAAACTAAAAATTAAAATTAAATTTCATCTAAATGTCGTTAAATATCAGCCATTTATAAAAGATATCCATCATTCAAATTTTATAAATAAACTCATGAAATTATGATTCAATTACTTTACTTGATATTAAAATTGTAAAAAAAAACTTGTCATGATATTTCTATAACTAAATGATATATTAGATACTTTTTTGTAATTGTTTAGAATTACATTTATGAAACCAGCATGATAGATAACTATTCAAATGTAAAATATAAGGAACTAGATATCCTTAGATGAATAATGGAAACCTTGAAATGTAATAAATCAAGAAACTATTACAATAATTCCCCATAAACCATTGAGAATAAAAATTTATAATATGGAGAATATATTAAAATCTATGTGAGAGCCTTGTGACTAAAATTTTGTCCATGATTGGGAGGAGATTCTAATAAACATAATTACCCTCACTGAAATTTTTTGAAAGATAATGCATCATCCCATGCAATCATATCATTCATAAAGAACATGGTAACTCCCTAAATCTTACATTAATCCAACCCTCTCCATTATCAATAATTTCATTGATGTTATAAATTTTTTATACCTGTGGTGATAATTGTGAAATATATGTTGACAAAGACATCTTTATGAAAATATTCATATATAAGGAGTTAAACAATCCCCAAAAGAGATCGTTAAAATTGAACAAGGTCAATGGCTATGAAAAAAATATTATCATATGAAGGATATAAATTTGGACGATGGTATAATAATTAAGGGTCAGGATACCTTATCTATGATGAGTATTGTAAGATCCCAATACTCGTGGAACTTCATAGGATAGAACATTAAATCGTGATCTAAGTGTATAAATACATTCATTCACATATCATTGCTCAACCATCCATCAATTTAAATATCATGAAGCAATAAAGGTAATATATTTAGTTATAGGAAAATATGGGGAATCATCTAGAGTTTAACATTTACATTAATGGAATAAAAACATTTTTTAAAGAATATGTTTCCATTGAATACCAAAATTGAGGAAATGGTTCTTTGATGATGAATATAGATCTTTATTCTCTTTATATTATAGAGTCCAAAATATGTATAGAAATCCCTGTAATATTTTTCATAGGATTACATAATGAATGTTTTTTGGATTTTATATTATGATGCAGGATATATTTGAAATATAGGGTTTAATGATAGATGAATAAATTTATGATGAAACCATTACCTATAACTTTATTGAAATTAGAAAACATAAAAATGTATTTTTTTTATGGTTTCTTTGATGGAATCTGATGGTTGTAATGTCATTTGGGTTTTAGTTAATTATCAAAAAAATCAGCACTTTTCAATTATATTTGAGAATATTTATCACAAAATTAAATTTTAATGATTAATATAAAAAAGTTCGAAGGATTTATGGAATAAATATTTCCATTATATCTAGTCAATATGTGATGTTTGCCTCAACATTATGGGGAAGTCATGAACATGGATTAGAAATATTATTATTAGTCACAACATTTTATCATCTATAGATTAATCATAAATCTAAATAGAATTTTCAAGAAGCATATTTTTTTGAGGTATTATTTTTTTTTTGATTTTAAAGGTGTTTTTTATCAACACCTTTATTTTCCATAGCTCTTATATTATGATTTTTTAATTATATCTTTCAAATGGAACTATATGATACTTTGTTTAAGACGAGGCACGTTAATCCAAATTATTTTGAAAATTTTGTAGCTTATAATATGTTGGGACCAGATATATCTTTCAAAATTGTACTGAAAATAAAAAACAACCTGTGAATGTTTAAAATAGAATAAGGATAATATAAGTGATATACTAGTTTTCATTATTGATATATAGAGATTTAATTCATATAGAAGTTTTTATTTAGAATATCATGATTTATTAGGATATAAGATTTTGGAAAACGGTAATTTGGATTCTTAGCTAAACTCATTCCATCGAGATACATGATCTTGTATGGGCTATAGAATATCAATTGGTACTTCCACCATAACACTCATAAGTTCATTATGTGATATATGTATCTCTAATAAGGAAGTATATTCTAGATTGATTGCATGTACTTGGCTCAACATATGTAAAATTATAACATGGTCTATCTATCATGGACCTACTAGTGTAAACCATGGATTATAGGGAAATAATTCTATGAACAAATCCCACTATCATAGATAAGATTATATTTTTATCATAAGGTCAAGGATTCAATATGGGAACTATAGAATGTAATGAGGTTGAAATTCCCTTATCTATTTCATTCAATGTAATGGAATTTTGTGTTAAAATTAATTTTAATGATGGTAGAATGTAACACCACATTATATTTTAATGTATAAGTTACCATAAAAAATACTATGTTGCATAGATTATTTTTGAAGAAAAAAATAAAATATTTTTTTATAAATTGTGTTCATATAAAATACTAACATCCAAGAAAAAAATTAGTACATTATAAGAACTAATGAAACATCATTAAGAGAAGAAAATTGGAATAAATCTATGAGTGAATAATATTAAATTTAGTATAAATATTGAGGGAGAAGTAAATGAATAGGATGAATAATTTTATAGTTATATATAATTCTATATATAGGAATTAAATATACTAATAATATATATGGTTATTGGATATATTTAAATTGGATATATGGTCATTGGAAATATTGTATTTGGATATATAGTTGTTGGTTATGGATGTATCCATTAGGTATATTTAATTTTTTAAAATTTTAGATGAAAATAAAAAATAATAAAAAATATATAAAGTTAATATTTTATTAATATATTTTATTAAATATAATATATATTTATGGGTTACATATTATTATTATTATTAAAGAATGATATGAGTTATTTCTAAAATTAAATGAAAAAATATATGGACAGATAAAATATTTTTTTAAAGATAAATACACAAATGTTATGGAATGTTATTAAATTCATTTTTTTGATAATTGTTTTTTAAAACTTTCTAAAATTTTAAAGTATTCATATATATATATATATTTAATTAAAACTTGTTTAATGATAAATACAATCTAATATTCCACTTTATGATAAAAAATGTTAACATTTATTTACTTTTACATTTAAATGAAATAATATTAAGAACACTAAATGATTTAAAGTCGTTTATCTATAAAATTAGTTTAATCTCTATAAATTATGATTTCATTTTTGAAAAAAAATTAACATATTTACAAAGTTAATTATAATATATAGAGTCAAAATATGAAATAATATCATCATAATAAAGTAAGAAATATTCCTTTTTTATTTATTAACAATTATAATTACAAATATAAATAATTAAACAATGTAAAATCTGTAAAATATAAAATTTAATGTCACTCTAATTATTCAGAAATAAAATTATATTTTAGAAATATATAATTTCATTATAGTGTTTTTTAGTGAAACATAAATTTATATTCAAACTATCCTTAAATTACTCGCCTAACACACATGTGATTCCATATTTACCCTTCACTTAACTGATCATTCACAGAAATGTCTCTCACTCAGTTCAATAAAAGGTTCCCTCCACTATCCCTCACAAAACCCCCTATCATATCAATCCCTTTGTGTTAAATAAACATTTCCCCAGGTTAAATAATTATTTGTAATTTGAAAATTATATTTTCATGATGGAATCCTAAACACCTCAAAATGAAGAAACCCACTTTAAGAATGAGAGAATTTATCAAAGTATCTGATTCTTCACCGTCGATTTAAATTAATGTCTTATATAATATATTTATAAATAAACATTTCCATTAATTTTTTTATTTACACCATTCTTATTATGTGTGAATTATATTAATATTATATAAATTCATATTATCACTCATTCATTATTGTATCATGTTCTTGTTTGGGATGGTTCAACCACCTATATAAATGATGGTATACATTCATCATCATTTCCAAAAAACATGTGAATTAGAAATTTGATACCGGTAATATATGTCATTAAATATTAATTTATAATGTGAATATGTTTTTTTGGGTGGTAAAATAAATTAATGATTGTTATCAAGTAATTGTAATCTATAAATTACTTGAAATAAGTTCATCAAAAATTCCACTCAAAAACCCTCAATAAAATGATCATTGAATTATATAAAACTATATAGAATAAATATTAATTTACTTTATGTTATATAGTATTTTAGATACTTGTATTAATTAAAAAAACAAAATATCTATAAAAAACATATTTAAAATAATAAAAATTACTAACATCCAAAGATTAAAACAGAATCATAAATAAATAGTATATTTATAATTAATGACTATAATTGAAGTAAGTCAATGGTATTAGATATGACTAAAATTTAAAATTATGTGACTAATGTGTTTATGTATATGATGGAAGATATTAAAGTGATTCTATAGAATATTGGATAAAATATAATGATTTCCTTTCAAATCTAAAATTGAATTTGATATTATTTATTAATAAACTTCCATCATCAGTAATTGTATTATTATATCTAATAACTCACCTATCATCTTATACTTCAATCATTTTACATCACATTGTTTCATAAATTACCCGAAGTTAATTTTTTATGATAAATTAACCATAACTATTTGTTTTGGTTTGGACTCATTATCTTATATGGTTTCAATCATTATATTTCTTATTGAATTAGTTTTCTATAAAGAAATTGTATATATACATTTAAATATACTATATTTACCTTTAGTTGTTATTTTCTTATGGTTATTGTATTATTTTAAACCACACTGTTAAGTTTTTACAAATACGAGTTTTTATAAAATTGTGAAAATTATCATTTTTTAACATTTCGTATAAATATTAATTTTTTATTAATATTTTATAAATTTTAAGAATAAAACAACTTATCCATTTTTTCAATGTTCTCTATTGATATTTATATTCTTTTTTTATAAATTAGTCAATTTTAAATTAAGCCATTAATGGTACTAGATATTGTTTTATTTCATAATATAATTTTCTAATGATCTTCTAAATGTGATTTTCATATATGTTAATATCCTTTATTATTTTTAAAAATAATTGTAGATATAATAAATTGATATCATCCAATGTTATTATTTATATGGTCTATGATAATGTCATATGGAATTTTATATGAAACACAATATTTTCCCATATTTAATGAATAAATTATATAATTATGAATATTCCCAAGTTTTTGTGGATCATAAATTTATGGTTTTCACTAAATGATGTTGGTGAATCTTATGAACAGATAAATTAATTAGGAAGAATGATTTCTCTTATGTGATATTGTTGTTAATAATGGACCTTATTTAAATTTACTGAATGTTATAAATGAAATTTAATGAAATGTTCATAACGAAAAGTGTTGAACTTATTAAAAATATTAAATTTTTATTGTGGAACTTATTGAATTATATTTAATATTTTTTGTGGAAATCATTGAATTTTCCCAAATGATAAAAATATAAAAAATTACATTTTTTCAATGTTGATAATGGACCATATAAATATGTTTATAATGTGATATATTACATATGATAATAATTTTACTATAAAACTATGTTTCCCAAAGGATCATGGTTATTTCACCTAACACCATATCCTTATGCCATGATATATGGGTTATAGTTTCATGATTCCCTCTCAGGGAACCATTTTTCCCACACTTTGATATTTTTAATCAAATATTTATCTCATCATCATGTTCTTTGATCATGATTTTAGATGGAAGGTTTCTCACTTATATGATTCTTATATTATGTTATGATGAATTATTTATATCATGATTTATTATTTTTAATAATTTTTTTGATTTGCTATGATTTCGTTATATTATGTAAATATACCATGATAATGTTTTCATTCCAACTTGTTTGACTTGTTTTTACGTGTAATCATTGTTGATATCTCTTTTGTCTAATCTTGTTGACAATCTGATATCTCTATTTTAATATTATTACATTTACTACTAATGAATAGGACTACTATGTATGATAATTCAATATGTATAAAAATCATGGAAAATATTATGGATAACGTTTAAGATTCTGTAAGAAATAAGGAGATCAGTTAAATAATCTCCAATAACAGTAGACCTATATATTATAGTGGTTTTAGTTCATTAGATATGTAATAAAAATTCCAATAATATGATTTAATATTTATCCATGTTAGTTAGGGGTCACCGTAAAAATTTATTGGATGAGTTTCCTAATCAAGTGTAATGTTTAAAATTAATCAATTAAAAGCTATCGAACAATTGAAAACATAAACTAAGTATATAACTAATATAATACATGTCTTCTTATTATGAAATTGGATGACAACATTTTATTTTACGGTTTTGGGAATATATTATTCAATGTCCTGGAGAATATGCTTAAAATATAATCTATATATGACATTTCTAATTTTAAGTGGGATAGAGATAGAGATAACGCGATTCACATTCATGGGAGGAAATATTTTCATAAATCCCTATCGAAAATTAAAAAAATGGTATTTAACTTACTAAATATAATTCATAATAATATCTATAAACCAATTTGATATTAATGAAAACTAGGTGAGAGTTACATATTTTTTTAAATTTAAAATTATATTATATTAGGTTATTTAATATTCATAATGAATCAATATGGAAGACATGGAATTTATCAGAAAAATTTAGAGTATAGTTGAAAATGAATATTAAAGGTCAATAAAATTTAATGGACAATATAACATCCTAGATTACATATTCATTGAATTAAAAAATAATTTAGATAAAAATATAATAGACCATTAAATTTCATCATTAATAATACTTTTATAAAAATATGTAAGGAAAATAATTAACCACATAGTGAATAACACATAATAGAAACTAAAAAACTTTCATTTCTCTTGAAGATATTAGAAGTATGTTTGGGAGTTAGAGTATATACAAATTTGGATATATTAAGTAATTAATGTTGCTGAATAACTTATGAGATGTGAAATAAATGGAATGCAACACTTAAACACTTTAGTGTGTTTCAATTAATGTGTCATAATCAAAAATAAAAGTAATCCATAGAAAATCTAGTTATGGGGTTGATAAAAACTTTATATAGGATACACCAAAAATATTAACAAAATTTAATGATTCAGTAAGAGATTATAATATTTATACAGATACATGATCGATTGGTGGTTTGTAATAAAATTTGAATAATTTATTGGATTTTTTATCTGATAAATTTTTTTAATGAGGTGGAGGATGATGAAACAAATTCTAAATGACTTCAATATCGAATACATGATGTCAATTTTGTTGTAGAATGAGATGAAGTAGTTCCTGTTGAATAAAGAAAACCATTGACCAAAATGATAAGAATAAGAGATTAAATTTATTATTAAAATATCATTAGAGACACATTATATCAAATAAAAATGAAGAGTATTGGGTTTCCAGAGATCATTGGTAAGAACATGGATATTCACTAGAATATGGGTCCTTTAATGTTTGGTAAAATATAATTTTATGTTACTAAAATGGATGCATTATGAGTTATGAAACCTTTTTTGGTTGTATGAATATTGTTTATAGCTCATAACACTGACCGGTAGATGTTTTCGGTGTATCACCTGGTTAGAGTATGATTCATGAGGCTAGATTTTAGGTCAGTTTTTATCGTGCATGGTTTGATAACAAGCAGTAGGTAGGTGCACATTTTTACTTAGCTATGCGATTTGGTCGACACGACTATGAGAGAATGTGTGTAATTTTAACAATTTATTTTTATATAGTTTTTTCTTCTTTTCCCAATCTGTAGGGCCTAACCATTTGGGTTCCCCCTTCCTATTATAGATAATGCACGGTTCATACATGGTGTACCAAACCATGTAAAAAACCTTGTTAACGAAAAAAAATGGAGAAATTTACCAAAATACCCTTAAATAATCTTTAAAAAAAATATTTTCCCTCCTTCAATTCTAGTAGATGTCTGCACCCTTTTATCTGCATCTTGTTCATTTCGATGCATATTATAGGAATTGAGATCTATCACCTATATGGATTATTAATTGACAATTTTTTTTCATACAAGATCAGTATTTCTATGGTCTCAATTTCTTTTTAATCATTTGTCATTATTCTATATATCAAGAATTCTTCTTATCTGTAGATTCTAATGTCCAATTTTTATAGAATTGGTATTTTATCCAGATACATTCCAATCCCAAAAAAACTAGAGGCTGATACAAGATGAGGATAGTTATACGAACCTATGATATGTGGTCTATAACTCATCCTTTTTATGTTTATTCATTTTATAAAATGTCATGGGAACAGATCTATTTCGTCAAGAATTATATTTTTAATGTATATGTTACACTAATAGTCAATATAACCATGTTCCAATAACCTTTATATATATTTCATTCATCATTGGTGGTTACGTCCACAATGCCGACAACCCCATTTATGGTGTTATTCAATTATAGGGTTTCTAGAGTTAGACATGTTTTTCTAGGCCATTGTTTGGTTATTCCTAAGAATGAACCTCTTAATGTTAAGCCTTTTTATCATTAAATTAATATTTAATTTTGAAGGGATAATGGAATGTACCATTTATAAACAAACAATTGACCCACATAATGTAAGTGCTTCAACTTGATTAAAAAATTGGTAATAGAATTGAAATGAATATTATATACATATATATATGAATTGGCTTAATAGTATATAAATGAATGGTTGGTTGCATGACCTAGAAACCAATGAAACTTATTATGTATGGTTGATCAATGAACCAAGATATTTTATTATGATATAAATGGAATAATTAAATTTCTATATCCTCAGTTGGCCTTGTAAGACAAATTAATTTCAATGGTTAAAATATTATGACATATTAAACATCTATTGTGTTAAATTAAATAATTAATTAAATGAATATAATTTATGGTTCCTAAATTGATATATCCCATGAAATCATTATTGGAGTGGTTTGACTTTATCTTACCTCTATTTCTGTAATTAATTACTTAAGAAGTCAAGGATATCATTCAAATTCAAGGATGCAGTTTTCCTTGGTGGAGATCCACCTTGGATACCAATCCTTTTAAATCATTGGATGCTGAGTATAAAACTATTGAATACGTAATGTATTATTATATGATTTCTTTTATATTCTCCTTGTATCGATTATGGATTCTACAAACATGAGAGTAATTTATTTTAGGCATGGTCCTATCCATTTCTTAACATGTTTTTCCATGGATGTTTTCCTTGGACTCGATTTGATCGTTTTATGGAATAAATTTGTTGATGATAGATGGATTATACTCTTACACCTATAGAAAATCTATAGTTACTACTAAGTTAGTGACAACTGTTTTCTAGGTATACTTTTTAATTTCCAAGATTCCTCATTATTATTATTATCAATAGGATTCATTGTTACATCTTTGTACATCAACAATTACAATCTTGAGGTGATTTAATGTATGGATATTCCATAAATGAATTATTTATATTAACTAAACATAATTAATTAATGAACTAGTTTCATGTTAAGACACCATTCAAGGGATGAATCATGTACTTTTATATTTACATTACAGTACAATATTACTTTTTTACATGCATTCCTACATACTTTTTCATTTTATATTACACAGATTTGATGTTATAGACACCATTGGTGGAGGCCTATTTGGATTTATCTCCCACACAATCTAGTCTACATTTGGAACCCAAGATGATTACATGTATATATGATATTATGAAGGGGAGTGTACCACATTGGACAATTTATTACTACTTTTATTAAGATGGAGATGATAGTAGATTACCGAGATGGAGCATATGATATTGGGGTTAGTTTTTTTTTATTTTTTCAAATGTTTTATATCATGATTATATGCTTCTTTACAATCATGTTCCATTTACTTATAGTGACATGAAAAACCATCATCAACTTTTTTATATTTATATCATTTTCATCTATGTTTTACTATTTCTACAATCTTTTGTTATCCTATCATTTTACTTATATTTCTTCTTCAATTTGACTTCTATTTTAATTATATATATCTGATATGCTAAACTCTTGTAATGAGGTCATTGTCTCCCCCACCGACACCCCATAGTCCATCTATATTATTCGGAATACTCTACTATTTGGGTAGATTCTCATGATGCCATGTGAAAAACCAGGACTGGGGCACCTCTGAGTGGAATTCAGGTCAATGAATTCACAATGTGGTATCAGAACAATTTTTTTGTTACTTTAATATTTTATGAAAATTGAATTTGGATTAGGAAAACTTATAACTAGGTCATAATCCAAGCTTGGGTGATGTGATCCCAGGATTGGGTTATAGGCGATGGTTGCGAAATTCCAATTATTGTTCTTCATTCTCTAATTATAGTTGAAATCATTTCATGATTGGGTTAATTACTTTCTTTTGGAGTTGATGATTTTTATTCTTATTAATTATTTTTTTCATCCTTCACACAATGGTATGGCAGAAAGTATGATTGTAACATGCATCATCAAAGGAATCTATAAATTTTCATGTCATGCATATTAGAATGTAATATTGGTGAATTTTACTTCTTTCATTTCACTATATGCATGTGATTATTGAGTTATGGTGGGGTTGTTTTATTATTCCTATGAATTTCCTTAGCTACGATCGAGTGATTGTCGGTTTCAATTCAAGAGATTTTATGGGATCTCATGGTATGGAATTAGTAATTTATCGAGTTGATCTATTTGATTAAAATCAAATGGGTTTCATTTTTAGTGATATGGTGTTTTGGACATTATTCACTAGGAATGGTGATCCATTTTAAATGAATGTCAAAATAAGTTTTATGAAAATGCAAATTGTAAAAGTAAAAAATGCCTTATAAAATGTAATGGTTTCATGTACATATCTTAAAATATCATTCTTATAAAATTTTAAGGAGTGAAACAATAAATTAAATATTTAATGAGTGAAATGGTTTCGTTTAAATGATAGGGAACAATATAGTTGTACCTTAATGTACTAGAACCCATGTAACATATAAATGATTACATAACGATACATAGCCTTCAAAGAGGGTATTTGGGGCAGTATTACATGGTTAGTGATCCATTTCATATATTTAGATTTTTTATATTGGATATATATCTGTTTAAAGCCTGTTTTGAGGCATTTTCTTGGCATTTGTAGAATAATGATTCCATGAATTTCTCGTGTCCTATTCTAGAAGGGTGGAAACGACCATGTTCTATATGTGGTGTCCCTTATGATTCGAATCGTACATGTGAGAGTGACACTTCATGCACTGCATGTTGAAGTTAATTTTGTAATTGATGCTCATGTTTGTGATAGTTTGACATGTCTAATGGAGTCCATGAAAGGTTATTTATAGTTTATCTCTATGATGGACGATCTGAAAAGTGATTAATAGTAGAGGAATACTCTTTCCATCTTAGGGTAAGGCGGTTCACAATTGATGAGTCTTGGATAGAGAACTCTTTTTCTATCATTGAATATATAAATACTCTTTCAGATTATAGGTTCAATATTGGTACATAAATGCTACAGGATGTGTCCAAGTGTTAGTGAGATGTAGTTACCGAGGCAAATTTCTATCAATTCTTAGTATGGGATGAATTACGAAATACCTTCTATTATAATTTATTTCTTCAGATGTTGAGATTTGACTGACCCGGAGAGTTTATCAATCCTGACTTGGGTTTTATGTAAATTATGGAATACTCAAATCATTTTACTATGTTGTAGTGATTCGCACCACTACTAGCTGGTTATGATCATTACCATGTTATATACTTCACGGTTCATATCTTGTATGTCATCAACACATATAATAATGTCTTTATCCTACTTAACTTGTTTGACATATTCAATCCTTATCATATCACTGGTCTCAAAAAGATGGATGAAAATACTTCTGATATTATGGGATATTTGTGTAGGTAGGAAAGTAGTTCCTCCTATAGAAGGAAGTTTTTCCTCAGGGTTTCATGTTTGGGAAGTTGTAGCCAGTGTATCTATATTAGTAGCTTTATGGTGTTTCAATAGTTATGATGATAGGGGAATCAAAAGCATCACTGTGATAGTGACCCTATAGAGTGTCGTGCTTGCACATGTATGGTGTATCTAGAGAGATTATTTCAGAATATTTCAATATCTTCTAGTATCCAAGGTTCCTCCCTAGCTCAACCATCCAGAGTATTCTCTTTTCTGCCATGTTAGGAGGAGATATGAGTAGCACTGATAGTACTAGTTACGAAAGAGTTCATGGACATGGTAGCTAGACTCCATATCACAAAAAACATCAGCATAACAATTTAATCATGTTTATAAAGTTGTTGTATAAGGTCATGGATCAGTCCCATTGACTGCATTAATATTATGCCCACGGTTTAGTCTACATGGTCATCCACTTCATGAGGTTCTATTTTAGTATCCTTTACTATTGTATCTTCTTTATTTGATATATTTTCACCACACTCGTTAATATCATTATCTATATTTGAATTAATTAGGTAGGAAGTATATTATTACTGTGGTGTAATGACCCAAAATACAAAATTGGGAGTATGGTCATAGGGAATATAGTAGTGTTGGGACTATCCCCATGATGCAGGTCGTTACCCTTCTTTATGGGACAAATTTTTTCATGATTATGGAATTCGATGTTCTTCTGAGGATGGATTGGTTGGTTCCATATCATCCAATTGTAGTCTATTATCCCCATAGGGTATCTTTTTCATCTCCATAGGGTTGTAGTTATCTATATAAAAGTGACTGGGATGTCCAGGCCTAAAGAGCTGGGCCAGAGCATCATGGGATATGTGGAGTGAATTCCCATATTCCCAATCTCTTCATTGAGGATTGGGGTTTATATCAGTATAAATTCCCTCCTATAGTATATTGTTTTTGTATGTTTTTACATATGATTTTTTGTAGATTAAATCCAATGATAGAGGTAGCATATTTGATTTATCCCCATCATGTTGATGTTCTAGTGTCTATTCCTCTCTACAAGATGACACCTTGTGAGCACTAGGAGATCAAATTAATGTTACATGATCTATTGGTCTATGGTTTTATAAAGCAGAGTAATTCCTATTGGTGTTCACCTATTCTCTTTTCTCATGAAGGCGGATGGAACCCTTCATATATGTGTGTACTATAATCGGTTGAACTAGATTATAGTCAAGAACTAGTATCCACTGCCTCAAATAGATGATCTTTTTACAAGATCTGATGATCTAGGATGTTTTTAATGATCGGCCTAAGACCAATCTATCATGATGTGAGATTCAGGCCATTTGATATACCATGTAGAGATTTTTGAAGAAATTATGTATGTTTGAAGACATTTATATTCCATTTAGTATCATGAATGTGCCATCCATTTTCATGGATCTGAGGAATAGGGTGTTCCTGTCCCGACCCGTCCTCAGGGAACGTGTCGTGTCTACCCCAAGCCCTCCTTCAATAGGCTAGGGGTTGGCGACTAGCACCAAGGCGTATGTCCCAAAAAAGGGAAGGGATTTCCTTTAAAAGTAAACAAACACCACAGAGTATGCCAGCAGAAGTAAACACTAAGTAAACTGAGTACAAGTATGTTCAGAAAGTAAATGGGCCAGAATACAAACCCAAACTGAAAGTAAAGTACAATAGGAAAAAAAAGTACAGCAACTGAAAGTAAAGCAGAAACGTCGAGCCGTCCACTGGTACTCCCACCTAAAGGGTGGGTACAGATAGCCACCTCAGCTCCTCGGGTCCAGCAGTCCTCGTCATGTACGTCCTGCCCAGTGGTCCACCTCCAGTTACCGAATGCTCCACTGGCCTCCAGCACGATCATCGATGTCCCCCATCTGCATCCAACACAACGTAGTGCGGGCATAGCCTGTGCAGGGGTGAGTATACGCTACTCAGTTGGAACCTCGAGACCCCTGAAGGTGTCCCAGAATCCACAAAGGATAATCCATAAAGGAAAGATACAATTACTAAGTAACATCTGACACTACATAGGTATATTCCCATACATATTCCTAAGTCATCATTTCTAGTTCGGCTCCAGCATCCGAGCCCAAGTTCGATCACATCCACACAGGACAGAACAACACAATCCACTTAGGAAAGAAAGAAAATCATATCTAAGATAAGGATTAAAAGTCAATACTCATCTCACACAGGATATACTTCTTCGTAAGATGATAGAGATGATCAGATGTTTCCATTGATTCATCTAAGCCGTCGGACCCACACAGGATCGATAGGTACTAACCCCGCAATGACTGACACAGGATCTGATCCACACAGGATCGGTATGCGCTGGCCCACATAGGACCGCTGAGCGCTGACCCACACAGGATATGACCCACACAGGATCAGTACCAATGGTCCATGTTGGATCGCTGAGTGCTGTTTTCATCGTCATCGAATCCACGGAGGATTTCTGTACAGTCATCATTGTCGCCACAGTCGCAACAATCTCTAGGGTTCCCGCACACAGCAAGCTCGTTTTGGAAGGGTCCGCTCCATGAGCTGAGGGGATGATATATCAATTGACACTAAGAATGGATTTAATGTATCCCAAAGTTTCATATCGTCAACAGGAACTCAATGAGACAGACGGCGCGTCAATCGGACACCTGGCCTGAGAGTTATTGGATTTTTCGTCCAAGGGGCCCGGTTGGTTTTTAAGTCAAAACCAACCCAACCGTACTCCAACTGAATCTGAACCTCGAGCGGAGTAAGCCAAAAGGTCCGTCTAACTAAGAGGAATCCATCAATGTTGACGGCACGTCAATCAGACGTCTGGAGCTCAAGTTATATGTGTTTCCGCTCCGAGGGCCCGGTTGGTTTCGTGTAGTAACCAACCAGGCTGAACCCAAAGTTGTCCGAAACCTTGAGTGTAATATTCCTAAACAACCATCTTGATCAAAGGAATTATCACAGCTGATGGTGCGTCGATCGGAGATCTGAAGACCATGTTATGTTCAAAAGACCGAAGAAGTCCGGAATAGGGGGTTCGAGCCCTGTCCGACCCGGCCCTATACCCCCTGGGTTAGCCCGAACCTGGTGAACCCGACGCAGGTCCGGGTCCGGCCCACATGGGCTTGGCCCAGCACGGCACGCTGACGCGGTCCGCTGCCCAGCTCGGTGGCCGTGCTGAGCGGATGGGTGGGGGGGAGGGGGAGCTTCCCCCTTGTTTAATGAAACGAGGCCCCCACGTGGGGGCTGCTCCTCCTTCTAGCTGGGGGTTATGAACCCCTGATCACCCCCTCGAACGGTCAGCTCACTCCGGGCGGCCGGTTGCTGCTACCACGAGACCGACACGGCCCTGCCCTACAGCTCCGGCGGATGGAAGCCAGCTGCCGCTCCCTGCTCCTCCACGGCCAAAGGACCCGGCCTTGGTCCTTCCGGCACGGCGCGACGGTGTCGCGCCCCTCTGTCGCGGCCACGCTCCGTCCGGGGTCTCTTCCATGTTCTCCGGCACAGCGTGACGGCGCCGCGCTTCTTCGCCCATTCTCATAGTTTCTGTGTAGTGCAACGGCACCGCGCCACCTTACCCGTGCCGCAACAAATTCAATCAAACAATGGGGGAGGAGGGTTGGTCGTGTTCGTGCGGTCCGACCTCCTCCCGTAATTGTGATAACAGGCGGCCCAATTTGATATGAATAAAGGCGACGGGAGTTATCATGAACAAACAAATAACCCCTACCTCTAGAATTGTTTAACAAAGGCTCATCGCGAAATTGAACGTCGCGGAAGAAGTCCTCACGGAATTGAATGTCGTGGAAGAAGGTGTCGCGGAATTGAACGTCGCGGAAGATGGTTCTGTACACGTTTACGGAGATCGTCCGAGGCGGAACGGTGTCTCCCTTCCTTTGACGTGGAAAGAAGGAACAGAGGAATGTGCGTTGGTGTTCTTTGCGTTCATCAAGGAAGAAGATTAAGATTCTTTATGAGTTGGAAATCCCCCTTCTCAAAACTCCACACAACGAGTCCTGCCAAAATAAAATAAGACTCTCCTTATTTTATTAATGCTTGGCATGTATTTCAAAAATAAAAAATTCAAAAATAAGCCCCATAATTAATCAATATTATGTTGTCATATTAAAAGGAGGGTTATGGGAGTTAGGGAATATGAAGGTGTGGGGTTCGTGTGGGACCCACCCCACAAATATCCTAACTAGGTTAGTTCCTCAACTTCCACACAATGGATAAAACAACTTAGTAAAAAGAAATAGAATTTTAGCTCAATTTTATTTTACCATCCACAATTTTTAATTACTCATACCGAGAAAACGCAGCCTAAGTAAAGGTCTTCCTAAGCAATTACCATCACTGCGGTTCCATCGGTGTCCTCGGATTACGATTCCGAGCACCGGTTCAAAATTTAGAAAAACCCGCTCGTTCGTTCACTGAACGTACCCGAGCTAAACTTCAGTAAATGATTCTGGGTACACCGGGCCTCGAAATCAGGTGTCGTCAGAAACTGCGTTCTTGTAAAATCTCAAAAAAAATTAAGAAAAAATTTCCATTGATTTTTATGCGTCTTTACATTACTCCCACCTCAGGGATTTATTTCCCCATAAAGATACATCATAAACTAGGGAAACAAATGTGGGTACTGAGCATGCATCTGAGCCTCCCGCTCCCAAGTGCTCCCCTAGAGGTTCCCGTGCTGCCATCTGATTCGCACTAGAGGAATCGACCATCCACGTATGACCTACAAATGTTGATCCTCGATCTCCACCAGGACATCCGCAAACGTCTCCCCATCATAAATGTCCAGCTCCCATGGTAGATGATATGTGTCGGGTCGTGCACGTATCTCCTCAGCCGAGATACGTGGAAGACGACGTGCACCCGGTGAAACTGAGGTGGTAGAGCCAGATGATAAGCCACCTCGCCTATCCTGTTGAGGACCTGGAATGGTCTGATGAAGCGTAGAGATAATTTTCTGCCTCGGCCAAATCTCCATAATCCATGTCATGGTGAAACCCATAAGAAAAAGTGGTCGCCATCCTCAAACTCTAGTGGCCTCCGCCTTCTATCATCATAAGACTTCTACTGGCTCTGAGCTGTCATAATCTGCTCCGGGAAGACTTGGACCATCTCCATCATGGCCTAGACCATCTCCGGTCCCACAAGTGATGACTCCCCATGGTCTGTCCAGCACAGTGGGGACCTACATGGTCGGCCGTACAACGCCTCGTATGGTGCTATCCCGATGGTGGAGTGGTAGCTGTTGGTGTACGCGAACTCCACCATGGGTAGTTGGACCTCCCACCTATGACCAAAGTTGAGGACACATGCACGGAGCATGTCCTCGAGAGTCTGAATGGTCATCTCTATCTAACCATCTGTCTGAGGGTGAAAGGTGGTGCTCAGACGTAGTTGCATCCCAAACGCCTCCTGAAACCTCTTCCAAAGCCGAGAAGTAAAGCGAGCATCTGGATCGGAGACAATAGAAGATGGCACACCATGAAGCTGTAAGATCTCTTGAAGGTAGAGGCATCTCAATCTCTCCACTGAGCCCTGATCTCTGATGGGTATGAAGTTAGCCGACTTGGTGAGTTGGTCTATAATCACCCAAATGGAGTCGTGACCTCTAGAAGTGTGAGGAAGTCCAATCACGAATTCCATAGATATCCCGCCCCACTTCTACTCCAGGACCTCCAAGGGCTATACCAAGCCTGCTGGTACCTGGTGCTCCACCTTCACCTATTGGCAGGTGAGGCATCGAGAAACAAACTCTAAAATAGCCTTTTTTATACCTGGCCACCAGTGTTGTCGTCTGAGATCGTGGTACATCTTCTCCACTCCTGGATGTACCGCTAAAGGGGAAGTGTGAAAATCCCTCAATACCTCCTCCTGTAAAGAAACTAGTACTACGTCCTCTGAAAAGGATGACGTGCTCTCCTCCCACAGATAATCCATCAGGTGCCTGTCCTGAGGATATCTGTGCACGCCGTGTCTCATATTCAACATCCCCACATTGTACCTCTCTGATATGCTTTAGTATAGTAGGAGTGACTATGAGTGACTGCAGAAAGGCTGCTCCATCACTATCCATGAAGGATATCTGCAAAGTGGCTAGCTACTCTGTCGCCTAACCAAGTAGTCGGATGCCCATCCTCCTGCTAAGGGCATCATCTACTATGCTCCCCTTTCTAGGAGTATATTCTATCTCTAAGTCATAGTCTGGGAGGAACTCGAGCCATCGCCGCTGTCTTAGGTTTAGTTTTTTTTCGAGAAGATGTACCTGAGACTCTAGTGGTCAGAATAGAATGTAAAGCGCTCTCCGATCAGATAGTGTCGCCACATCTTGAGAGAGAAGACCACTACAACTAACTCCAGGTCATGGGTAGCGTAGTTCTACTCGTTCTACCTCAACTAACATGATCCATAGGTGATCTCTACCCGTTCCTACATCAGGACACATCCGAGTCCAGTCCCTGATGCATCACAGTAAACTAAGTACCATAATCCCTCCTTCGGTAGCTTCAAGATAGGTGTGCTGGTAAATCTCTGTCTCATCTCCTAGAATATCTGTTGACATCTATCTGACCACACGATGGGTTTCCCCTTCTTCGTCAATGATTAAAGTGGTGCCACAACTCTGGAGAAGACTGCCACAAATCTCCGGTAGTACCCGGCTTTTCCCAAGAAACTCAGCACCGCTGTCAAGCTCCTGGGTGGGTCCCAAGCTAGAACTGCCTCGATCTTCGCAAGATCCACCGCAACTCCCACCTCAGATATGACGTGTCTCAAGAAGTGGACCTCACGTATCTAGAACTGACACTTCGAGAGCTTACCATAAAGCTGGTTCTCTTGGAGTGTGTCCAGTACAACCTGCAAGTGGTTGGCATGCTCATCCTCAGTGGTAAAGTATATCAAAATTTCATCAATGAAGACCATGACAAATCGATCGAGGTATGGCTGAAAGATCTTGTTCATGAGACCCATGAACACTATTGGAGCATTGGTTATGCTGAAAGGCATAACCAAGAACTCATAGTGGCCATACCGATTTCGGAATTCCGTCTTCTGCACGTCCTCGTCTCAAACTCTGAGCTGATGATAGCCCGATCTGAGGTCTATCTTCGAGAACCATCGTGCTCCCTTGAGCTAATCAAAGAGGTATTCAATCCTCAGTAGTTGATACTTGTTCCTCACGGTCACCTAGTTCATGCAACGATAGTCGACATAAAGTCACAAGCTCCCGTCCACCTTCTTGGTGAACAATATCGGGGAAGCCCGGGGTGAAACACTAGGTCAGACAAATCCCTTGCCCTGCAAGTCTTCTAGCTGTATATGTAGCTCTCGAAGCTCAGTGGGAGTCATCCGATATGCTGGGGTGGATATCGGGGATGTCCCAGGGTATAGATCAATATAAATGTCTACATCATTGCGAGGAGGTAGTCCTAGAACATCATCAGAGAAAACATCCGTATACTGATCCACGACTGCAGGTAAGCTCGGACTCCGCAAGTCAGCTGCTCCTAGGAAGATGCTAGCCAACTGATGAGTGATGGGATGTCCTCTCCTCTGCATGGGTCCATCCTGCACTGAAAAGTCTCCCTTCTCTCCAGTGAGGTTGAACATGCTTTCATCGGGGCGGACACATCGCACCTTGCGCCTAATGTATTCGATCTGAGCATGGACTGTAGATAACCAATACATTTCCAAGACGATGTCGTAAGGCCTCGACACCGCTACAAGAAGATCCCAACCGAAACTCTCGCCTCTAGGAGTAAGCTCACACTGCCGGCACTAGTGCGTAATCGTCGTGTCTACTCCAGTAGGAGTCTCTAGCCATAAGGATCGAGCCAACGACACTATCCAAATCTCTGATCACCGAACAAGGGTAGCGGAAATGAATGAATAACTCGCTCATGTGTCTATAAGAACTGCAGAAAGGGTGGAATAGACACAGATAATACCTTGAATCATCTCGGGCGCTCCCTAGTCGTAGGCCTCCGCTGCCTGAAGCTGTGCCTGTCTCTGCCCGCCAGCTCCCTATGGTCGGGGTGGACCTCCTGGTGTTGGTGGTGGTAGAGCCTCAAAGCATCACCCACCACCTTCTGCTCGGCCAGCTCCTCTGCCTCGTCCACCTTCTCCTTGCGGACCACCATGGTCGACCCTCTGTCTCTGCCTGGGTGGTCACTCAACCATCTTCTACTCCTCCGAACGGCGTGTCGGGTAGTCACGAGCCACGTGGCCCTGCACGCCGGATGCGTAGCATTGTCTGCCTCTCAAAAGACTGGCTCTACGTTGTGTGCCCCGTACCTCCGAGCCAATGTCCTATGGTTGTCCGCATGAGGGTCTGATTTTCCTGTACTCATGTTTCATCCATCTACTGCCAGCTACAGAAGACTCTCCTACGTTCCTCCATGTGGTAGGTCTCTCTGCTAATGTAGGCTCAGCAAGAAATCTCTCAATGAGAAGGGCTCTCTCCAGTACTCCTGCCTGTGTCAGAATGCTGAGAGAGATCAGCGATGCCCTGATCTCATGCCTCAATCCGTACTCGAAGTTTCGGGCCCAGAAGAATGGGTCTCATACCATGTATGTCGAATATCATGAGATATCGGTAAATCTCGGCAAGTACTGGGCGACCGTCAAACTGCCCTCCCGCAGCTGTAGTTGATCCTGGATGTGCACTGCACTGAGGGTGGCCAGGATGAACTCTGAGCGGAAGGGGCTCTCAAAGTCCGCCTAGAGAAGAGATGCCTCATCCTGTACCTGGAGCATCAAGCTCCATCGTCTGCCTATGGCCGCGTGCAGGAGACTCACTCGAAGGATCACCATGATGTCTGCTGGTGTCCCTACCAAACGGAAAACTCGTACAACTGCCTCTAGGAAATCCTCGGCTGCCTGGGGGTCCGTCTTCCCGCGGAACCTGGGCAGTCGCTGACACTGAAACCCATGTAGTGCACTAAGGTGACATGCACCATCAGTGGCAAGGGCTGGTGTCATCGGTGGCTCGGCGGGTAGAGGTACCACCGATGCCTCTACTGTTAAAGGGGCCTGCACCGAGGCCTCGTCACTCGGTGGGATGTCCTCTCGTACAATTCTCAGAACCCTAGTTGGCTACCGTCGTGGGGCCATCCTGAAAAGAAACAGGTGTGCCATGGTCAAACAGTATACCTGGTGAGATGGCATAAAATAATCCCAAAGAAAACTTTTAAAACACACACGCACTCAATGTTTTTGTGTATTGAGTTGGAAATTAGAAGTCCGGATCTTGGTGTACGGTTACGTCGGCCTCTACACCAACACTGGACTCCCTGGACTGATAACCACACTCAATACTCTTAACATTATTACTTCACATAGAAAAAGATCATGAGTCTTGAGTTTTGCGGTAGAACTGAACTACTATAATACCAATTTGTCACGACCCTTCCTCGGGGCCCGCACCTTGAATACCCCAGTCCCTCCTTCCATAGGCCATGGGTTGGCGACTCTCAAAAAGGCGTACATCCCAAAAAAAAGGGAAGGCATTGCATTTGTAAGTAAACAAACACCACAGAGTAATCCAGAAGAAGTAAACACTTAGTAAACTGAGTATATGTAATTGCGGAATGTAAATGGTCCAGAATACAAACCCAAACTGAAAGTAAAGTACAACTGGAAAGAAAGTACATCAAATGAAAGTAAAGTAGAATCGTCAAGTCATCCACTGGTACTCCCAACTTAAGGGTGGGCACAGATAGCCACCTCAGCTCCTCAAGTCCATCCGTCCGCTCCGTGTACGTCTCGCCCAGTGCTCCACCTCCAGGTACCGACTACTCCACTAGCCTCCACCGCGATCATTGATGTCCGTCATCTGCATCCAACACAACGTAGTGCGGGCATAGCTCGTGCAAGGGTGAGTATATGTTACTCAGTAGGGACCCCGAGACCCCCGAAGATCTCCCAGAATCCACAAAGGATAAACTACAAAGGAATGATACAATCACAAAGTAACATCTGACACAACATAGGTATATGCCCATACATATTCCTATGTCATCAATTACAGTTCGACTCAAGCATCCGAGCCCAAGATCGATCACGTCCACACAGGATAGCACAACACAATCCACATGGGAAAGCAAGAAAATCATATCGAAGATAAGGATTGAAAGTCAAGACTCAGCTCACACAGGATATACTTCTTTGTAAGATGATAGAGATGGTCAGATGTAGCCAATGATTAATCTAAGTCATCGGAACCACACAAGATCGATAGGTATGAACCTCCACAATGAACCACAAAGGGTTGATAGGTACTAACCCACGCAATGACCCACCTAGGATCGATAGGTACTATCCCCCGCAATGACCCACACGGGATCTGACCCACACAGGATTGGTATGCGCTGGCCCACATCGGACTGTTGAACGCTGCCCCACATAGGATCTGTCCCACTCAGGATCGGTAGCACTAATCCACGTAGGATCGCTGAGTGTTGTTGTTGTCGCTGTCGAATCCACGGAGGATTTCTATATAGTCGTCATTGTCGCCGCAGTCGCAGCGAGCTCAAGGGTTCTCGCACACAACATGCTCATTCGTGGAGGGTTCGCTCCATGTGCCAAGGGGCTGATACATCAATTGACACGATGTCCGGAGTTGATGTATCCCAAAGATCCGTATCGTCAATAGGAACTCAATGAGACAGACGGCGCGTCAATCGGACGCACCGCCTGAGAGTTATTGGATTTTTCGTCCCAGGGGCCCGGTTGGTTTTTAAGTCAAAACCAACTAGACAGAACTCTAACTATGTCCAAACCTCGATCGGAGTAAGCCAAAAGGTCCTTCTCACTAAGAGGAATCCATCAAAGTCGACAGCACGTCAATCGGACGTCCAGAGCTCATGTTATAAGCGTTTCCGCTCCGAGCGTCCGGTAGGTTTCGTTTACGAACCAACCCGGCCGAACCCAAAGTTCTTTGAAACCTTGAGTGTAATATAACGAAACGACCGTCTTGATCCAAGGATCACATCGCAGCTGAGAATGCATCGATCGGAGATCCAAATCCAATGTTATGGGCAAATGACCAAAAGAGGTCTGGAATAGGGGGTTCGGGCCCGGTCCGACCAGGACCGATACCCCCTTGGTCGACCCGACCCGATTCTGGGTCCGGCCCACTTGGGCGTGTCCCGGATAGGCTGGCGCGGCCCGACACGGCCTGGCGCGCTGGCGCGGTCTATTGGCCAACGCGGTGGCCGAGCTGAGCGGATTGAAGGGGGGGGGGCGCTGCCCCCTGTTTAATGAAATGCGGCCCCCACTAGTGGGGGACCTACTCCTTCCAGCCGGGTGTTACGAACCCCCGGTCTCCCCCCTGAATAGTCGGCCCGCTCCGGCAGGACGGTTACTGCCGCCACGAGACCGGTGTGGACCCACCCTCCTTCCCCGGCGGTCGGAAGCCAGCCCCCGTTCCCTGCTCCGCCACGGCCTTGGTCCGTCCGGCACGGCGCGACGGTGCCACGATCCTCCGCCACGGCCCCGCACCGGCCGTGGTATCTTCCAGGTTCTCCGGCACGGCACGACGGAACCGCGACTTGTTAGACTTCAACGACGCCACACTTCTTCGCCCATTCTCATAGTTTCCGCGCGGTGCAACGGCACCGAGCCGCATTACACATGCCGCAAAAAAATCAAACATACAAGGGTGTAGGAGGGTCGGATGTGTTCGTGTGGCTCGACCTCCTCCCATTATTGTGATAACTGGTGGCCCAATTTGAAATGATGAAAGGCAATGTATGTAATCAGGAACAACCAAATAACCCCTACCTCGAGCATTGTTGAACAAAGGCTCATTGCGGAATTGAATGTTGTGGAAGAAGGCATCGTGGAATTGAACGTCGCGGAAGAAGGTGTTGCAGAGTTGAACATTGCGAAGAAGGTTCCGTACACATTGACGAAGATCATCTGAGGAGGAATGGTGTCTCCCTTCCTTTGACATATAAAGAAGGAACGAAGGAATGTGTGTCGGTGTTCTCCGTGTTCTTTAAGGAAGAAGATGAGGATTCTTCAAGAGTTGGAAATCTCCCTTCTCAAAACTCCACACAATGAGTCCAGCCAATATAAAATAAGTCTGTCCTTATTTTATTAAATCTTGGAATGTATTTCAAAAATACAAAATTCAAAAAGAAGCCACATAATTAATTAAAAGTAGGTTGTCATATTAAAAGGAAGGTTATGGGAGTTATGGAATATGAAGGGGTGGGTTTGTGTGGGCCCCACCCCAAAAATATCCTAACTAGGATAGTTCCTCAACTTCCACACAACATATATAACCAGTTAGTAAAAAGAAATAAAATTGTAGCTCAATTTTATTTTACCCTCCAAATTTTTTAATTACTCCTCCCAAGAAAACGCAACCCTAGTAAAGGTCTTCTTATGAAATTATTGGTGCTACGGTTCCATCGGTGTCCTCAGATTTCGATTCTGAGCACTGATTCAAAAGTTAGAAAAACCTGCTCGTTTGTTCACTGAATGTAATCGAGCTAATATTTGGTAAATGATTCTGGGAACATCAAGCCTCGGAATCAGGTGCCGTAAAAAACGGCGTTCTTGTAAAATCCCAGAGAAAATTAAGAAAAAATTTCTTTGAATTTTACGTGTCTTTACAGTTCCACCCTTACCTCGATTCGTTTGTTCTAGTATTAGTGGGTGAAATATTTTAGTACTCTCACACTCATAAAGACAACACTAAGAAGCCTGAGACTATTTTGTGTAAAAAAGAGCATCATCTTTCTTTCTTTCTTGCTAAGTTCCACTTTTGGATAATAAAAGGTCTCTTCCTGGATCATATAATCTCTAATTCAGATGTCTCTTTTGACTCAAAGAAGGTAGGTTCACTATTATCTTAGGAGAATCCAAATAATGTGTTTAAAATATATATTTTATTTGGAATGTCCAAATATTACAATCATTTCATAAAGGATGTTTCATGCATTGCTTCACGTATTACTAGTTGACAATGAATGGTGTCACGTTATGGTGGTAAGAAGAGTGAAAAAGATTTTATGTGGTGCTGAAATGGTGGCTTATTTTAGTAACTATAATAATTTTTCCAATGCCCGGTAGTTCCAATATAGTGTTTTTTGATGCATCATCCATCAAACAAGATGTAGATATAATGAAATAGGATGGATTCACTTCATACAAATATCTATAATTGAGGCCTCAAGATAGAATATAGTCGATGAATGAACTTTATATAGAGTCATCTTGTCATTCCTTACATTGCTGGATACACTAGCTGTTGGGTGAGTGATTTGTGGTGTATATTGACCATAAGAGCACCAAATGTAAATTAACACAGTGTGACATGAATCTTAGGCAGTGAAGATGTGTCAAATATCATTGGTGCTTTGACTTTTGTGCTTCCCTCTACTCCTAAAAAGGGAAATGGAATAGATAATGGATTTGGTAGAAAACATAGTGAACATCCTTATTGAATTATAGTGACTAATAGATATTAATGGAACTATTTTCCAAGATGCATATAGAGTTTCAAGATAGGCATGAGTAGGATTATCCCTAAACCTTTACAGTTACGTCTTCCCAGCTATTGAAGGTAAAGAGTTGTAAATTTCCCGATCCAGAGATATAATCTCTCAATGAGGATATTTTAGGAGATGAACCACCTCCAGATTAGTTTTTTTTGGATAGAGTCAACATCCTACATATACATGGACATGTAGTTTTTCCTATAGATATGGGAGAGGAGTTTATGTGTGAGTCCCACACATCATAGTGGGAATTACATCTAGGAATCTCCAAGATGTATCGAGATATTTGATTCTAGTAATGGTGTCCTGGGTTGAAACATCCGATAAAATGCTTTATCATTAGTTGTTCCACCTATCAGTAGGTGAAGATGGAGCTCTAGAGACCTAATGTCTTGTTAGAGGAACATTATGACCCATAATGAAAATGGGAAGATGTTTCCATGGATTAAATAGTCATATTACCTTGGTTTTGTATATTCAGTGATTTTTTATGGGTATTTATTGATGTGAAAGAGAAGGTTGGCCACTTCAATCTTATTAGGGAGGTATTCTTAGTTGATTTTCTAGGGATGTTTGTACATCTATGAGATCATCTGACTACACAGGGTCCTTTATACTATCATTTCATATAGGTACAATCACTTTATGTCACATATCTAGAAAGGGTAGTATAATTATATCGTTACATACATTATTTTGAGCACATCTTTTCACACATATACTGATGGCCATTTGGAACATCCGATATAGGTTTTGGAGGGCATGATTCATTAATGCGTCCTATATAAATATTTCATGGGGGAAGAATATACCAATAATTTATTTCACCTATAATAATACTATCTAGTATATAATTCTTATCGATTTTTTTGGTACTTATATGTTAATTTGTGTTTTTCATACAGGTGATGGCTAGAGGGAAGAGTGATCACTCTAGTAGGTCCTCATCTTGTGCAGGAGAATTCAGAACATGTTTAGCTGATCAGAAAGGGTATGAATACTGATCATTGTATGGAAAAAGCATATGTTGTTCTCCATCAATGAAATATGGGATTTTATGTATGGGAGATTGTTTTCCTATGGGTATCACCTACGAAATGGCATATATGGACCTGGAGGAAATGTATGTTGTTTTTACACTTTTTTTTCAGTTTTTTTATATTCTAGAGAGATTATTTATGGTAGCATATCATTCTATACTAACTTATAGGTATCATGACATGACCAATGACTTACATGTTTCATATATTCTTAATAATCATTTTGAGACATCTAATAATTTTGATCCATAGGACGTTGATCTATATTCGATGCTCCTTTTTCTGAGTATCCTATAGGCATCATCCTTCGAAGCACAAATGCTCTTGGAGGATGGTATTTCCCTCTAGTATGGGTGATATGTCATCAAAAACATGTATTTTATGATACAATGGAGAAGTAGGTAAAAATAAATTAATATTGGAATGATCCATTTTCAGACAGTGTTTTTATACCCTAGGAAGAGGAACTCGGGGACAAGTTTGTTTAATTAGGAATGATTGTAAGAACCCAATTTTTCAATCAGGTGTGAATCCTTTAAATTACATTCTAATTTCCCATTATGGATGTAAAATGGATCCAAGATGAGTTAGACATGTTTTCATGATTGTTTAGAGCTTCATTATAGTTTGGAACCCTATCAATTGGAGGTCTTTTCTAGTTCAGACTATTCTAGTAAATTTTTAGATGAAGGCCACACTGTTAGTTGTAACAGTGTGAGTCTTGAAAATGATCATATGGAGGAATCAATGTTTTTACTAACTATGAAATTTGGGTTTCATTACCATGTGATAATGTGTGAAATCTTTACAGTATTGTTTCACATGGTTTTCCCAACTACGTGGCTAATTGTGCAGGTGCCCCTACCTATAGAAGATCACGCACGTTTTGTGTACAGTATGAATAATCCTGATTCAAAACAATGAGAAGGAAAAAATTGGTAAAATTGAACAAAATTATAATAAATTATATTTTTAAACAAATCCCTCCTTCATCATTCATTTATGGTTGAAATCCCATCCCTTTTCTCAACCTTGATCCCTTTAAAAGCTTACTCTAGAAATTGAGATCGAGCACTGACATAGAGTCTTAATCAAGAATTATTTGTCTCATTAGATCTACATTGTTAAATTCAAAATTCCTTTTAATAGTTTTTAATTATTCATTATATTGAAGATTATATATAGATTTCAGTTCATATGCAATATTTTTAGTGCCTTTGTCTATTCTTCATATCACGTCATATCCCAACCAAACTAAATGATGATAATTGGTGAGGATAGTCATATGAGATTAATGTAGGTGGTTTATAAATCATCCCTTGTGCTTTATCAATTTGGAAAATTTCTTGGTAGCATGGAAATTTCATCGGGCATTATTAATTAAATTCAGAAGGTCTCTGTGACTCTTTCCAAATACGTAATTCATTATTGGTGGTAATGTCTACAATGCGGCCACCCCATGTCAGGTGTTATAACACAATTAGGATTTAGAGTTTTTCATGATTTTTCAAGACACAATTATGTTGTTCCTACTCTTGAACCTCTTAACGGTAAGATTTATTCTCATTAAAAAACTTTTTATTTGTGAATTTACCCTGGAATGTACCATCTATGCTAAAAAATTGACCCTCCAAAGGTAAGTGCTTAAACATGGTTAAAAATTTTATATTGAATTGGAAATTATATTTTATATAAATGACATGGCCTAATTTTATATAAATTAATGTTTTGTGAAATGTTGTGGAACACATTTTCACATATTATGGATGGTAGGAGAATAAAATATATTACTTGATTATGATAAAAAAAATTAATTAAATAGTTACATGTTTATTTTTCCTTATCATAACAATGAAATTTATTGCATTGAAACTTATAAAATATTTAATAGACAGAGTATTAAATATAATAAATAATGAAATATATCAAATGTGGAGTTCAAAATTAAGTATGTATTGTGACAACATTATAGGAGGGGTTGGACTTGATCTCTCCTTGGATTCTTGAGGGAAATACTTGAGCACTTGGGGGTTACATTATCATTCAAGTATGTTGGTTTCATTAGTTGAGACCCACCGTGGAACCAGATCATTGACTATATATGGATGATAGGTATGACCCCATAATATATTACTCTATCTTTCCATGATTCCTTGGATACACTCCATGAATCTGGTTTGTCTTCTGTAGACATGATGTTCCTTGGTTTCATCTGTGGGAATAAATATATCGTATCTTGTTTGACCATGGATGTTATCCCTAGACTCGGTTAGATCATTTATATTGGCATTCCATGGATGAAGCTCCTTCTATTACACTCATAACCCTATATCCAAGCATCAATTACTACTGATATAGTGACCCTTGCAATCTAGGATTACTTGGATATTACAAATGATCCCCTTTGGTAATTGTTATCATCTAGTTTCCCTATCACAATATAGAACCTCTAAAATTACTATCATTAGGTGATGTTTGTGCAGGATATTCCACATGTTTCTTAAATATATAAAATATAAATAATTAATTAATTTATAGGAGACGATTTAAGACACAAAATGTTTATTGATCTATGTAATTTGGTATTTAAATTACTATACTACTTCAATTTTATATATGAATTCATGCAGACTATTTCAGTGAATATTACATGGAGAGAATTTTATAGACAACGTTGGTGGTGTCTCACTTAGTTTTATCTCACACCCTATCTGTACCTCTATTGGTATCATGGAAATTTACATGTATGAAAATATTGATAAAGGGACATGTGTCACTTTGGACAACTGATTGATTAATTTATTAAGATTAAGCTATTATCTAATGATTTATCTAGTGTTTAGGTTGATGAGGATAGTTTGTGGTTCATTTGTTCAACATTTCGGTTTCATGGTTGTATGATTATTTTTATACATTTTTTATATAATTATCATGACATGAAATATCATAATCATCTATTTTACATTTATATTAGTTTCTGATATTGTATAATATGCATGCCTCCTTTTTTCTATTATAGTTTACTAATATTGATTTCACTATTTTACTTCTATTGTAATAATACTTATATATTGTCCTACACTCTTGAAATGAGGGCATAGTCCCCCCACTAATAGACCCAAGGACTTCACTACATGTTGGTGGCCTTGGTCATTTAAGGAGTTTCTCTTGAGGCCATATGTTCTAACTGGATCAAGGAACCTCTGAGCGGAATTTAGATACGGTACATCACAACATTGATAAATTATCTATTATAGAAAAAATTTATTTTCAAAAGAGTTGAATGATAAATCTTATTTCATCACATGACTGAATAATTATACCAATTTGAAAATAAACACAATGTCCTATGATGTGTATGGTATATAAAAATCATTGGAAAAAAATTAAGAGAAAATATAATGAGTATATAATGGTTATTTAAAATAATGAATGATTGTTTTTAATGTGTTTGATCAACATAAAGGCATATAAATGGAGGAAATTTATAATAGTGAAAAAAATTGAGTAAATGTTACTCTTATATTTAGTTTTAATTCATCAAGGTTTTATTTTTTCTTCATTTATAAAAAGACAATGTTCCCCATTATATGAATCACGGTAGAAGTGTACATTGAATAACAATTTTTCATTCAAATTGATTATGATAATGAAAATATTTTTATATTGGAAAATTATTTTCACAAACATATAAAAGAACCTTGGAATTGATTTGATAAATTGGAAATATACTTGAAAAATAAATAACAATGGATAAGTGGTGCCATTTATACCATCTATGGTCATCCCTTGTCATTGAATAGACGAAATAGTCATCTACAAACACCACAACAAAAGAATCTAGATATCGATAAAATATTTGATTCATCAATTCCATGAAGTCCTCTACTGAATTCATTAGACTAAAAGGCATTACTACATATTCATAGTGTCTATATCTACTTTTGAAATCTATATTCGGAATATCCTATTTCTGAACTCGCAATTTGTGGTGTCCTGATCTCATGTCAAACTTGGAGAACCACAGAGCTCCCCATAATTGATTGAAATAATCAACAATGTGTGGAAGTTGATATCATTTCATTATTATAACATTGTTATGATTACGATAATCAACACACAGCTGAAGAGTTTCATCTTCCTTCTTAACATACAAAACCATTTCTTCCCACAGAGACATACTTGGTCGAATGAAACCCTTTCATTCTATCTCTACAAACTATAATTTATGATCCCATAACTCGGTTGGTTCCATCCTATAAGATTAATGGTAAATTGTATTGATCTATTCCAGAAGATCAATCGTAATATTCACTTCACTTATAGGTGGTGACCTCAATTTTTTTTCTAGAAATAAATTTGAAAATTGATCCACAACTACTGGAAAACAATTTTCCTTGATTTCTTCAATAACTTCCAAAGTAAACTATGAAAACAGATAAGAGATCATTCCCACCATTGTTGACAAAAAGATATTTTCACCATTCTTTACAATCCTCTCTCTTCTTAAGAGATGCTCACTGTCATTCTCAGTCATGAAACTTGTTTTTCTCTTATAAAAGTCGATTTGAGCCTTGAATGTTTTCATCTGATCCATACCTCGAATAACAACATCGACATCCATATCCAACATCGACAATTGCAATTTCATCTCAACTCCATCAACTATTATATCAATTGATCTATACACAATGGATAGACATTCTCTTTTATTGAGAGGAATTTCCAGTTTAAAAATAGAAGGAATAATTTCTTGTTTTAAACATAGTAAATATGTTCTTCACTTCCTCTTCATCTTGGTGATAGATTTCTTAGTTCCATTAGTGAAGAAAATCATTCTTCCTCCACATAGATTTTTAATAGTGATAGATATCATAAATGGAGTATCAAGTTGCAGTCCTTGCTCATTGTTTTGAAAATCCTGAGTTATGCTTTCAACCAATTATTGGTTCACCGTGGCTCAGGTGAAACCAAATTCTCTACAGCCACATTTGACTAGTTCCTATGATGCCTATCAGGTGCCATTTTCTAAACCAACAATGAAGTCATCAATCTCATTCTCTAGAAACTGATTTCATAATATTTCATATTCTATGAAACCAACTATCACAACATTGTTTTCTAAATCAACCATTTTCCATGTTCTACCAATTTTGAAAAACCATTCATACTTTTGAAAACCAAACCATTTTCAAAATACGACAAGCATTCACTTTTTCAAAAATATTCTATTGAAAACCAATTCCATAAATTTTCAAAAAAATGACACATTTTTTAAGACATGAATCATTCCTCAAAATGATGTACGTAATCCTAGTCCGACTTTATTCCTCTTCAATGCATGTCATGCTCATTTCATTTGCTAAACCCATGACGATGAGATTTCAAAATCCTAGAAGTGTCCCCAACCACCTGTTTACCCCACTCCTTGTTAATATATATTTCATAATAAAATGGTTAGCTACATACTTTTATGTTATACATTTCATGTTCCAACAATCATACTGCTTCATAATATTCTCACCCATGGAATAGAAAAGAAGAGATTTAATCTCAAAAATAGGGAATATAGATGACTACTTGATAGTAAAGGACCAAAAAGGATGATACGATTTGTAATTACCCTCCTATTATCATTGGCTTGAGAGTAAAATGAGTTATTACTAGGGCTTAAGTGAAATCCCCAAGACACCAATGAATGATAACAAATTTTGAAGGGTTTCAAATACAAGTGAGGGACGATTTCCCCATTAAAAAATAAAAAATATACCATCCTACCATAACCAAATGTTAACTATATAATTAATGAATAAATGAAAGTTAACTCAACAAATTCATGTATCCCAAAACCACATTAAAGTAAGAAATAGCGTAAGAATAACCAATTATCAATTTAAATAGTGGAAAAACTACACAAGACTCTCCAATGACCTCAAGACTTTATGCACTACAAGTTCCATGCTGCACAATCTCCAAACATCAGAATCATCAAGAGGTAGTGCTAAACATGTGTGAAGCATTACCATTACCCTGGTACTAGAAGATAACATCTGGAAAAGCCCCAATGCGCCAATTTAGGGGTCTGTATAAATCTCAGTAGGTTTTGTCCAATGACTTCCCTACCAACGCCACTATAATAGAAGAGTAAGAAACAATTATATATAATAGTTTATGTAATTTTTTTTTATCAAAATCGTTTATATCTAAATATAAACTACTTTCCAAATCAATTAATCATAAAAAGAATAAAATTTCAACAGAAACAAATTTTCCCAGCAAGATATTTTTCTAGAAAAATAACTAAACATTCTTTAAAATCATTTCACATTATCCCGTTCTGGCATACCAAACACTTCCAAAAACCCATGAAACTAACCATACATGCTACATTAGGATAGTTCCATACTCATCATGGGTTTTCATCAAACTACTAAGTCACCACAAGGTAATTTTCTCCCATGTTCCATTAATCCATTGGCACCGAGCATAAGGTAATATTTCAACTAATCCCCGTATATGCAATTCCCATGTTCCATTAACGCTTTGGAACTGAGGACATGGTCATATTTCAACCAAAACCATTATATTAAACATGAACACACACCACATATTCTATAAGTTCATTCCAAAACAACCATTTCAATAAAAATACCTCTTTATGGAAATTCATTTCCATCAAATCCATTTCAATTCCATACCATTTCAATAAAACTCAAATTTTATTAAAAACCATTTCTATTGAAATAAAATTTATCATCATACTTTTATCAATTCTACAAAATCCATAATTTAAAATCATCATTTTTAATTCATGAAACTAAACACCCTTATGCACAACAATTCACTTACATCAAACAATTTCTCAAAAACCTTAAATGGTCACTAAATAAGATTTTTTTTCATGCTTTTAAAAAAAAAATTATTTTAAATAAAACTATTTTAATCTATGAAAATCAATAATATAATGAGGAGTTTATGTAAAAGACCCTTACCTCAATGGTTATGATGAAATATGACAACAGACGAAGAAGTCATAAGAAGACGGGTCGATTCTCAATGAAAGGCCTTAGTTCCCTTATCCTAGTATGACCATGACTCATAAAGGAATTATTTTGAAAAAATACGTATATCTACACACTATATGTTCATATCTATGAAATAATTGATATTAGATAAGTATATATAATAAGATCTATTAAAACGTGACAAATCTGGAAAGAATGGCGATATCAATCAAGAATAAGATCATTATTCCAAGAAATAAGAATAGATTTCTCTCTCTAGCATGAAAAATTCCATATTAAAAATTAATTGAAGATAAAACTTATATCCACCCACATGAGTAATAGATCATTGAAAACAAGTAGAGTAGATGGAATAGTTTTAATAAAACAGAAAGGAACCAAGAATATCGGCACTTACCTCGAGAATCGGGCTTGAAATCACCAATGGAGGGCTCTATGATGGCACCACGTCCGACGGGAAGGTTTCTCCAGCCTTATATAGAGATTAATCTATAAATAGGGGCGTTTTTTAAAGCCAAAACGAAATATATAGAATAAAAATAGTAAGCTACTAGAAAATATGATCTAGATTTGACCACTGTGCAAGGTTTGACCACACGGTTTCGGCCAACTGTGTATGGATCTTGTGACCTTCCTTTTAGTCCCAACATCCCTTATAAAAGCCTCATACTCTCTAATACTTTAGCTTTATCCTTTATATGGAATCAAATTTTTTAATGGAAATATCCTCATATATGGAAACACCCAACTTTATGGAAACACCCCACTTTATGGAAACAACCCACTTTATGGAAACACACAAATTTATGGAAACACCCAACTTTATGGGAACAACCAAATTTATGGATAAATCCAATGTTAAGGAAACTCCCATATTTATGAAAATAACCAATAATATGGAAACACTCGTCTTTTTTAATCTCTATATTTTATGTAAACACACTATTTTAAAAAAATTCTATATTTTAGGTATACTCTCTATTTTATGGAAACTCATTATTTTATGGAAATCCATTAAAATCCCCACCAATTAAAATAACACCTCATTTATATAAGAAGAATGAGGAAAGGGTTGTGTACATGAAACTTGGGGTACTACAGTTTGATTATGACTTTATATGATACGCTTAATAACAATTTTATGATAAGGTTTCACTTCAGGTAATTTAGTCTTTTTATTTCACTTATACCTTATTTATTTGTATCATTTTCCCTTATAATTATATAATAATTTCCAAAGTGTAAAAAATTACATAAATTTCATTTATATTAAGTATATGTGTGTTATATTAATCTATAGAATACATAACTATCAAATGTAATACACCATTCGTGGAGACAGTGGGCCGTATATATGCATGAACATTACTTCCATTTAATTATCATATTTAATGATAGATATAAATTAATGTTTTTATATGTATATATATTAATATTATATTAACATTATTATATCATGTATATCATATATGTTTTATAAACACATCTTTAACACATATCATGTAATGTGGGAACGAATCACATCACTTTGAGGGGGTGGTAGTCCACACTTCCTAAAATAAAATTATGGTATTTAAAAAAATAATTTTTTATAGATATGTATTGTAAACGAAATAAATAAGCTTAAATACATAATAAATATCATATATATTACATTTAAATATATTTTCTATGATAATTTATATCATGAGAAGCTGTAAAGGAAGAATGAGCAGTCATCGTTTCGTGACATGGAAGTTCTCTATATTAAAAAACATGAAGTTTTTTCCCATTAGAAATAATTATGAGTAAGTATACATAAAAACCATTTCATAAAAACAAATTAGTACATTTAGAATTATGGGTTTTTAATAATCATGAAATAATATGGGTGGAGTTCATGTATATTTAAAATTAAATAAAGGATCTTAATAGAGGATGTTTCCTCTAATTTGGGTTACTCCATTTGGGTTTCACCAATGGGATTCCTTTGATTTATTTCATCCAAAAGGGATCCTTCACAGAGGAATAGAAGGATGATTGGAATTATATTGGGTAGTGATTATAGAAAAATAATTGTTATGAGAGATTTGAGGAAAGGGGATAAGTTGTGGCATTTACAGGGAATAGAAAGGACTCCCATGAATTTTTTGAAAAAAAATTGGGGTAAACATGTTTTTTCCTTAAAAAAGGAATTAAAATCATAAAAAAATGATAATGGGAAATTATTGTCTGAGGAATGGAAAAAAACTTGGTTTTGGGCATTTTGTTGTCAATTGGTCCCTTAAGATTGAGGTTTATATCCTTTTTAGGTCACGTCTTAAAATTTCCTTGATTGTTTTTATTTATATGGAATTATTTCAAGACCATTAAATTCCACGGCGTGTAATTCCGAGGTCCATATATCCCAATATTTACTTTTGAACTCTTTTAAGGTCAATTTATTTAATGAGTGAGATAGATTCTATATGTTTTGAACCACCGCTCGGATAAAAACTATGGGGTCACCATTGAATTTAGATCATCAAGATTCACCTATAAATGAATTAACTTCGTCCAGCAATAGATCAGCAGAAATGTTATTTTTTCGGACTTATTGAGAAATATAATAAAATAATTTAAATGAATTTTTTTATTTTCATTATCACTTTGGAGTGGCCTATGACGAGGCTGTAGGGAAGCAACAAGGTGGCGATGAAGCGTAATAATGAGTCTCATTTATGGATCATTAAACTCGTATTGCTAATGACACATTAATGATGTGTAATAGTGAAAATGTTTCTTAAATAAAATAGTGTCACGGTGCAACATAGCATCATAATGGGAATGTGGTGACACACTCTTATTTATAATACGACATGCTGGGAAAATATGGATTAATGAAATTAAATGAGTCTATGAAAATCCTTTTACATACTTCCACCCCAGAAATGAATGAAGAATTTCTTTGTAACTTCATCATTTTCATCACACCTTTTGAATATCAGAACTAGGAGACAATATCTCCTCAGCCATAGAAACACACGGGAGTACGTGGCACCAGGTGGGTGCGGCATGGAGGGGTGGCCAGTGTTCAGGATAGCTAACATGATTGAGGCACCACTGCCCATCAGCTGTAGTAGGTTTTAGAAGCTGTTCCATGAGGGTGTCGCGCAAGATTTATGGTGCACCATTGTGGGCCGCGTTTGGACTAGAGGGGATGGGGTTGGCTGCCGCATCCCAGAGGCTCACACCGGCCACACCATGTAGCAGTTTCCCTTGATGGAGGAATGAGCCCCCAATGGGTCAGGCCAGTCACACTGCTCGGTGGGCCAGACCGAGGCACTATTCGGGCTAAGCAAGACTAGGCCGCATCTCTGGGAAACATGATAGGCTGAACCCTCGACCAACCAGGCTAGGTCCGGTGAGCCCTAATGGGACGAGCCAACTGACCATGCTGGACCAGACTGACCTCTACCTACACCAGGTCAGGTTGGGTCGATCGTAATAAACTAGGGTACGTGGAAGCCCCGAGCTGGGTGGGTCAGGTCGGTCTGATCGAGTCGGACCAGGCTTCATTGCAATCGGTCCCCTGGTTATTAAAATGCATGCATCTTACAAACAATTCTTTCGATTTATTGTCCATTGGTGGCATTGGGAACCTCTCAAGGTGATTAATATTTAGGAAATATTTTTGGTAATGTTTTTGGAGACCGAGAAGGGAAAGATTGATTGAGGTTTAGTTCTCCAAATATCCCTTCGTACAGAACCCTGTGGTTTAATGATACCTGAAAACTGCTTGAGGACGGTCCATTGGGAAGCATGTTTGTGTGACCTAGTAGGCCCAGGATGGGTAATTTCTATATTATTAAATGGAAGACCCACGATACTCGATAGGAAGAGTACCTCAGTTCGGCCAAGGTGTGAAGCGGTTCTGTGTCACCCGATAGGTCCACAGTGTGGAGAGGCTCTTTATGACCCAGCATACCCACGATACTTATTCGGGATGAATACCATAGAAGTTCAAGGATTGTGGGATGTGGCACTATGTGACCGAGTAGGCCCACTGTACTTGATATGAGAAGAGTTCACTAGCAGTTGAGGATTTCAACTTTTATGGCTTACAATACTACTATTACTACCCTAGAATATACCTGGTGTGAGATGACTTGTGCTTCATTGTTTAATTTGAGGAATTTTTGTTTTTTATTTCCTCTTATTTTGGTTCCCCTAATAAGTACCGTGTTACTCACACCTGCATGGGTTTTTCCAACATGTGTTGTGTCTGATGAAGATGGACGATGTTTTGATAAGGGTGCTCAAGGAGACGAGATAGAAAGACACTAGGACAGTGGACATGGTTTTCCAAGACTTGGTGGGGCCTGTTAGGACTAGGAAAACATGACATAATACTTCAGCATCTACTAGCTTCACAAATATAATGATTAGGGGGTTTAACGCAGATGACCATTAGATCATTTTTTGTACTTTAAAACTTTCAGTTATTTTTATTGGGTTCGTATTTTTACCCACTTTCATTCAGTTGTACATGCGCTCAGTTTATTCAGTGGTATTTTTTTCCCTTTTGTGGGTTCATACTCGTTTGAGCATGTGTGTTCATATAGGTATCTATGCTAATGCCTCCCACATGAAGGTTGACACCATCGACACTAGTCACAATCCCATGGCATTCAGGAAGTGGGATTGGTGTAGTCACAACATGGACCCTAGGGTATGGGTCATGACAAAGTGGTATTAGAGGGAAACTGGTTCCCACTAAAAGATCAATTGTTTAATTTTTTTTCAACACAGAGAAATAAGTGTAATGAGTTCGAATTTCATATTTGGGGAGTCTAGTGTTGGTGCGGTGATTGATGTATCCATACCTAATGACCTTGAATTATGTTTTTGAATTCATACATGAAAACACATGTCACATAAGTGTCTCCTAATATTTGAATAAGAATCATTGTCCAGGTATAAACTTCCAACTGGTATATATATTGATCTATCTTTCTAATCCTCTACATGGACAACCAGCCGGGATCCCAATACGAAGTCGTGAGGACATCCCACCCAGCGACGAGGCATCCGTTCAGGGACCAGTGCATGAGATGGCCCCATTGGGTGCTACGACAAGGTACCACCACCCGATGGTCAGCATCTACTGCCAGAGGTTCTATTAGAGGATGTTTGTAGGATCAGTTTCCTACATGATTTTTAGAGATTGAGACCTCTATGTTTTAGGGAAGAGATAGATTCTGAGGTTACTGAGGATTGGCTAGAGGCTGTGATGGGGTCTTCCACACAGTGAGGATCATGCCCGACCAGATGGCGATTTTGGTAGCAAGCCATCTACAATGATCAACAGGGATATGGTGGTGTTTGAAAATCTGTACTCACAATGTGGTGACCCTCACATGGGTTGACTTCGAGAGGCATTCTGCAAGGAGTTTTCCCCCGAGACCTTTTTCTCTGTGCACATCCTTGAGATACATCACATAAAGCATTACAACATGGCGGTGGTAGAGTACTCAACTAGGTTCACATATCTTTCCCACTACTCCATAGATATGGTTCAAGTCCCTTTATTCAAGGATCTATCCTTTGAGTAGGTACTAAAGAGGGATATAATGGGTTTAGTGTCGTCTCTTAGCATCCCTACCCCAACCGGGGTTATAGAGCGCTCCCTTTTGATGTAGTTTTTCTTTGCAGAGGAGGGGCCCTCGGCATGAGCTACCAGCATACCCCAAGTGGTGGAGTCTTCAACAAGTAGAAAAATATATACATGTGGGCCCTAAAGGGATAGGTCTTTTGAGGAAAACCCCTAGAATTGTGGTCATTGGTGTGTGGTTCCCAGTTGAAAAGAATTCCATAGTGATCCAGGTAGTTATATGCATGTGGCAGGTATAGAAACATGGTACATTACATCCCGTCCAGCCATACTGATGATTGAAAAATGGTCAAGGGGCCATAGAGGAAGCGGTAGTGGTTTGAGCGATGAGGTCCGAAGGGAAGAGGATATGGATGGGGAGATGGCATTGTGAAATGCAATGGGAGACAGTTTGAGATGTTACTGCCCCCACACCCGGGTGGTCCACACCGACCTCAAGGTGAAGTCTGGAAGGGCGAGATATGCTCTAGGAAGCAGAGGCATACGACCACCACACTAGTGATATGATCTGAGGTGTGATTTGTGTCTTCTCCACCCTATATGGAGTACTTATATACATGGGTGCAAGTCACTAATTCCTTTCCAAATCACTCATTTGGAGATCAGAGATTTTTATGGAGCCTTTAGCTCGATCATTTTGGCTAGATACTCATATAGGAGACGATTCGAGGATTACACACATGTGTTGGTAGTGTGAGCTTACCATAGGAGAAGATAGATTCATCTGTGATATCTTAGTAGTATCATCGAGGCTTCATGATTTCATCTTTGGGTAGGGACTGGTTATCGACAGTCCATGCTCAGATCGACTATTTTAGGCGTACAATTTAATGGGTTCGTAATTTTTGGCCTAGTTTTTACTTCATCGGCAATAAGGAAACCATCACAGCACATGTTAGACTCTCTTAAAGGAGGGTCTATCTAATAACCCATTATTTCTATACTATTAACCTTCGTACAATGGAGGAGAGGATTCCAAGATTCCATGTTGTGTGGATAAGTATGAGGATGTTTTATCTGATGAGGTTCCAAGGCTACCTCCACATAGAGAGGTGGACTTCTATATCGACTTGTATCTCAGGACGACACTGATATCCACAATGGCATATTTAATATCTCCCACAGAGCTTTGCGAGCTGAGGGTACAACTATAGGACTTATAGGAGAAGAGGTTTTTAAGGCCCATTGTTTCACCATGGGAATCCCTGACGCTCTCTTCTATGAGGGAAAATTGGATTTTGAGGTTGTTCACGGAAATACAACATATGAACCAGGTGAATGTGAAGAATAAGTACCCACAATCGAGAATTGATGACCTCTTCAAACTGTTAAAGGGAGCGAAGTGGTTCTCAAATATAGATCTTAGAGCAGGCTACCACAAGCATCGGGTACATGGCAATGATTTACCGAAGACAACATTCAGGGGTCAGTATGTCCACTATGAGTTCCTGGTGATGCCTTTTGGTGGGACCAATTCCCCAAAATTGTTCATGGGTTTCATGAACATGATCATCCATCCCTACCTAGACCGGTTCGCCATGGTCTACAAATATGACATCTTAGTGTATTCAACATCAGTAGAACATCACTCTATACACAAGAAGATAGACCTAGGTACAGTCTGAGATAACATGCATTATGGTAAGCCATCGATGATTTAGTTCTGTATACAGGTGGCCTACTTTCTGGGACACATCATCTTAGAGGATAGAGTTGTAGTAGATCCAGAAAATATAGAGGTAGTTCTTGATTTGGAGCCACCAAGAAGTGTGATTGAGGTGTTGAGCTTCTTTGGGATAGCTGGTTACAATATGAGTTTTGTTCCAGAAATTTCTAGGGTATAAGAATCCTTATCACCAATGAAACAGAAGGAACAACATATCTTATGGATGGAGAAATGTCAGCAGAGTTTATAGGAGCTGAGGCAAATACATACTTGTGGGTTCACCTTGAGAATAATAGATAAGGCCAATTGGTATTTAGTATCCTGCAATGCATCAGGGACTGGACTCATTTGTGTCCTAATATAGGAGAAAGTAGTGATCGCCTATGGATCATGATATTTGGGGATTCATGAGCAGAAATACGTCACCCATGACCTGGAGTTGATAGCAGTGGTCTTTGCGTTGAAGATTTCATGTCACTACTTGGTGGATGAATGGTTTAATGTTTACTCAGACCACAATAGTCTCATTTATATATTCTACAAGAATGACCTGAACCTAAGAAAGTGGTGATGGATAGTGTTCCTCTTGGATAATGATTTTAAGATAGTTTATACTCCGAGAAAGGTGAACGTGGTGGCAGACGTGCTCCTTAGGAGGATCGGGTTTTAACTGATGAGAGAGGCGACCAAGTAGTTAGTCGCGATGTAGGTATACCTCATAGATGATGGTGAAGTTTTTTACCTCTAGTTGATGGCTGTTAATCCCCCACTCATATTGCGAGTTAGGGTGGCATAGCTGGGGGATGTTGACTGTGAGACCCGATGGGCTCAAATATCCCTAGGAAGGGATCCTGATGGATATTCGATAGGTGGGGAGCACATAATTTTTTTTCAGAGGGTGAACCATAGTACCAGTGGTGTTGCGGGAGGAGGTTTTGAGGGAGCTTCATACATACCCTTTGTCGGTACATCCTGGAGTGGAAAAGATGTACCAGGACCACCAACATCTGTACCAGTGGCCTGGTACAAAGGAAGTAGTGGATGAGTTCATTTCACGATTCCTCACTTGTTAGCTTTTGATGACGGTGCACCAGGTTCTAATAGGCTTTACTCAGCCAATCATGGTACAATAGTAGAAATAGGACATAGAAATATGGACTTCATTATGGGGTACCACCTATGTCTATTTTTCATGACTTTATTTGGGTGATCATTGACCGACTCATCATGTCGGCTAACTTATTACACATTCTGGAGCATGAACAGTACAAGGCTTGGGACACATCTACCCCCATGACATAGTGTAGCATCATAGGGTGCCTTCTAGTATCGTCTCAGATCATGATTACTGCTTTACATTATGTTTGTGGATGGGATTACATGAGGTGTTTGGGACGAAGCTAATATTGAGCACAACATTTCATCCCCAAAAGGATGGTTAGATAGAACAAACCATACAGACCTTGGAGTACATGCTTCGTGCTTGTGTCCTTGAATTTGGTCATAGTTGGGAGGAAAACATTCCATTGGTGGAGTTTGAATACAACAAAAAGTATCACTCTCCCAATGGAAAGGCACCATTGTTTCCTTATACGGGTGACCTTGTAGATCCCCCATAATCTTGACAGGCCCAAAGGAGTTAGCACTCAGTGGTCCAGAGCTACTATGAGCTACAACTGAAAAGGTGCAGATCATCTAGGAGCATATGGGTACTGCACAATGTAGGATGAATTCTTATGCCGATAGCAGATGGATTCCATTAGAGATTGAGGAGAGAGATCGTGTGTTCCTATGGGTCTCACCGCGATGTGGATTGTGGAGAATTGGTCGGGATGGTAATCTATCTATGAGGTTCATCAGACCTTTTCAGATCCTGAGCAGTGTTCGGAAGGTGGGGTACTACCTAGCTCTTCCTCCATAGAACTACAAAAAAAACTATGTTTCTGAAGCACCACCCTTTAATATCACTAAAAATAAACCCAGATAGGGGGGCTTTATCAGCACCAAAAAGGGCTAACAAAGGTGCATTTTAACCGCACAAAACCTGTGCTGTTAAAAGAGACCCTTTATCAACATTTTTAGCATGGATAAACTCCCCCCCCCCTTTATCAGCGCTTTTTTAGAGATCTTAAATGGTCCCCATTATCAGTTCTTTTTTAGTTGTGTGGATAAAGGGGTGATTTATCATCTCTTTTTTCTAGTGCTATTAAATTTCATAAAAATAATGAAAAATAATATATTATTATATAAGTATATTTATTTTGATTTAAATATAATATTTTTTTAAATATGATTTAGGTAAGTATAAATACACTATTAAATTTAATATATACAAAATTTATTGACAATTGCATTAAAATATTTTAAAAAATATGATAATTTATACTTTACTAATTATCATTAATTAATAACAATTTAATAAAAATTTGAAGACACAAAAAATCCAAAAAAACTAAAAGAATATGAAAATGTTACTCAAACATCAAAAGGCAATAAATTTTAGCCTGAGTGTCCATTTGAGCAATAAAACATTCAAATTGATGCTTGTGATAAGCTCTGCATGCTAGTGACCCAAGGGATCCTTCTGTCACATTTTTTTAGGCCCAGAAATGCCCAAAAGGCCTCCAAAACTGAGTTTTTAGTCAGGATACCTCTATTGTTTTACATTCAAATAGGTATAACTTCTGATCTATATGTATAAAAGGTTTGTACCACAAATTATATCAAATACTATTTCATTTTCTTTGATTTTACTTGTTTTAGAGTTGAAACACACTACTTGATTAGAAGTTATGGACGTTTTAATATTCTATGGATTTTCAAATACACATATATCTTTATTTATCTGTAAATAAATAAATATATATATATATATATATCTATCTATGTGTTTGTGTGTGTGTGTTTATGTGTTTCTTTTTTTGTGTGCATTTTATTTATATTTATATGTATTTATTTATTTATTTACTTATAAACACACATAATTTTTTTTTATAAATCTATTTAAAACTAATCTTATAAATATATATTAATATTAAAATAAATATATGGATAAAAAAATTTAACTAAATATATATATATATATATATTAATATAAATTAATATAATAATATATATATATATATGAATAAATATATATGTATTAATATAACTAATAATATTTATATTAATATGTATCTATATTAATATATGAAAATATTCAACTATATATATATATATATTAATAAATGGAGAAATAATCTAAATGGAAGAGTGGTTAAGGTGAATGCACACATTGGGGGAGGCATGAGGTTTGAGTTCTAGTGGAAGCAAAGGGTGCACAAGCAGAAGTGGGAGGGGAATGCGTAGGCAAACGCAGTGTGAAGTTAGAGGGAGGGGGCTCTGCCTAGAGCTGATAGGGGGTCATCAACTATTCAATGATCTCCCCCCTTGAATTATTTATTATTTTTTGTTTTTTAATATTTTTTCTCTGTACTTAAAAAATCACTGATAAATGGGGTCCTTTATCAGTGCTAAAAAAGTGCTCCTAAATGTCATTTTTATTAATGCTTTTTTAAAACAAATAAAAAGGGAATTTATTATTGTTTATCAGAGCACTGATAAAAGGGGCCCCTATTATCTTTACCTCGATTAACAGTGCTATTATATCAATGTTAATACCCTTTTATAGCACTAATAAAGGCCATATTTTTGTAGTGTAGATGTACTGGGTGCTTGATGTTTTCAATGTGTCGCAACTGAGGATGTACGTGCATGATCCATCGCATGTCATCAACTGGGATGAGCTAGACATTGATGATGGGGAGAATTACGTGTAGTTCCCATGGGGAGATAGAGGATCGATAAGAGCGGGTCCTACGCAGAGGGCCGATTCCACTAGTGAAAGTCTGATGGCAGCATGAGAATCTCTATGAGGCACATAGGAATGGGAAGCTCAGAATAATTCTCAGTGTAGAGAGCCAAAGCATGATGTACATGTGCATTACATTACTTCTTAAGAATACATAATACATGATAAAAACAGACGCCCAAAGACTGTATTAGTTTTGTGTCTTTGGAAACATGAAACATAATCTTCTAATCATGGTGAAAGATCGTCACCATCTCCCATAAACACCTTACCCTATTGTATTCTTATGTAAAACATTTAATTATATCCTGGGAAAAAGAAAACAAATAAATGGTGATCTCAAATTCTCAGTAAGGGTAAACATGGAGAACATAAAAAAATCCATAAAAATTTGAACATAAAAACATGAACATATTACATGACTAATGACATAAATCTTGGTAGTACATAAGGCATAGATCACAAAGGAATAATAATCATGATAAAATATCTTGGGAATAAAACATGTAATTGTGGAAAACCATTATTTACATGATATGATTTCCATATTTGCCAAGGCATTTCTACCAAGACTATCATAGTGGACAATGTCCATTACTGAACCAGGTTTACTTGCAGTTCTAGCCCTATATTACTGAACCGGTTTTACTTTCCATTCCAGCCATGTCTATCTCATTAGATATAAATCTTTACCAATGCATTTGAGGCAGATATAGGTTACACCCATCTCATAATTAAATCATTCAAATGTGTGCTACAAAATAATCAGAAATCTTTCGTCATAACCCAATGAATAAAATGGGTTCCATAAACATCATCCCATCTTATCATAATCCATTTGAAACAAATGGATATCATTTATCATAAGAAAAATCAAACCGTGATAATAATAGTGATAGTATACATGAAACATAAACATACTAAAAAATGTCATCTATAATGGAAAATAGTTTTGATAAATCACTTGAAATGAATTCATGAGGAAAATATCCTTTCTTATTTAAAATCATTTTCTTTTCTCAAAATGAAATGAAATTTTAAAAGAAAATGATTTTGTTGAAAATAATCATGAAATCGTTTAGAGGAATCATTAGACAAATATGGTGTTATGAATCCGTAAAAATTTGTTCATGTTGAATAAGTTAAAAAACATTCTCGTCATAGTTTTGCTGGAAAAGAAAAAAATTACATCGTATGGTTAACAAAAGAAAGATTCCTTCCATACTACATAGTAAAAGACAAATAGGAGTAAACATGACTTTAAATAAACATGGATGAATAGTAAAAACATTATTAAATCAGTTTTTATAAAACATGTACAGAGATGATAAATATAACCCCATTATATTCTTACGAATAATCAATCTCGAATAATAATGAGATTGGAATAATTATCCATTACCATTTATGATCGGTGGAATCATGTATGTCATAGAATAAAGAAAATTACATGAATATTTAAATATCATATCCTCAATTATTATAATCATTAAATATTCATGTGAAGAATAAACACCATACAAATGAAATATATGGTGATTAGTTCCTATGTCTCACAGAAATAAAAGTGAGATGAAATAATCCCTTAACTTTTGTAAAATTTCATCCATATGTGTCCAGAACTCATGTATAGTGCGTATAAACATATTATTAACTTTTAATATGACCATAATAATATTTATGATATCATATATGATTCATTTATTACTTTATATTACCCGTTCATTTGACAAATCCATGTTAAAGCAGCGTTTGGGGTAAAATCATTTCATTTATCAAACGTGTTTGGACTTTATGTTCTTTATATCATTAGTTATATCATTACTTACATACTTATAGAATGAAAAAAATGATTTTTATATAATATATATTCATTATATTATTTATATAATAGATCGATAAACGGAATGAAATATATCATTCATGGAGACGGTAGGCCATATGTTCACATTAATGTTGTTTTTGTATCCTGATTAAATTGAATAGAAGTAAGTAAATAACATATAAAGAAGTATAGTAGAATTATTATGTAATATATCTGATTATTATTTGTTATATATACTTTATATTCATTCTGGAATGGTTAACATGGATAATGAATCTTATTGCGTCGTGGAGACGGAAATCCGTACGTACGCACAAGCGATGATATCGTTCCCAAAATTATTGAATGGTATTTGAGTGGATAATATCTAATAATCATTGTGATGTTATAATAATCATATATAGTTATTATTTCCACCATTATACCCATCCATGTATGGTGCTGGTGGAAAAACAGATTACACCACCGCGTGGTGACTGTTAGTCGTACGTACGCATGCGCGGTGATTTCTCTTTTTGTAGGATGGATATAAGATGAAATAGGGTTATTTCATATTTATAATTACATATCAGTATATTAGTGATTCTGATGTCATTACATTATAATGTAACAAATAAATAAGTGGATGTAGAAGAAGAATGAAACTTGTAATAATCGGTACAAGAGATTACCTCTTCTTTGACGTGCTGCTTTTAATCGTCAACTTAGGGCACTAGAGTTGGACTTTTGAGAAGCCCAAAACCTGTATAATATAAATAGAGAGGTTGATAAGAGGAATTGGCGGGGATGGATGAGTTTGAAGGCTTAAAATGGAGTGATGAAAAGAGGGATGAGGTGCCCTTTTATAAGAGAGGGGAGATGCACTTTTGGAAACCTCCAAAATATTAATTTATAATAAACATGAACCCCACCTATAAACCACCAAAATGAATGAAATTAAAATCTAACATGATATAGGGTTTTAATATCATCATCTAGTAAAATTTATACATGTTTGGAAATTATTTTAAACCTAATCAATTTGACTTATCCTTTTTAATCTATTTAATCTTATTTGATGTAATAATTTTATAAATTTTAAATTATTATAAAAACTTTATTATTCTTTCTGAATTTTCTATAATTAGATACATTATGAAATTGTAGACCATATAAATTTAAAATTATATTTTTTAAATATTTTTTTGTTATTTTTAAACAATTTATAAATATGTTATATTTATAAAATATCAATAGTGTCAATGTTGACACTATTAATTTATTTGAATTTAAATAGAATCCACACAAAAGATATGTTTGAACTAAAATATTTAATATATTCCTAAAATTTAATATTAAACTTTAAAAAATGTATAGTACATTAATTAGTTCATTTAATATTTATTTTAATATTTTTAAAACCAATTTTTAAAATATTTTTCTTAATAAAATAATTACTACAACATTTTTGTATAATTATTTAACATACTTATTTTTTGCATAAATATTTAAAATAAAATACTATGATGAAGATAAATCTAATAGATTTCATGATAATACTTTTCGTCGAATTTATCCTCTAAAACAACCAACCTTGAAAATGTTATCTTTATTAAAGTATGATGGTGACATCCTTGACATCATTTAAAATAAAAGAATATAAATTTCATAATATGTTTTATAAGGCTCCTAATGGTCATCTGGTAGACCCTTGGATGATTAGGTTATGGATATACCCGACCAATAATGATTGGTCATGTTTCACATCCTTTTGATGTGTATTATTAATTTAATAAAACTATATTATTCATTTTTAATTAAATAAATAATTTCTTCACCATTAATGTATAAGATATTAAGGTTATTATATATTTCTTAAAAATCACAAATAAATTACCATGTTGAAGAAAAACATTTATATTTCAAATTATTATGTATAGTATAATTTATATTCTGTATAACCTTATATTAAAAACACCATAATTATTAAAGTTTGAGTGAGACATATTTCACTTTCAGTAAATAAAATAAATGAATGGTCTTAATCACATCCACGTGGGTTCCAAAAGATACCATTTATACCCAAGTAAATTTTAGGATGAAATATAATCATCCAATTATATTAATACAAGTGTTAGGGTAATTTTATAATATTATTTTTACCCTTAATTACCTGATTTACCTTTAACTATAGTAAATAAAATTTACCGTAGTTACTATTACGAATGTATTAAAAAAATAATTAGCCTATTAACATAATTTGGACGTAAAAATTCCAAATATGGAATCCATTTTTCCAGATTCAAAACACATAATTTTCAGTATTTAATTTAAATTTAATCCCTCTATTGAGAAAACGGTTTCAAAACGTTAAAACATTGCAAAAGATTGAAATGTTTTTACCTATGAATTCAATGTAAAATATATGATAAGGACATTCATATTATTAAATGGTAATGTTATATTCTATTTATACATTAAATCCATTCAATATGATAATGAAACCTATTATTTATCAGGTTGTAAAACGTTTTTTTAATTAAAATTTAGCGTATTTTTACTATTCATCAAAATATGATGGTTATCAGAATAATGTCAGAAATTTACCCAATGCAAATTTTTATGTCCTGATTCAAAAGAAGAAGTTTAGTTTTTCAAATATAATTTATAAACTTATCACAGTTTATATTTAAAATGGGTGCACCATCAAAAGGGGACAAAACTGCATTTTTTTTAAATACATATTTTTTCTGAAAAATTAATTTTCTTCTCACACTATGATCTAAAATATGTATAAGATTAATGATAATGCAATAATATTAAAATTTTGATTTATAATATTCGTAATGTCGAGTTCATAATAATATTATATCAATATATCATTTTTAGTGAAACTCGGTATTGCGTACAACACACGCTATTGAGGAAGGTCGCTTTTGCGTGCAACACAATCCAAGAATAATGTTTGTGCATACTACAAGCTAATACAGTTTTGTGTATATCCCAAGACAATATTGGTGTAGCATAAAACAAGTGACATCAAATAAATTAAAATGAATATTTATCATAAAATCTTTGGGTGTTACATTCTACCCCCTTAAAAGGAATTTCTTCCTCGAAATTCATCGAGGTTATAAATCGTTTACTACATGAATTTTTCATTCATAGATACCTGCATTTCAAAAACTAATAATAAAAATAAAATTTAAAAATTAAATTTAGAAACATTACGGTCCGCCAATGTCACTCAACACTGGGTTTCCACATAAGAGAATATAGGTGAAAATTGGATATGGAGCGAAATCTAATATTCATGTTCTGGTGAATATTAGTAGAGAACATGGCTATGAAAATGGAAAGAATCACAAATCTAGATATTTGTGATTATCTAAGGTACCATCAAATTCATCTTATATGTGGACAGTAGGACATCATTTTTGGTTATCGGGATCATTTTCCTAATGTTGATGAATTTTAATTAGAAGAAATACTTACTTGATTTTGGTAAAATATCATAGTTTCTCATTCCTTAAGCAATATCAACTTCTTATATTAAATAAATTATGTTGAATGTTTCATTCATGAAGTGTTAGAAGATCTTGTGATAGAATGAGGGTTCATTCCATCAGTCTCAAATAAAAGGTACACAAAAGTTATTAAATATACATAAGTCCATTATAGTGATATTAATCATATATGGCCCTAAAAATGACTTAAAAGTCATATATCATACAACATAATAAAATAAAACAACTTTCTACAAAGAAAAGACTTTTTGGAGGTCAGTGGTAGGTGATAAAGGCATGTCGCACTTCGGTTGTTGGTTTTATTCCCGCAGCCTTGTCTTACGCGATGGGTTGTTTCCCGTCCTACAGGTTGTCCTTTTTCTAAAATTATACTATTATGAAATTTCAAAAATAATATCAAAATGATCTAGCCTTAAAAAATACTCTCTGATGTCTAACCTAATACGTTCCAATCTTTAGGAATATCAAAAATACTTTTGTCCAATCTCATTGTATAATGAAATATATTACTAGAGAGGTCATATAACAATCATGTGAGTACGATCATTTATCCACCATATATAATAACATATATATTGTTGGTCACATTCCAAACATTTGGAGTACTTCATCATGAATCCTCTTGAAATATGATAATAATGTAAATTACTATATAACCTTTTTGACAACATGAATTCCATCAAAATTATCCCTTTCCATTCACCAAATATACCAAAAATTATATATACTCAACCCATGATATCACTTTTTTATTTTTTTAAATAATGAGCTCATCAATACGATCAAATATCTCATTATCCATTTATCGCTTAATTATGTGCATATCATCTATTTTCTAAAAATATTTCAATCACTTTTTATGGTTACTCATACAATACAATTATTGAAAACCAGTACAAAGATATTCCAATATTCCCTAATACTAAATATGAGATTCCACAACACTATTTTGGAATCCCATTACATATAAACTCAATCATTCCTCTACATTGTTTCCATATTCAAAATTACCAATAGTTATTGCATGTGAATTCCTTTTTTCATTTTCCTTAAAAGGTTGTTGATGTCAATCATCATTAACCCCTACATTAGGGCATTGGTTACAATAATGCCTAACTTCCTTTCACTTGTAGCATTGAAGTGTCAGTGGTGTGTTCTCTATATTCTTTTATTTATTCACATCATTAGTTACATTTTTTCTATTACATCAACACTTAGATGCTCTATGACATTATTTTTCACACATAAAACATTAATAGTCCCCTTAATACAATCTCCACCATGCTTCTTTCCACACTTTGATCATAAAGAAACATTTATCTTCATTTAACCATTATTTTGAAATTTTTCCATGAAATCCATCTTTTGTTTCTTGTTAAAACCATGAGATAGATATGTAACCCCAACTTCTTGTTATACCTTTATGGAACAATGCACAATTTCTATATATCTACTAAATTCCCTTATATCTAATTCCCTTTTATGATGTGGTTTTAATCCACTAATGACTCAATCAAATTTACTTTCATGATAGATGATAATGACAGATGCATACCTTCCAAGCCTTGTAAAATTCACCTTGTATATACCAACAAATTTAACATCCTTTTTCTTAAGCTCAATGAACTACTTTTCCATCTTTGTTCGAAGAATACGAGGGGAGTACTTATTGTAAAACAAGTTATTGAACACATCTCATTCCATGGATTCAATTTCATCTTAGGGTCATGTATTCTTAATTAGAGTCAATCACTGGTCTGATTCAACTTCTATACAGTAAACAACCATAATGACTTTTTCATGTTCTGAACAGCGAAGTATGGAAAATATCTTTTCAATGGTACTAATCAATTATTATGCAATAAGAGGATTAGAAGACCCATTTAAAATAGGTGGACGTTGCCTCATGAAGGACTCAATATAATATTATTCCTTTTATGCACATTTGGTAGTCCAAAATGATTCATACCTTGTGTGTGTATAGAAATAATTTTTTTTTCTCCATCTCCCATAACATTGGCTTGTTCAGGATGAAAATCATTACATTTCCACTTATATTGATCAACACAGTTCCTTCGGGTTCCAGCCAACATCTAAAACCCAAAAAGAATAGCATGACATGAAAAATCATGCTTGGAAAGAAACATAATAAAGGGGATGTACCTTCAATATATAACATCTTAGGATCAATTATAAGATCGTTACAGTAATTCTAAGACTATAACCAATACTTATACATAACCATAGAGACATCCCTAGACATACATTATAAATATCTCTAGGGATATCACTAAAGCTTTCACAACCTAGTGTCCAAATGATGGATAATCCTTCTCTATGATACCATATATAGAGACCCAAAGCATGATGTACATGTACATTACAATACCTTTGCGGAATACTTAATACATGACAAAAACAGATGCCCAATGATCATATTATTTTAGTGTCTTTGAAATCTCAAAACATAATCTTCTAATCATGGTGAAAGATCTTCAACATATCCCATAAAAATCTTATCCTTTTGTTTTATTACCTAAAACCATTATTTATATCCTAGGGGAAAAACATAAAAAGGGTGAGCAAAAATTCTCAATATGGGTAAACATGGAGAACATACAACAATACATAAACATTTGAATGTAAAAACATGAACATAAAACGTGAGTAATGACATAAATCATGGTAGTACATAAGCCATAGATCCCAAAGGAACACTAATCATGATAAAATATAATGGGAATAAAACATGTAATTGTAGAAAACCACAAATCATGTGATATGATATCTATAGTATCCAAGGCATTTCTATGAACACCATCATAGTGGACAATGTCCATTACTGATCTGAGTTTACAAGTCATTCCAGCCATGTATTACTGAATCGGATTTACTTGCCATTCCATCCATGTCTATATCATGAGATATAAATCTTTACCCAATGCATTAGAAGAATATATAGGCCCCACCCATCTCATAATTAAGTCATTCACATGTGTGCCACAAAATAAACAGAAATCATTCATCATGACCCGATGAATAAAATGGGTTTCAGAAACATCATCCCAACATAACATAATCCATATAAAACAAATGAATATCATTTCATCATAAGAAAAATATAACCATGTTAATAAGAGATACATTATACTTGAAACATAAACATATTAAATAATTTCATATTATATGGAAAATAGTTTTGATAAAACACTTGAAAATTATTCTTAATGAAAATATCGTTTCTTCTTCAAAATAATTTCATTTTCTCAAAATTACATGAAATTTTAAAAGAAAAGGATTTTGTTGAAAATAATCATGAAATCATGTAGAGGATGCTTCGTGGAAATAAGGATTTATGAAACTGAAAAAATATGTTCATACTATATAAGATAAAAAACATTCTCTTCGTACTTTTTCCGGAAAAGTCAAAAAGTACCTCGTATGGTTAAAAAAAGAAATATTTCTTCCATACTACATAGTAAAAGTCAAAAAGGAGTAAAAATGACTTTAAAAAATAATGTAATAATAGTAAAAACTTTATGACGTCATTTTTTTTATAAAACATGGATATATATGATAAATATAACCCCTGTAAATACTTATGAATAAATAATCTAGGATAAGAATGATATTGGAATAATTATCCCTTACCTTTTATGATCGGTGGAATCATATATGTCATAAAATAAAGAAAATTAAATCCATATTTAAATATCATATCCACCATATTAAAAATAATAAAACATTCATGGGAGGTATAAACACCATACAAAGGAAACATATAGTGATTAAGCCATACATCTCAATGAAAAATATGTGAGACGAAATAATCCATTACCGTAGGTCCAATTTCATCTATACGTGTTTGAAACACATGTATAGTGGGTTGAAACATATTATTAACTTGTCAATGAACCATAATAATATTTATGATATCATATATGATTCATTAACGACATTAAATTACACGTTAATTTGTCAATTACATGTTAAAGCAGTGTTTCATGTAAAATCATTTCATTTATCGTGCGTGTTTGGACTTGTTTTTCTTGATATAATTACTTATATCATGATTTAATTACCTATAGAATGTAAATAAATATTTATATATAATATGTATTTAATATATAATAGATATAATAGATCGATAAATGGAATGAAATACGCCATTTATGGAGATGATAGGCCGTATGTACGCATGAACGATGTTTTAGTTTCCTTATTAAATTGAATGGAAGTAAGTAAATAACATATATATAAATACAGTTTCATTAATTTGTCATATAATTCATGATTATTTATTATATATACTTTTTAATCATTCTGGAAAGGTTAACATGGAGAATGAATCGCATCGTGTCATGGAGACGGTAATCTGTACATACGCAAGAGGAATAATATCATTCCCATAATTATTAAATGGAATTGTAGTGGATAATATTTCATAATAATTATGATGTTATAATAATGATATATATTTATTATTTCCACTATTATACCCATCAAGGTATGGTGGTGGTGGAAAAGCATATTACACCACGACGTGGAGAAGGTAAGTCGTACGTATGGATGCGCGATGATTTCGATTTTCGTAGGATGGATATAAGGTAAAATAGGGTTGTTTCATATTTATAATAACATATTAATATATTAGTGATTCTGATGTTTTTAGTTTATAATGAAACAACTTATGAATAGGTAGTATAAGAAGAAATAAACTTGAAAGAATCGGTAGAATAGATTACCACTTCCTCAACATGCCGCTTTTAAACTTCCTCTAAGGGCACTAGAGTTTTCCTTTTGAAAAGACAAAAACCTCTGTAATATAACCGGAGATGTTGAGAAGAAGAATTGGCAGGGTTTGGCCAAGCTTGAAGGATTAAAATGGAGTGAATAGAATAGAGAGGAGGTTCCATTTTAAAAGAGAGGGGAGGGGTACTTTTGGAAACCTCCAAAATATTAATTTATGATAAACCCAAAACCCACCTAAAAACTAGAAAAATGACTCAAATTAAAAGATAAAATGAGATAAGGTTGTCATCTCATCAGCCAATAAAATGTATATATTTTGGGAAATAATTTTAAACATTATCAATTTGATTTCTCCTTATTTGATCCATTTAATCTTATTTGTGGTAATAATATTGTAAATTTAAAACTGTAATAAATACTTACTTATGTGTTATGAATTTTACATAATTGGATACTTTATAAAATTATAAAGCATATAAATTTCAATTTATATTTTTAAATTATTTTTTGGAGATTTTTAAAAAATTTAATAATATGTTATTTTTATAAAATATTAATATTTTCAATTTTGACATTATACATTTATTTGAATTTAAATAAAATCCACACAGAAGATATGTTCGAACCATAATATATAATAGATTATTAACATGTCATATTAATCTATTAAATTCGTGTTTGACATTATTTAGTTCATATAATATTTATTTTAATATTTTTTAAAACCATTTATTTGATATTTTTCTTAATAAAATAATTACAACAACATTTTTATATAATTTTTAATATACTTTTTTGATGCATAAATATTAAAAATAAAATACTAAGATGAATATAAATCTAATATATTTCATTAGAATTCTTTTAGTCAAAATTATATACTAAAACAACCATTTTTTAAAATATTATATTTATTAAAGTATGAAGGTGACAACTTTAACATCATTTAAAATAAAATAATATAAATGTCATAATCATTTTATAAGTCTCAAAATGGTCCACAAGTAGACCATTGGATTCTTACGGTATAAATATACACGACCAATAAGGTTTGGACATGTTTCTGGTCGTTTTCATGGGTATTATTATTTTAATAAAAACTATAATATTGATTTTTCAATAAATAAATAATTTATGCATCATTAATATATAAGATATTAAGGTAATTATCTATTTCATAAAAATAATAATATAGTACCATGATGAATAAAATTATTTTATCATTTATATGAGTATTTATAATTGAATTTATATTCTATATAACATTATATTAAAAATACATTAATTATTAACGTTTGAGTGAGACATATTTCACATTCATTAAATAAAATAAATTAAAGGTCTAAATCACTTCCAAGTCGGTTCCAAAAGATACCATTTCGACCCCTGTATATTATAGGATTAAATAAAATCATCCAATTATATTAATACATGTTTTACTGTAATTTTTTAATATTATGTTTACCCTTAATTACATGATATACCTTTAACAGTAGTAAATAAAATTTACAGATGTTGCTATTCATAATGTATTTCAACAAAAAGTAGCATTTTAATATATTTTGGAACAACTGATTCCAAATATAGAATCCATTTCTCCAAATTCAAATCTCAAAATTTTCATTATTTAATTTATAAATAATCCTGTTGTTTGGAAAACGGGTTCAAAAAGTTAAAACATTGAAAAAGATTGAAATGTATTTACCTATGAATTCAACGTAACATTAATGATAATGACATACATAATAATAAATGGTAAAAATATATTTTTTTATTCTTTAAAATTGTTGATCCCTCTGGAAGATTGTTGAATTCTTCCTATGATTGCAGTTTTAATAATCACAAATCATCAATTACATAATCCAGTTGGATTTCTCATATACATAATCAAAATATCCTAGTGAATCTGTGTATATTGGTTGGATCATGTTTTTATCTCTTTGTTATAGTTTTACAAGTCCTCTAGAAGTCCTCTGGATCAAACAGACAATGGTCGCACCGATCCATATAAAAGTACTTCCGTCGAACCGATCCAAATCAAAGGACAACAGTCGCAGCGATCCATATCAAAGGAAAACAGAAGCACCGATCCATATCAAAGGACAATGGTCACACCGATCCATATCAAAGGACAACGGTCGCACCGATTCATATCAAAGGACAACGGTCGCACTGATCCATATAGAAGGACAACGGTCTCACTGATGCTGATCAAATGAGTCACTGAAGATGACACACCGATCCAGATCAAATGATTCACCGAAGATGACACACCGATCCAGATCAAATGAGTCACTGATCATGACACACCGATGCTGATCAAATGAGTCACCGAAGATTTCTCACCGATGCTGATCAAATGAGTCACCGATCATGAGACACCGATGCTGATCAAATGAGTCACCGAAGATGAAACACCGATCCTGATCAAATGATTCACCGAAGATGTCTCATAGATGGTGATAAAATGACTCACCAAAGATGATACGGCGATCCTGATAAAATGAGTCACCGAAGATGACACACCGATCCAGATAAAATGAGTCACCGATCATGACACACCGATGCTGATCATCTGAGTCACCAAAGATGTCTCACCGATGCTGATGTTGATGACCTACCAATCACTTGACTCACTGATAGTCATAAACATCTGTTTGAATTTCTTTATCTCTATTTAATCTAACCAACGATCATATTAGAAATATTTTAGTGCTCTGTCATTTATTTAATGAAGGATGTTGGATGTCAGGGAACTGTACCTCATACCTACAAAATGAAATCATTTATTTTACTAGAGCTCGTTCCATAAATACAAGAAGCCCCTGCTGGTGCATAAATACTGGAGTAACAGCGAGAAGACATATATGAGCGCAAAGAGTTGTTGATGATATAGTCTTAGAAAAATACATAACATCATACATACTCAAGCTTACTCAAGATGAATTCTGTAGCTCCACGAGGACATTGAAGAACTTCATCCACTACATTTCTCACTATCCTTGAATCTGGATGCCAAGTATACGACACTCTGTTTTTCAGACAAAAACCAGAGGAGGACTCAAAATCATCTCTGATCAAACTCAAGGTGTCCAAATCTTCATTGCAATCACTAGATCCATTTCTAAACTCTACATCTCTGCTCTGTGATTCATTATTTCACATTTCGAGCAGTGTGTGTTATCTCATGCATTTAACACACACATTGTCTCCTATACTTTAACTGGAGGATCTGTAAATCTCCACTCGAACTCTTAAATCTTCTATTTCCCACTGAGATAGTGGTAGAGGTCATGTGTGACCTAGACAGCTGGTTGTTGTTGTTCTGTTTCCCACGAATAACAGTGGTAGAGGTCTTTGACCTGGACAGTTGTAAAATGTTGTGAACCCCGATCCAGGGTGTGGATCAAATTTATACAAATTGTCAAGACGACTAAGTCTCGGCTTGAGACTAAACCTCTTGGTTATATCTGTTGTGCTATATCGTTCAAAGTTATTCTTTTATTCCACTGCTAATTTCATTAAAACCAAAATTGTTTTAAATTCACTTTGATAATTAAATTATCAAGTGTTTATATTAGTTATTTATCAGTATGTTGGTTTCAAAAGTTAATCAACCTTTCTGTTTTGATTAACTGGGAAATAATCAATCCCTTGAGAACCCAACTGAACCCTTACTTTGTTATAAATTAACTACAGTTTAATTCTGTATTTTATTTGGGGGTTGTTAAGACAAAGTTCTAAAACACAGAAATTTTAATTGGAACTCAATTCACCCCCCCTTGATTATCCACTCTGACCAACAATTTGTATCATAGGTTGTTTAAATATTTTCTAAATTACTCTGTTTTTCAACAGTGATTTTAGTTGTATTTTAAAGTTATTAAATTTCTGTTATTTCTACATTTTTATCTCTTTAAAATCTTTGCTTTATGTAATTTATCATGGATAATAGACTTGAAGGTTTTGCTTCCAATAGACCACCATTTTTTAATGGCACTAACTATGCTCAGTGGAAAATCAAGATGAAAATTCATTTAGAAAGCATGGGTTTTGATATTTGGACTGCTATAGAATCAGAATATAAAATTACTACTCCTGTTAGAACTACTTGGAGTGAAGCTATTAAGGCTGTCTACAATAATAACTGAAAAGCTATGAATGCCTGGTACTGTGCTTTAAGAGATGTGGAATTTAATAGAATATCTTCTTGTAAAACTGCTTATGAAATTTGGGATACCTTAGCTGTTTCTCATGAAGGAAGAACTAATGTTAAGGAAATGATATTGAACACTTATTCTATTAAGTATGATAATTTTAAGATGAATCCTCATGAACACATTTTTGACATGTATCTCAGGTTTAATGAAATTTTCAACACAATGACTTCTCTAGGAAAGGATGTTCCATCAAAGGAACAAATTATGAGAATTATGAGATGTCTACCTGAAAGATGGAGGGGAACTTCTGTCACAATTAGAGAATCATGTGATATTGGTGAACTACCATTCAAGGAACTAATTGGCATGTTGATGATGTATGAAGAGGAACTCAAGGATAACAAAGAAGAAGAAGATGAACCTAGAAGGAAGTCAGTAGCTTGAAAGACTTCAACTTCAATGAAGTTGGATAAGGAGAAGCTTCAAGCTATAAATGAAAGTTCAAGCTGTGAAGATAGTGAAAGTGCTACTAATAGTGATGATGAGATGGGTCACATTTCCAGAAGGTTTAAAATGTTCTATAGGAAGAAGACGCTTTTCAGAAAATCAAATTACAAAGGATGGTATGACAATAAGGAACATCGGAAAAGGAATTGGAAGAAATCAGATAGATCAGATGAAGTTGTCTGTTATGAGTGCAAAAGGAAAGGACATATTAAAGCAGACTGCCCAAAGCTCAAATTCAAGAAGAAATATGATTACAAGGACAGTATGTAGAAAAAGGATATGAAGGCTACTTGGAGCACTTCTGAGGATAGCTCCACTGAATCTGAAGTTTCTAAAACTGAAAACAGAAATAAGGCAAACATGTGTTTTATGACAAACACCTCTGAGGTAACATCTGAAACTACTGCTTCAAATTCATATTATTCTAAAGATGATTCTGACTCAGAAAACATGTCAAAATATGAAGTATTTGAATATTGTGATATTTTAGAATAAATCTATAATGATCTAAAAGACAAATACAAAGGTTTAAAGAAACAGTATGCTTTAACTGTTAAACATAAATCTGATCTTCATATTGAAATGGAAAAGAATGCTCTGTTGATTAAAGAAAAAACTGAACTGAAATTATCTAATGAGAAACTCAAGAAAGACATAGAGAAATTTACAAATGGTAAAGATACTCTTACTCAGATGCTAGGTAAGAAAATAGCACCTAGATACCCTACTGGTATAGGATACCAACCTGGACAAAGGAAAATTACCAAAACTAAATTCATTCCTAAATCTGGACAGAATGTAACTAGTTCTGAAACCTCATATGCTTCAACTAGTTATATTTATATTTATGGATCTAATAAAGATTATATCTCAATGTATGTTGATCCTACAACTTTGATGATAACCATAAGGCAAATTTGGGTACCAAAAGCTTTCATTGCTAACCTGTCTGGACCCAGGAAGATCTGGGTACCAAAATCATTTCTTATCTAAATCTATTTTGTAGGGAACCTGCTTAAAGATATCATATAGAAAGTCTTGGTATTTTGATAGTTGATGTTCAAGACATATGACTGGAGACTTCTCATTCTTTAATAGCTTAGTCAGAGTTGATAGAGGGTTTTTCACATTTGGTGATAACTCAAAAGGAAATATCACCGGCTTAGTCCAGAATGGTAACACTGACTCAGTATTAATTTCTAAGGTTTTATTTTTTTATGGACTTAAATACAATTTGTTAAGTATTTCTCAGATTTTTTATGATGGTTTTTATGTAAAATTTGAAAATGATTCTTGCAATGTTTTTAATTCTAAAAATGATTTAGTGTTTTCTTCTTTAAGAAATGAAAATGTTTATGCAGTTGATTTAAATTCTTTAAATAAGCAAAATATTACTTGTTTAAATGATTTTCATAAAAATTCTTGGCTTTGGGACAGAAGATTAGGACACTGGAATGTGCATTCACTTAGAAAACTTGTTAGGAAGAACTTAGTTATAAACCTACCCAAACATGAATTTCCAGCAGACAAAGTTTGTAATCCCTCTCAAAAGGGAAAGCAACATAAAGTTTCTTTTAAATCAAAGAAAGAAGTTTCAACTTCTAATCCTCTAGAGTTGGTTCAGATGGATTTATTTGGACCTTCTAGATTTTCTAGTTTAAATGGGAATCATTATGTCTATGTTCTTGTAGATGACTTTTCTATATATAATTGGCTATATTTTCTAGCTCACAAAATTGAAGCTTGTTCTTTCTTTGTAAAATACTCCATGTCTACAGAAAACCTTAGTGGAATTAAGATTAAAACACTGAGAAGTGATCATGTTCGTGAGTTTGAAAATCATGAGTTTGAATCTTACTGCTCACACAGAGGCTACAATCACAATTTCTCTACCCCTAGGACACCTCAACAGAATGGTGTAGTCGAAAGGCGGAATAGAACCCTGTAAGAAATTGGTAGAACTATTCTTAATGAGTATGACCTACCCGTTTATTTTTGGGATGAAGCTGAAATACATCTTGTTATGTTATCAATAGAGTCTTGATCAGACCTGTTCCTAAGAGGACCCCTTATGAGTTGTGGAACCATAGGAATCCTAAGGTTAACTACTTCAATGTTTTTGGCTACAAAGTCTTTATTCTTAATACTAAAGGCAATCTCGACAAATTTGCATCCACGATTGATGAAGGAATTTTCCTAGGTTCCTCTACTTCTAGTAAAGCCTATAGAGTTTCGAATATAAGAACCAAATGTGTGGAAGAATCTGTTCACATCAAATTTTATGAAACTGATCCACATGAACCTAATACCTCCTTTGAAAATATTGAAGATAATCTCTCTAGTTTGAACCTTAATGATAATGATAGTGGACCTGTAGTTAAAACATCCAGTTCTGGAAATTTTCCAGAACCTGCTTCTGTTGAACCTCAACCTGTAGATGAACATGAAATCTCGAGTCCTACCTTTTCTAGACCAACTAGGATTCTAAATTACCATATGTTAGATGTTGTTTTATGTAATTTAGATAGATGAACACATACTAGAGCTTCTCTATGAAATCAGGTTGATCATCAAGCTTTTCTTTCACAGTTAGAACCTAAAAATATCAATGATGCTATCAATGATGAATTTTGGGTAATGGCTATGCAAGAGGAACTAAATCAATTTGAAAGAAACATTGTCTGGAAATTAGTATAAAGTCATATGGACACTATAACCATAGGCACAAAATGGGTGTTTAGAAACAATTTTGATGAACCTGGAAACATCATTAGAAACAAAGATAGGCTAGTTGTACAAGGTTACAATCAAGAAGAAGGAATTGACTATGAGGAAAACTTTGCACTTGTAGCTAGATTAGAGGCTATTAGGATCGTACATGCCTATGCATCACATCTGAATTTCATGTTTTATCAAATGGATGTGAAAAGAGATTTTTTAAATGGTTTTATTGTTGAAGATGTTTTTGTAGAACAACCACTAGGTTTCTCAAATCCTCATTTTCAAAATCATGTTTTAAAACATTCTAATGCTTTATATAGTTTAAAACAAGATCCAAGAGCTTGGTATGAAAGACTTTAAAACATTCTTATTTCAAAAGGATTGAAAAAAGGAATAGATGATCCCACTCTTTTTATAAAAAGGATTTCAAAATATGTTTTAATAGTACAAATCTATATTGATGATATTATTTTTGGATCTTCTAAAAAAAAATTATGTACTGAATTTTCAAAGGTTATGCAAAATGAGTTTGAAATGATCATAATTGGAGAACTTAAGTATTTTCTTGGAGATCAATTATTCCAAAATAAAGATGGTATTATTCTAAATCAAAGTAAATATACTAAGGATTTAATAAAACGTTTTGGTTTAGATAGTATTAAGTAAAGTGATATACCTATGAGTACTACCTATAAAAAGGATGTTGATGAAACAGGGAAACCAATTGATCAAACATATTACAGAGCCATGATTAGGAGTTTACTTTATCTTATTGCTAGTCGACCGGATATTATGTTTAGTGTGTGTATGTGTTCTAGATTTCAATCTAATCCTAAAGAATCACACTTACTGGCTGTTAAAAAGATATTTAAATATCTTAAGTATACTGTGAATTTAAGTTTATTCTATCCAAAAGGGAAATCATTTGACCTAACTAGTTATTCAGATGCCGACTTTGCTGGATGTAATTTAGATAGGAAAAGCACATCTGGACCATGTCATTTACTTGGAATGTCCCTAGTATCATGGTGTAGTAAGAAACAGAACTCAGTTGCATTGTCTACTACTGAAGTAGAATATACAACTGCTGGTAGTTACTGTGCATAGATTCTGTGGATGAAACACACTTTATTGGACTATGGTTTTGATTTTAAACAGGTTTCAATCAACTGTGACAATACTAGTGTGATCAACATATCTATGAATCCTGTGTCTCACTCTAGGACTATGCACATTGATATCAGACATCACTTTCTAAGAGATCATTATCATAAAGGTGATATTTCTCTAGAATTTATTAGTTCTAAACATCAATTAGCTGATATTTTTACAAAGCCTTTATGTTTTGAAAGAATTATTTTTATTAAACAAGAATTGTGTATGATAGATCTGTAAAACTGATATGTGAAACTGATCTGTGAGACTGATCTGTGAAAATGATATGTAAAACTGATCTGTGAAACCGATCTGTGAAACCGATCTGTTAAACCGATCATTCTTTATATTAATTTTTATTTTCTTGTGATTAATAAACTTCTTTTATCATTATTATGGGAACCCTAAATGATGAAATAAGTGAGAATTTATATTCCCCAAACCGTCGACCTTTCATTTATTTCCCGCAAAACCTTATTTCCTCTCTTCTCCTCCACTTCGAACCTTCGAACTCATGCTTTCCCTAGAATCGTCAAATGGCTAAGCAAAAGAGACCGAGAAAAGGATCAGAAATTCATGTACCTTCAAAGCGTGCTCAAGGCGAGTCGAGTAGTACCACTCAAAGATCAGTAAATCCGAACCTGGAAACTCGGATTTTTTCTGTAGAAAAGGAAGTCAGCTCTGCCTGGCTTTTGACAAGTAATTCGCTATTGTTACAATGTATAGATTCGCAAGTATAGAAAGCCTGGTTCTCAGATAACACTCGTGTATACTACCCAAAGCAAGTGCATGATTTTTATATAAATCTGCATGTTACTTTAGATGGTGTCAAGGCTGCCAGAATGTCTTCTGTAGTGAAAGGGATGAAAATATCTTTTTCGTCTAAACAATGGGCTGAATGTTTGAATGTACCCCATGAGAGTCGATACGAGGAGTATGCTGGAAACATTCCTCCAACCATTGAATACATTTCTTTTGAGTTAGCTTTATAGATTTTGACTGGAAATAGAGAGTCAAGGAGAATCACAGCCTCAGAGCTGGATGGTGAATGTAGACTTCTCTGTAAGTTTATTCAGCACCAAATTTGCCCCAGGAAACGAGATTTTGATGCTGTAAAATATCATGATGTTTTTCTATTGTTTTTACTAAAGACCCATGAGCAGATCAATTTTTGTAGATATCTAATGGTGCACATAGCTGGAATGGTGAAATATTCTACGAAATCCACTGCCCTATTCTATTCCAAAATGATCTCTCCTATGCTAAATAATTTGTAATGTGTTGATGAAGCTTATGAGATAGCCGAATATGATAGTGCTTCTTGTGTTAACAGAGAAATTTGTAAACGGATGAAAATAAATTAGAACCCATGGAAGAAATTCTGGGTTGCAGATGAAGACAAGTTTTATGAATCTTACAATCCCACTGATCATGGAAAGATGCCAAAAGGTTTGAGAGACCCTGGTTTGAAATCAGATGAGGAGCCAATTTATTCTAATAATGAGGAAGAAGTAGATGATGAAAGGAATAAAGACACTGAAGAGTCTGGTAAACAAGGGATGGAAGAAGCTGAAACATAAGAAGGATGTATGTCACCTCCTGATGATAGGAGTGATCCTGATACTGTGAGCCCTAAGAGAAGAATAGACTCTGGATCTGCCAGTCCACCTTTACCCTTACCTAAATCAGAACCAGTTCTTTGTGATGAAGAAGCTAGTGACACTGAAGTATCTGACAGTGACGTTTCTGTGAAGAATGGAAATGAGAATGATGATGATGATGATAATGATGATGATTATGGTGATAACCAACCAGTGGATGGTCTTGTTATACCTCCAACAGAAACACATCAAACTGTACCAGAAACAGATGCCAATGGAAAGAGAGATTCTCTTGAAATCAGTGGAAAAAAAATTTATGATAAACCGAAATATACTCTGTGTGCTGCTGTCTGGGATGATTACCCTGGTTTTCCTATTTTGGGTTTAGAGTATTTTGAAGAAGAAGAAGAAGAATAAGAATCTACTGTGGTTATGATGGAATGCCAACCAGTTAAGGCAAGGTCTGCTCATGCTGTTGATGCTGCAGATTCTCATCTACCTAGTTCTACAATCTCTTAGTCTGATTTTGATAAGTTCAAAAGTGAGTTTCTTACCGCTGTGAGAGATACAGTCAGAGAAGAAATTTTAAATGCTATTAAACCATACCTAGCCAATACTGGTGAGTTTATTAGCAAGCACATTGCCTCTCTAAAGTAGATTCTGAAGGATCTACTATCTGGATTAGTTTCTTTATCCAACGAATTTAGATCCACCATCTCTGGAATGATGGAAGTGTTGAGGAATTTGATTAAAAATCTTAATAAGTTCGATCTAAGAAAGTTGAAAGCTAAGATAACTCAGATAGTTGCTCAATCCAGTTTAGCCAAAGTAACCAAAATCACTACTCGTGAGCTAGAGGCTCTAAGGCATATTGTGCATAATGAATTGGCCGCCATTAGACATGTTCTTGATTTGGACTTGTTGGGGAAGATGAAGGAGCACAGTGATCACATTCATAAGATGGTAACAGTATATTCAGCAGATGCCACTAAAGCCCAGAGAGAGATCAAGGAAAAGGTTCATCACTACTTTTCAAAAATCTATACCAAGCATTAGATGACCGCGAATTTCAATGTGTTACCTGAAAATCTGAGACTACCTCCAGTCACTCAAGCTTTCAAGACTCAAGTTCAACAGTTTCATGATTTTACTCCAACCTTGGAACAGTTAATAGAGAATAAGGATGATTTTGAGAAGGCTATGCAGTATGGTGCAGATGTTATTCAGAATTTCATAATTCATTTGAAGCCTTATCTGAATGCAGAAGCCACCGCCATTGTGCTTCCTACTACTGACCCTCTCAGTGCATCTAATGTTGTTCCAAATCAGATCTCCGTTGCTCAAGCTCTATCTCAACTCCGACTAGTTCCTCAGCAATCTTCTCAACCATCTCCTACAGCTCCACAACAACTCCCAGTGGCATCCTCTCCTCCACCCTCCAGAGTCATCTTACCAACTTTTCAAATTCGCTCAGTTCCACCTACCTCCATGCCTTCCAACTTACCAACCATTGATCCTTCTGAAAAAGGAAAATCCCCGTTACATCCCCAGAAATAGTTGTGCCTTGTTGTTGATAGGGTGAACCCTGTTGTGATTGTTCTATGATGTCTTATAAACATTATTCTCTTTTCTTTTTATTCTCATTGATTCCTTCTTTTAATATCTTCTTTATCTGTTTTCCCTCCTTTTTGATTATCCCAAGGGGGAGAAATCTGTATATCTATGGATCTATGGGGGATATGGGGGAGAAGCATCTCTCAAGGGGGATATTTATATCTCATTATGGCAATGCTTTCATAAGTATTTAAGGGCATAAATTTAGGGGGGAGATTTATATCTCATTATGTTTTTATTCTTATTATGCCTTATTATTGATGATATATTATATTTATTTATGGCTAAGATTTGTGATTATCAAAAAGGGGGAGATTGTTGAGCCCTCTGGAAGATTGTTGAATTATTCATATGATTGTTGTTTTAATAATCACAAATCATCAATTAATTAATCCGGTTAGATTTCTCATATACATAATCACAATCTCTAAGTGAATCTCTGTATATTGGATGGATCATGTTTTTATCTCTTTGTTATTGTTTTACAAGTATTCTGGAAGTCCTCTGGATCAAACAGACAATGGTCGCACCGATCCATATCAAAGGACAACTATCGCACCGATCCACATCAAATGAAAACGGTCGCACTGATCCATATCAAAGGACAATGGTCGCACCGATCCATATCAAAGGACAACGATCGCACCGATCCATATCAAAATACAACAGTCGCACCGATCCATATAAAAGGACAACAGTCGCACCGATCCATATCATAGGACAACGGTCGTACCGATCCATATTGAAGGACAACGGTCTCACCGATGCTAATCAAATGAGTCACCGAAGATGACACACTGATCAAGATCAAATGAGTCACCGAATATGACACACCGATCCAGATCAAATGAGTCACCGATCATGACACACTGATGCTGATCAAATGTGTAACCGAAGATGTCTGACAGATGCTGATCAAATGAGTCACCGATCATGACACACCGATGCCGATCAAATGAGTCACCGAAGTTGACACACCGATCCTGATTAAATGGGTCACCGAAGATGTCTCAACGATGCTGATCAAATGAGTCACTGAAGATGGCACACCGATCCTGATCTAATGAGTCAACGATTATGATACACCGATCCAGATCAAATGAGTCACCAATAATGACACACCGATGCTGATCATCTGAGTCACCGAAGATGTCTCACCGGTGCTGATGTTGATGACCTACCGATCACTTGAATCACCGATAGTCATAGAAAGATGTTTCAATTTCATTATCATTATTTAATCTAACCAACAGTCATATTAGGAATATTTTAATGCTCTGCCATTTATTTAATGAATGTTGTTGGATGTCAGGGAACCATACCTCGTACCTGCAAAAAGAAATCATTTATTTTACAGGATCTCGTGCCATAAATACAAGAAGCCCCTGCTGGTGCATAAATACTAGAGTAACAACAACAAGACATATATGAGAGCAAAGAGTGGTGGATGAGATAGTCCATGAAAAACACATAACCTCATACATACTCAAGATTACTCAAGAAGAGTTTTTTACTTCCACGAGGACATTGAAGAACATCATCCACTACATTTCTAACTATCTCTGAATCTGGATTCCAAGTATATGACACTATGTTTTTCAGAAAAAAACCAGACGAGGACTCACAATCATATCTGATCAATCTCAAGGAGTCCAAAGCTTCATTGAAATCCCCAGAGCCATTTCTAAACTCTACATCTCTGCTCTGTGATTCATTATTTCACATTTTGAGTAGTGTGTGTTATCTCCTGCATTTAACACACACACTGTCTCTTATACTTTAACTGGAGGATCTGTAAATCCCCACTCAAACTCTTACATCTACTATTTCCCACTATGATAGTGGTAGAGGTCGTGTGTGACCTGGACAACTGGTTGGTGTTGTTCTGTTTCCCACGAATAACAGTGGTAGAGGTCATGGACCCAGACAGTTGTAAACTATTGTGAACCCCGATCCAGGGTGTGGATCAAATTTATACAAGTTGTTAAGAGGACTAAGCCTCGTCTTGAGACTGAACCTCTTGGTTATATCTCCTGTTCTATATCTTTCAAATTTATTCTTTTATTATGCTGCTATTTTTTTTAAAACCAAAACTATTTTAATGCACTTTGATAATAAAATTCGCAAGTGTTTATATTAGTTGTAAATCAGTATGTTGGTTTCAAAAGTTAATCAACCTTTCTATTTTGATTAACTGGGAAATAATCAATCCCTTGAGAAACCAACTGAACCCTTACATTGATATAAATTCACTACAATTTAAATCTGTATTTTATTTGGGAGTTGTTAAGACAATGTTTTAAAACACAGAAATTTTATTTGGAACTCAATTCACCCCCCTCTTGAGTATCCACTCCGACCAACAAAAACAATTCAATATTTAAATTAACCCTATAATTTGTCATGATGAAAAAAGTTGTTTTTATTTAAAATTCAGCATATTTTTACTATTCATCAAAATATGATCTTTATCAGGATAATGTCAAAACATTGTCCAATGTAAATTTTTATGTCATGATTCAATATAAGTTGTTAAATTATTCAAATTGAACTTTTAAAATTTTCAAAAATTAGATTTAAAATGGGTGCATCATCAAAAGAGGACAAAATTACATTTTTTTAAAAAAATACTTCTTTTATAAAAAAAATTAATTTTTTCCTCATACCATGTTCTAAAATATGTTTAAAATTAAATATAATGTTATAAAATTAAAAATGTGGTTAATACTCTTCATAACAGCTAGTTCATAATAATATTATAACAATATATCACAGTTTATTGAAACTCGGTATTGCATACAACACATACTCTTGAGGAAGGTTTCTCTTGCATGAAACACTAGCCAAGAATAGTGTTTGTGTATACAAGAAGCTAATATAGTGTTTCATATGGAAAAATCTAATCTTGGTGTTTCATACCACACAAGATATCAAATAAATTAAAAATAATATTTCTCATAAAATCCATGGGTGTTACACTTAATACCCCCATCGTTATGTTTAGTTATTGTTTTAGATTTTGGGGTCATAAAACCCTAAGGCATGAAGAATGTAACGTCTAAAAATTTCTCTGTAATTTTGTTATTTATATGGAATTGTTTTGAAACTTTGAAATTCGATGGGATATAATTCTGAGGTTTGGAGTGCCCTAAACATAATTTTGATCTTTTTACGGTACATTTAGTAAATGTGTTAGCGGGATTTTTTATTGTTTGAAAGATTGCTTAGATAAAAAATCTAAGGGCATTGTTGAATTAAAAACACAACTATTTTCCATGAAATGACTAAACATCGGTTAGCAAGGGCCGATCAAAAAATTTATTTTTCAGACTTTTGAGAAAAAATAATAAAATAATTTAAAACAACTTTTCAATTTTCACTCTCACATTGGAGTGGAAAACAACAATGATGTAGGGTAGCGACAGTGCGTCGACAATGCGCATATATGAGTCTCATTAATGTACAGTTAGACATGCAATGTAATGAAGCGTAACAATGAAACTATTTATTAAATAAAATAGCACATCGAAGAGACAACACATTATAATGAGAATGTTGCAACGTGATCATATTTATAATTCGACGCGCTGGGAAAATATACATTAAATAAATTGGAGGATTCTCTGGTGAACCTCTGACAGATTTCCATCCAAGAAAAGAATTTATACCACTAACAAAACTTCACCTTTTTCACCACACCTCTCAACGATCGGATCCGAGGAGCGATGATAACCTCTTAACCCCTCAAGAATGACTGTTGGACAAAAAATATCGAAGAGATAGGGGTTTTTTATTCATTTCTCTTCCCCATCCTATTCTAAATGACAAAGGCGGATTTAGCCTTGAACATGTTAATATTTGGATCGTGCATTATAAAGGGAGGGTGAATTTCATTTGGGGTTATTATTAGGGATTAAACTGTTGCATGAATTATTGAACGCAAACCTCCCTGAGCCCCAACCCATATTAAAACCACTAATGGTGAGGGCCCGGGGGGAAACAAACAAGGCTTGAGCACATCCGCTTGAGGGTTCTTGGTGGTTGCTTTCTCAAAGTGACAACATGGGTGGTTTGAAGGCTTCATAGTAAAGTGATCTATACCTATCGACCATTGGCGCATGCTGTGTAAGAAATATACCAACGAAGCACGTTTATTGGCCCGCTAAAGATTATGTTGATTCATCGGTGCTGACAGTAGTAGCAGCGGTTGACTTTACTAGCTGCATAGAGGTGGCAGCCCACACTGGTGGGCTATGATCACTGGGAGGCCATGGATGATTGGCTATGGAAACTTGAAGGAGGATGTGATGCTAGGTGGGTACCACATAGAAGGGTAGCCTGCGTCTAGGCTACCCATCATGTCGGAGGTGTCGTGACCCCTCGAACTTCATGCCAGGAGCTATGACATGCCCTTGCGGGACACGTTATGACTAGATGCGACACAGTTGGCAATTGCATCCCAAAGGCTCACACATGCCACACCATGCAGTTGGTCCCCTTACTATTAGGGAAATCCCCAAGCAGGTCGGTTTAGTCATTTTTTCCCGATGGCTTGAAAAATCATTAGGATTGACCCTAGACCAACTAGTCTTACTCCAGTGAGGCTAATAAGGCATGGCCCACTGGCTAGGCCAGACCAGAATGACCCTGACACACACTAGGTCCGGTCGGGTATGTTAGAATGAATGGGGGTATATGGAACCCCAGATCCAGGTTGTTTGGGTTGGACTAGCCAATTCGGACCAGTCCCCATTGCTACTGGCCCCCTAGTTTCTAAACACATGTATCTTGAAAACAACACACCTGATTGACGACCCATTTATGGAATTGGGTCCCCCACGAGGAGGCATATTTTTGGAATTATTTGAGCTGACTTTCATGGATGTCGATAAGCAATGAATGGATTGAGAAGTGGTTCTCCCATGCACGCTATGTATGAAACATTGTGTTTGGATGAGACCTGAAGACTGATCAAGGATAGCCTAGTGGGAAGCAGCTTTGTGTGACCATTTCATCCCATGATGGGGGAGAAACTCTATGAGATCCAATATAAACATGGTACTCGATTGTAGGAGTACCTCAGTTCGACCATGGTGGGAAGTGGTTGGGTGGGTCCGAGCAGCCCGATGGTGGGGAGTGGCTCTATTGGACCTAATATACCCGTGGTACTCATTAGGAATGTGAACAAATATAGTTCAAGGATAGTGGAATGAAACTCTCTGTGACCCGGCAGACCCACTATACTCGATTGAAGAGGATTTCTCTAGTGGCTAAGGAGTTCGATGTTTGTAACTGATGAGGCTACTATTACTACCCTAAAATATACATGGTGTGAGCTGTCTTATGTGGCGTGATTTTCTTTTTGTAATTTTTGTGTGTTCTTTTATTATTGTTTTAGGGTCCCTACTGGGTATTGTGTTACTCACCCCTTTACAGGATTTTCGCGCAAATGTTGTGTCTATTGCAGACAACCAATGTCTCGACATGGGTGCTCATGGAGACGTGTCATATTCTGTGATGGTGGACTTAGTGTCCTAGGACCAGGATGTTCCTAGAAGGACATGGTGTATAGGACGTACTACTTTGGCTTCTAGTAGAATCACTACTCTTAAGATTTGGTGGGGATTACTACAGATGGCCTTTAGTGCACTTTTTGTACTTTATAATTTTTAGTACTTGTTAATTGTTTTAATTTATTTCAATTACCTTCACTAATATTTTTTTAGAAAAATGAATTTTACCATATTAGTCATTAAAAATAAGTATTATTCCAAATGTGAAATCCAAATTTTCAATTTTAAAATAAAAATATAGTTGAAATTAATTTCAATTTAATCTTGAATAGGGGATGAAAATGTGTGTTTTTAAAGTAAAATGTTAAATGATTTTATTTTTTTTACGTTCAATTACAATTTTAAATTTATTAAAATGAACTAAATTGTATTAATTGATAAAAATTTAATCTAATTAAAATTTAAATAACATAAAAATATAATTAAATGAAAGAGATAAATTATATTAAGAAGTGGTTTTGAATTTAAATTTAGTATTTTCATTATTCCTAAAATATAAAACATTACTGAAAAATACAGAAAATTTACCATAACCTTATTTTTTGTTTGTAAATTATAATATTATGTTTATTTTAACATATAATATTTATAAATTATTTGGAAACATGATTTAAAATATATTCTCCATTAAAGGCTATAAAAGTTCCTTATTAAATAAATAGTTTTTATGTGTGAAATTGGGTTTTTTGTTATTTTGTGATTATTAAATATATTGGATAAATATAAAACACTTATTATTTCTTATAATGTATATATATATATATTACATTAATATCACTCATTAATCATAATTAATTTAATTTATCAAGATAAACTAGCTATGTGACCATAATAAAATTTTCCAATAAAAACATCCCCTTTATATTTATTTAGTACATATATTAATCATTAATTTATTTTAATCTAATGACTTTAACAACATATTTTCCAAAGTTGTTAATGCTATTCATAAATATCAACATAATGGCATGGTTACACCTTATTATATTAAATTTTTATATTTTTAATAACAAATTATTGTTTTGTATCACTCGATCATGCATGTTACACAATCCAACGATTGAAGTCATTGCTTAATGTAATGTACGATGACCTCAGTGTCCTATATAATGCAAGATAAATTATATTTTGTGTTTAGTGCACAATTAATATTCCATTCAGTATAATGTAAGGAAAATGTAGTTAATTAATATAAAATAAACTATATTTACTGTTGCATTAAATGAAAATATAAAAATGATTCAATTTATTAGGAAAATATAATTTTCAAAAAATCAAGGGTTGTTACAAGGATGTTAAAAGAGGTAGAATCTTGGATCCACACCTGATTCTCTGAAAAAACTCATCCACTAAATTAAAATTTCAGGGTCCCTCTAGAATTCACAACTCACAATAGCGAATGTCGTTACTTAATTATTAGAAATATTTTATCCTAATTAACTTGATATTATTATTTAATCCTTTGTATACATTCACCCTCCAATATGACTGTATCTTATCATTAAAATAATAACTCATCGACATGAACTATTGAAATAATCGGAATTTTCATTGTTTATTTTAACATATATACTACAATATAAATACTTTAAACATATTTAATATTATTTAAGTTTATTTATATATAGATATCTAGTCTGTAAAATTTATTTGATAAATTATTTTCATATCTCATTATTAATTCATTCTATATATATAAATATTAAGTCAATAGTTGTGGAATATTATTCCATATAAGTTGTCAATTACTAAACATTATTCCATGCATTCTATATTTGTTTATTATATGAAAAATAAATTATAAAATATATCAAATTTATTGATTCTATAATAATATTTTCCCTCAACTGAAAAGTTGAACTACTGAAATGATTAATATAAGATCATGGGAGTTCTATTTCCTTTTATGTTTGATATCATAGAATAAGGCCAAAAAGTATATTTATGATATTGAAAATTATAAATTCACATAATTAAGTGACACATCCATTATGTTATCCAATAATGTGTATTCAATATATAATGACAATCCATTATTTAAAAATTTATATTGACTATTAATTTAAATAATATTATTAATTTTATGATCATGATGTTTGTAGATTCTTCGATAAGGTATCCCCTGCTAAACCATCAAGCACGCCACATTCCTAAATTTACCTATTCAAGTTTACAATGTAAAAGAATATTATCTATTATAATCAATGGATAGTATAAAGAATGAATAAATATTTGTTTTATATTTTTTATATACCTTGTATTCAATGTGTTTATAATGTAAATTTAATACTTATCTGTGTATTTAGTTTCCCATGATATATAATGATTTATATCCTATATATGTGATCTTATATATTTTATCCATGTGATAAATATCATACAATTCTATATGACCAATGATAGGGGAGTTATATTTGGTATTATAAAAATCATTTTAGAAACTAAATTTATTATATTTGGAAAATAATATGTAGATAAAAATGACATTTTCATGAACTATTAATAGAATTCTATAAAATGATCTACAATTGATTAAAAATATGATATTATTTAATTATAGAATAATTTTTTATTGGCCTATATGAACTATAAAATATTATTTAGAATTCATAGTGTCACAAAATATATAATTAGCATTTGGTATTTTATTGAGAATTGAACCTGATAAAAATATTGAAATCATATTAAAAATGAATTCCAATATTGTATTTTTTGGGATAGGAATGCTATGTAAGATATTATTTGATATATTCATACTATAAGTATTATAGGGATTCTAAACCAAGTAATTAAGATTGTCTTATCCAATATTTAAAACCACACTACCCCTAAACACCTTGAATTACATCATGTGGAAGAAAAATCCATCCTTTATTGGGACAAATAATCAATTGGAAACTGAAAAGGTGATTAATTCTTTTTATGTTTTTTCATATCATTAGGCTGTATAAAATGGGGGTATGTTTTTTATTATAATATACAGTATAATGAGAGTTGTTTTCCAATAGTGCTCAAATATTTCAAAACACGTAGTTTGAGGATGTGATGAAAAATATAGTGGAATTATTTTAGTGTAATTTCACTCAAAATAAAATAATTATTATATAACAGAAATTTTAAAATTAAATAAAATGTATATGAGGATATCACTATTCATTTATAATTTTTTTAAAAAAATTATGTTTTATGGATTATATAAATGACATAGAGATTAGGATGAAACAATTATTTAATGATTTGAGGAAAAGTCTCAAAAATATCTTAATCATTTAAAAAACATTACATCATTAAAAATAATATCGAATTTTTTATCCTAATGAAGAAGTAAATTTATATTTCAAATATTGTTTAAGTAAATATACTTAAAATTTATATATTTGAACACAAAATTTGATGACCTACTAAATAAAGAATATTTTATTTTCTTGTATATAAAAGGATCGAAACTAATAAATATGGAGTATTCTATAATGGTATGATATTTTACAATAATATTTGTGAATGTGTTAATCAAGATAAGGATTATAAAGGTACAATAAAAGTATATAATTCACATTTTTTTCAATTAAATAGATTTTGTATTCTATTAAAATAATTTCTCAAAGAATCTAGGGAAACTACTTAAGAAGTGTTAATGGGATTATGGTTTGGTGTCTTTTATAACAAATATAGAAATTTAATCTCAAAATGATTTCATCAAATGTACTATATATATATATTAAAATATATTCAATGAATTATTTAATCTAGATCCTATACATTATTTTATCTCATCCATATTTATAAAGAATTTTTATTCATGACTAATAGATTATGGTAAGAATTATAAGCTAAAATATCAAGTAAGATTTTACATTCAACAACATTATATTTATCTATTTTTATTTCAATATATGGTTGGTACACATATGTAAATAATTTTTCTATACCCTTGAAAACCTATTAATTAATATTGGGTATATTGTGGCCATTAAATTATTAGTCTCGATTATATAATAGAGTTGAAGAGGTTTTCATTTTTTAAGAGTTAATTAAATCACTAGTTTTTAAAGAAAATATTCATTAAATAAATTTTGAAAAGAATTAAAATGAAGGGTTATATAATTGGTATAACTACTAAGGAATTAGATGATTCACAAAATACAGTGGAGTATGTAGGATCGAAATATAATATGAGATTCTCAATATACAAGAGGAGGGGTGAATTGTATACTTTAAAAATTCCTTTGGAACCTTTAAAGTTAGTTATGAATAACTAAAGTTTCCTTAAGAAAAGGAAAGGGCTAAGTTTAACAAAGTTAAACTAAGTAAATTCACAACACCTCTAACACCGAACTAAACTTGGAAAGAGATTCCAAAAGTAGGTTCCGGAAATATGGTTCCGAAAATTGAAACTTAACAAAAGTTACAATATGAGATTCTACCTTAAAGTGTATAGAATCTAAATGAATCAGATTAAGTAAGGAAGTATAAGAAAGTTATACTTTCCTTAAGATACAAATTGCAGCGGAATAAGAACAAGTAGTAAAACTACTAGTAACAAGATAATAGTCTTTTAACCCAAAGAGAAGGGTATCCAACAACCTTGGATAAAGGTCCCTTGATTTATACTTTCAGGCAAGTCTGTCTTACCCACACCAGGGTAAGCCCTCGATAGGAAGATCGGAGTCTCTGTCTTGCTATCCCCGCAAGCCCTCAACTTCAAGGTAGTTGGTAACATCTGTCTTTCTCAGCATGAAAGCCCTCGATCTTTAAGGTAGTCGGCAGCTCTGTCTTTCTCAGCAAGAAAGCCCTCGTTCTTTAAGGTAGTCGGCACCTCTGTCTTCCTATCCCCGGAAGCCCTCGAATGTAATCAACAACATTCGGAGTCGCACGAATCTTTGAGAGTTAATAAGAGACTCTCTCTCTAGAAATCACTTCAACAGCATGTATGCACAAAAACAAGTTGTTCATCTGTCATCAGTATTCATCATCAGCGAGTTCTTTCAAATGAGCTCCTATTTATAGGTAAGGTCGGCTCCTTCTCCAACGGTCATATTTTCCATAAAGATCGGAGGGACATGTACACGTGTCACATAGACAACGGTTAGTTTATAACAAAACAGACGACATCATTTTATAACAAAACAAGAGTAACAAAATGTACGACATCGTTTATACTCTAACATAAAGGTTGGGAATGAAAACTTCGGAGTGAAGGTTCGGAGTGAATAAATTCAGAGTGTTTAAAACAAAGATAATCAGATTCTGTTTAATATGTGAATTTGGAATGAGAATTCGGAATAGGAATTCGTCATCAGAAATCGTAATGAGAATTCATCATCAGAATTCGTAATGAGAATTCGTCATCAGAATTCGTAATGAGAATTCATCATCAGAATTCATAATGAGAATTCGTAATGAGAATTCTTTATCCGAATTCGTAATGGGAATTCGTCATTGGAATTCGTAATGGGAATTCGGAATGGGATTTCTTTATTAGAATTCTTAATGAGAATTCTTCTTCAGAATTCGTAATGAGAATTCGGAATTGGATTTCTTCATTAGAATTCGTAATGAGAATTCTTCTTCAGAATTCGTAATGAGAATTCGGAATGGGATTTCTTCATAAGAATTCGTAATGAGAATTCTTTCTTCAGAATTCGTATCCTGAATCTGGAATAGAACTTAGTCAGAATTCATATCTAGAATTCGGAATGAAACTTCCTTATAGTTCTTATCCAGAATCCGAATCCTAAAACAGAATACTTTAAATCAAAATTTCAACGATTCCGAGAGAATGAATCCGAATCTAATACTTAAGAAAAATATGGATGAAAATATGATAAGGATAATTTTTTTTATAAAATCGATTTTCCTTAAGAAAGACATTTTCCTTATAAAAGCTATTTTCCTTAAGAAAGACATTTTCCTCATAAAAGCGATTTTCCTTAAGAAAGCAATTTTCCTTAAAGATAAGGTGTTTGTGATTTTCAAAACAAGAAGGAATGGAAAAGTCATAAGGAAAACCTTATTGACTCAACAGAGTATTAGGATATAAAGATAGATAATATACCCTTGTTATATGGTTTTATGGATGCATTAGCTAATAAATTGTCTGAATTTTATCTTGATAGAAAAGTAGAATTCAATGTTGATCTCATTCCAAATATAAATATCATATATATTACACTATAACATATGTATCAAATGGAAGATATAAAAATAATTAAATTGATACATGAGTTTATTTATAATGAATTAATATATATTATTATTTTTAAATAAGAAAAATGAATCATATTTTTTAAGAATATGGGCTTGTCAAAGAGTTCAGGTAATTACAATTTTTTAATTATAGAATGGATAATTAAAATAAAATCCCACTTTAATGTTTTAATGATTTGTATTAAAAATTATAATGGGGTATAATGTTTCTCAAAAATACATCTTATTTCATTTAAGGATGATCTAAATGTAAATAATTAGGTTATATCTCATGCAATTTTATATTTGATCGAAATTGTGCATTGAAGGTTATCCTTTGTGTGTTAACCAATAATCAATATATTATGATTATCCTATTAAAACTAAAAATCCTTGAATAAATTTATAGCATTTTATTTTATTCATTCATGTTATCTTGAAATTGCATAAGAGTTCTGGGGAGCATTGTATATATTTTTAAATTGTAATTGATCTATGAAAAAGTTAGATATTTAAGAAATTTGTTCAGTGTGATATTTTTATTCAATGTACAGTATTTTATGAATATATTTTCATTTATTATATTATATATTCTAACATTATTATGTAAAAAAGAAGTCATATAATTGAAAAATACCATGAATGAATCTAAAATAAGTATTTTCTATTGTTAGATATTTATTATTGGTGCTTTACGGATTTTTTTGCAATTAGATAATCAATTAACCATGCTGACACATAAAAAATTAAATTAACGTTTTTTAAAAAATATGATTATTTTTTAAAAAATAATATCTAAATGGTTAATGAAAATTTTTATACTATCAATTACGTTTATTCTACCATGGTGCATCAAAAAATGGACTTGGAAATATCATTATGTTGAATTAAGGAGTTTTGTTTTATCTATCAAGGAAATTATATTTTCATTAATTATAAATGTTCAACAAAATATTATGTGTTAGAATAGATATTCATTTCATTGAAGATACATTAATATAATATTTTTGGAAATAGTTTTTCATATGTATATATATAGACAACAATATTTTGATGTATACATTCAGGCATAAATATTGAAATTTCAGGTAAAGGATATGTATAAAACAACTCAAAAAATGCGTTCATTTTATATAATATTATCCTATATAATAAAAAAATATAGTTGATACACTAGTAGGGAAGGATCATGGATTATTATGAATTTTTATTGTGAATAAATATCTGAGGATACAATAACTTGAGATTATTTATTGATAAATCATGATGATGAAACATTATATCACTCCCATTTAGAAACTCACATTTATATATTATAGTTTATTTTGAAATGATAACTATAGTAAAACAATTTATAAATGAAAAAAATTTATATAATATAGGAAACTTGTGAGCCATAATATATAATATGCAGTTTATTTTTCTATAAGAGACTATACATGGTATTAATTTTAGAATGGAAACAACGAGTTTCTAGATAATTATTTTAGATTTAATTAATATATTCACTATGGTTTCTCAAAGAGGTATATGGGTCCCAGGTAACATTTTTTAAGATAAAAATTCATAATGTGAGTATTTATTATATTATGAGATGTTTTAAATGCCAAAAATGAATGTTTATGAAATAACTTAATAAATATGTTATGAAACTTCTCCCTAAAACAATATGGATATTGGATAATATCAAACATTATTTTTTAGTAATCTCTTAATGAGTTATATGAGGAACTATAGTCTATATAACTATGTCTACCAATTTATTATTTATACATAAATATCATTCATAGGATCTTATATAAAAATGTTATATTATTGATGTCTTAGGACTTCATAGTTCACAAATTTAAATAGTGTCTAACCAATTCAAATAATTAATTTAACAAATTAACAGATTCTTTTAGTGTAAATTTAATTGTGAATAAAACCCTGACACTTCCAATCATCATCCATTTATTGTGTAAAATAATATAACTATTCCTACATTAGATTATATTTTAATACCATCATATATTCATTTGCATTTAATTTAAGGCTAATATATTATTTTGACGAATTAATACAGAAAAATATTTTTCACTTATGTATGAAAATAGAACTATATATATTATTATATTAAAAATGTTTTAACAGTTTAACAAAATAAAATAATATAGATAAGAAGTAGTAATTGGTTTCTAAACATATATATTGGAAAATAGATAAGGTTTTATCCTTCCAGAAACAGAGCAATTAAGTTCTGAATAAAAAAATATACATATAATAGTACCAAGGAATTTAAATTTCTTGTTAGTGGTCATTTATTTTTAAATATATCCACATGTAATGGAGTGTTTCAATTAAACTTGGAATTTATGGTATTTTTCTGCAATATTGTTACTTTAAATATTTTGGAGCAAGTTATCTTTATTTCACATCCCTTGGACACTCAACACAACCTCATTAATGTATTTGATATGTTTTACATCACAATTATAAGGAATTATGTTACAAATTGATCTAATATACAATGTCAAAATAATGTCTATCTTCAATTTGACTTCCAATATAAAAAAATATCTTTTTCATTTCCCTAATATAAAAGAAATTGTATTTTAAAACAAACAATCATTACTAGTAAGGGTTCCCTAGACGAATGATAAAGAGGAATCATCGACATGGGATTATAGGAAAGTAATAGTGAACCTTTATCCAAATTTATTAACTATGTGATATATGTCTACAATTTCATGCATGAAAATTTTTTAGAGGGAAGAAGTATGATATATTGAATTAAATATGGTTTAAATAAATTTATTAAGTCCTTAAAATTATATATATATATATATATATATCTGAATTCGATTAAGATAATACAAATTAAAAACTAAAATCAATAATAACTTATTTGTCTAATAATAATATAAAATGTAAAATGTATCATATTACTAATATCAAATAATTACTTGGAATGTATTCTCCAAGGAACCAAAGAAATAAGAGAGTTATAGTTCATTGGAAGAACACTATTATCCATGGTATATACATATTATAGAACTAACATACTGAATATTATTTCTACTCAGTATAAAATGAAGTGTATTTAGTGGTAATTGGGTGGGTAAACATAGATTTTAGTGTTTTCCATGGGAAATAATCCATTATTTAATATTTCCTAATGAGTTATTTAAAATTAGTTATTAAGATAATATATAAAATAAAAATACAAAAAAAAATTTATAAATAATCCATTTGAATAGGTAAATATGAATTAATAATCAATAGATAATAAGGAAATAAATTTTTAAATAGTGAAAAAAGTTATATATTGATCTAAAATATTTAAATTTAATTAGAGTGGATGTTTTTTTAAATTAAATATCTCATACTTGTAGAAGTTTTTTATCAAAATTTATTTAATATTGCGATTTATGATATTATAACTATTTTTGGGTGAATTTTTTGATTTTCCATAATAATTGTTTTTCACAAATTATGAACTCTTGTATTATATATGATCTTTATACAAAAAAAGGATGAATAATAAGTAAATAAAAATTTAATAAACAATACTTTATTCATATATAATTCTATGATATTATAAAATATTAATTCCAATAATTCCCCATTAAAAATTTTAAATTGTACCCTTATCACTAACCCGAAAATTAAAAAAACACCCTTTACCAGTACAAAAATACTGTAATATATCCATAAAATATCATATAAAAATAACACCCTCCCTAATTCGTTTTCCTCATGTAAAATTAATATTTAACCTTAATCTATCTCTGAAATACTTTTTTTGACTTCTCATTCTAATTTTGATATATTTAGTTTATTTTAACCATTACTTCAAAATTTACGAAATATTTAATATATTTAAGGCTTCTTATGCTATCTTAATATCAAAATAAATTGAATTTATATTATAGTATTCCATTAAAATTAATTATTATATTATATAAATGTTTTATATAGATTTTATTATTATTTATTTCAATTATCATTTTTATGATTATCTCCAATTAATTCATTTTAGTGTTTTTATATTCTAATTTATAATTGAAAATATTTATATTTTATTATAGTAAACCCTTTTTATAAAAAACCCTATAATTTCTGCCATTGATTATATTGTGGATATGGAATTTATTATAGATTTAATCTATCTATTTTGGGTTTTGATATATCGTTTTAATCATTTATAGGGTCTTGACAAAGGGTTCTCCCTATATTGTTAAAAGTCAATATTCATTGTGATCAAACAATTCTTATATTACTATTACATAATATTAAAGATAAATATAAAAATAGATATAAATTCATGGATCTAAAGGTTTAGTATCTTGGTAAAATCAAAATCATACATTACGTGTACCTAAAAAATCATTATTAAAATCATTCTTCATTATCTACATAAAGGATCTCACTATCTCATTAGTACATGCAGTCTCCACGGTATATACATCAATGTAAGTGGTGAACTAATAGCCTAGAAAATGTAATATAGCATAAGTAATAGAATTGAATCAAATGAACTTGGGAGAGCATAATTATCATCATATTTTCAAAATCATGTGATCACCATCATAATAATTATAAAGACATTTGAAAATGAAATGGAATGTGGTGATGGAAAAAAATGAAACATAATTTCAATGTTGTCAAAAAACATACATAGTTGTGAACAAACCTAGAATCATGTTCACACATAACATTTGTGTATAACTATAAGATCATCCTTTTAATAAAATATAGAATCATTTAGACACATAATACACATTATCTCATGGGATAAATCATAGTACCCAATTCATTTGAGGGTTATATAATATTGGTTCCACCCATCACAACAAAATATTTACATAATTTTGTCTGTCACATAGAATATATAATAATCATATCCATGAAATGAACAATATAACTAAAATAATTTAATTAGGATTTCAAAAATAATGAATTCATGAATAAATATTGGGGTTTCCAAATGAATATGGTAATACATATTTTTTGTTAAAAAGAATTCATTAGTGAAAAATAAACTGAAGAGGATTCAAATTTCTGTTTTGGAAGGGAAATTCCTTTTAGAAAATATATATATCTGGACTAAAAATAAATGTCAAAACATTTATAACCCAAAAAAAGAAAAGAAAAGAATATTTAATGAATACTTAAGTCACATTAAGGGAATATCTATATGAAAAATGATTTGAAATATAGATAACCCAAATAAAGGGAGTTGTGTTCAAGAATCACTTTACGATAAATCCTACATTATTTCATCTCTTTTCAGCCTCATGAATACAAAAATAATTTCATTAGATTATTTATATATAATTGATTTATTTTAATATTTGTTACTACTTATCAATTATTGAAATTTTGTTATATTTACTGATTTCACATGTTAAATGGAATCTATTTTTATACCATGTTTTCATTAATATGCTCGTGTTCTTTATAAATTATTCTATTTTTGTTAAAGGTAATTTTTACAATTGTATAAATAGTTAAAAAATTCTTAGAATCATATATTAATACCATTATATATTATGGATATATTATTATTAACATATATTAGATTGTTTTTATTAATGATTTTTGAAAGGTCCTCATTGGTGGTTAACTTAAAGTTGTCGGGAATGTTGTCAAAATATGATCAAAAAGAGGTATGAAATACAAATACGTAAAACAATTCAATTCTTACTACAGGTTATTATCATTAATATAATGTTATAAAAAATAATAATTAGTTCTTAGTATATTTAATCATTAATTTTAGTGGGAAAAGAGGGGGAAGAATAAGTAAAGAAGAGAATATATTTAACAAAACTTACTCTTTCCATACAGTGGCTTCTCATGTATGACACTATACATGCTTTCTTTATGAATTTGGATTAATCTATAACACCCATATGTTTTCTAATTGTATAAAAGTTATTACATGGGAATAAATTTATCTTTAAAAATTCAATAATGAGTGTTTTTTAAATAGAGAGTCTAAGGTTATTTATAATTGAGGAGAGGGTTATTTTTTCAATAAAATATTAAATAAAATACTATATAAAATTTATAGCTTCTAATAGTGAGTTTTTGAATCTATATGTATAATATCAATATAATAGAATGGTTTAATATCTTTAAACACATTTAAAATTTTAATTCACTTTAATTATTAATTAAGAAAGTGGATAAATGAAAATTTGATCTTTTAAGGGATCACATTTTACTTTAAGTTTCAAAATATGATTTTTATGTATGAAATTTTTTGTTAGATAAAATTCATAATTTGATAAATTAAAAATATTTTGGTTCAAAATCTTTTTTTTAATTAAGCAATTTTTACATCGGGCGTTATGAAATTAAAAATTAAATTATTAATGTGAAATACTATATTTTTACAATTCATTTGAATTTTTTTTTTGTTTAAAAATTTACCAAAAAAATCACCCATGGAAAATGATTAGAAGATTATTTAGAAAACTATATTAAAGGTGTCTAAATAAATTTATATCATCGGTAATTTTAATTTTTAATCTAAAAATTAGAATTTTATGAAATACATTAAAATGTTGTTATAAAAAATATGATTATATTTTACTTGAGTTTACTTAATCATGATATTTCATCTTGTTATTATAATATTTTTATTTAATTTAATAATATATGGATAATAATATTTATATCACATTTTAATATTTTGAGGATAATTTATTATTCTAGGAATTACGTTACTATTCCTAATACTCATTTTCCTATTACTAATGATAATATTACGATTCATATGATAACATTAATAATACAAAATTTAAATTAACTCAAATAAATTCCACTGTGTTATTTAATTCATTATTTAACTAAACTAATACCAATGTTATATATTTTCATTTACCAAAATGTTGATATGTTTAGTAATATTTTATTTCTTTCCTATAGTATTTATCATGGAAGGGATGATTCTAAAAGAATGTTTTGATCCACATATTACCATTGTTGTTTATTTATTTAAATTTTTATGTTGACTACTTTATTTGGAATTTTAATATCTATTTAATTTTAGTAATGCAATGATTTTTATTAATGAAATGACATATTTTTTATTTATATATGTGTTGTATGTGTATAATATTATAAAAACTAATATATTAGATATTTATTTTAATAAAAATTGTAATTTACAAACTATTGGTTGTTACATTTTCCCATATTATAAATTTATTCATCAAAATTTCAACTCATATTCTCAGTTTAAAATATCATAGAGTAATTTGGATTCAGGGTTTCCTCTAGTTATCATGTCACCACAGTATACTTATTGTTTATCCACAACACTTTGACAATTTTTTTTGTCTTAATATATATAACATTATCTCTATGGTCTAAGATCATTACTTGATTCTCTTTTTGCAATACGTCATTCTTCAATATACATGACTCTCGTTTAGGGTGATATTGGATGGAAACATTTTTCATTAACTTCAAACTCCAAGTCAAATTGATAGTTCTAATCATACATTATTTTTCTGACTCTAATGATATTTTATATGTCTTATTATGGATTGAACCATCAGTGTTCTCTCTGGAATATTATGTTTTCCTAAATTCTTTCATTACCAACATCATCTGAATTAATGGAGTTATAAATCTCTTTACATATAGTGCTTTATATGGATACATTTAAATACACATGTGGAATATATTTTTGTATGAGAAATCAACAAAAGGGATATCTCAATCCCATAATCCTTTAAATTTCATTAACCATGATTTTAGCGAATCCTTATTTATCGAAATGATCCATTATTTTGTCCATCAGTTTGTGGGTGATAGGTCATACCAAAATTCATTCAACATTCAAACCATAATAAATATTTCTCCAAAATTAATACATGACCATTTGATCATGATTAGAGATGATTTAATGATAAACACCATAGAGTATAACCAATTAATTCACATATATCATGGAACGTTTCTCATTTTAGAAAACTTCTTGAATGTTTATATAGTGGGATGTCTTGGTGATTCGATCCACCACATCCCATATCACATTGTTTCTTCAAGATATCTTTGAGAGACCAATGAAAATGTATATAGTGACATTCACCAATTTTCATGAGGGTATAGGTAGAAGTTTTATAATCTATTTTGACATAAATATCTCAAATTTAACATTTTGACATTCCAATAACCTTTATATATACGCTTTAATATCCAAATTCATTTTTCCACAAATATTGTTATTGATGATCACGGTACATCTATTTACTTTCAAGATGGAGGGAAGAAGGTGAAATATGTTCATTATCCAATAACTCCTTCATTATATTAGGTGACGAATACAGACAAATCCTACTTCCATACAAAATCACACAGACATTATATCTATGAAAATCATGTAACTTCACTTCCATTACTATTTTAACATTTTTTAAAATCTCCAAATCAACCATTTATTCCAGATTCATTATCTCTCAGATAGATGGTTGGGAAATTGTTTGGGAAATGTATAATGTATTCTCAATATTTATTATTTCAATATCCATACTTTGTATTTCCATGAAGATATGGTATTTCTCAATCCATATCGCAGATAATGTAGCCGGTTACTTTTATATATGGTCATTATCTCCCCTGTTTTCCATTCCTAGATGGTAGTGGATAGATAAATCATAGTCCTTGATTAGCTCTAAAAATCTTCTATGACACATGTTGAGCTCCTTCTATGTGAATATATATTTTAGTCTCTTATGATTGGTATCAATGTGAAAATTCACACCATGTATAGAGTACTATCAAATCATCAATGTGAAGATCAATAATAACTCCATATCAATACTCCTGTATTGTTTCTTCATGGATCTTCCACTATCATGAGTCATATAAAATCACAATGCCATTTTTTAGTTAATAAACTAATCCATTCATCAAAAGATCAATGTATATCAAAATAATTTCTACACATTTTGGTAGTTTGAGGATAGGTTGGGTGATTCACCTATTGTTGAGATCCTCAACAACTTCCTCACATTATTCTGTCTATACATAAATTACCCTTTTTTATGTTAACATAGTTAATAGGTTATAAAATATTGAGATATCTTTTTAAAAAAGTTATTACTACCCTAATAAGCCAAGTGAACTATATATTTCTATAACCCTAGTGGTTCTAAAACCACACAATTGTAATTTTCTTAAACGAGTATATATAAATTCCCTCAACATTAATATTGATCCCTAATAATTTGACTTATTGCATCAAAAAGTAACACATGTTAAACATTTAATACATTTTATCCTTTCATAAGGTTTCCATTTAATAATTAGATCTTCCTTATGTTCATCTATTCTCTTGGATTAAATTATAATACTATCTGTAAAGACTACCACATATTAGTAATTTAAGTCTCTGATGACCCTATTTATTTAATCCATGATGAATTTAAGGGAATTCATAAGTCTAATGGAAATCACTATGAAGTGATAGTTTCCATATCTTAAATTAAAGTTCATATTTAGAATATCATACTTATTCAACATTATCTAATGATATCATAATGAAGATTTGTATTCTAATGGTATTGATATCCTCATAGTTGATTGAACATGTCGTCAATCCATAAAAGGGGATACTTGATCTTTATGGTTACCATGTTGAGCTCTCGATTATCTATACACAACCCCCATGATCCATCCTTTTTCAATAAAATTTGTACTAGAACATCGCACGGTGATATAATATGGAATATGAACCCTAAGTCCAAACTTTCTTGCAACTATATATTAATAAAATCTAGTTTGATTATGTTAAACATGTAATATAGAATTGATATAGTAGTTTATAAAGGTATTAGTTCAGTTGAGAACGCTGCTACATGATCTAAGGGATTTTTGGGTAACATATCAAGAAATTCCTTGGTGTATTCATATTGGTAATTTTCTCTAGGTTGATACCTTCCATTGAAAAAAAAATTGGGAAATATATGAATCATTATAGGGAATCAAAAACCCAATCGTAGAAGAATTTTTAACATGATATCCATGATCTTATGTACATTTTTAGAGGATTGTGGGATAGTTTTTAGTTTGATATTATGTGTCCTTTTCCAAATAGTTGATGTGTGACGTATATAATGAGATATAATACACACCCAATATAGTGTCTAATTCCCCCAAGGAATTTCTGAATAGATTCACTTTATGAATTTTAGAATATATTATTAGATGAGAGGAGTTCAATTATTAGGTAGCAATAATTTCACCACATTTTTTTTACAAATTTCTCAACATCAAGATTTCGGGGATTATATTAAATTGTTATAGGGAACATATAAAATATAAGGTAATTCATATGATATAATAAATAAAATAATTACATATTCTCGAGCTATTAGAATGATTACATTTTAGGAATCCATTTTCAGACTCTCCTTCAACTATGAGGATGAAAAAATAATTCCTACTCCCCTTTGGATTTGGTTTTGAAAGACAATGTGTTCTCTCTAGGATCATTAGTTTAGTTCACTAGATTACATATTTCACATAATCCATACTATTTATGAATTGAAATAATGGCATTTCATTAGAAGGTTACATCCATTATTCCATCATGTTAGTTTTATTCTTCATGTCTCTTTGACATTGATAGGATTAGTGGCCTTCTCGTCCACATATGAAGCATTCTCACTTACATTTGATTAAATACCCATGATATTTCTTCCCACATTATGAAATGTCACTAGATGGATCCTCTTTCCCCTATTTTCATTTAACCAAGTATCATGAACCTAAATTAATTTCCTTTTATCCCCATAATAATGGTACCCATTTCCAAACTCCATATACTCATTGAGGGCTCATAAAATTACATCTTCATAACTCCAAACGTCTTACATAGCAATATCCATTATTAGGTGTGTTTTTAAACCAATAAATTATCTACTTATTTTTTTTATTTTGGACTATAATGATCCAAGAATATCAAGAGTTACTTTTTTTTACTTTTAGGACTTGATTGATTAACCTTCTTTTTACTCATCACTATGAATCATTTATCCATCGTTGTTTGAAGGGTTTGTGAAAATATTTTTAATAAATAATTAATCAAAGAATTCCAATTACATCCCTTACATTTTATCCTTCAACTAGGTGTTTATTTTCATTGCCCACTAGGGATAGGTTTCTCCATCTAATCTATAGATGGCCAGACATACATTCTCCTTCTCAAAATAGTGGAATACAGAAAATAAAGTGTCCATTGAGTTAACTCACTATTCCATGAAAATTGGATTGGAATATACTAAAATACATGGTGGTCATTGTTATATAAAAGGATTAATATCTAGTTTATCCTTATTTGGTGAAGTAGAATATTCTAAATGGTTAAGGTTATTTTCCATAGCCTGATAGAGCTAGGTATGAGTTTCAATAATATTTTGAACTCCATATCCCTTGGTTTAGCGGATGTTGTTTCAATAGTCATTACATTTTCCCCCTAAAAAGTTATTGTCTTGGTTTCTCTTGGTTTACACTGTTTTTTTAATAATATTATGGATTTCAAAATACATATCTCAACTAATCATGTTGAAATAATTTATTTATTTTTTGTACAATTAACTCTAATGGAAATTTTTAACATGATCCCTATGCTTATCCTTCTTCTAAATTGATTCTTATGAGATTTATACATACACATAGACATATAATTAAGGTCATTAGTAAAATTTCCCAATCCTAATTCACAAATTATCTCAACCTCACCATTTATAAATACTATAACTACTCGAATTTTCTTATATAATTATTGCTTAATTTTAAAGATAATACACATAATAATTACACAATAATGGATCAAAATTTATAGTGCCTTGGGAAACATATGGTTGTAAATTACTTACAGTAAAATAAAATAATTTTTAAAATCCTTCTTCTATATCCACATAAATGATATCACTTTCTCCATAGCACATATAGTCACCTTAGGATATACATCAATGAATGGTGTGAGTAGACATCCTAAAATGGGGAAAATAGCATAAGTTAGTGCCATTAATATATAGATAATGTTTCAGAATAGTAACCACAATCATGGTATCTTTATCATATATATGAGTAATACATTTTAGAAATTCCAGAATGGGGTAATTCATAAAAATGAAACAATATGTCTTAGTGGTCAAATGAAACACATGGTTGTGAACAAATCTTGCAGCATGGTCCCGCATAAAATTTGGGTATAATGATATAATAATCATTATGAAAAAACATAAAATAATTTTAAAAAATAATATTACTTAAATTAGGAGGTATCTTACATTATCTAATTCATTGGAGAGCCATCTAAATCTCCCCCCCCCCGATCACTTCATAATATTCACATAATCATGCATTCCACATGGAACATATAAAAATCATAATCATCAAATAAACAATTGAAATAAATGTGTTTTATAATGATTTAAGAAAGATATATTTCTGGAAGAATTGTTGGGGTTCCAAAATGATTATGGTAAAAACAATATTTTTTATAAACATCAACATTCTTTGTTGAAAAAAAACTACTCAACCAGAGTCAAAGATTTGTTTCTGAAATAAAAGTCATTTTTTGAAATCTTTTTATTTAGCTTCAAAATCTAGGTGGAAACAAATATATCTCGTAATTTATATGGAAATAATATTTGGTGGATATTTCAGGAATAATAATGGAATATCCATACATAAAAGTATATACAAGGGGTATTTCCCAAAAAAAAGGATTTTGTCTTGATAATCCCCTTTCCATAAATCTTATATTATTTCATAACATTAATGACTCATGTATAATAAACATATGTTAATTAAAACATTGAAAAATAATATAAATAATTTCATTTTCAAAATTATTTATCACACAAATTTATTAGATTACATTTCGTAGTTTTTTTTATTTATTGGGATTTTATTTTGATGACATCTATTCTGAGTGGAGTTATCATTTTTCTTTTATTGTTTTCAATGTCATTTATACATTAGTAGAATTAATTTTAAAATATTAAAAACATGTATCACTAAATTGATATATTATGAATAATTTATTATTACTATACATTAGTATGGTGATATATATAATGTTGTAAACATCCTCACTAGCAGTTAATGAACTATTATTTGGAATATTTCCAAAAGATGAATAAAAGTGTTATAAATTATAAATACATGAAATATGTAGTTTTTATTAGATGTTAAAATCATTAATATAATTTTAAATTTATTTACAAGTGTTATAAAATTTTATTTTTAATGAAATTTTGAAATGTGAGAGATGAAAAAAACTAGAGAAAAATTTCAAAATAAAACACACTCTTTCCATGGTGTCGATTCTATTGTTTGGAACTGGAATTTCTTGATGAATGTATTTCTTTAACTCTAGATCATAACAAATGTTTCTTAGGGATCATGAGACAATATTTTGGTATATATTTTTCATCTCAATTGAGGTGGACTGTTTTCAATGGGTAGGGATAGGGGATATTTATAGTTGGAAGATGTGTATTTTTAAAATAAAATCTTAAATAAAATACATTTTTTAAGGTAAAAAATATAATATTGAATTTTTAAAAATATAAATCCTATATAAATATAAAATAATGGTTTTATGCCATTATATCCATTTTTAATTATAATTCAATTAATTAATCAAAAAAGGAATGAGGAAAAAGTAAAAAATGTTATTTTAATGGATCACTTTTGGCATAAGAATATAGAAAATAATTTTTAGGTGTATAAATTAATATTATATAATATGATGGATAATTAAAAATAATATATATTTGAAATACAAAATTTTATAGAAATTTTAAAGACATTATTACATCATGAATGATATAATTTATGATAATCCAACTACATGAAAGAATTGTATTTTACTATTCATATAAAAATTAAATTATTTCATTAAATCCCAGAAAAACTACATTTAAAAAAATTAAACATGAATATTTTGAAAATTACACAAATTGTTTCAAAATAATTTTTTAAAAATTTAATTTTAATATTTAATAAAAATTTAAGGATTTTTACTTAATATATAAAAATTAAATTTATTAATAATGTGTTCATATATTCATTGAGTTTTTCAATAATGAAATTTATATTATAAGATTTAATATTTATATATAATTTAAATAATCATTGTGTATATTATTTATGTTACAATTTATTATATCTGGGTCAAGATTCTATTCAAATAGTCATGTTACTGTTCCAAACAGAATGTTATTATTCCCAATGCTTTTGTTACTAAACTAATGCTCACATTACAATTCAATTTGCCACAATACCTTCTATTTATATTTCAAAATTAATTCATTTGTTATTTCAACCAATTACAATCAAGGATTTATATTCCCATTTTCTATAATATTGACTATTTCATTAATATTTTGTTTTTTTCTACTGTGTTTTCCATGGAACAGATGATTATAGATAATTGGGGGGACCAATATTTTTGTATTATAGATATTATATTTTTTATATTTTTTACAATTATAATATTTTTAATTCTAATGGTATTAGTCTTTGACTACAGTAAATAATTTTAATTATTGAAATAATCTAATTTTGGATTCTCTCTTTGTTTTTTGGGAATAATATTTTTTTAATATAAAAAAAATCATATTTATTTCCATAATTAAATATAATTTAAAAACTAAATATTGATACAATAATTGATGTTGTTGTTGCTGAGACTAGGAATTATTTATTAAGTAGTTTTATTTTACAATGTGAATCCAATATATAGGATACATATTACTAATTATTATAATATATTTATCCATCCTTACCATGGTGTCACTATGTGATGTCCTATAAACAGTTATCCTCCCATAGTAATATTTTTTTTACATTGATATCATTTGATATAAAATTTTTAATGATATGTTATTCATAGGGTTTAGTTTAAAATATACATTAAACAATTAACCCCTTATATATAAAAATTATTATGAAATCTTATATATTTATATATATATATATCTTGTCTATTCAAATTTATATGGAACCTATTGATATATTTTAATATTACATGGTTCCATGAAAAAACAAATGTATGATAGATCATATTGAATATTATTCTATGTAAGTATTCTATTATAAAAGATTACTTCAATTATTATGTACAATACTTGTATTATATTCCGGAATTAATTGGATGATATATGTGATTGGTGTCATGCATTATCATATAGCCCCCTAGTGAACATATTAGCTTCATGAGATAATAATAATAAGGTAAAAATGGGATGTTATTACCTTTTCTATATAAAATTAATGCACAATATCTTGATGATATGTTTATGATGTCTAAAATTATGGGATTGAATAATTATCTTATCCATGATTATGTATTTATTGTGTTATTATAAAGACCCCCACTTATTTCATACATAATATTGAATTTATTCAAAAAAAACTTCCTTTTACATTGAGGATCTTTTTAAGTTTAGAGTTTTAGAGAATTATGACAAAACATTAATAACATTACACATTTTTACATAGTGGATACCATAAAATATGTTTCCATTTTCCTCAGAATATAAAACGTTAAATCTTAAAACAAGACACCTTGACAATTCTTCAACATTTAACATGTCTCCCTTCCTTGTATTACTCATCCATTAACCTGTGAAAAAAACATTTAAAAACTTGGGATGAGCACAAATGCTTAGTAAGGTATGAAAAATAAAGCAAAATCACATTAGTCCATGAATACGCATGACGTGTGAAAACATTTTCAAAAGACATGCTTTCCACCCATAAATACTTACTTTGTGTAACATGAGATTTACAAAAGATCCACACAAACATAAAAATAATAATAGAGGTATCTTGGGGCATTACTTACATAACCTTATAACCATCTTGGATACCTTAAAATCTGTAACCCTCACAGCTACCTTACGTTGTGTAACCATCGCAGTTACACTTGGAGTAACCATACGGCCGACCTCCAACTTACTCATACCCAATGCATGGAAGGGAAATATAGGTCCCTCCCTTCATCATAAATGATTCCCAATAACCGAAACATAATCATAAAACATAATCAATAGCATAAAAACATTGCCTTTTAATCTTATAAAACAGAATTTTAAAGAGGATTTTAGAAGAAAAGTCCCTTATAAACATCATATATTTGAAGTGAGACTTAATAGAGTGGATGTAATATGTATATGATCTGTAAATACACATAATATAAACATAATATAAACATAACCCATCACACAAAAAATGTAAATATCACATAAATTATAAAGTAGAAGGTTAACCCAAAGAATGGAAATCGGGTTAAGAATTCCCTTACATTGGGCTTGTCTTACTTCAAAATTGTTTAAACCTCCTGTATAATGGTTAAAAGAGTGTTATTAGTATTTTACAGAAACATGTTCATGGTTATAAAATCATATATGGTCATTTCCTAACCTCATTTCACCCCTTAATTGTTAGTATTTTGTTCCTTGCATTATTTTGCGTGAGTTCTTTTGTGATTTTCACAATCGGTTCATGATGAAGCGTTCTTGTTGATTGGAAGTGAAACTCCAGAATTGGAATAGAGTAGTATTTACATATTTCCAGTACCATAAATTATACCATTAACACTTTGATGCTTTATATGATGATGATTCATATGTTAAAACATTAATTATGTTCGTTTAGATCTTTTAAGTGGTTCTTTGATAATTACAACCTCATTTAGTCTTATAAATATGAATCATGAGTACAAAAGAATTATGGTAACTTATATGAGTCATAAAACATATATTATAACCTGTTTCAACCATATAAATGGTTTCATGAACAGACTTGAAAGAATTAATGGAAATTGAAAATACATCATCCACGATATCGGTAATTCGACACAAATGGACAATGTATTTTTTTATTCATTAAATAAGTGGAAGAGGAGAAGAATACTGATGAGTAATTTTCCATAACCATGAGAAAAAAATGAATATACTTTATTCTGGATATTTCAGGCATCTTGGATAAGAGGGAGTTCGGAAATAAGAAAAACGAATCATAAAATAAAAGAAAATCTTGAGAAATTTGTCATGAAAATTCGTCAGCCTAACGACGTCTCTTAAAATTTCATAAAAAAAAGATTGATGAGAGGAAGAGAATATATCATCATTCATAAAAGATATGGACAGTAAGGGGGAATGTTGAATGAAATATCCCAATACAAGACAAAGGGAATGGAATAGAATAACAAAAAAATGAAAGAAATGAAAGAAAATAAAAGAGGTTGTTTACCTCTTGATCTCTTCTCATTGAGATCCTTCTTAAGGGATTTGATTTTGGTCTTTTTGGTGAGACCAGAAGCTATAGGACATGGGGAAGAAGATTGGGGAGGGAATTTGGGAGAAATTAGACAATTCTCAAGGATTGAGAGGTGTGGAAGGAAGAGGGGCGTGAGGGTGATATTTATAGTAGAGGAGGGGAGGTATTTTAGATTATTTTAATTATTATTATAATATTTTGTCAAGACTATGAATAATCTAAAAATCAAGTGGACCTAAATAGTGAAAATATCATGTGAGTTCGAATCAAGTGGCCATGCATCACTTATGATTTCATAAATAGTTCATTTTTACTGATAAATTGATTATACTGTATTTTATCATATTTTACTATTCACCGATAATTCTAGAGTTTCAGAAAAATATCAAAAATTTACCCCGACCATTTTTTGACGTGTATAATTCAAAAATGAACTCCATTTTGCAAAAAAATCTAAATATTATTAATTTAATTTTTAAATAAGGTCACAGTTAATTCGAAAAATAACAATATTGAAGTGCAATTAGTTTTATGTGACATTGGAAAATTAATTAAGATTCCATTATCCTATCGCCTTGTGAAAATAAAATAATATTATTCTCTACTATTCATGAGGTAATATTACTATTCATATTACTATTCATAAGAGCCTGTTACTATTCACCAAAATAACATGTTTGTTTCATCAGACTCTAAATAACATATTGAACACAATTGTAAATGACAGTTTCTTGAAATTAAAAGCATAGAAGAAATAAAATCCTGTTTAAAGGATACTTATAAATATATACCTTAAACAAAATTTCAAGCATTTTCAATTTATTTTTTTGAAAAACATGGGATGTTACATTATCTCCACCTTCTTGAAATTGCGTCCTCGCAATTTTATTTACTTATTAAACAACTGAGAGTATTTTTCCCTCATAGCATTTTCAGACGCCCGTATTGCTTCTTCAACCATGTGGTTTCTCCACAATACCTTTACCTGGTCGATTACCTTATTCTGCAATACCTGTTCTCTTCGATCAAGAATCTGAACCGGTTTTTCTTCATAATAAATGCTCTCTGCCAGCTGAACTACTTTGGACCTCAAGACATGTGATGAATCTGGAATATACATTCTCAACATCAAAACATGAAAAACATTGTGTACCTGAAATAAGCACAGGGGAAAAGCTACACAGTATGCAACTGTTCCAACATTATCCAAGATTTAAAAAGGACCGATGAACCGTGGACTTAGTTTCCCTTTCTTACCGAAACGCATAACACTTTTCCAAGGAGATATTTTAAGAAAAACATGGTCACCTACCTCGAAAGAGAAGTATTTCTTTCTGTTATCTGCATAACTTTTCTGCTTGCTGTGAGCTGTCCTCATGTGTTTCTAGATCATCCTCACTTTCTCATCCACTTCTTCTACTAATTCTGGCCCCATCAACTTTCTTTCACCGACTTCATCCCAAAATGAAGGAGTCTCACACCGCTTTCCATACAAGGCCTCAAAAGTTCCCATCTGAATACTGGAATGGAAACTGTAATTATAATAAAACTCAACTAATGAAAGATGTTGATCCCAACTTCCCTGATAGTCCATTGAACAAGCTCGACGCATATCCTCCAAAGTTTGATTCGTTCATTCTGACTGCCCATCTTATTGAGGATGAAAAGCTGTACTGAAATTCAACTCTGTGCCCAAGGACTTCTAAAGTCCCTTCCAAAATTTATAAGTGTACCTGGGATATTAGTCAGGCACAATGGAAAGAGGAACTCAATGTAACATGACAATCTCCTTGAGGTACAATCGAGACAGCTGATCTATTGTCATTGTATCTCAAATAGAAAGAAAATGAGAAGACATTGTTAGGAGATCAACAATAACCCATATCTCATTATTACCTTGAGAAGAAATTGGTAGTCCCACCACAAAATCCATGGATATATTCTCCCATTTCCATTCTAGCACTGTAAAAGGCTGAAGCATCCCCTTCAGTAACTGTCGCTCTACTTTATCCTCCTGACATGTCAAACATTTCATTGTAAAATAAGCAATATCTCTTTTCATCCCATTCCACCAGTAATACTCTCGAAGGACTCTGTACATCTTAGTACTTCCAGGATTAACAGAAAATGGAGAACTATGAGCTTCACACAACAATTATTTCTTCAGCTGGGAATGACAAGTCACACAAAACCTTTTTCCAAATCTTAAAACACAATATTTATCAAGATTAAATTATGGAAACTTACCCATTTTAACCAATTCTACCTTTTTATGTAGCTCACGGTCTTCCCTCTGTGATTTCATAATTCTGTCTGACAACGAAGATTGAACTCAAACCTTAATCAAAACAGATATATTCCCTGCACCAACAACTTCTATGCCAAAATTCATCAAATCATTAATCAAGGGATCATGTTCCAAACGTACCATGGTTAATGATGCAAGATTTTTCCGACTTAAGGAATCCACTACTTTCTTGCTTTTCCAGGATGGTAATTGATTGTGCAGTCATAATCCTTTATCAATTCTAGCCATCTTCTCTGCCTCATGTTTAATTCCTTCTAAGTGAATATATACTTATGACTTTTATGGTCAGTATATATTTGGAATTTGGTTCCGTATAGATGATGCCTCCATATTTTCAAAGCAAAAACCACAGATGCCAATTCCAAATCATGTGTGGGATAATTCAGCTCATGAGGTTTAAGTTGTCTCGAAGCATAGGCAATTACCTGATCATTCTGCATCAAAACACAACCAAGTACCTTCAAAGAATCATCACTGTAGATGACAAACTCACCATTCCGAGAAGGTAAGGCCAAAACTATAGCATTCACCAATATCTTCTTTTGTTCCTGAAAACAAACATCACATTCCTCTATCCAAACAAATTTAACCCCTTTCTGTGTTAACGTAGTAAATGGGCTAGATAACCGTGCAAAGTTCATAACAAACTATCGGTAATAACTTGCTAAGCCCAGAAAACTGTGAATCTCTGTAACATTTGTGGTTCTTGGCCATTCATCAACAACTTTTTTTTGGCAGGATCAACTGTTATTCCATCCTTATTTACAATGTGCCCAAGAAAAGAAATCTGTTGCAAATAAAAATCACACTTTCTGAATTTTCCATATAGTTTCTTTTCTTTTAAAGTTTGTAAAACAACCCTTATATGATTTTCATGATCCTCTTTATTTTTAGATAAAACCATAATGTCATAAATAAATACAATCACAAATTTATCCAAGAACTCGTGAAATACTCTATTCATAAGATTCATGAATACAGCTGGTGCATTAGTTAACCCAAAATGGCATAACAAAAAATTCATAATTCTCATATCTAGTATGAAAGGCTATTTTCGGGATGTCATCCTCCTTCACCTTCAGCTGATGGTATCCGGATCTCAAGTCAATCTTGGAAAAGTACTGAGCTTCTTGGAGCTGATCAATCAATTCATCAATATGAGGCAAATGATACTTGTTTTTAACAGTGATGGAATTCAAAGCTCTATAATCAATTAAAAGTCTCATGGAACCATCTTTCTTTTTAACAAACAAAACAGGGGCTCCCCATAGTGAAGTACTAGAATGAATGAAGCCTTTAACAAGAAAATCCTGCAACTAATTTTTCAATTCATGATGTTCTATTGGAGCCATACGATATGAGGGTTTTGAAATTGGATTAGCATCAGGAACTAAATCAATTGTGAATTCGACTTCTCGTTTAGGTATGACAATGGGTAACTCCTCCGGAAAAACATCAAGGTATTCATTTACCACTGGCATGTCATTAATTTGAATAGTTCCCTTGTTTTCAATAATATGATCAAGATAATATTCACTTCCATCTTTTAGTAGTTTCTCAGCTTCCTGATATGTTATCAATTTTATGTGTTCATTCTTGTATTCAAACTGAAAAACATTCTGAAAAACAACTTCTTTAGCTCTACAATCAATCTTAGCATGATAATCAGAAATCCAGTCCATCCCCCGAATAACATCAAACTCAACTAAGGGTAAAACAAAAAGGTTTGTAGGTAAAGTATTTCCACATACCACAATAGAAATATTATGATAATTCCTCTTTGCTATAACATTTCCCCTGGTGTTTTAACAACAAGTTCGGGTCTCATTTGTTGAGGTGATATTTCCAATGTACTAGAAAATTTCTCAGAGATGAAGGAATGTGTAGAACCCATATCAAACAAAACATTAGCAAAATCTGAGTGAACAAACAAATTACCTGATACAACTTAATTGGATGGCCCAACACCTATTGACATAGTAGCAAATAATCTCACTACATCTTTCTGCTTGTATTATGGCTTCATTTCATCATTTGGATCCCTCTTTGGACATGCATTTGCATAGTGACCCATCTCACCACACTTAAAAAAATTTACAGTTTGCTTATCAGGATTAGTGTTTGGATCATTTTCATTGCAATCTCGGGTCATATGTCCAAACTTACCACATTTAAAACACTTCCCAGTTTTGATAAGACATTCCCCAGGGTGCTTCTTGCCACACATTTCAAAAACTGGAAACTGGATTTTCTTACCATCATATTTCTTTGGTTGATTCTTACCCATTTCTTACCAATGAGACCTCTTCTTCTCTTTGTTTCCAAAATGAATGTGATCGTCAAGAAATTCCATATCTACCCTCTCAGCACATCGGACAAGTTTCTCATAACTTTTGAATTCACGGGAGGCCAATGCCCTTCGATACCTTGGCTTCAATCCTGAGTAAAACCGGTTGATTTTTCTATCGAGATCCAGAATAAGATTTGGATCATACCTCTCCAGTCGGGTGATGTTCACTTCATAGACATCAACTGAATCTTCATCCATTTGTTTCAATTCAAGGAATTGCTTCTCCATTCTATGTCGCACAACCTTATGAAAATATTTTTTAAGAAAATGACTTTTCTATTCATCCCACACTAAGGAATCAAAATCCTCTATACCCCTGATGTTCCTTAACATTGACCACCACTGATCATTTTCCCCTTCAAAATGATAAATGGAAAAACTTACATTTTGATTGTCCGAACATCCCATAACATCAAATATCTTTTCAATGGCTTTAATCCATCCTTCTTCTACCACTGGGTCAGAAGATCCATTGAATACAGGAGGATGTTGTTTCATAAAATGTTCCACCACTGTCGTGTTCTGTTGGGGTACCTCTATTGGTTCTCTTGGATGGATTCCACCACCATTTATAGCCTGCGTTAGCTGAGCCATTACTGTCACAAACTGCTCAGTTCCAATCCCTACCATTCTGGGCTGTAGATCAGGAAGGATGTCATTCTGTCGGTGCCTCTCCTCTTCAGTATCCATGTTCCTTCTATGGGCAACCATTCTGAACAAACATTTCTTAGATGAAGCAACATGGTAATCTTTAAATTCTATAGCAAATTAACCATAGAGTGAAAATTATTTATTGTATTCTATTAGCATCACCTTAACCCCTAAAGCTATCAAATCCATCCTCTGATACCAACTATAAAGACCCCCACTTATTTCATACATAATATTGAATTTATTCATGAAAATAATTCCTTTTACATTGAGGATCTTTTCAAGTTTATTGTTTTATGGAATTAAGACAAAACATTTATAACATTACACATTGTTACATAATGGATACCATAAAATCAGTTTCCATTTTCCTCAGAATATAAAACTTTAAAACTTAAAAAAATAATTCTTGACAATTATTCAACATTTAACATGTCTTCATTCCTTATATTACTCATAAATTAACCTATGAATTTTTTTTAAAAAACTTGGGATGATCACAAAAGCTCAGTAAGGTATGAAAAAGAAGGAAAAATCACATTAGTCCATGAATACACATGACGTATGAAAACATTTTCAAAAGACATGCTTTCCACCCATAAATACTTACTTTGTGTAACATGAGATTTAAACAAGATCCACACAAGAATAAATATAATCATAGAGGTATCTTGGGGCATTACATACATAACCTTGTAACCATCTTTCCTACCTTAAAATCTGTAACCCTCACGGCTACCTTACTTTGTGTAACCATCGCAGTTACACTTGGAGTAACCAAACGACCGACCTCCAACATACTCATACCCAATGAATTGGAGGGAAATATAGGTCCCACACTTTATCATAAACAACGACCAATAACCAAAACATAATCATACAACATAAACAATAGGAAAAAAACATTTCCTTTCAATCTTATAAAACATAATTTTAAAGAGGATATTAGAAGAGAAGTCCCTTATAAACTTCGTATACTTGAAGTGAGACTTAATAGAGTGGATGGAATATGTATATACCCTGTAAATACACATAATGAAACATAATATGAAAAGAACCCATCACACAAACAATTAAAATAGAACATAAATTATAAAGTAGAAGGTTAACCCAAAGAATGGAAATCGGGTTAAGAATTCCCTTACCTTGGGCTTGTCTTTCTTCAAAATTGTTTAAACCTCCTGTATAATGGTTTAAAGAATATTATTAGTATTTTACATAAACATGTTCATGTTTATAACATCTTATATGTTCATTTCATAACCTCATTTTACCCCTTAATTGTTAGTATTTTGTTCCTTAATTATTATTTTGGCGAGTTCTTTTGTGATTTTCACAATCGGTTCATGATGAATCGTTCTTGTTGATTGGAAGTGAAACTCCAGAATTGGAATGTAGTAGTATTTAAATATTTCCAGTACCATAAATTATACCATTTATCACTTTGATGCTTTATATGATGATGATTCATAAGTTAAAACATAAATTATGTTCATTTAGATCATTCAAGTGGATCTTTGATAATTACAACCTAATTTAGTCTTATAAATTTAGATCATGAGTAAAAAATAATTCTGGAACTTTATATGAGTCATAAGACATATATTATAACTTGGTTCAACCATATAAATTGTTTCATGACAATACTTGAAAAAATTAATGGAAATTGAAAATACTTCGTCCACGATATCGGTGATTCGACACAAATGGACGATGTTTTTTTTATTCATTAAAAATGTGGATGACGAGAAGAATACTGATGAGGAATTTTACATAATCATGATAACATAATGAATATACATGATTCTTGAGATTTCATGCCTCTTGGATAAGAGGGAGTGAGGAAAGAAGAAAAACGAATCATAAAATAAAAGAAAATCTTGTGAAATTTCTCACAAAAATTCGACAGCCTAACGGCGTCTCTTAAAATTTCATAAAAACAAGATTGATGAGAGGAATGGAATATATCATCATTCATAAATGATATGGACAGTAAGGGGGAATATTTAATGAAATATCCCAACAAAAGACAAAGGGAATGGAAGAGAATAACAAAAAATGAAAGAAAATAAAGAAAATAAAAGAGGTTGTTTACCTCTTGATCTCTTCTCCTTGAGATCCTTCTTAAGGGATTTGATTTTGGTATTTTGGTGGGACCAACAGCTCTAGGACGTGGGGAAGAAGATTGGGGCTGGAATTTGGCAGAAATTAGACAATGCTCAAGGCTTTATAGGTGTGGGAGGAAGATGGGCGTGGGGGTGATATTTATAGTGGAGGAGGGGAGGTATATTAGATTATTTTAATTATTGTTATAATATTTTTATCAAGACAATGAATAGTCTCAAATAAAGTGGACCTAAATAGTGAACATATCATGCGAGTTCGAAGAAAGTGGCCTTGCATCACTTATGTTGTCATAAATAGTTCATTTTTACTGATAAATTGATTCTACGGTATTTTATCGTATTTCACTATTCACCGAAAATTCAAGTGTTTCAGAAAAATACCAAAAATTTACCCCAACCATTTTTCGAAAAGTAGAATTCAAAAATGAACTCAATTTTTCAAAAATAATTTTCTAAATATTATTAATTTAATTTTTAAATAAGGTCACAGTTAATTCGAAAAATAACAATATTGAAGTGCAATTAGTTTTATGTGACATTGGAAAATTAATTAAGATCACATTATCCTATCGCCTTGACAAATTAAAATAATAATATTATTTACTATTCATGAGGTCATATTACTATTCATATTACTATTCATAACAGTCTGTTACTATTCACCAAAAAAACAAGCTTGTTTCATCAGACTCTAAATAACATACTGAACACAATTGTAGATGACAGTTTCTTGAAATTAAAAGCATAGAAGAAATAAAATTATGTTTAAAGGATACTTATAAATATATACCTTAAACAAAATATCAAGCATTATCAATTTATTTTTTTGAAAAACATGGGATGTTATAGTTATTCCATCATATTCATTAAGAATGTACAATAAATATAATTTTAAGCTATATTATGTTCTACATAATCATGATGTATGTGGATTATCTAATATATTATTGATTATTGAGAATAACAGATCACCCCTTTCTAATTTTTACTCAATTCCCCATGAAATTAAGTATAATATTTTGACTAATATTTAGTGGATAGTTTGAATAAAAAATGAAGACAAATTAAAAAATTTGTATTATATCATGTATTCTATGCCATTTTAATGTTAATATAATTATTAAATATAAAATCTATTTCCCAAAATTACATAATATTTGATGATTTTAAATTATAGTATATAATTAAAAAATAATTTCTTTAGGATAATCAATTTGATGGAGATACGATTAGTATTCATAAAATATGACAAGGAATAAAATATTATAGGAAAATGTAAAATCCAGGTTGAATGGAAAATTAATGTCTTGAAATTATACTACCTTATTAATCATTTGTACAAGGAGAGTAACAATTAGTGTCTCTATGAAGTATAATATTTGATATATAATAATTTTACTTTCTAGAGAAAATTCTACATAGTTTAATCAAGTTTTTTGATTCATTATATTCTATCGTTTTAAAAAGAAGTTCATCTTATATCAATTTAATGTATGGGAATTTTCTACGATGGAGTAAAAGGATTAATTTAAACATTTAAATATAGTCTTTAAATATATTACTTAAAGTATCCAAAAAATAAATAAAAAATTAACTTTATAAAAAATAGTATAACAAATATACATTCCATCTTACTAACAAAAAAAAGGAAATTTTTAAAAATTAACATAATGAAATGAAATTTGAAATCTAGTATCTTATGTTATCCTAATAAATATTATTACTATGATAACTATTTTACAAAGAAATGAAAATGACAGGTAATTGATATATATATATTGAATTATATTAACATAACACTCATATAAAACTACATGAAAGGGATGGGTAATTAAGGAGACGAATTTAAGATAAAATATATGATTCTAAAAGGGTACATGACGTTTAGGATTATAATTTTTGTTCAAATAAAAAATATGAATATTATTTTTTGGAAATTGATCACTGGGCATAATAAGTATTAGTTGAATGACTAATTATATAATTATAATATAAATGATAAGAAATTATGTTATGTATATGTTTTAATTTCACATTAGCCATTATAAATAATAAAATTATTTTATATATTTAGTTATTGTAAAAATAATAATAAATACTAATTTAAAATTTTATGAAATAAAATATATTTAAAAAATGGTTACATATTTTTCCAACTGGAAAGCAAAGCATTTTAATGATTAATAATTTTTTAAAATCAAATTATTCTTATATAACTTGGTTTCAAATATAGAACAAATATGTTAATATAATATAATTATAATCCTTTGAATTTTTTCATAACAAAACATATATATTTTCAGACAATATTTAAATCATTATATAATTATTACTTCATTGGACAAAAATATCATGAATTAGAAAATGATATATTAACTCTATCAATGGTATGTATAATTTTTTTTTTCAATTTAGGGTATTATAATTATATTATGATCATATTTGATTCCAAAATATGCTCATCCGCTACTCATAAAAAAAATTGAAATTTCTTTTGAAATCAACGAATAAAGTTTTACCCATTCACAAATGTCTTCGCCTTTGTCCCATTTCTAATCCTTTAACAAACCTCAGGGCCGTTCTAGACTAAAAACCCCAATTCTTCAATGTATATATAACCTCATAATTGAGTATTCATCAAAGACTAGGTAATAACCCATATCACTAGAAATTTTATTTATCCATTTAATATAAGTCAATATTCATTATAATTAACTACTATATTTTAATAATATATATATATATTAGTTTAGATGAAATGTTAATACTATTTGTTCATCAGAATTAAAATTTTTACACATATTTAAATTATTTGTTTCTTCCACCATAATGTATAGTGTTATTCTATAATTACCAATTTTTTCATGGCTTGAAAATACCAATTCCAAAAATTATATACACAGAATTTAATTTATTTAAAAAATTCAAATTTGTAAAAAAAATTATATATTTTATAGAAATAATCCTTCAATGATTATTTAAATCCCCATGATTCATTGAGCTACGAAAATGAAAATGTGAATATCTAATATTATATTTATTTATCAACTATCCTAAAACTAGTACTTAAATATTAATTTTCTATTTTACAAATTTTATATATTTGATCAAAGAATGAAAAAGTAGAACACATCACTTATAGGACCGTGAAATGTATTGGAAAAGTATCCTTTGATGATTTATTGTAATAATAAATTACTAATAAATAATTAATATGTTGAAAAAATTTATATAATATAATTTAAACTGACAAAAATAATATTATCAGTTATATTTAATGAAATGAAATGTTTTATATTGAATTTCCAAATACATCCATGAAACTATATATCTAAGATTAATATAATCTATTTAGGACTTCACTTGATGTATATAATTTATTTTTTCATTATCTATATATATTTTTTGTTAGATTTATTTTATATTTTATGTATTTATTATATCATTTTCTTAATGTATTGTTATTTTATTCCTTATTCAACTCTCTTTTTTATCGTCGTTGATATTCACAATTTAAATTTTATTATCATTTATTCTTTCATAAAATGTGTATGTAATTTATATTCCAAATTTAATATTAAATTATGTTTTTTTAATTTATTATAAGTTTATATATCCTTTTATTTTTCATTATATAATTTATCCATACTATACTTGTTAAAATAAATTTGATTGGGTATTTTTCTAATTATTTCAACCATTTCCTCTCAAATATTTTATTGAGTATTTTTATTTTACCAATGATATACAGATTATTTATTTAGTTTCATATAATATGAAATTTAGTGGGTCATAAGGCCCTCTTCTTCATATTAATTGGTATCTACCTCTATTTCTTCTTTTAAATATTGAATTCATGCTATGATATAATTTATTATATTGATATCTAATTTACAACATGTTATCATAATTATTATAACAACCCATATGTTCCATAAATATATTTTACGTGATTATAAAAAATTATATATATAAACTCTAGATTAAAATACACTCCAATAACAAAATAAATTTTTTCATTTATATATTATTAATATATTTTAGTTTATAATAATAAATAAATAGAATTATTTAACAAAATTCTCTTCTTATAAAGACTTCCATGAAAAATTAATATGTAGGAAACTATATGGTGATAAATTAAAAAAAATGAGTCATATAACATCATAAGTATAAGAAAATATTATACCTAAAAATTACATATACATGTATGAAAATGAAAAATATCATAATGTAATGAGCCTATTAAAACCAAGTGGTTTTTGTCTCATGAAAACGGTATATACCATAAAAATGTGGCCATCATAATGGAATCATCAAGAAAAATATAAACATAACCATGAATAAAAAATTTGCGATCTGGAACATGCATAATTATAAGATATAATAATCATAAGTAAATTATTCCTTCACCGAACTCATAAAATAGTAGAAACATCTCACATTCTATATCCCATAAAAAATGTCTCATTAGATGAAATATTTTCTAAACTAAATCCTAAAATTAATTATTTTTATTATCCCTATAAAATAATTACATATAAATAAATGTCTATTAAAAAAATAATCATAGTTTTATCAAAATAAATAACATATTTATCTTTTACAAATTAAATGAGTCAGTTTTCATGATGTAAAAAAATCATCCATATAGAAAACATGTAAGATAACATGAATGTAGATTCTTAGATAAATAAAAATAATTAAATTTAATTAAATTTAAAAGAAGGTAAAATAATGTTTTATTGAAATAGATTTAAATTTAATTATACTAAAATAATAAATTATAAGGAATCTAAGAGGGGATTTTATTATCAAATACATTATATTAAAGTATAGAAAAATAATGACAGTTGTAATTGTATCATTAGTTATAATTGGTTCACTACAAAAATATAATAATTTATAGTAATAATATAAACTTAATTAAGTTACACCCTATCATTTGAAACATTTAATTAGAAAATAAGGAAAATAATATTATTTATTAAAATAAAAAACTGAATTTTAATAAAAATTAAGAAGGAACGTCCTCAGTAATTTATGATATGTGTATTCTTTAATTAAATTATTACTTATAGTGAATAGTGGTATCCAATACTATTCTTTTAGAATCAAGGTTATTGAGTTTTGAGATTTCATTGGAGCCCTTATACAGACTTCTTCAAAAAAAGGATCCAACCCTTAATAACCATCCCATCACAAAAATTAACTGATAGTGTGATATTATAGTCTAGTGAGATAGTTATTTTAAATAACTACATTATAAATATATGAGAGCCTATAACATTATCCATGGATTGTTTTATGTGGTTAATTTTTATTGTGAGCTAATGTTATGTCTATGGTCTCCATCACCTTTCACGCCCATGTTTTTTGTTTATTCATTGGACGAAAACCTACATTACAAAGGTAAATGGTCGTTATATTACATAATAATATTTTGAATTTTGTGTCATGTTAAATATTATGGGAGATCATCTCATCCCATATATGATATTATTACCTATTATTTGACTCTCTTATAAATTTTAATCATTATCATTAAATTCATTCTACTAAAATTATTTGTTAACAATTATGTAAAATAAATTAATCAGTTCCATTAATTAATGTGAACATTTATAAACATTAGACTTTATATATATATATATATATATATAATTTTCTATATATTTATCCAATGTAAGTTGATTAAACTAATGATTAAATCCATACATTTAGGCACTATGTAATTTATTACCATCCAGGAATTATGTAGGTGTTGTGGAGTTGGGATGAAGCCCAAGATAGGGGATTAATATTTTTATATTTAAGGGGAATCATAAAACACATAGATCAAATTATTAATATATTATATACCTAAAAATATTTTGATTCTATGTATGGTCATTTATCTATGACAAAATAAATTATCATTTATGGATATGTGTCTAAAAAATTGACATTCCTTTTCAAGTAAAACAACTTGCACTAGTGGTGTGACCTTAATGTTCCTTTAAAAAATTATCATGGGTTGGTGAAAAAATATATTATTTATACTAGGTTAATAAATTTAATATTAGGGTTTCAAATATTTATCCATGGAGGAGTACAATTTCATTTTCCAGTAATTTTTTGAAAAAATAGGTCGATGATTTTAATTTTTTTAAGAAAACTATGAACAATAGAAAATAAATTAATAATGAATAATCAAGTGATATATGATTTAATTGGATGAGTGTTTTAATTTTTAATTGTAATTTTCTTCCTTTATTAAATAAATTAAACCTATTACTTTTTATTTGATAAAGGATAGTGTCCAATATCACTTCTCTCCCATCACGTGGTTATCGTGAGTGCGAGTTTCCAAAATGAGGTGATCACTACTACCTGATCTAATTTTCTATGATTGAGGGATTATATTAGACAATAATTTGAATATATCAATAGTGGACTCTCCCAAATTACCACTAGTGCAGAAAACGTTTTTTACGTCACCATTTTTTACGTCGGTTATATAAAACCGACGTCATAATATGTAAAATGAGGTTTTTTACGTCGGTTATTTAATAACCGACGTAAAACCCTGTGTTTAGTACACCTTTAACGTCGGTTATTTTGATAACCGACGTTATTAATAGAGAGGCTTCGTTTTTTACGTCGGTTATACATTAACCGCCGTAAAATACAGAAGCGGGGGGCGTTTGTTACGTCGGATATTCAATAACCGACGTAACAAACGCGGTTTTTGAAGGCATTTTTACGTCGGTTATTTTATAACCGACGTAAAAAAAGAATCCGCAGATGTTTTTGACGTCGGTTATGGAATAACCGACGTAATAAAACGCGGATTTTCAGCCCTTTATAACGTCGGTTATAGAATAACCGACGTAAAAAAAGAATCGGAGGAAGGTTTTTACGTCGGTTATTGAATAACCGACGTTATAAATGTTTTAAAAAAAATTATAACGTCGGTTATTGAATAACCGACGTGATAACTCATTTAAAAATTTACCCAGACCCATGGATTGTCATTCGCGAGTTTACCTTCGATAGTCGCGACTCGGCTCTCTCGCGCGTAAACCCGAATAGGCTCGTCCATTTCATTGGTTTAGATTCGTTTTGCGATCATCGTTTCTCATATTTAATCTCCTCGGATCAATCATCTAAACTCGCAGCACTCAGGTAATCCTCCCACTCGTTCGTTTTTTTTCGCGGATAGTATATATATATGTGTTGTGATTTTATTGTTGAAACTAGCTAAGATTCTTCGATTGCGAACCCTTTTAACTCTTTTTGGCACCATAATCTTATTTATCATCCCTAGATCTATTTGTTCGACTTGCAATATTGAGTAATTTTATGATTTCACTAATTTTTCATCGTTTTCTATAAATCCCTGAGAGGGTTGCGGCGTGTCCATTTGGATGGGTTGCCCTTTTACAGTTGTTACTACTTTCTTCACACACAACCATGGCATAGGTGCATGGATTTGGGGTCGGGGGGTGTCCAGGGGGGTTTACAACGGGGTGGGTGGGTGTGGGGGGTTGTCCAAGGGTGTGGGTGGGTGTTGGGGGGTGTCCAGGGGGGTGTCCAAGGGGGTAGGGGGTGGGTGGTGTTTAGGAGGGGTGGGGGGGCTGTCCAGAGGGTTGGGGGTGTCCAGGGGGGTGTCCAAGCAGGTCGGGGGTGGGGGGTTGTGTCCAGGAGGGGTGGGGGTGCTTTATAGAGGGGTCGGGGGCTGTCCAGAGGGGTCGGGGGGTGTCCAGGGTGGTGTCCAAGGGGATGGGTGGGTGTGGGGGGCTGTCCAAGGGAGTGGCGGCCTGTCCAGAGGGGTCGGTGGGGTGTCCAGGGGGGTGTCCAAGGGGGTGGATGGGTGTGGGGGGCTGTCCAAGGGGGTGGATGGGTGGGGGGCTGTCTAAGTGGGTGGCGGCCTCTCCAGAGGGTATTTGGGGTTGTCCGGGTGGGTGGGGGGGCTGCCCAGAGGGTTGGGGGATGTCCAGGGGGGTGTCCAAGGGGGTAGGGGGTGGGGGGTGGGGGGTGTTGTCCAGGAGGGGTGGGGGCTGTCCAGATGGGTCGGGGGCTGTCCAGAGGGTTGGGGGGTGTCCAGGGGGGTGTCCAAGCAGGTCGGGGGTGGGGGTTGTGTCCAGGAGGGGTGGGGGTGCTTTCTAGAGGGGTCGGGGGCTGTCCAGAGGGGTCGGGGGGTGTCCAGGGTGGTGTCCAAGGGGATGGGTGGGTGTGGGGGGCTGTCCAAGGGGGTGGCGGCCTGTCCAGAGGGGTCGGTGGGGTGTCCAGGGGGGTGTCCAAGGGGGTGGATGGGTGTGGGGGGCTGTCCAAGGCGGTGGATGGGTGTGGGGGGCTGTCCAAGTGGGTGGCGGCCTCTCCAGAGGGTATTTGGGGTTGTCCGGGTGGGTGGGGGGGCTGCCCAGAGGGTTGGGGGATGTCCAGGGGGTGTCCATGTGGGTAGGGGGTGGGGGGTGGTGTCCAGGAGGGGTGGGGGGCTGTCCAGAGGGGTCGGGGGGTGTCCAGAGGGTTGGGGGGTGTCCAGGGGGGTGTCCAAGCAGGTCAGGGGTGGGGGTTCTGTCCAGGAGGGGTGGGGGTGCTTTCTAGAGGGGTTGGGGGCTATCCAGAGGGGTCGGGGGGTGTCCAGGGTGGTGTCCAAGGGGATGGGTGGGTGTGGGGGGCTGTCCAAGGGGGTGGCGGCCTGTCCAGAGGGGTCGGTGGGGTGTCTAGGGGGTGTCCAAGGGGGTGGATGGGTGTGGGGGGGGGGGGGGCTGTCCAAGGGGGTGGATGGGTGTGGGGGGCTGTCCAAGTGGGTGGCGGCCTCTCCAGAGTGTATTTGGGGTTGTCCGGGTGGGTGGGGGCGCTGCCCAGAGGGTTGGGGGATGTCCAGGGGGTGTCCAAGGGGGTAGGGGGTGGGGGGTGGTGTCCAGGAGGGGTGGGGGCTGTCCAGAGGGGTTGGGGGGTGTCCAGAGGGTTGGGGGGTGTCCAGGGGCGTGTCCAAGCAGGTCGGGGGTAGGGGTTCTGTCCAGGAGGGGTGGGGGTGCGTTCTAGAGGGGTCGGGGGCTGTCCAGAGGGGTCGGGGGGTGTCCAGGGTGGTGTCCAAGGGGATGGGTGGGTGTGGGGGGCTGTCCAAGGGGGTGGCGGCCTGTCCAGAGGGGTCGGTGGGGTGTCCAGGGGGGTGTCCAAGGGGGTGGATGGGTGTGGGGGGCTGTCCAAGGGGGTGGATGGGTGTGGGGGGGCTGTCCAAGTGGGTGGCGGCCTCTCCAGAGGGTATTTGGGGTTGTCCGGGAGGGTGGGGGGCTGCCCAGAGGGTTGGGGGATGTCCAGGGGGTGTCCAAGGGGGTAGGGGGTGGGGGGGTGGTGTCCAGGAGGGGTGGGGGGCTGTCCAGAGGGGTCGGGGGCTGTCCAGGGGGGTTTACAAGGGGGTGGGTGGGTGTGGGGGGCTGTCCAAGGGTGTGGGTGGGCGTTGGGGGTGTCCAGGGGGTTGTCCAAGGGGGTAGGGGGTGGGGGTGGTGTTTAGGAGGGGTAGGGGGCTGTCCAGAGGGTTGGGGGGTGTCCAGGGGGGTGTCCAAGCAGGTCGGGGGGGGGGGGGGGGGGTTGTGTCCAGGAGGGGTGGGGGGCTGTCCAGAGGGGTCGGGGGGTGTCCAGGGGGGTTTACACATCGATTTGTTTTATATTTCAAAATTGTTTACATTCAAATTATGATTTTTTTCATATAAACATATATTTGTCTTATCGAAAAAATATATATATTTTTGCTATTTGTTATAGGTAATAATGAGTCGAAGTTGGATTACGGCACATCGAATGAGCAATGAATATGAGGAAGGTGTTGATGCCTTTTTGGAATTTTCTAAACGAAATGTTCCAAGTAGTCACATTTTTTTCTGTCCATGCCTGAAATGTCTGAATATGAAGAAGTTGAAAAGTAGAGAGATAAAAGATCATCTGATTTGTCATGGTTTCAATCCGAGTTACAACCTTTGGATTTGGCATGGCGAAACTGGACAGAATGTCACTGATGATAGTGAATCGCAAGATGGTAACTCCGATGGAATTGAAGAAATGATTCGCGATATTGTAGCAGAACAAATTGAGATAGAACCTACAGTTGCACGTCTATATGGTGATGCCAAAAAACCATTATATCCTGGTTGTACAGATTTTGCGGTTTTGTCGGCGGTGTTATGATTGATTAACCTGAAGGCGAAACATGGATGGAGTGACATAAGTTTTACAGAACTGCTACAATTGATGAAATACATTCTTCCAAAAGATAACGATCTTCCAGATTAACATTATAAGGCCAAAATAATATTATGCCCGATGGGATTGGGATACAATAAAATACATGCCTGTCCGAATGAATGCATTATATATAGGAAGGAATATGAATTTTTGAAAGAGTGTCCTAAATGTGGGACATCACGGTATAAGGTGAAAGAAAAATCACAAGCTGATGTAGAGATTATAAAGCTCCCTTCAAAGGTATTTTGGTATCTTTCTATAATTCCTCGTTTCAAACGTTTATTTGCTAATTCACATGATGCAAAAAGGATAAGATGGCATGCTGATGAGTGGGTATGTGATGGAAAAATACGTCATCCAGCTGATTGTCCACAATGGAAGAAAATTGATGCCCAGTACCCTACATTTGGAAATGAAATTAGAAATATGAGACTAGGCTTGTGCACAGATGGAATGAATCCATACCGAACCCTCAGTAGCACACATAGTTCATGGCCTGTTTTATTGGTAATTTACAACCTCTCTCCTAAAGTTTGTATGAAGCGCAAATATGTCATGTTGAGTATCATGATCTCTGGTCCAAAGCAACCCGGCAATGATATTGATGTATACTTGTCACCGCTGATTGATGATTTGAAACTGTTATGGGCTGATGGTATTAGGGTGTATGATTCTTATAAAATGGAATATTTTCAAATGCATGCAGTGCTTCTATTCACTATAAATGACTTCCCAGCATATGGAAATTTTTCTGGATACAGTGTTAAAGGGCATAAAGCATGTCCAATTTGCGAACAACAGACGTCATATTGTCAATTGCATCATGGGAGGAAAACAGTGTACATGGGTCATCGAAAGTTTTTGCCTATGGATCACCCTTATAGAAGAATAAAAAAGGCATTCAATGGCTCACAAGAATTTGATACTGCTCCTAAACCTTTATCCCCAGAATTGTATTTTGAGAGGGTGAAAAACCTTGATGTGACATTGGGAAAGACACAGAAATCTGGTAATGATAGAAATATTTGGAAGAAAAGGTCAATATTTTTTGAGCTACCATATTGGAGGTATCATGAAGTCAAACATAATATTGATGTCATGCACGTGGAGAAGAATATCTGTGATTCTTTGATTGGAACATTGCTAGATATTGAAGGAAAGACAAAATATGGGTTGAATGCAAGGTTAGACCTACTGTCAATGGGAATACGTTTGGAGTTAGCTCCCACTCCTAAATGAAGACGGACATTTCTTCCCCCGGCTTGTCATACATTATCGAAGAGGGAGAAAAGTAGCTTCTGTCAGTGTCTTCATGATATCAAAGTGCCTCAAGGTTATTCTTCAAATGTAAAAAATTTTGTCTCATTGAAAGACTTGAAGTTTATAGGTATGAAATCACATGATTGTCACGTCATGATGCAACAAATTCTACCAGTTGCACTGCGTGGAATATTTCCCATCCGTGTCAGAAAGACTATAATGAGGTTGTGTTATTTTTTCAATTCAATTTGCAACAAGGCGATTGATGTGAATGCTTTGAACATTTTGGAAAAGGATGCAATTTTTATACTTTGTCATTTGGAAATGTATTTTCCTCCAACTTTTTTTGATATGATGGTGCATTTAATGATTCATCTGGTTCGAGAAATAAGGATTTGTGGACCTGTATATCTTCGTTGGATGTATCCTTTTGAAGGGTATATGAAAATATTAAAGGGATATGTTAAAAATCCATATCGACCTGAAGCATCCATTATTGAAAAGTATATTTCTGAGGAGGTAGCAGAGTTTTGTACGAGCTACTTGGCTACGGCGCAACACATAGGTTTGCCTCCATCTCGCCATGAACGGGTTAATAATAAGGGAAAGGGGATTCGTGGCTTGAAAGTCAAATCACTGTCAGCTGAACATATGAAGAAGTTAGAATCATAAATCTTGAATAACATAGCTGATGTTCAACCGTATATCACATTGCATATTAATGAGTTGAAACAATGTCATCCAAAGAAGAAAGAAATGTGGATTTTTAATGAGCACAACAAAACTTTTTTGCCATGGTTTAAAAAGACCTTGCTTGGTAGATCAGATGTATCAGAGACTTTAAAATGGATAGTGGGTGGTCCATCTTTAAATGTGATAACATGGTCCGCTTATGACATTAATGGCTATACATTTCATACGAAAGCTCAGGACAACAGAAGTGAAGTTCAGGATAGTGGTGTATTGGTGTTTGCAGAAGCAATGCATTTTTCGAGTGCTAAGGACAGAAACCCAATTTCGACATCAAGTGCATATTATGGAGTGATTGAAGACATATGGGAGGCTGATTACATTAAAATTAAAGTTCCCGTTTTTAACTGTAAATGGTTTATCGTTAACAACAGTGTCAGACACGATGAATTTGGAATGACACTTGTTAATCTGAATAGATTGGAAGACACAGCTGATTCTTTTATAATGGCAACACATGCCAAACAAATTTTCTATGTAGTAGATCAATCAGATATGAAGTGGGCTGTTGTTTTACAAGGGAAAAACCAATATGTTGGTGAGGATGAATTTGATGAAGCTGATGATTTATGTGAGATCCCTACTTCCATGGAAAGATTAACAGAACATAATGATGAGTATGTTGAATACATGGTTTGTGCCATAAGGAACGATCATGACGAAGGAATTTGGGAAAACAATTCAACTGTACATTCCTAAAATTACAGGTAACACAAGTTTATTTCTTGTTTACATTTAGTTTTTTCATATAATGTTAGATACTGTAAAAAATTTTCTTATTAAAACATGTATCAAACCAAAACGATAAAACAATAAAAACCGTAAAGAGGAGAAGTCCTGGGTGCACCGGCTGGCCGGTGGTGGATCACCGGTTGGCCGGCGGTCCAGAACAAAGCTCTGTCTGGTCCACCGGCCGGCCGGTGCTGAGCCAGCGGCCGGCCGGTGGTTCAGACAGAGAGCCTTCCTCTCTGTCTGGACCACCGGCCGGCCGCTGGATCACCACCGGCCGGCCGGTGGACCAGACACAGAGCCTTCCTCTCTGTCTGGATCACCAGCGGCCGGCCGGTGCTGAGCCAGCGGCCGGCCGGTGCTGCAGACAGAGAGGAAGGCTCTCTGTCTGGATCAGCAGCGGCCGGCCAGTGATGAGCCAGCGGCCGGCCGGTGGTGAGCCAGCGTCCGGCCGGTGGCACCAGGCAGTGGGAAAGTCGACTGCCTGGGTCCTCCGGCTGGCCGGTGAGCTCACACCGGCTGACCGGTGGACTCAGTGAGTCCACTTTTCAGCTTTCTTGGGCCAACTCCTTGGCAACCTTTTGCCTATGTTTACCATCTTTATCATTGTTTAACATGCTTACCATATTACCAATGTTTACTGTTATGTAATTTAGTACACGTTTCTACTTGTGAACTAATGTTTGTTTTTTTTATTTGAAGGAAAATGACAGATCAATCAGTTGATCAGCCACATGATTCTGGAGATGAGCATATTGGTCATACATATGGGGAGGAACATTCACATGCTCCTATTACGAAAAAGAGGTCAAAGGTTGGTAAGCGTGGGTGCACACGTTTACCAAAATTATCACTTTCCCGTACGAAGGAGGAGAGGATAGTCGTGGAGTTTGATGATGATGATCTTCCTAGAGGTCCAAATGCTAAAGATTTTAAGGGTTTTGTAGCAACTCAGGCTAAGAGCAAAGTAAGCATTCTCTATGATGATTGGAGAAGTGTGGATAAGGCGATAATTTCTCAGCTGTGGGAGACCATTTTGGTAAGATCTTTTGCTATTGTTTGACTGTTCTTTAAATGTTTATAGTATATATAATATTTTTAACCTCTTTTTTATCAGATGACATTTGATATTCCTGACACTGGAGGAGTCAGGAAGAAATGCTTATCATTGGCTGCTAGGAGATGGAGGGATTTCAAATCAACCCTCTCATCTGATTTCATTTATGGTCATAGGAGTCATGAGAATCCATGTCGTATATATCCTTTTATAGATGAAGACACATGGAGACAATTTTTTGAAAATAGAAGAAAAGAATCATTTTTGGCAAGGGCAATGTAAAACATTATAATCTTTCTTATATAAATGATCTTATTATTGTTTTGTTAATGATTACTTATTCTTAATTTACAGCAAACAAGGAAAGCTCGTCAAGAGATCCAATCTAAAAATGTATACCCTCATAGTTTATCTCGGGGAGGGTATGCATTATTGGAAGAACAAATGATGGCAGAAAAATTTCAACAACTAAGATCTGAGTCTTCAAGCTCTGGAGAGGTGGCCCCTCCATCCCCTCCATCTAGACATGAGAAATGGAAAAGAGCTCGGAAGGGCAAAAAAGGTCAATATCTTTCGGAAGAATCGAGACTCGTAGTTGAGAGGATTGTAAGATATCTATTTTATTTATTTAAGTTTACTATTTTCGTCATATATTTCCAATCATTATAGAAATGTTCAATTAATTATTACAGGACTCTCTTGAGGAGCAGAGTTCACAGGGGACATTTACACCATCTGGGAGGGAAGATATTTTATCTGTGGCATTGGGAAAGCCCGAACATCCTGGCCGTGTAAGAGGATATCCGGCAGGTGTATCGGTAAGAAAAGTGTTGCCACGTTCCTCAACTTCTAACGTTGAGGGAGTTTATAAAAATAAAATAGAATCCTTGGAGGCTGAAGTCCATAATATTAATGCGAAAATGGAGGACAAGATTAGAGCATCGGTGCAGTTAATGTTTGCAGACTTGCAAAGACAATTTCAGGGTGCAGCTCCCACTCCACCTCTCCCAGTAGCTCCCACTCCCCCACCTCAGCCTGCGGACCCCATTTTTGATCCTCCTCCTCCGCCGCAGCTACCTACTTATTGTGAGTTGTATGTTGATGATCCTCAACATCATATAGTTGCATATGGGATGGTATATTGTATAGGAGATACAGTTCATCATCAACAGTTAGAGGTAGAGAATCAGAGGGTCACTGTACATGATATTATAGATAGATCAGCTTGGATACCATTACCTACAGATGAGGTGACGACAGTTGGACATAGTATCGGCCATTTTTTACTTTGGCCATCCAGACTTCTTCGACTCATTACCATAGAGGTATGGATGTTATATCTTTTATTTTATATTTTTATTAATGTTTTATCATTTGAAAACTAATATATTTTTCAATTTATTTTTACAGGAATACTTCAAAGGTCAAGAAATACTGTATAGACAACAACAAAGATAGATAGCTATGACATCAGATGCAGATACTAGCAGTCTTGACAAATTGTCAAGATATTCAAATTTGTTGGCGGATCATTATGACTTTACAATGGAAGCTCGTGTCTGTGGACGTGAACTATGTGTGGGGATTATGAAAACTGATATCATGGAGTTTGTCACTGGAGATAAGTTGGGCATCAACGTGGTGAAAATTTTTATCATGTAAGTCTTAACACCTTTTCCTTGCGTTATATTTATTAAAAATGTATACTTATGTCTGCTTTGTATTAGGTATCTGTATAAAATTTGTGAGAGGAATGAGATGACATATGTATATGGATTCGTGGACCCACAATTGATTTCCCCTGAAGCATGTGCATTGGATGAGGAACAAAGAATGCTTTATATTGCTGATAGATTTGAAAAGAATGTAATCACACAGTGTTGGACGATGCCTTTTTGTGAGAGGTATGAAACACATCCCTCTCAAAGAGTTAATTATCTTTTAACATAAAAAACCACTAACGTTAAATTTCCTTTTATCAGGGATCATTGGATGTTAGGGGGTTTTTGCCCTAGGGAGAAAACACTTTATTGGATATGCTCTCTCCATGATGATGTGCGAGAATGTTTTAAGAATATATTGGAAACGTATGTTTCAATTTCACAGTAGTTTTATATATTATAATGAATTTTAAATTTACCCCATTCATATTATTTTCTAACAGGGCATGGGTCCACTTTCGAAAAAGCGCAAAGAAAAGGAATTTCAAGATCAAATATGTACATGCGAAGGTAAATATCCATTTATAATTTGTACATTTTGATTTATTACATAAAAATAATATATTGAATTTACACTCATTCAAACAGAAATGACATGAGAAACAAGGCATCATCGAATGCGGATATTACATGTTAAGATTTATGTATGAAATAATAACAACTGGGACAGTTCTGAGTTTTGACCTGGTAAGATTTCCTCTTTCTCATAATATTTCAATTTGATTTATTCATTATACACGTTGACTACTATCCTTTTCCTTTGTAGCTTTTTGATGACCCTAAACCCTTTACTGCTGAAGATATCAAACACTTACAAGTGGAGTGGTCAAATTATTTTACAAGTTTGATTGACTTTTAGTTGTTTGTAATGTAAAATGTAATTTTAAATATTGTCAATGTAATTGTGTATTTCGTAGTCGTTTAGGTTGGATTTAGTTTTTTTTGAAGTTGACAGTGTAAGTTTTGAATGTTATATAAGTGAATGTTTAATTTTTCTCTACTTCTTGTTTTGGTCTACTGTTGATGGTTTTTCTGGTCTGGATTTTGGTATGGGGGGACAGGTTCCAAGGGGGTGGGTGGGTGTTTGGGGGGTGTCCAAGGGATATGGGAGGGGTGTCCAAGGTGTGTTTGGGGCTGTCCTAGGGGTCGGGGGGGTGTAAATGAGGTGGGAGTTCTGTCCAAGGGGTCGGTTGGGTGTAAATGAGGGTGGGGGGGATGTCCAAGGGGTGGGGGTGTCCAAGGGGTGGGGGGTGTCCAAGGGATATGGGAGTGGTGTCCAAGGTGTCTGGGAGTTCTGCCCAAGGGGCCGGTTGGGTGTAAATGAGGGTGGGGGTGCTGTCCAAGGGGTGGGGGTGTCCAAGTGGTGGGGGGTGTCCAAGGGATATGGGAGGGGTGTCCAAGGGGTGTTTGGGGCTGTCCAAGGGCTCGGGGGGTGTCCAGGGGTCGGGGGGGGGGGGTGTCCAAGGGGTCTGGGAGGGCTGTCAAGGTGTGGGGGGTGTCCAATGGGTGTTTGAGGCTGTACTAGGGGTCTTGGGGGTGTAAATGAGGGTGGGGGGGGGGGCTGTCCAAGGGGTGGGGGGTGTCCAAGGGGTGGAGGGTGTCCAAGGGATATGGGAGGGGTGTCCAATGGGTGTTTGAGGCTGTACTAGGGGTCGTGGGGGTGTAAATGAGGGTGGGGGGCTTTCCAAGGGGGGGGTGTCCAAGGGTTGTGGTGGGGCTCCAATGTGGTGGGGGAGGGCTGGCCAGGTTGTTAGGTGGGTATAGATGAGGGTGGGGTTCAGTTGGGGCTTGGGGGAGGGCTGGCATGGTTATTTTTGTTTGGTTTCTGGTTGCTTTTTGGTGAGAGCAGTGCAATTATTAAAAAAAAAAATTCTTTCACGTCGGTTATTTTATAACCGACGTGGTAAATAAATCGGTAGGGGTTTATCACGTCGGGTTTTTCTAGAACCGACGTGATAAACCGTTCCCGGGGCTTTTATCACGTCGGTTATTAATATAACCGACGTGCTAAAAGGCCTGGGAATCTATTTACCACGTCGGTTATTGGATAACTGACGTGCTAAAACGTTTCGCAGGCCTTTTTATCACGTCGGTTTCTTAAGAAACCGACGTGATAATAGGCCAGGGGAAGGGTTTATCACGTCGGTTATGACATAACCGACGTGATAAACGATATCCCAGGCGTTTTATCAGGTCGGTTTAGGGAATAACCGACGTGATAAAGCCCCCCCACGCATATTTATCACGTCGGTTATTATATGAACCGACATGATAACCACCGTGATGTTAGGGACATTACGTCGGGTTTTAAATAACCGACGTAAAAAATGTTATTTATAACGTCGTCCGTATTAACGTCGCCTAAAAACCGACGTAAATAATAAAAAATAACCGACGTAAAAATTGTTTTCTACACTAGTGTACCCAAGACACTCCAATATTAGTGTTGTTACTTCTGAGAAATCCAATGGATCCCCTACTTTCTAGAGTCATATCAGCAATCATTCAATACTTTTCCAAAAGTAAATAACCATTTTATTGTATATGGTGAATAAAAAAGTGGAGGGAGAAAATTATTTCTCACCCCATGTAGGCTATACATCATTTAATATGAACCCAATAAGATTGAATTCTACTAAAATTTTGAACACTGAAAATCAAGATCAAATAATAATTTAATGATTTATTATTAATATTCATGCTAAACCATTAGAAAACAAATATCCTTATTCAAATCCAAATCACACAAAGGGGTCCATTTCACTTTGTGTGTTTTTTAAGTCACTAAATGATGGTAAATATAGATTTCATAAAAAATTTAATATAAACTCAAAAATATAAATGATTTACGTATTCCCCCTTCATTTTATATACCACTTATTGATGCTTTATTCTATTATTAATCATGATAATTATTAATTTGATTATGTCCTCATAAATATTGAATATCTCGATAGTGATTTTTAGATCGTTAAATATTCACATCATTGAATTACTAAATTATTTAAATATTATTCAAGATTAGATTTCATTATTCTCCCATAGATTAATTCATATGAATGAACAATGATATGCGAATTAATGTTTTTTCAATGGTCATGGAATTCCTTCCATGAAGATGAGTTTCATGTTTTAGATGTCCTATAAATTACTTGAGAGGATTTTGGGTCTTGAGAGTATGTTAGGGGTTCTTTGGAGTACATTGCTAGAGTATAGTGGGAAAGAGATTACTCTTTCATATCACGTATTCAACTGAGTTACCCTTACTCGTCCCTTTGTAACACACGATGACTATTATATATCTAGATTTTCAATTATGTGGGAAAATCTCACTCTTGTATATGAATTTCACCTATATTGTAACCCTTAAATATTATTTTACAAATCATTGTAACCATTTTCTATTCATATTTGTTATAAAAATATTATTCTTCAGTTAACCCTTATATACCTCAAGGAATATAAAATATTTTTCTCAAAAAGAAAAGTCAATTTTCTTTTATATATAACTATTTGTATGTTTAATTAATACAAATGAAAAGATGGATCAGATAAAAAATACCAATGGACTTTGTTAAATATTCCAAATAATTAAAATTAAAATATAGTATCACATATATCATCATTTTTAAAAGTATTTAAAAATATTTTGAAAAATTTTTATTTTTTCTTACAAAATATCCCTTAATTATTAAATTATTTTCCTAAATATGAAAAAAGACCTAAAATAATGTTTTCAGGGAAAAAAGTATACATTATTAATAAAATCTTGATAATTTATTTTAGTCTATGTTTCCAATATTTTTTAAACCATACATATTTACTAAATATTTGATAATTTTTCATAACTTATGAAATGCATGTGGGTAAATTAATTTATTTATATATAAAAATAATAAATACTTGATATTTATCAATTCCCCAAACCTATACCATTGAGTCATTGAAAACTTATTATACAAAATTATAATTGTAAAAATTTCTAAAGACCATATAATTTTAGTTTCTTATCTAACAACCATGTCACTGAAGATTATCATGGATTCTACATGATCTAAATTTAAATCTCTCAATGAGGAAGTTTTAACTAATTTCCAAATTGTATTTCCCAACATTCCCATTTATATATTTCATGATCCAACCCAATTGGGCTCTAGCTATAACTACTCTATTCCAACATCCATAGGAAAGGGGCTAGAGACAAGAAATAAAAAGAATATATAATATGAGAGGTCTATTATAAGTAACTGTATACACACACACTACTATATCCATGAATAATTTCATTGGAATAATAATAAAATATATAACATATAAAGAAAGAAATATGTATTTAATACTTCTAGGGAGTACAAGAGCGAAATTGTGTAATTTGAAAACAAAAAGATAAATATACACACCGAACTATAAAGTTGTTCCAAACTAATAATAAATAAAAAATAAATTAATGAGATATCCCATATGTATATCTCCTTTCTCCAACCACTATATGTGGTCTAATGAACTATGGTATCCTTAGGATCATATGTACTCATCACTAACATGTTCATTGTTTGAATAATACAAGACACATGTGTTGATATAAAATACATGGGTGAGTATATACATACTCATTAGGATCCTGTAAAATATGAACGGGAGAAGTAAGAGTTATGAAATAAGTTTATAACTCAACATGTAACAAATGGTAACAAAAAAATTGACATATATGATCATGAAAGAAATTGATAAGAGAGAGGAAAGGCATCATTATCTAATATCCCATCATTGGAAAATTGTTTCTATAAGTTATAAATTTTCCATTATTAATACCCCAAATTTTCTATGATTTTTTAGTTAAAGGATACATATAAGACACACATGCACATTGTGATTTATATTTAAGGTGATACAATCTCCAAGTAGAGGATTCACACGTTAGTGCATCTATGGGGTTCCACTCAATTTAAGGAGATCACCCTATTTAAATCAAGGCCTAACATAAATGGATATTACATCATTTATGATGAATATTCATCACATTAAAAAAGAACATCCCCAAGAACAATAACATTTTAGTGTCTTGGGAATAACGGAGTAAAAATATTCTAACATTGTTAAACATCCACAAAATATCTCATAAATAACTTCTCCTTAATAATAATCTCAAGCATACCCTACATGAAAACCATTATTCATAACTAGTGGAAAGAAACATAATAATGTTTTTATCAAATTCTCTATAAGGGTAAATAGGGAAGATACATAAGCTTGAAATAAGCAGAAGGGTATCATATGATGATCAAAAAAATTAATTATCATATCTTATATATCAAGATCATATTCATTATACGTTTAATAAATAATGATAGTTAATTTGACATGAATCACAAGGAAATCATAGAACATGAGTAATCTTAACAAAACATTGGAATAATACATAGAATTTCTAGAATATACATTATCATAAAAAATATTTCCTTATATGTAAAGTATCATTGAAAAATATCATGGGGGAGTTTTATGGGGGATATAATTATTGATAGGAACACACCATCATCTCTAGTCACAAATGTTTCCTTTAGTGAAATGAGTTAACTCCCCTAAAACAATAATAATTATCAATGTTCTCTCCAAAACTATTGTAGATGAAAACTCCACTAACTAAAATTTTTTCTCAACCCATTTCATACTTTTATATCTCATGATATATAAACACTTAGACAATGCATTGGAGGGTGATATAGGTTAAAATCATCAAATAATGAAATCACCCACACCTGTTCCACATGATAATAAAGAATTTTTCATATAATGAACCATAAATTGAGATGGATTTCATAAAAATAATATCACAAATCATAAAATGAAATGGGTTTTATAAAAATTTAATTACATCATAACCCATGGAAAAGAGGTATGTTTCAAAATCATGCCATCAAAGAATATCCCGGGAAAGGAATCAATTTTAATAATGGTTTTGTCATATTATATCCAATGGAAGTGAAACAGGTTTCATAAAATATATGTGATATTACTCATAATCCATTCATTGATAAAATAATACTTTTTTTCCATGGGGAATATTCCCATTAAATCATAATATATATCAATATATTTCATCTTATATTGAAAAGAATATTGAAATATCACTTGGTGCATTTCTTGAGGAATATAAAATTTTATTTCAAATCAATTTTTAATAGATATTACATTTTAAAAATAATTTTCTTTCCAAATAATATTTAAAACATATTAGGTAATATCTAAAAATTATTCAGAACTTTTCAGGATGAAAATATTCATCCCCCTTTGAAAAAATATATTTAGACCATAAATCATTTTGAAAAACATTATATTTTAGAATAAATTTGAAAATAATGGAATCCTGGAGACCATTTAGAAATAATATTATTTTAAAATCACCATTAAAACATATTAAATAAGATCATAAATCATTGATATCCTTTTCATTGAAAAATCCATGGAAATATTATAAAAGGCGATATGAAAATAAATTAAACACAATTTAAATATAGAACATTTTGTTAAAAAAATTATTTTAAACCCACATTAAAAACAAATAATTTACCAAATATTACTATTTTTTAAATAACACTGTATATTTGAAAGTTAAGATTTAATTAAAGGACATTCATGGTGGAATATTTGTCTATACATAAACAACATACCTTCTGCATTGAATTTTTTTTAAAAAAGTGTATTCATTATAAAATAACAATAATATTTCTTTAAAATAATATTTTCAAAAATTTAAGCCATGGTTAAATATTTCTTTTAAAAATAAGCAGATATTATTAAAAAATTATTTTATTAGAAAACAATGTTTTTAAATGATTTAGATTCTCAACAGAATATAGAGATAATATCAAATTTTCTAAAAAATAATCTCAATAATCTTATGGAAAAAATTGTTGAAATGGCAATATTATTTAACGATATCATGAATCTACATTTTATAATAAAATATATGATAATTATTAACAAATTTACAATAATACTTCTTCAATTTAATCATAATCATATACAATCACGATAACGATGATATTGTATCAATAAAATCATTCCACTTTGGAAATATTTAATCATAATCCCCATCAGAGAATAAAATTACATAAAGATTTAAATATCCTAAAAAGAATTTTTGTAATAATATAAAATGGAACATGTTTTGTATAATCACATCATAGAATAATATATGTTCTTGAAATAACATTTTTATCAAAAAAAAACAAACACTAATGGAAATGTGACCTTTCCAAACACTTCTATTCCCCCTTTCCAAATGGTTTGGCCAAACCATTGGGAAAGCCCATTTTGTGGCCACTTTTCCAAATGGTTTTCATAAACCATTGAGAAAGGTAAGGCTTTCACAACGGTTTGGCCAAACCGTTTGGAAAGGTCCACTTTGTGGCCACTTTTCCCAATAGTTTGGCCTAACCGTTGGGAAAAGTCCCAAATATACCAACATCAACTCCCAGATTCCAGGAAACTATACCAACGGTTGTCAAAACTGTTGGTATAGGTCTATACCAACGGTTTTGACAACAATTGGTATAGGTCCCTATAATTTTTATCGGATCCTCTTAATCAGAACATTCTATAAATCAAAATTTTAAATAATTATGATAATACATATATATATTTATGAAATTATGTTCACAAATGTCATGTTAGGTTAGTGGTTAGGTTGTTCAATGATAAACTTGTGGTCCTGGGATCAAATCCTAGTGAATGATTTTTTTTGGAAATACAAATAAAAATGGTTTTATGGACCCATTGGTATAGACCTATCACAATGGATTACTTGCCTATTGTTCTCCAAACCATTGGTATTGGCTATACCAATGGTTTGGAGGCCTATACCAACAGTTCCAAACCCTTAGTATAGGTTAGTTTTTTAGTAGTGAAAATTGCAACGAAATTACCTAGATGATTAGGTATGTTTTTTTTAAACCCAACAAAAGAGATATCATAAAATGGAAATGTAAGTAATAATATATTTAAGGATATTAATTATATAATAAATTGTTGTGAATATATATTAACCGCAAAAATTAATCTTGTGGTGAATATGGCATGAGTCGCGTATAAATAAAAGGTGTACTACCAAGTTTCTTATATTCAACCATGACTCTGATCATAATTTTTAAAAAAACCTATATAATAAAAATAAATTAATTATAAATCTATAAAAAAATCATATTAGTTTATTTTATACCATATATTATTTACTTACGACTTTTTATTAATCATTTACTAGCATTTACATATTAATGTTTTGTTTCGGGTAATAACTACTTTTTTTTCTATGCATTTAAAGACTTATTATTCATGGTCCTCTTACTTGGATCATGATTTAATTATTTAAATAATGTAAATCATGATATAAATATCCTATATTTAATATATTAATTTATTAAAAATAATCTATAATATATTGAAATATGAAATGACATACATCGTTTATTGAGAAGGTATGTCGTACATTCACAGGAACAAATCTTTTATTTTCTTATATTTTTGGAAGAAATAAATGAAAATGATATATATATATATAATAATTATTTTGGAATTAATTTTTCATAATTATCACATATTATTGGCCAACCCATCTATAATACATTCCATGTAATGAATGACCTAATCACATTGCTTTGTGGAGGCGATAGTCCACACATCCACAAACGATATTATCATTACCCCACATAATGAAAAGAATGATGTTATGTGTTAAATATTTATTAAGAAATGACTATATGTGTAATCCATATCATATATATCATATAATATTGTAATTAAATCATTATTCCCAATCATGGGTGGTGGTAATGGAAGACCAAATGACATCGATCCATGAGGTGGTTGTCCATCATACCTGCAAACAACAGTTGTGTAACTCAGTTTTTAGAAGTTTGTGAATGTGTAATTAGTAAAATATACATAGAAAAATATCATTATATTTAGGATACTGGGTTTATTATATAATATGGATTAATAACAATATAATGGGTGGATAAAGAGACAAAACAAAAATGCACAATGATGACTCTTACTTCTTTATTGGGTAAACCATTTTCGATCGGACCAATGGGATTCCATGGATGAATTTAATCAACAATTTAGGATTATAATTTGATAAAATTGAATTTGGAAAATTATTTGGGAAATTTTCAGATGGTAATTTTTTTATTGGTGTGAATAAGTGATGGGTGAGTGCCCTTTTATAGTGGATGTGCAATGAAATTAATTTAAATACCAAAAGGTAAATAGTATTGGGGGGTTTCTATTTAATTATGTTCCACCATTGATGAATCTAATGATTTATTGGACGGTATATAATCAAAATATGGATATATAAAAGATTTTTTACTGGTTTATTGGATTGTTTTTCTTTAATGTCTAATGTTTAAATTTTTGTAAACATATTCTTACCTACATAATTGTGATTAATTTTGACTAATTTCCATAATATTATTCATCAAAAACAAAAATTACCTTAAAATAAATAATAAATTATTTTTATTTAAAAATGGATTCAACTTTTTTAAATTAAAATCACATAAGTGGAAAAATTAAGTTAAAAATAATCACATAGATGGGATTAGGCAATGGGGTTTTATAGTAAAATGTGCAAAACAATAAATCATTTTTTTTGTAATTTCAATGTGAAATTGATCCAAATAACCTAAATTGGAATATTTAATATTTTTATTTAATTAATTATACTATTAATATAATTTTAATTTTAATTTAACTATATAGATAAATTATATTAAAATACATTTTTTTAATTAAAATTCTTTATTTCATACTATTCATCATAAAATAAAATTTCTCATAAAAATAGAAAAATGTAACCCAAATTAAATATTTATATTATTCTTTTAATAAGAAATTTCATTTCTTAACTATAAATTATAAAATGTTTTATTTTTTTCAAACAAAATTATTTCATTAAAAGGAAAAAAATATATTTTTCAAAAAAGACAACTTTTTATAGCTAATGATATATTTATTATAATATTATTCTTCTAAAATCTATTATATTAATTGAAAAATATGTAAATGATATTTTGATATATGGATTTCATTAATATAACTCACTAATAGTTATTAATTTTACATCTAAAATATATTTTATGGTGTAAAATGTTTATTAATTCAAAAAACACTCCCTTTATATTCAATTGGATTATATTTTCATATATAATTAATGATATATAATGAATTAGTATTAGAAACATGATTAAACCATAGTTTCATGATTTTTTATATTATTAATATCTTCTATTTCATTGGTTATGTGATAAGTATAAGAATATTTTATTAATAGTATTAATAGTATATTGTAGTTTGGTAAAACATGGTCATGTATGTGACACAAGCTATTTAAGGAAATCATAATTTTTTATAACATAAGGCAAACATATTGTCATGAGTGCCCCCAAGAAAATATATGTGTTCTGTGTAAAACAATATAAATTTGCTGTTACATATAGATAAATCATAACATGGTGTAAGATTAAATTCAACCCATAATAGAAGTTTAATTTATTCTGAAAAAATCATTAAATATCGATGTGTTACACTATATGACAGATAAAATTAATTTCACCATTAAAATTAATCTGATTCATCAATGTCTTAATACCTTAATGTTGTTTTAATTGAAAACTACATCATTAAAAATATCACTAAAACATCCTTTAAAAATTAAAAATTGGAAACATGATATTGACCAAAAGTAACTAATAAAATTGTTTCTTCATTGGAGAACTTATGTCAGAAGTGAAAATATGGATATGGAATAAATGAATAAATATTCATATAGAGTAATATTGGTCCCTTATAAAAAATAGGTGGTGATCCAGATAAAGTTAATAGTAAAAAAACATAAACCAATGTGTCTTAAAAACGTCATTGATATCAACAAAATGGTGACAGTAAGAAAACATTTTACATCTGGGCCATTTTCCCTAGAATTGAGAAACAATTAATAATAAGCAATACTTACTTTATTAAATTAAATTTCTGACGCTAAATATCACCATTGGATTGTGTCTTGACCAATTTACATTACATATCCCACTCTAAAAATGTTCTTAATTGGTTATTCATGAAGGACTAATAAATCATAATATCCATAAATAGAATGACAATTCATTATAAATTTCTTTATATTTCCTCAAAATAAAATGGTTAGCAAATTTTATCCAATATTAACAAATCTTCATATGAATTAATATTAAGTTCATCTACAAAACCTCATTTAAGTTTAAAATTAAACCATTTCATATATATTTAACCACTTTACCGATATGAAATATGAAATTCTAATTCATTTGAAATAAGTTCACCAAATCATATTCACAATTATCCATAATATATAGTAAACTAATTCATGGAGGTCACATGCAAATTATGTGAATTACATGATCATGTATTCTATTGATAGATTATAATAACATTAATGACAATAAAACCATATAGAAAAATTATTGTCTTCATAATAACTCTTATAAAACAAAGATTGTTAGATGTGTTCCTTAACTCAAAAAATGTTTCCATTCATGGTATCATTAACCACTATGTCAAAAAAAAAAATATGCTCCAAGATAATTATTACCATCTAATTTAATTATTCAAATCCCAAATAACTTTATAAAAACATCATAATCTTAACATTTGTAACATATTAATGGTTATATTTCCTTTAATCATATTTTCTCCCATGAATATGATATTTATTTTAAATCACTCTTGTTGTCAATCAATCACCATAAAAAATATTCTTGTAAATAATTAATGATAATCAAATACTGAAAATCCAATATATAATTTAGAAATTAAAATAACATAATTATTGTATACAAATATATAAAAACAATGATTAGTCCACTAAGTCATTTAGATATTAGTTAGGATTCCTCATTGCATTCCTCAAAACCGTCTTGTATCTGCATTTCATAGGTAGTCTCATCATCCACATCAATTTAACCATTACTCATACCACCATGATGATTATCTTCATGAGATTTACATATATGTTGTTGATTTTAATAATTCTCATTATTTCCACATTAAAATAATTCAACCATAGATAATACCTTTTGGATGACATTATTATCATATATTGTGCTATATAACCATTACATTTTACTTTTATTGTTACATTAGTTATGTATTTATTTTCAATAGTCACAAAAACTTCATTTTAATATAATACATCAATGTGGGTGTTTCATTATCTATTATGTTCACAATGTAAACTGAATTTTCATTCCTCTATGGTCTACATTACCCGAACTCTCAGAAATCACATTCATTCTCTTCATTGGTGATTCAAAGAGTTTGTTATGGTAGAAATTGACAATCTTGTCCTATTAATTTTGATTAGGCATTATAACAACCTTATTTACACGAGAAATTGCCTCATTTGACTGATCATAAAAAAATCGATCGCATTTAATGTTAACCTAGTTACTTTTTGTTTTCACCATTGACTAAGACCAAAACACAATGTGTGGGAAACCCTTAATGTAGCAGAAATCCAAATAACCATGAAAAATCACTTATCAAATATATAAATCAAAAAACCTACATCATAAACCTATGAAACATTATGTTTGACATATGTCATTTAATGTCATCTTCTTTTTAAATCCTTCAGTTTTTTAAAAGTTTTTTTGAAATTCCAAAGCATATCCCCTGTGAGTTTCAAAAAAGGTGTGTAGAATTACATGTTTTAATGCAACAGTTCCCGGTCGAATCTATATCAATATAGTTTATTCTAGGTTTTTAACACTATATAAATCAATGCATATGGAACATCCACATTTAGTATCCATAAATTGATTTAATTTCATGGAAACCACTCTCCCAATACATTAACAAATTCTACTACATTTTCCTGAACATTTAATAATCCTTAGACTTATCCTTATAGACATCTCAATACATATCCTTAAAAATATACCTATGGATCTCTCTAAAGTACTCTCATCGTAATTTCCAATGGATTACTAAAATTGTGTTTTGATATTAACTATAGTGAACCAGGCTTATCATACATGGACATTACACAATTTTTATTGATATTCCCCACATTACAAAAGTACATTCCCGAGAATCAAAATAGTTTAGTGACTATAGAATCATGGAAGCACAATAATCTAACGTGGTAAAATATTTTCAACATATACCATAAATATATTTACCTATAGTAATCTTCCCAAGTATACAATACTTAAAAACATTTATTCATATCTTGGGGAGTGTAAACATAAGATAGGGTGTGATAAAATGGTCGAGAAGGGTAAACAAGGTAGATAGAGAAGAATGAAATTAGAACATCGTTATTAGAAAATGATATAAAATATCAAGATTGTACCCTATATATTAAAGATCATAGACTTGAGTCCTGGAATAACGATTAAAATTTCATAATACATGAATCACAAGTAAATTTTAGAACATTATTTCTGAGGTCATGAAATCATAAAAAATACATTGAATTTGAAACATAAAAATAAGAATAAAAAATTATTCCCATTATATATAGGCTTATTAGAAAATCATTTCAGTCTAATTCAGGGGGTTTGAACATAATTTGCGGGACACACAACCATCCCCAATCATATCTGTTTTTATATAGTGGAATGTGTTCACTCCCCCAAAAAATATTAGTAGTAAAGGAACACACAAAACAATATATTAGTGAATAAATCCCCTACTGAACCATGATCACTTCTCATTTTATCCAAGCCTATATCATGAGATATAAATTTTTAGCCAATAAATTGGAGGGATATATAGTCCCACTAATCAAATAATGAAATCATAAATATGTTTTTCACAAGATAAAAAATCATTCATTATATCATGAACCATTAAATGAGATGTGTTTCATAAACATTATATCATAACCCATGAAATTAAATTGGTATCATAAACATTTCATCATATCTGAACCTATGTAAAAGTGACAAATTAAATAATCATTTCATCATAGAAAATTCTATGATAGGTAGTGGTTTTTATAAGTGATTTATAGTGTTAATACTCGTGGTAGAGAAATATACTTCGTAAAAAACATTTCTAATTGAACATAAATAATTCAAGGAAAATTTAAATGGTATTCTTGGTTCATATTTCTAGTAAATCAAAAAATATATCAAAGGATTTTATATTATACGTAGAAGGATTCTAAAATATCACATGGTTCATTTCTTAAAGAAAATAATCTTTTGTAGAAAATCAATTTTTTAAGACATCAAATATTATTGAACTACTTTTCATTAAAAACAACTTTTATAACATATGAAGTAATCATCAAAATTCATTGAATACATTTCATAGTGAAATATCGATTATGCTTTGAAAAGTTATTTTTAAATCAAAAAACGTTTTAAACAACCAGTTTCATTGAGAATAGATTTGAAACCCTATAAAGAAATGTTTTAAAACATTTTGAATATAATTATCTTCAAAAATTTCCAAAAAATTATTATTAATAATTCATTTAAATTGTGCATGTATTTTTTTAAATGTCCATAAAAAACTATATAATGGATCTTTGAAAATCATTTAGAAAACTTTTTTAAAATAATGATTTTTTAACACGTTTTTCATTGTAAACAACTTTTAAAGCAAAAAAAGTTCTAGAATATTAGTAAAATATAGTTCTCTAAAAAATCATTAAGATTTTTTAAAAAATATTAATGGAAATGATGGTCATGGTGGTGGGTAATTTAGTATATTTTAAATAATCATTTTTCACAATAAAAAGTTTTGAAAAAGATCCTTGATTAGAAAATGATAAGAATTTTAATTTTAAAAATATTTTTTAAAAATGTAAATCATGTGTGAATGTGAATTTTTAAAAAAATAAGAATAGTATACCATTATTGAAATTTTTTAGAGAATAGTTTTTTATTAGTACACTGAATTAAACCAAATATATAGATAAATATTATTTTTCAATAAAAATAATTATTTTATTAGGTACTAAAGGGTGGAAATTTATACCATTACGTAAAGATATTAGCAATAACTATAGGTGAATAAAATTCACGACAATTATTTTGATATGGATTATAATATTTTCTCAATTGAAAGAAAATCATAAAAAATCGCAATAGTGAGTTGATTATATTAATAAACTCATACCAATTTTGTAGCATTGAATCATAATAACCATGGAAGAATAAGAATAAAAAAGGAATAAAATATCATGAAAATAATAATATTCATGATATTAACCTGACAGGTGAATTATATAAACCACATAGAGGAATATATCTTCTTGGCATAACATATGTCACAAATAAGAAAAATTGATAAAAAATTGTATATCTTATTTGGTAACTTATTAACCACAACCCCCATGATATAGAGATGAACAAATGAAAATTTAAATGAAAATAAATTTCAGGATAATGATAATATAAAGTTTTCTTGGGACACATATACACCAAAAAAAAGAAACAATTCATGAATATGGTATAGGTCTCCCATATATAAAAGTGAGAATAGAAATCCACTTGCCTTTAGTCTTGACTCTTGTCATACATGTTATATCCTATTGTATAATAAATATATGTTGTTTATAAATACATCAAAAAACTAGATTCATACATATATATATTATAATATATTATTATCTTCTGACTTAATATTATCTATTTGTTAACAATTTCATGTTAATGTTATTTTTCAGGAAATAACCAAATAATTTCTGTATATATATTAACTTGTTATTCATTTTCCTCTTACATAGATCATAATTATATTATTTCAAAAATGAAAACCATGATATAAATATAAATTATATATAGTATATTCTCATTTATATTAATATTTATATGATATAAAAATGCAAAAACATTTATTATTCACTAAAACAATAGGTTATACATATGCATGAATGTTTGTTACCATTTTTTGTCATATAAAAATGAGGAAAAGTAAATGATATATATTTATATATATGTTATTTTTAAATTAAATTTAATATTTTATAAATATCACAATTTTTTTAATATATTAAATGTTAATAAGTTTCAGGTATATTGTTAATGAATCACATCACATTTAAAAGGTTGTGGTCAACACTTCTAAAAGGAATTTTATCATATTCCAAAAAAATGGGAAGCATGAAGTTAAGTGTTATATAATAATAACATAATAATATATTAATCATAAATATCATATATAAAATACAAAAAAATGAATTAATTGATTATTCACAACCATTAGAGTAGTTAAAGGAAGAACAAATGACACTTATTCGTGAGGAAGTACTCCACTGTTAAAAAATAATGTTTGTACATACCATTTGATAGAAGTGTATGATGTTGAGGGTGTAAAACATAACATAAACAAACCCCATTATTTTTAATATTATTAATTTAATATATATCCTTTTGATAATAATACATTAAGGTGTAGTGGAATGACAAAATCAATTCACATCGATGAATATAAACTCTTCTTTAGGTTATTATTTTTTGTTTTTACACATGGGATTCAATGGATGAATTTATTCAAAATGCTAGGATTGAAGTATTACTATATAGAATTTTGGATCTTCTATGTGTATGGATTTTAAGATACTAATTTATTGAGAGGTGTGAGGGTGTGAGGGTGTGTGTCCGCTATTATTATGGAGGAAGAGTGGCATTTTGTAAAATACCAAAACGAAAACACTATTTGAAGGTGTCCCTTACCTCATGATCAAATAATAATGATTAAAAATATAAAAAATAGGATATATGATAAATAAATTTCAATTAAAATTATTTTTGAACAAAATGTAGGTTATGTTTCACCATAATATTAATTTCTAACTACGAAGTAAAATCATTTTTAATTTAATCACTATGATTAATTTGAATCACATTCCCTAATATTTTCAACTAAAAACTAATTTGACCTTAATGGAAATTATAAATTATGATTATTATAAATATGGAATATATTTTACCAAATTGACACCATAAAAGATGTATAACATAATTTAAAAATTATCCCATAAATTGGATGAGACAACATATTTTTAAAGTAAAAAAGTTAAAATCATTGAAATTTTTTATAACCAATTACAATGTGAAACTATTTACAATGAATGAAATAGGATTTATTTATATATAATTGAAGTAATTATACAAGACAATTAATTTAAAATATAATTTAACTATTTAAATAAATTAGAGGTAAATGCATTTTCAATTAAAATTAGGTGTTTTCAACATTAATCAAAAAAAGAAACTTCTAAAAAAATTGTAAATAATTAACACAGTGTAAATTTAAATATTATGATTTCAAAAAGATGTTTTTTAAAAAATAATATTTATAAAATTTACCAAGATTATTTTTAAAACATGTGTACCATTAATTGGTGAAAAATATTTTCTTTAAAAAATACATATTTTGTTGCCTAAAATTTTATTTTCTTTTAAATTTTCTTATAAAATATATTGGATGATTGTAAATAAATATGTTTGATTTAATAAAATATAAATTTCATTATTATAATTCACTAATATTAATTAATTTAATTTTTTTTAATTTCTTTATGGGAAAAAAAATATATTTTTTTCATAAAAACTATATCATTATATTCATCTAGTTGTACGTTTTATTTTTTTATTAATTCATAAGAAAAGAAGTTGTTTTATATTAATTTTTAAACCACGGTTTCCTAATTTATTTAATATTACTCATATTTTTTTAATCTGACATCTATGTAATAACAAAAATAATATTTTAATAAGAATATTAATTATATATTTTTGTTCGGTAAAACTAGGTTTTGGGTATTACACAAGATAATGATGTAACTCATCATTGTGTGTAACACAAGAAAAAATAATATTTGATTTTACCAAAATCCAATTTAATTATATTTTTTCATGATATATAAACTTCATTTTGTATATAAATAATAAATAATTTAGTGCAAAATGAAATTTATGACATCAATGAAACCAAATTTATTAGAAAAAATATATTTTACAACATATCAAGGTGTCACACATTCACCATATATGATAGGGGTTACCACTATTACATATAGTACATATACCCTAGTCATTTAGGCGGTTACCGCACATTACGTATATGGATTATGCACAAGTATGTCAAGAGGGTTCCACTAAAAAATTAGATGACTTGCGAACAAGTTTGTTTGGGGGTACAAATCAATAGGTAGAGGACTTGTGCCTTAGTCTATTTGGCAGTACTAATAAGGAGAATAGATGTCTTCTTTCATCTTCTAATATGTGATATACAACTCAATAAATATAAGACCTTATCCCTTATCCATCAAAGGGGTACCACTCAGTAGATTGAGAACACACACACTATCGATATAGGTGGTACCACCCTAATGACCATTATCGAATACAATCATCATCAAGCACCACCAAAAGAAGTTTCACAATTGAAACAACTTGAAAAGTACCTAAAAATCAATTGTGAAGTCCATTATCATATTCAACATTGAAAACACTCAAGATAAGATCTTGGTGGGTAAAAAATAGTTTACAACCTATGGAGATATGATAGGTTGAATGTTCCTAATAAAGGAAGGTACAATGTGTGTAAGGGGACCGACACGACATGTAGAATCGCCTCATTTCACTGTCTTCTACTCTCCCTTACATGGATATCTATTAATGTACCCCTACAAAATATATAAGGTAACTACCATGTTTGTATTAGTTTCCCACGGGCCATGTTGTATCCTCCTAGCTATGCATGTGTCTTTCGGGATGTATCCATCTACACCAGTCATGTATACGTACATCAATTGTGTCAATGAACATTTTTCTTTTAGAACAATGTTCCATGTTCCTAGATATTCATATGTTCAGGTAATCTGAGAGTAGACGTCATATGTCTATCACTGAGTCACATGGTGTGTGTAAGTATTACAATGGGTGTAAAATTTAACTCACATAGAAACCATGACCGCCATATCCAAGGCCCACACACCTTGTATCATATAGACTACATTGTATATAGTCGAGATTTTAACAAAATCTCAGATTCACATTTCGCATTATATACCTTCCTCATCCACCTCGAATAATGAATCTAGGACACTTGAAATCAAATTACAGTGCCTCCATTCACTATTTTTGTCCATCATGGATGAAAAAAATCTCATTTTGATTTGTTGGTTAAACATTTTTAAACACCTCATGTCCCTCCCATGCAATAAAAAAATCATCTTCAGATACCATATATATGAAGGATTCATCCAAACCCATTAAATCATCTATATTTTTTATTTTTCCATGATCTATTCTTCAAATGTTAACCTACCATGAATCTAGGGTTACGATCGGGCTCATTATTTCTTAGAAACAAAAAATCATGACTCTAAAGGAAAAGAGTGAATATCAAAAAGAATTATGGGGAAAATACACAAAAAATGTTTAATTTTATTGTCCAATTGTTCCTGGCCAGTGAATACAAATTAGGGATAACTGGTGTGATAAACAATTGAATAAAATAAATTTATTTGATGAGTGGGGGAATGAAAAGGATCAATTTAACAAATATCAAATAATAATAACTAATAAATCTCAATAATTTAATCTTATGGGGAGGAAAAAACAAGTGATGATTCATAAATGGATATTTTATCCTTCATTTGTTAACAATGAACTCAAAAATGATGTGGATGATCTTTTGAGTCCATTATGACTCAATTCTCCTTAATCAGGAAGATCATCATCGATTTACATCAATTCACGAATGAAGGGTGGTGGAACTCTCCTTGCAATGATCCTAAGGATATGAAGATAACACTAGATATTTTATATAGAAAAATATTTATAGAGGTTTTATAATTATAAATTATAAATTATATAATTATATAATTCATATAATTTCTTTTACAAATACCTGTCATCAGTGGCAGTATCAGATAACCCTTTGATGACAAGCCTTAGGTCATTATCTACGAAAATTAAGCATTCCAGAATCAATATTGGTCATATATATCAATTTCAGAACCAATTTAGGATTTATATTCCTTTTTTACTGAAAAATCAAGCTTCTTTGATATTAAATATTTTTAACATTTTTATAAAATTAACTTTAAGTACACTAGTACTCAGAATCACCTTCCCTCTCACTTCCTTGATCAGAAAATATTAGATGATATATTTAAAAAATTTATGAAGAAAAAATGGGGATTTTATATTATTACTTATGTAACAATTTTTTCCAAAAAAGTAAAACAATAAATTTCTGGGAATACTGAGCCCATATTCAACTCTCTGTCTCACAGAATATCTCAAACATGCTACTATGCAACCACAACAAACAAACCAAGGGGATTGTGCATTCACACAGGATCCTCCCTTTTCATTCATCAATCACAACTCATTTCTATGAGAAAGTGTCTCTATCTTTTATTTCTAGCTCACCCCATTAAGGGAAATGTTTGGGATCATGTATGTATCTCCTCAATTATGAAACATTTAATACATCGTGAAAATCCTCCAACTATGGGGGTAATGAAAGGTTATAGGAAAGGTTTCCAACCCTATGAAAGATCCCAAATTAACTAAAGAACCTCATAGTTAGCTTCTCTCTCCATCTGAATCAATGTAACCCTCATCACGGAGAGACCCTTATAAAAACATAGTCTCCCAACTCAAACTCCAAGGGCCAATGATATCAGTCATTATATGATTTATTCCTTCATTGAGCTATCCCGATCTACTCAAATAGGACAATACCTTCTATTTCATGTCACATATCATCTCTGGACTAGAAGAAATGCCTCTCTAATATTAGTATTGTAAAAGGGTGGCATGAAGAGTATCCCTTATAGAGTGCTAAAATTTTCCACACTGATAGTAGTGTTGTAGTTGTTAATGTAATCAACTCCACCAAATGATGTGATCCTCCCAACTCCATCCAAATTCTAACAAAAAATATTGTAGCATATAATCCAGAAACTACATAGTGCACTCGGTATGCCAAATATTTGGGGGTGGAGGGATATACTCATCTTTATTTGGGTCATGAGTGCCTCCTACAGGACTCTCCACAACTATGGAATGAACCACACATCCTGGTTGGGGACAATCTTCATGGGAACCCTGTAAAGGAGAATGACCTCTCTTTTGTACAACTATCTCAAACATTACACTAAACACTGCTACATGATATAAATGAAGTGAACCAACAACATAATCTGGTCAACTATCACCCAGAGGGTGTTAAGGAAACTCATTATCCAATGATTCCCCAAAACAAATTTCATGGACATTCCATCCCATTTGTACTTCGGGACCTCGTGAAACTATAGAAAACCTCTCGAAACATGGTTCTCATCCTTTTTCTTCTATCGCTTAAGGCACCAAGATATTAACCCAGCCATTATATACCTCATGTTAACAGACAAAAACTACTAATAATGGTCACTTTACGTCTTCCCAACACAAGGTTATACATACAATGTAGATCTTCCAAACTCCCTCATCACCCCCCCCCACTTCTTGACAGGGATCATAATTCATCACTTGAAAATTATGACTTGATTTCCTCCATCAGAAAATCCATATAGTGAAACTCTTATGTATATCTATTGACGCAAGACCTTACAGCCAATCTCTCCAATCTAGGTAACTCTCACATGCTAGAGGGAAAGTGGAGTCGACACCATCAACTCAAGAAAAATTACACCCACCTCATCATCTAGTGTCAACAGTAAAGAACCCAACTGCTCCACTGCCTCCTCAATATGTCAATAATACGACTTATTTTTAAGGGAATGTTCAACAAATTTTCCCAATACTATAGTATAGAATATCTGAAATTCATAGTACTTCAAGAACTCTAACAAGATCATATGTCTCAGGTTTAGGTTTCTCTACGTGAAGTCATACCAAAGGCTTAGGTGGTTTGAGTAAACAAGAAAACACTATCACATAAGAAACTTCCTTCAAATACATAAATTGACGACTGTATCATGTATTTATTCTCATGGGTTCTCAAATACCTGGACCCATGTCAAATAAATACCTATCTTTGCATCAGCATGAAACCAAGCCCAACTCTAGAGTATTAGAAATATATCTATCAAACTCTACTAAATACATCTTGTTCTACCGCACCAAGAAATGAAAACTCCACTCCTCTGACACAATATTGGGTGCCACTGATGTTATCATTGCATCAATCAACTTTTTGTCCATGATAATACTTTATCAAAAATTACATTCACTATGAAGTAAACCACCTGGATTGAAAATTTTTACTTTGGGAGCATACCATAATGTTGGTGCTCCCAGTGAAACTATATTACCATCCTCTTGTGTTATTCATTGTCCTCATATGATAATGATCTTATAAGTATGTCTTTAATAATGAAAACAAAAAATTTATACATGTATAATAGTAAGATCCTTTCTAAAAACGCATAAGGACTGTAGGGAAATTTATAATGTCGAATGGTGTCCTTAGGAACTCATAGTGTCTATATTTCCATCAAAATGCTAGATTCATAATATTAGCCTCACTAACTCTCAACAATGTGTATACAGAGCTAACATAGATCTTTTAGAACATTCTCACACCTAGTAATTAATCAAAGAGTTCTTCAATCCTGGTGAAGGGTATATGTTGTTTATCCTGGCCTAATATATGTGATGATAATCTTCACAACGATGCAATATCTCATTAAAATTAATCATGAACAATAATTACGCTTCCACAGGAGATACACGAGGGTTGATAAAAACATTTTTCTGAATGTCTTATAACTATAACTACATCTTTTAAAAATTGGTAGTGGCCATCCCATATGATGTGGTGGATATCAGAGTAGTTTCAGGGTGCATATTATTGCACAACACCATCTCCTTCTACAATGTTAATTTGCAAACATACTCAGAGAAGACATCTATACAATCCTCCATATCCAAAGGAATTCAAATTACATAAGGGTATTCAATGAAAATGGATACACTATCAAACTGATTTTTAATTGGCTACAACACCTTCTAAAAAACTCAATAATCCCTCTATGAGATCTCACTTTCCCACAACGTTGAATATCATACCATCAATGAAAATGTATTTGACTCATATATAGTGATCGAAAATCTTTTCTTACACCATGGAAAGTTGTCCACACCATGGATGGCATCATATGGTCACATTATGATGACCAAAATTTTACTTGAGAAACTCATTCCACCAAGTGATAACTCGCACTATCAGAATTTATATGATAAAGAAGAATAGTTTCCTATTAGATCCTTAAGACAATTATACAAAGCTACAACCTAAGATTGAATTTCTATCTCATTAAATAGAATTTATGGGATTAAATAATGACTTGCACCTATGTCTACTTGTACTGATAAAATAGTATAATAAACATAGATTGTAACTCTAATAATATCATGTTCTTCTAGTTCATATGCCTTTAGATCCTGAAGCTTCCCGTGGACATGACATCCATCTCCCAGATCCAGATGTGGGAATCCTAGTGGTGGTGGTGGTGGAAGAAACTTATAATTTAATCCACCCCCAACAACACCTCCTCTAAGATCCCCACCCAATCCATTACTAGCTCTACCTACATGATTTACTCTCTTCCCTCCCCCTTGGGAATCATCACAATACTACCTCTACCATGGTGGTCTATCCACTACCTACATGCCCTCATTATCATACCAACAAGGGACATCACATGCCATCTGACCTCACCAATCAAATTCAAACAACTTCCCCTCTCGATGCTTTTCTGGTCCTTTGTGTGTTACCCGAGCCACATGTCCATGTTTCTCTGTATTATCATGGGGAGGTTTCATATGCCACAAACCTACCAAAGGGAACATTGTAAATATTTAAAATGACTTAGACCAATAATTACCACTACCATATCTAGCTGCATGGCATCACTTTGATAAGAAAATTTATTTCCCTAGGGAATCTTCAACCCCCCATCATATGTGGTGATACAAATAGGTAACACACTACCATGAATGTATATTCAGAGATGTTACTAACACATTAATACTATGAATTATCCATATCAAATTATGTTCAGGGGGTACTTCATAATTCCTATAAACATTGTGGAATATATAAAAACTATCATCCCACCCTAATTCATTTCCATAATATCTTGAATCCAAAATGATTTCAAGTGTGAGGGGTATTACTCCTAAAAAATATGTATTGGAGGGTGACCAAGAGAGTGTTAAATCCTATAGAATCTACATGACTAGGCTCGACCAACAACCATATTTTTTATTGATAAGTTTTGATTCAATTTAATCCACCTATTGTGTCTAGATAATCCATAAAACATTGATCACCAACTCTTTCCAATCCTACACCACTTATGGATCTTTCTCACTATGGATCATGAGAATCCACAAGGGATGGAACTCATAGAGTGTGGTAATCCTTCATGAATCCTCATTGTACTCTATTGGTATAAACTACTACATGATAGATGAGATTGGTACTACATTTAGGCCTCGAATAAAGATCACATGGGATTGTCCCCAAACCGAGGCCTCATCGGTCATTGGCTTGTCTTCGTGACACATAATTGATTAACTGGGTGGTGGTCTTCAGAGAGGCATCCTAAAAATATAATTAGAATGAATCATGGTAATATGATCATATAAATATATGGAGAATACTACAGAATGATAGTAGAAAGACTCAATCTTGTATAATGATTATATAAAATTTTCTTATAGTCAACATCTCGGAATACTGAGTTATCAAGTATGTGGTCAGGGTCCTGATGTATGGATATATACTCCACCACAACAACAATAGGTTCATTAGCTTGAAAACTGCACTCGATAAACATCGAGACCATTTACTTATGTTCCAACCCAATCCTTGTGAGGGTTCAATTCTAAACACCTTCCCAAGGAATGAATAACCTCTTGCACCAATATTTCATGACTTGACCCATTGGGGTTTGATCCGTATCTACCACATCCCCACCTTCATAGAAAATGTGTAGGATAAAAACACTAAAAATAATAATTAATATAAGAGGAATTTTCTTATGTACCTATATTGACATACACAACAATATCATTGTAGAAGTGAATATGAATAATAATAAAATATGCATCATCTAAAGGAAAATTCTTGCATGTAAAATCTCTATGTAGTATACAAATATGATTGTAAAATCTAAATAGTAAAGGTGGGAAATACACTTCAAAATATAATCATCTATCAACCTATCAATAATTGGAATGCTAATTGTTAAGAGATCCCAGATTCAGAACACTATGCTCTAACCACTGTTTTTGGTCTCATGCACAAAGGTATCTATATACTCCACTATTATTATAACTTATTTAACATTCTTCTACATAAGAGACGACATGTGAGGGTAAATAACATGAAATGGTGAGTATATACATACATAGTAGGACACCCTGAAATCGGAATGGTGGTAATAAGCGACACGATATAAGTGGACAAACCAACCCATAAAAATGATTAGAAATAAGTAGAAATTTTTTATCATAAAAGTTAGCTATGAGAGGGTGAAATGGGAACTCTATCTCACAACATATCCAAGGAAAAGTGAATGACATCACTTGAAAAGGGTCCATCGATGATTAATAGAATCTCATGAATCTATCCAATAGATGCATCAATATAAGTCTACACCTCACCCCTATAACACACATTTGAGTGGAGGAAATCTATATATATAGGACTTTTTACCTAATGTGTTAGGGGTCCCACATAGTATAAGGGGATCTATTCCCTATTGAAAATTTGGTACCAATCTATATATAGGGGATATATGAACTTTTCCATGAAAGGGGTTTCAGTAATTATGTTGACAACTCTCACACCATCTTATAGGGGTTACCACTTAATCTGTATAGGGAATCCACCATACTCTGTCAATGGTTTTCCACTCAGTGGGTTGAGGTCATACCCCCTATTTTTTCAAGGATGTACCAATTAGTAGATAAATTAACAACACACTCATATTTCAAAGGGTACCACATTGTATATAGGGAACCAAAAGCCTCATACTTTATTTTTACCACTAATTAGATAGAGGACACACGCCCAGGGTTTTTAGGTGGTACCACTCTAATGTTCATGCCTTGTCATTGTCATCATCGAACACTGCCTAAACAAATGTAACACTCATAACACCTCACTTGATATACCTAAGTCCACTATTAAATTTAATGTGTGAAAACACACATGATAATATACTTCTGTGAATGATACGAGACCAAATGATTGATATGAGAGAGGTAAAAGTTTCCTAACAATGGATGGTACATGGCATATTAGGGGACCCATTGGGTGTGTGGTCATGCCTTACTACTTGCATATGTCCTAAATAGTAATAAAATTTGTTGAAATGTATCTATATAAAACTAATTGAGGGAACTACATGGTATGTTTCATCCCCCCCCCCCCGGGCCAAGCCCTGTGCTCTTTGTTATTCTAGTGTCCCTCAAGTTATGTCTTTGTAATTTGGTCTTGTTCATGTACTATGGTTGTGTCATTGTACTCTAGTCATGTATAGCTACACTCAATGTGTCTGAATATGTACATATATATTTCATATTCATATTCACGTCGTTGAATATATAATGTTATAGTAGATTATGGGTTAGTAGCACCAAGTCACATGGTCTATGGGGGTCCTACACAATGTGTAATATTTTTGTCCACAGGATACCCTAGAAGCTACCGTTAAGGGACTATATATCATGTGTTATTCAGTTTATAATGTTCATATTCATGATTTTTGTAGAATCCCATCTCCACTACACGTGTTCTAGATCTGGCTCCACCACCTAAAATCATGGCATTTTGCAACCCTAAATTCAAGGAAAGAGCCTATGATCATTATTTGAAGCCTTTAAGTGGCCAAAAATTGGATTTACATCCATCTATTTAATACCCATATGTGCCACAAAGACCTCCTTTTCCATGACCAAGACTACTTCAAATCCAAAATATCTACAGGAATTTACTAAAATTCTCAACTCATTAGGATCCATTATATGATCACTGTTTTGTTCTTTTTATCTGAACCTGCCATTATTCTAGTTGTTTGGCCATGCATGATCCCACCTGAAAACAAAGAAAAAATAATCTATATTTAAAAAATAAATAATTATTAGAGTGATGGAATCAAGGGTTAAAAAATAATTGTACATGTTTTCTTTGATAAGGAATAAAAATTTTGGATAAATCAGGTGAGAAACAATTGAATAACCAATTTTAATCTGACCATCATGCACTTCTAAAGTCTTAATAAAATAAAAATTAAAGAATAATAATTGTTTATTCTAAATAATTAAGTCATATGGTGTTAAACCCAAATATAACAATTCCTACCGATATATTTGATCATTCACTAGCTAAAAAAGCACATTCCATTGATGGGGAATGACTTTTTCTTATTCTAAACATCGATTCACTGTGATGTTGAAGCTTGTTATTGTTTGATCTCAAATATAGAATAATTAGTGGTAGTAATCTCATCTCAATGATCATATGGTTATGAAGATAACCAGATAAATTTTACATAGAAGTATATTTATATATTTTTTGATGGTAAGTTTATTTAAAAAAAATAATTAAATTAATCAATTTATTTAGTTTAAACACACCCTCCAACAGATTCTCCATGTAAACTCCTCTCACTGACTCACAGTAGATTCTTCCAATGGTAATAAATACATTACATAGTCAATTATGGCATCAAATTTATATTTCAAGATGCCACTATGGATATATTCTATTATTTATGGGAAAGCATACATGTGTGATATAAAATATATTTAATATATTTATAAAATCAATTCCTGAAACAGTGTGCCTATGAATCATGCACATCTCTATTCTAGTCTCTGTTAATATTCCATTATTTATTTCACATAATTATAATTAAAAAATGGGGACTCAATAATACCAACTTTCATTCAAGTACATATCTCATCAAACAATGAATGAATTTAATGAATGAATTACCTTATTCAAATTTCATTAAAGGTTCACCAATGTATTATTGAGTTTTTAAACCTCTACCCATTGAGTTATAATAATTTGATTATCTACAGGAATTTTCACATTTTTTTGTTTAAGGATTTCTATTTACTGGGGATAACAATTTTGAGGAAGGATAGAGGGCTCTATAGTGAATTGAAGAAAAATCCATTATTAATAATTTACACTAAATAGGGATAACTATAACCATTTTACCTTATTGTTATTTAGTTACAAACTCATTGTAGATTATTATTGAATTAGCACACAATACGAACATCAGCAGAATAAAAATTGTATTCTCTCAACTTCTTTTAGTATATTAGTTACTATTTTCCCTTCTATAGATCATATAACATATGCTTCATTTGAGATCATCTCTCACAATAGCTTCTACCCCATCGATGAGTTCAACTATGATCGCGTATTTTCTTCTAGAGTAGGTAATTTATGAGTTAATGATTCCAATGTGGATTCCAAAATATGATGTTCATGCAAACTGGGGAACAATTCATGGGTCATATTCCAATTGATGTTCCAAAATAATTTTATTTTAATATGGGTTTCTTTGTAATAATAATTCCTCAATAATTTTCTACACAAGTCCCTAAATTATCCAAGATTATTTATAGATTTCCCAATAATTATAGTTATTTAATATTATAGTTCATCTATCAATAAATTATGGTATTATAATGAAAATTAAAATATGGGTTTCATGTTTTTTTGTTTTGTTATTTCTATAAAAAAATATTTCATATCATGAGATTCATAAATAAGTGGCATTTTCATGAATTTCCCAATCATTGTATATAAAAATAAGATCATTTTATAATTCATATATGTTTTATATCCAAGTTTAAATATGTATCTCATAATTGGAATAATTTTTATATTATATGAAATAATTATTTTATAGCATAATAATATATAAAAAATTAAATTAAAACAAAAGAACACCCATAATAAAAAATAATAACAGAAAAATATGGAAATTCGTAAAATAAAAAATTAATTCCACCCTATACATAAAAAATAATTGTACTAAAATAAATAGAATTGAAATTATTTTCGGTGAATTTTACCGATAAAATATAAATATAAATTTGTAACGGAATTGTACAACTATGGGGTTTATTACTGGAAGGGTCGGAGGATTTTGAGGTCCACCATTTGAGAATATATGACAATTCAAATACATTTCATCATACTGTTCCCATTAATATGGAATAAATTATTCTTCATTCCAATAAATATATATATATAGAACCTAAGATATGGAAATTTATTATATTTAATGGTATATACCATAGGAAATTATGTTAACATACAATTATTTATAGTCTTGAGTCTTAAAGAATCATTTGTTCACCAAAATGGATTCCTCTAATTTAAAATAGCATATCATGAGAAATTATTATTCTTTCTATTTACATTAGAGAGTTCCCAAAGTATTATATAATTATTTATTCTTGTTTATGAATATTAAATATCTATGACTACATATATTTTTAAATAATTATTTTCATCGCCTAGACTATCTGGTAGGCCATATGTTTCAACTACATGTGTAAATTATAAATTTTTTCATAAATCAATCTGTAAGAGAGCATTCTTATTAGGGTATTATCTTGAACTTTGTAATCCTAAAACTTTTATTGGATCCATTTTCCTTTATTATTCTTTTTTAATGGTTTTATCTTCTATCATTCTATTAATATCTCCATTGGAAACAACATCTTATCATTTTGTTTGTGGATAAGAGGGTCAGGACATCCTGTGGGTTACTCTGTATTGCACCATTAAGTGTTCCAATTTCCTGTTAAAAACTTAGGTTCCTTTTTAATATAGATTTATAATGGGAATCCAAATATACACCCTTAAATCTATTTTTTCATTTTCTCAAAGCCGTTTTATGGATTACAAGTATCCATACTAACACTGATCTAACATAAATAGTGATCCAATATTAAAAGGGGGTCGTGGAACCCGGCAACCAGAAAGAAAATCACAACAGCAGATTCAAATTTCAAAATCAAAAACCAAACTCATCATCATGATAAATGGAAAGATAACGTCAGAATAATTTATTTTGGTGGATTTCTCTACTACTAATATTGATACATAATCCATATCTAATGAGTTTTTGGAATGTTTTAATGATATGTGAAAGTGTGCAATAAAATTGATTCTCTATAATATAAATTCGTCATAAAAATTTATTGATATTTATATATTTTATTGTCTCTAAACTAATTATATAATGAATTTCCATTTTTCCCATTTTTTACAATGTTCCTAGTTATTATTAAAATATATACACCATAGTATGTTGGACCCTAATATTTTAATAGTAGTTTATTAAGGACAAATGTTTCCAAAAAAATAATATATATAAAAAACACTACTATAAATCACAAATAACTTTCATAAAATATCACTTAATCATTGGTTCACTATTAAACATCTAAATATATGAATCATCTCATGCATAAAAATTTCATACATATTAGTATCAAAACACTTTTCTATGAGTATATAAGATAGAACATAATATATTATGTGAAAAATTGCTATATTTCTATAACATGATACCTCTCCTCAATTTAAATAATTTTTTCACCAAGAATAAAGTAATTAAATGATTTATTTTTTGTAGTCTCTTCCATCATTATATGGACCGACTTACTCATGTGATCCACTTCTCAATTTTTAGATCGCCTATTATCATTTATATAGAATGGGATAATATTGTAGCAAAATCCACTATACTAGTTTTTTATTTTCTTGATTCTTCTATATTAGGTACCTAATGGAATCATACATAGAGAATATAATTATTTTAGAACCAATAAAATATAACTCAAATTTCAATAAGGTATAAAAAATAAGAATGGTATTAATTAGTTTTATTTTAGTTTTTAGTCAATTCCATATTTTTTAAAATTACTGGAAATTTCATAATTTATTACTCCAAATTTGAAATTTGACACAACTAAAACATCATGGGTCGAAGCTCCCAACAAAAGTTCAAATGTTATTTCTTAGTTAGGTATTTTCATTAATGTTGTTGTGGTAAATTTATACATTGTACCATTAAATGATTTCATTCAATGATAAAAACATATAATACATGAAAAATATTTTTCAATGTGGAAATGTAAAATTACCAATATCCTTATTGATTTTTCTTTAAAATCAATCTTGATCTAAAAAAATATAATATGTTTCACCAAAATTATGCAAGGTAATTCATTCATAAATTAAATTTTATATTATTTGCCTTAATCCAATTTTTTGAAATTATATATCCCATAAAAAAATATAAACTATGAAATAATACTTTTAAATATTCAATGTAAGATTATTTTTGAGATAAAAATTAGCACCTTATAGTTGTTTTTAAAAATAGTGATAAGAGGATTTTTTTTAACACGTTTAAATCATCAAAACCATTATTATGGTTCCACATTAACCTAGATATAATATTTTAAATTCATAATTAAAATATATCTATTTTATTACAGAATCCATTCGTAATTATCCTTAAAAAAGTTATAATAATGACTAGTGAAGGTTTTCCATTCAATGTCCTTAACTGAAATAGGAATTATGAAATATACTGGACATTTATATAGACAAATAATGTTGTTTTACTTATAGACATTGAATAATTTATTCAATGAAAGGAATCATAAAATGGTATTTTCAGGTGACCTAAATACATTTTTTATATGAAAAGAAAATTATAAAATAGAATTGGATACTTATAATATTTACACCATTTTATTCATTCTTTTTAATGATTAGTCTATTTTTTTAACAATATGAATTTGGTTGATGGATTTTTAAACATAATTTTGGAAAATGATTTATATTTCGAATAATGTTTTATTCTTTTTTTTAAGCAGTTTATTTATTGTTTAGTTATGTCAGCCATGAAAATAATAAACAGGTTCTACCTCACATTCCTATATAATTATATTCATATATATTTTAAAATTCATCCTATATATATCTCAAAAATTCCATCATTGACTCCCACATTTTCTCTCTGCATATTTATCATATTTTATATATTATAAGAAGGAACATAGTATGAAATTTATTTCATAACCATGTCTCCTTCCATTAAAAACACATACATTAAATCAAATGAAAATTGTTTCATTTCAATATACTGGTTGGGTATGGGTTGTTTTTATAATAACTATTAAATTTAAAGAAAATTATTTTTATGTTTGTGGAAATACTTGAGGAGATGGGTTGAATAGTTGAAGAACCTCTTTATGGGTTATTTTGGTTTTGGAGATTATTATAGAGAGAGAACAATAGTATTTTATTTGGTTTTAGAGTATATAATTATGAAGATATGATGAATAGATGAATGGAATGAATGTTGTATATTAGTTTAAAACCCATTTTAATGGTTATTGGTTTGTATTAATTTTTGATAAAATAGATGGATAAGATTTTATTAATGATCAGAAAATCTCAACGAATCCATTTCAAGATGAATATAGTGATTTTTTGTAATTTGTGAGTTTTTTTTGAATTTTTAGGATATCACTATGGTAAACTAGAACAATCCATGATGTGTAAAATGAAAGGAATCAAATTCGGTCCATTCCAAGAAATTAACATGAGAATCTCACTCATCATGATGTATAATGAAATATCAACTATTTATAGCTTTGGTGGAAATAAGGGAATAGTGAAAGTACACAAGGCTGGTAATTGGATCATTGGGACCCAATGTAGGACAACATAGAGGCATGTAGATATGGTTTAAGGTGATATAAAAAATTTAAATAAGATTATACTATATGGTGTATAATAATGGATAACCCATAGAGTTGAAAACATGTGTGGGATTTAGTTTTGGGGGCATTTTTAAACCTAAATGCATCATATAATTCCAATTTTAGTTAATTAAGCCACACTATAGAGAATAAACCAAAATCATAGTAAATTGGAAATTGATAAATATTCATCCTTAGAAAATAAACGCTATATATTTATGTTTTAATTTTCCTAATGGGATGCATGAAGCTCTATCAAAGGAATTATGGATGTTTTGGACTAGGATGAAGGAATTTCATAGAAATTAACTTCATGAGGACTAAGAGAATCTATAATGGTAAAAACAAATATCATATCATGTTTGTGGCCATGGTAAACTTCCAAAATACATGTGATAAAGGTGTATTAATACTATTTGAATTTTTTTATGTTGTTATGGACCCATCTAAGTCATGTTATATAAGGAATTTTGGATAACATTTCATCATGGTACTTGGGTTTTTTAGTGACTTTCATTTTGTAGAGGATTCTATAACTACCTATTGGAAAAAGTGTTTCTAATTTTTGTGGGATTTTCTAATGTAATAATTCTATTATAAGGTTATTATAGGTAAATTACATAGTCATCCATTCCTAGATAATAGTTAAATTTCAATACAAAACAATATTGATTTTCATAAGGAAGAATAACATGTAATTAATAAGTAGTTAATGAGTAGTTTTAAGGCCCATTATTTGCTAAAAATATTGAGATTTAAATAGAATGTGTTTGTAGATAATTTAATCTATTATTATGTCTGAGAAAAATTCACACACATAGAAAAATATAAGGTGTAATTTACAAATTTTCATAAAAGGGGGATAGAAGAAGAATATCTAAATTCTCACTAGTGGAATCATGGTTTTCATTAGTTTATAAAAGAGAAATAAAATTGATACAACATACCCTTTTTATTTATCTTCTATTATTCATTATTATAAGAATGGTTATAAGAGGAATAATGAGTTCATACTTATATTTATTTTAGTGAATTCTTAAAATATTTTGAATATTAAAAACACAGAATATTAGTTTGACATATCTAAATATATAATAAAGAAATGATGCTTTTTCATTTAGGTTCCTTGGAAAATTGCCTTCAAAATTTCCTTGGATTACTAAGTTATGGTGATCCATGTAATAATATCATGTACCTATCTTATACCACTTTTATCACTTCATATTTCATTTATGTAAAATTTAGATGGGTTTTCATTGACGGTGGTAATATGTTATTAAAAGTGTAATTTTTTTCATAAATATATTATACCCTTACCCACCCCCTCCCACCTCAAAGGTGATTAAAATTTATTGGTAATAATAATTGTATCAAATTCATTGTATTAGTGATGTTTTCATTATATATAAATTAGTTGAGGTCATTTTAAATAATAAATAAATTTATATCATTAAATCTATAAATTTAAAAAAATAAAATAAAAAAATTGAGAATGAAATTTTATATGGATTATATGAATAATATTTTTACATGATTTGAGAGTTTTCCCCTCCCAAATAATGATAAAAATAATTTTATTCTTCCAAAAAATGTGAATAATTTCCTTTGTGAGTATTGGATAATCACATATACTCAAAGGTGATTAAATGTTAAACATCTCATGGGATGTGAAAAATTACCATTAACATATATGAAGGAAATTACAATCATTGAGAGGTGATGTTTTTAGTGTTTGTTAATAATTATGAAGGCCTAAATATGAGAAATTATGACATAGGGGAAGTTTTTTATTTGATAAAATTGAGTATAGATTATATGCATATACTAAGAGAAGATCCTGATAATGTTCAAATTTTAAAGAGGATCCTTATGTGTCTAACTCTAACATTTAATTTTAATATATTAGTTTTGAAGAAAAATAATGAATGGAAATGATATTGGATACACTATTTAGTTCCCTTCTTTGAATAATAGATAATTATAAATAAAAATCAATAAATTAAAAATAATAACTTTATAGAAGTTATGTTTAGAATATAATGATTAATACAATGAAGTAAAATCTTAATAATAATGATATTTATGAGGTGATGAAATTTTCTTCCGCTAATATAATTTGGGACATGGAAAATTAAAATTTATGATTCCATTTTCTTTGTTCTATGGTAGTAAATTATATCCACTATTTACCATGTGTCGTAAGGAATTTCAAAATGGTTATGTGGGATGAAAATATGAATAATCCGTTTAAAGATGAATAGAAATGGAGAAAACAAGACAAAAAATTATTCAAGAAAAATTTCCTTATCTTATGAAAGAGAAATCATTGTAAAAAAGAATAGGATAAGGATTTTACATAGCATTGTCAATAAATTATTTTGGTTATTTAGATAATCCATAAGTGGATTGTAGTGATGATGATGTTCCTATAATCAATGGATTACATGATCTTTATGAAGAAGTTAAGGAAGACCATAAATAAATATAAATTTAAATAGATAATTCAGGAAATATAATAGTGTTTTCTGTGACCTTATGATCAATATATTGTAATTTGAATAATAAGAATCACAGTTTGAGATAATGATTAAAATACAAGAATTTATAAATTATGTAATTTTGAGAAAGAGGTAAGGATGGGGATTAGAAAAACATTTATGGAACCTTGATGACATAAATGATTTAGTAAAACAATGTTGAAATATATTCAATGAAGTCAAAGGTAATGTATTGATGTTATAATGAATTTTTGATGATCAAGAAATACTTATTACTCTAATAGTGGCATCATATAATTCATGTATTGTTCCCATTAACCATCTTAGGAAATTTTAATGGTGAATACTCGATGAAATTTTTTCACTTCCAGTTGGGGAAACATTTCAATGGCAACAAAATATAAATTTGGATCATGAAAGAAATCCCGATTGAAGCTAAACCTTAATAATCTACACATAAAAATAATTTTGAATTGAAAAACACATAAAAGTAAACAATGACTATTATATGGATTGTAACGAAAAAATAAGATACCAAAAATATGGGGATATTTCCATTATAATATGGAGAATATAATATATTTTTCCTCTATTTTAAAAATATATTACAGAGATAAATAAAGATAAATGTATATTGGAATATATTCTTATACCCTTTATTTATTTTAGGATTACTAAAAATTGGTAGAAGGGTATATCCATAAGGTATTTTATTGATCATCAAGGGTATGAAAGAATATACCAAAAGATTCGTACAAGAAAAAAACTAAATAGCCACTGATATTTTCAGGAATGTTTGAAAAAAGTAAAAAAATAGTAGCATTAATGTATTTTCAGGAATACAATGAGATGAAGGAAAATCAAGGTTGTATTCTATCTCTACAAAAAAGAATTCTGCATGGGACATGAAAATGTTTATAAGGAAATAAGGAACCAGCCACAAGACTCATGTATGATTGGGATAGATTTCAATATTTCACGAATGATGAGATTCTAAAGACTATTGTCTTCAAAAATTTCAAAATTACTATGATGGTTTTAAGGTGCACAAAATTATTACTTATTAAAGGGAATTCTCACAATATTCATAGATTTATTCAATTACGTGACCTGGGAATTGAATATATATTCAAAATTAAAACCATCACTATAATAATAAGGGATGGATACATTCTATTTAAAGAAATATATATCAAGTGTAACATCTTTATTTCTCTCATTAATGTATTAATGGACATGTCTATTAATTCTAAATAATGAGATAAATCACTATGGAATAATATAATTTTCTAATTGACCGAAATATCCTTGGATAGAGGGTTTACATAACATATAATATGATATAAAGAACAAATCTATAGGCTCATGAGTGATATGGATAGATTTTTATATTTCATGAATGATGAGCTTATGTACACTATGGGCTTCAAATTTTCCTAAATTTTTGTGATAGTTCTTAGGCACATGAAATTCTTACTTATTGAACTACATTCTTATAATATTCATATACTTATTCAATTATGTGACTAAGGGAATGAATATATATTCAATTAAAAGACATTCACTATAATAGTATGAGATGTATATTTACAATAGGAATATTGATATACTAAGGGTAACATCTCTCTCTCATTAATGAATTAATGGACATGTCTATATATTCAAAATAATGAGATAAATAAATATGGAACAAGTGAATTTCCCAATTTACCAAAATATCATTGGAGAACATTATTATATGTGAAGGATCTTGACTCATCCCTATGCTCAAACTTATATACACTCATAATTGGGATACTTTTTAGAAAATGTATATCACTCGATATACCTACAATCCAATTAAGAGGAAATAATCAAGTCTACATAAGATAGTCTATATGAATATGGTAAAATGATATTTAAATCCTTATATACAGAATGGTTTTACGACTTGTTCAAATATGATAATTGTGGGATGGAATAGCTTATGATGTATACCTAAAAATCTTGGGTATTTAATGGAATTACTCAATACATGATAAAAGAAGAAAAAACATTAGGTTTACAAATTTAGAATCACTACACTTCCAATAGTATATAATTTTCCAAAAATTGGGTGAATTAATATATTTATATCCCATGAATAAGACATCATCTTTTAGTGGTGAATTCTCTTCATCAAATTTTTTTTTGAGAGGTGGAACAAAATTATTATCAACATGTAATGAGAAATTCCAATAAAAAGAATCTATAGTAGACATAATATATATTAGTTATTTTCCACTCAATTTTCATATAAAGTAGACACTTATTATATCAGTTTTGATTAAAGACCGCGAATTATGTGTTGTTTGAGAAAATGTATTCATTAATGTACATTTCGATATTTAGATGTATATGTTTTAATATCAACAAAGAAAAGAACTGAAAGATAAAATAAAATGGGGATGGTTCTATTTTCCTTGTATAATTAACCAAAATAATTGTTTTCAGGTTCAAAAAACGTTCTCATAAAAATATTTAAATACATGATTTAATTTTAGTTTAAAATAAGTTGTATTTGAACTGCTGAGTAGAAACCACAATAGTAAAACAGTTTTTATGGAATAAATTTATATTATTTTTAAATGATCAGGGACAGAATATTTAAATGTATAAGTATTATAAGAATAAAATAATTATGAAGAATATACATTATGATCAACACCAATGAAACTGGTGAAAATTGGGATGAAATAATTGATGAATAATTTTTTAGTGACCTATAATATCTAGTTCAAAATCAAATGATAAAAAAATATTATGAAAAAACAATTCTATATTATTTCATTATTAAATATTTTTAAGATCATACCGATTATTTGAATTCAGTTGGGGATATTCATTAAGAACATGAAATAATCCAAAATAATAATTCATGGTATGTTTTTCTAAGACAAGTGTAGAATAAAATTCTCATTAAAACTTCTATGTCACATAATAATCTAAATTAATATATGATGTTAAGATATAGAAATTAATAACAATTATGAAATGGTTTTAACAAATTTAATTCTCAAATTTGGATGATTAAATTCTCCAACAGACTCATTTGAAAAAAATAATATTTTTTATATGGTAGTCCTAATAATCTTCCATGTATATCAAGTGATTTTCATATATAAATTTCCAAATAGATTCCACAAATAGGAGGAAAAAATTGAGTAAATATATTTTATTCATGTGGATGATGATGGGAAAAGGTATTCTCATCGAATAAATCATTTTACAGACTAATGATATTTTTAAGGGCTTTATACTATTTTCTAGTAAAATATTTTTTCAATCTATGATTCATAAGAGAATTAGTTAAATGAAATTGTACGATCATGAAAAAACATGATAAATGGATTTTTTCCCCATTTGTGTAGATGAAAACAATTGTAGGATTCAGTAAGGAATAATGTAAGATGTTTTTATATTATATGTGGTTCAAATTTTATTTTCCTACGATTGTTGGAAGTATATTTTTCTATATCATAATGGTATATCAATGAAAGTATAAAACATATATTTATTAACCAGAATATTCCATAAATGTTCACAAATAATTTTAAATAGTGATTTTTAGGCCATTGATACCTCTAGTGGAAATCGTCATGAAATTTTCATTATATGCTGGTTAAATAAAGAATCATATAAAAGATTATCAATAGATAATTGGGTGTTTTTAGTATCTCATATCCAAATAATGAGATATATTTTTCCACAAGTAAATAATATCTCTAAAAATGTTTTCTAAATGTGGATCATAATATTTTTGTAAAGAGAATATATTGATAAAATTTTCATAATATTTATTTTTGGATATTTTTTCATAGGAAATTAGACAAAGAGTTTTTGTTATGCCTAGCTGTAATTAATATAATATATAGAACATAACATCATGTCATTCAATTTATCTTTTATGTATATGAATTTTCCTTATGATTTAATCAAATAAATACATCAATTATTTCTGTAATGTATCTATTGAATATAATTTTAGCTGCATAAGAATGTACTTAGATGAATTAGATGAGACTACTTATAAATATTTTATAATTGATACGATATTTGAAATTAAGTAAAATGAAAAAAATCTAAGTGTAATTAATCTTAAACAAATTCATCCATCATACAAGGAAAATACACATAGTGATTAACTATCAACTTATAAAGGATAAAGTGGAATAAGGGCTGGGAAACATTGAATATATAGAAACAGAAGACTAGATTTACAATATCATGACAATGTGACAACCGATATAGATTTTAAAAGGCATTGGTTTCCCATTAGAGTCTAATAAACTCCATATACCTAGATAGATTCGAGACACAAACCCACTCCCATACAAAATATTTTATTTATATCACCGTTTGTTTTTCCTTATATATTTCATGAAATCACTTCAAATAATTGTTTTTGATCTTATGAAGAGGTATTATTTTGGTTAATTTATAATGGTCCTAATTCAACACAAATATTTATTAAAAGTGAATAAGGATAAAAGAATTATTTTTTTATTTACATAGTGAGAATATAAAAACATATATTAAGATAAAGGGGGTGTTTAGATGAATATTCAGTGTAATGGTTTCTATTTAGACTAGTCAAATAGTATTAATATTAATAAAGAGATTTTATGGTGATTATTTAAATTAATTCCTATTACTCATACAATGATAATCTTATGTGACCTGAAATTTTTTGTTGGGGAAATAATTTATCACTAATTTAAGGAATGATTTTCCTTCATTGTTACATGAAATATCTTTTTAGTTCTGATTTTTTCATTGAAAATGAGTGATTTACATATTTTTGATTTGTAAACAAACCAAAATGGGTAGAATTCTATCATAATCCCATTTTAATGGTTTTGGGTTGTTTATATTGAAAAATTGATAGAGATATTTTAAATATATCATAATGTCCTAGGAATCCATTTCCTCAGGGGTGTAATTACTCTTAGTGTTCTTGTAGTCGGTTTGGAATTTATTAGAGAGAATCATTCTATACTAAACCAAAAATATCAACATTGAATATAAAATAAAATAAAAATAAAAGGCATCCCACTCCCATAATTGGATAATCTCATTCATCATTAGATAGAATCCAAACTAAATTTTGGATATCCCGTGTAGACATGGGGGAGTAGAGAGATTGTGAATTTTCATTTTAACTATCAAAGATACAATGGTGTGGATTTATTTCTATTCTTTTTTCAATATAATATTCATTATATTCTTGTTTCATGGTCATTAAATATGCCTTATATTCTACATGATTTATCTTTTTTAATTACGAGTTTACACATTAATCCTTTGATTTTTATTGAAAACATATTTTACTGTTGATAAATATATTAATTTTTATAAATTTAATTTTATCATGTTATAATAATAAACAACTAGATTTAATTTTTTAGACATTATTTGAAATATTAATTTGGTAATAATTTTTAATGTGTATGTATTTGTGGTTAATTTATTAATGGTACGATGTTATTATAATCTTTTGAGTTGTTGGAACAAAATTTGATTTGACATTTTGAGTATTAAATTCTTTGATTATTATTTTTTAATGTTTCCTTTTTAATTGATAATTATTACTAGTTTATTATTTTTTTGTATTATACATAATCTGAATAATGGTCCTTTTGTGATTTCACAATGGAAAAATATGGCTATGTATTTTATGATATAGGAAAATTCATTTTCTATGGAAATCAAATACAAAATGTTGGGCTGACTCCTCCTTATTCATAAGGATGAAATTCATCGACAAAAGTTTTATTTTATACAATTGAATACAGATGAAATGAAACATTTTCTATCATAATTTATCAGTATCTATAAGAATCTTCCAATGATCCTAGGAGTCATTTAATTATCATTTTCTGAAATGAAACATAGGCCACAACATAGAGATACTAAACTCTGTTATTAGTTGAAGAGTCTCCAAGAGTCCATCAATATAACATATAAGGAAGACTTTTAAGGAGATTGGATAAAAACTTTTGTAAACTACAAAGATGATTGACTGAGACTAAGGAGAACATAATGGGGTTAGATTTTTTGGATGATTAAAGAGTTCTGGTGTCCTCCAAGGTAGAACCAAATAACACACTTTCTAAATACATGGGAATATATGGAAACCAATATGAATAAACATGATCCTTAACAGATCATACTTAGATGAATGTCAATTCCAGTTATAAAATTTAATGATAATATTATCACTAAAATTTCCTTGAATGAATATATAAATGAAGTCTCTCCTATAGTCAAGGTTTATCAACTAGATGATGTTAATATTTAAAGAATAACCAGGGTTGGTTTAACCGATGAAGATGGACAAGAAAATTATTCATATAGATTAATCAAAACTATGACTTAATTCTTGTTTTTAAAATTATAATATACTGTTTTTTGAAGAAGGGGGCCATATTATATTAAAAATTCAATTGATAATATTTTCTAATTTATATGATGATGATTGGGTTTAAGGTACATAGAGGTAATTGATAATTTTCTGGCATTGTCAACACGTATTAACGATATTTATTTGGTTTATGCTTCTAGGTGTTGGAACATCTTTCTTCCAAATAAATATAGCTATGTGGAAAAGGATCACTATATAAATATTGTTTTATAAAATTGTATCATTAATTTAAGTAAATGAGATAACAGAATGTAGTAATATAATAATGTGCTAAAATAATAACCATGTAGTGGCCATAACAATTCTATTCTAGGTATAGTATTTGGGTTCATTATGAATTATTTTTACCTTGTCCAAGTAAGTGACTAGTCTATAGTTTTTTACCATGATAAAGCTTGTATGAGAGATTTTAGATAATGGTCTGGCATGAAACTTACATGGACATGATAATTATTGGAGTTATGGTAAATTAAGATTACATATTATTTGTAAATTTAGTTTCAAATGTGAAGGATTTATGAATGAAGAACATAAAGGTTTATAGATTATTATTATGTTTGATGCATTTTCATGTATTAATTAGATTGATGGAGAAATAAAATTTTGGGAGGCTATAAGTAAGTTGAATGTAAAATAATATAGTAGTTCCTTCCAACTAGACTAGGTGGTTGTTCTGGGACTCTAGTTGAATTTAAATATTATATTATGTTTAATATTCTATGAAACATCATGGATAAGTAATAATAGTGAAATTAAAAAAATAGGATGATTCTGGGATACTATGAAATCAAAATGCTACATTGGGGCACAATATTCAACATGGTAAAGAGAACTATTTTTAATTATAATATATTTTTAATGCTCTATGATACTATTATAATGATTTTATTTTACATAATTTTATAAAATATTGTTGTTGGATTAATATTTAATGGGAAATAAAATTTTTATATTACTAATTTTTACTTCATTTTGAAATCATAATTTTGAATGCATTTATACTCTATCGATTTTCAATTAATAATGATCAATTAATTTATCATAATTAATATTCAATGAAATTTGATCTCTATTTGAACATCACTAATTGTTAACAATTTATTCTTCTAAAAAACATCTGATAATAGGTGTTGAAGATATTTAGTATTAAATCAAGATAAATTCAAATTTTTAACATGAGGGAAATCTCTTAATCATTTATTCTAATGATTGGTTTAAATATTTTTATGAACCACAAATTTATCTTATATCATTTCACTTTGCTCGATAAAATGTTTGGTTCCATTTATAACTATTTATGTTCTAATTTATCAATATTTAATATATGAGGGAAATGAATTTAATAGTAGATAATCAATTTTTTCATTATTATATCAAATATTTATTTATTTTTTCTACTACCAGTGAATCAACTATAAATGAATTCACCGTTTTCAAAGTTTTTTTTTAATTTTTTGTCAAACTTTTATCACCATTAAGTGTTACTTATTCTACAACCATTTTAATTATTTTCATTATTTTTATTATTTATATTCACTTTCCATGACCAGAAAAAATTGACCCCATTACTAGGGGTTCACCCACTATTTAATTCATCACAATTTTTTATTTATGTAAAATAGTAAAATAAAAATAATATGTGTGAATAAATGACTTTGAATAAGAATTAAAAAGTATTTTTAGGGAGGTTTTCATGTAACTAAGAAACCTAAAAACTAAAATATGATTTTATTTAAAAATAAATCTATTGAAATTGTGTACTAAACAAGAAAATCCATTCATACAAGATTTTTCATTAAGTCTATTATAGATTTTTTTTCAAATTACTTATGATAAATATTGTATTTCTGTGATAAATACATTCACATTCATACAATGAAAATGCATTCATACTGGGAAGAACATATATGGGTTAAAACTATTAACCTCAAAATATGAAAAACATTTAAATACTATTAAAGGGATAATTAAAAATAAGAAATGTTTAGAATATAAGTGTTGTATACTAAAATTACAAAATTATTTAAACTCAACTGAGAGATGATTTTTTTGAGAGACATAGGATTATACAGTTTCAAATGCATAAAAAATTGTAATGCATATTATATTAAGTTAACCCTATATCTAGAAATTTTAAAATAAAGTAATTATAGTTGACTATGATTATTTCCTATAGCGGGTTACCTAACTAAGACTATATAGACATAATTGGAAACATTTACATTGTGGTAAAATAAATCCCATATTATGGACTAAGTGATTCAGAGGTATAAATTACTTTTTTATCATTTAATTTAAGAGAAATGTTTGGATATGGTACCAAAAATGGATGTGGATATTTTTGACATATAGATTCATGTTTTTTATTTTTTTTTATGATGTTTTACCCTATTGAAAAGACAATTGAAGGTAGACATAAAATAACTAGTTTATTTAAAGATATTTTTGATTTATTACAAGATACTTGGGAATGATTTAAAAGTTTTAATAGTTAGATTATTAATCATCAGTTCACATTTCATTTTAACATTGAATGAAATTTCAATGGTATAAACCATTACAATCAATCACTAGAAGATTATTATTTTATGGTGACTTTTTTAAAAAAAATAATAAGGAGTTTAATTATCTTTTTCGTATACACTCACAAAAGTCCAAAACAATACGTATGAATAGGTAAAATTCATTAGAATGAAACAAATTGTTTAAATGAATCAAAAGTTCTTGTTGATGGACGTTAAAATGATTTCCAAAATATCTCTCTTTGAAAAAATTGAAATCATTATTGGATGTATGAAAATTGTATCACATTATTTTAAAAATGTTTACATTCCATCACATACACGAGAAATATTTATTTATTTATATACCTAGTGTAAATGCTACTAGTGAAACCTTCCGAAAAAATTGTAACCAGGGTTATATGATATAATGCTTCTAATATTTTTATACTCGTGTTTTGATACAAATTTAGTCCTAGAGTAATGTAATCTACTATTTTTAGGCTAATGGTGGTGTCAAGATAGATAAGATATGAATTATGGAGAAAAAAAATGGGCTAATAGTGTTTCATGAGCTGTAAGAGTTAAATAATGCGGTGGAAACTAGTTTCAGATCATGAGAAATTTTAGGCATGCCCTATGGAATGTTATTAAAATCATTCATTGAATGACTGTGTCTTCCGCACTGGGAAATTCTTATGGGATTTTTTTTAATGATTTTTTAGTATGGGGTTACTTGGGAATCACATAATTTTCTTCGCATGATGTCCCATCTTATTTTTTCGGATTTTTTACTTCCTAAGGATATTCGTCATCATTTATTGGGGTATTGATGCTCCTTTCATCAAGATTAATCCTAATTAGTTATTTTAAGCATATTTTCATGCTAGATATCACTATGTTGATAAATTAATTTCTTATTTTTCTAAATCTTAAAAAACAATTTCTATGTATATTTTAAGGATTTTGTTTTATATGGATAAATGAGTGACAGTTATTTATAATTAAGGTTCTCTATATTTTAGGTAGGTACTCAATAAATTATCAAATATGTTTTACATAATTTAATAGTGCTTGAGTTATAAAGTCACATTGTCCTACAATGTGTTCATCGTATAATTATTACATATACTTTTGATTTTTTAAAATTATTCTAAGAGAAGAAACCTTGATCCATAAATAATCACTAAATGGAAGAAAACAATAAAGGATTCTGTGAAATAGATCTCTCTCGACATAATATGAAATAAAATATGGTGAACCTGGTTTTTTGGATTGAATTATAAATGAAAAATATTTAATTATAAACTATTGAATGTTGATAATTTAATGGGTAAATGAATAATTTGGATTGATGAAATAGTGTTTTTGGGTTAAATAAAACTGGGGTCAGTTTTTCTCAAGGGTATTTCTATTATAGAAATGGGTATTTTAAAAAAAATATGCGCATAGAAATATGATGAATGATTTAATTAGTTTTTACTTAGGGCAGGATTATGGGGTAGGTGTTTCCCATTGGTATTTCTTATATAGTTCTAAAGATGGATTTACCACTGGTTGTGATCTTTTTTTCTAGGTTGGGCATATATCTCCTTTTTTGAAATCGATTTCAGGATGACTATAGTTCATTGGGATTAAATTTTATTTCTAGGATTGGTATATTTCCTCGGGTGTGACCATTTAGTCCCATGATAGGTATATTCATCAATAATGTATTCCAACCATAGGGATGGGTACATTTCATTTTCATTGATTCTCTCTATTTATAGAAATTTAACATGGATGATTCATATATACATTGTCTCAGATACAGACTTGAGCAGAAGGATCAACAATGTATATTTATTTACATTATTCCTAGATGTAGATGTATATTTAATTTTTTAACCTTGTAATAGATTAATGAAAATAGAAGTTTCTATAGATGTCGTTGGTGGTGGCTTATTGATTCATAATCACACCCTATATGGTATAACATTGGTACACAAGATAACATAATTTTTTTAATATGGATAAGGGAAAGAACAGTGGATAATGTCTGATTTAGATTTCTAGCTTTTAGTACATAATATTGGGATAAAGAAAATACATAATAATATTTTCTAGAGTACTTAATTTCATTGATTATATTTTCATGAGGAATTTTTTTATAATCAACTTTTATATGCTAGTTAAACATATTTTAAATTCGTTTTGATATATCATGGGTTGTTATTATTTATATAGATAATTTCATTTTTCCTTTTTTACTTAATATTTTCCAATTCTCAAATTATTTCCTCACATTCTGAAATTTTTTCACAGTAATATATTGTTAGATTCTCACCCCCCCCCCTCTATAAAATTATAGACCCTTAGTGCTAGTCATTAGCATATAGAATTTAAGGAGGTTCTCTTGAGGTAATATAAACACTTTATGTTGGACAATAACATTGGTAATATGGTATATTCTAATTTCATATGATATTACATTTTCTTTTTTATTTCTGGCTATTTGATTAAGGTAGAAAGAAAATAGGATATTGTTAAAACAGTGTTTGGAATTCATTAGTTGGAATGGCCAACACAAGTAAAATGTAATTTAATTTTTCTAGGGATGAGATTGAATTTATTCCTTTTCAATATTATTATTGGACTATCTTAACCTTTAGTGACATGCATGATTATCATATTAATGATTTATGGGATTTTGTCTCTCAAATTAAATAAGAAGAATGAATCTGTTCTTAAATCATATTAGGAATATAGGATTCACATGATATTTAAATGATTTATTATAATCATTTACTATACCCATGACATGGGTTTGTTATTTAAAATTATATTCATCCATTTATATGGATTTTATTTACAAACATATGGTGGTGTATTACATAACTAATTCATAAATGGAATAAAATATATTACGTGATCACACTGGTAGATTATTAGGTGGAATCAGATAAATAAATTTATAATTACAAAATATAAAATTAATATACAACTCTTAATTGATATTTAATTTAATCCATCCTCAATTGTAAATATATCTATATAATTTAATTGGTTAATTTTGTATTTCATGATCACATGACTAAATTGAAATTTTTCATGTTCTAAAAAAATGTCAATTTCAATTTATAATCTGTTTTCCTATATAACTTGTAATAAATATAATTTTTAAATAGCTATTGTTATAAATTCTAGTTAAATTATAGAGTAAAATAATGATGATTTGAATCATATGTATATGCTTTTGAAATTTATATAAATATGATGTTAAAATTATTCATGGGTTGTTGGGGATACTAAGAGAATATGATTAATGAGATCATGTGTTGTGCGATAAATTTGGTAGTGGGGAATTGTTCATGTTATTAATTTCCAAGAACACTAATATTTTTTTTAATATAATTGTTTGTAATGTGGGTCATATATTACCTTACCTGGTCTTAAGAATGAATAAATGGGTTTAAAGATAAATCTAGTTTTTGAGAATTGGTGTATAAGATATAGAGATGATATAACTATGGAGACATTGATTTTTACTATGATATTGATAATTCTATTATTTTTTCATAGACTATTACACTTTTTGGTGTATTCCTCATCCTAAATATGGTAGATAAAACCAAACTCAAACATATATTTGATAACCATTTGTTGTAGGTCATGATTAGATTGAAGAGATATGTTTTCTACCACTATTATTCCATTGTTTTGCAGGAATTTCAGTAATGGATAACTCTATAATGAGTATTTTTCTTAATTATGGGTTTCATAAGATATAAATTTGCGACAATATTATAGGGGTGTGTTGATTTCTATGTATCCTTACAGTTTAGGATGTGGATTAAGATAATAGTGCTCCAAATGTTGTGAAGGAGTAACATGATGTTTTGTTAAATAATTTTGAGATGCATATGATAAATGTAGGTGGTCTAAGGGATGGATTTTTTAGTATTTTTGATTACTTAGATATTAAATGCATGGTATGCAGTTGATGGGGATATTGATGTATTAATGGGATAAAAATTTATTAGAATGGGTGTATATATAGCATGTGTGTTATGTCTCTACGTACTAGGCATTGATATAGTTAGTGGGGTATATGTTTCAAAGGTTAGGAATAGATAGACATATGAAATTAGGGTATATAGAGTTGTCTTATAATTTTGGATAAATAATTGGAAGATCATGGGTAGAATATTCTATTTTAACAGTGATTTCATAATTATTGGTGATAATTTGATTGACCATAAAATGAGTAAAATTCTCCTAGCACTTTGGAAAGAATGCATCGAGCAATATGGATTTGGATAGTTGAATTGACATGTGATGAGAATGGTCAGTCATGTTTTTAGTCATATGAGCATAGTATGGAGGAAATATTGATCATGATATATTATTATTATTCTATAGAATACAGACACTAGGTTGTAATCATAATGAGTATATATAGTGGGTAACAATATATATTGAGAATTATAGTGAATGATATATATGATATTTCATAACAAATTACAAGTTGTCTTGATTTTAGTAGAGCTATATAGTATGTGAGTTTGGAGTAGCTAATGATCATATTTACAAAGGTAAAATTGTTGTTGAATTTATGTTACTCGATTCAATGTCATGTGAGACATATTGGTGTTTGATATTGGAGGAATCATTGGTATATGATGTTACAGTTTGGAATATTATGTGAAATTTGAGGAATTATTACAATAACAAATCGAAAAGGAATAGTGGATTCATGTGATAATCAATGTTTACTAATAGAAAATTTTGAAACATATATATTAGGTCCCTTGAATAAAATTAAAATTAAAACTTTATTATGTGAGGATATATTCTTGTAGGTTTTAGGACCCATTTTTATGCTAAATGCATATAGTTTTATTTTGGGTTTTTGAAGGGATTGATGGATAATTTACTATGATATGTTGGTGGAAAGTTACTATATGCCTTGTATCATTGAGAATAATAAGACTTTATGGAAAATTGAAGATATGATATATGCTGGTTAGTGGAAAAGTTGCATTTTGGTATTTCTCTAGTGTATATTATCCTAAAAAATGTATTATGGTATTCTTAATGTTTGATATGATGTATTTATAATAAATGGTTAGTTTTCAATGAATTCATTAGTAAATTGGTAATATTTAGATAGTATGCTCATGAGAGTGATGACATATAACCTTATGTGTATAATGTGAGCTATAGTGTGATGACCCTTGTGGTAAGTGAGACACCATGTTGTTAATCCACACAGTTTTGTAGTTATATTATCAACGAAGTTCATTTTCTATAATGATATAATTGTTTGTGTTTATATAATTTCCTTGAAGGTCTGTGTAGTTCTGGAAGAAGAAACCATGTCAGAGTTTTAAGGTGGTGGGAGAGGTCCTAGACATTGTTCTTGAACCATCAAGACCATTTGCATGGGGTATTTTTTCACATAATATTAGGAAGCTATTTTCTTCATCCCCATGGTGTTAATAGTGATATTAGAGGGGATGGAGTAGAGAATTTATTCCATTAACATCAGTGGGGATCAAGAATGTTCATGTTAGGCTGAAGATGGGTATTGAGAAATATCATACTCATTGATCATTAATAAGGAACACATATAGTTGGGACCACACAATGGACTGTTAGAGAATTTGGAGATCATTTTGAGTAGTTTTCAATGAACATTGCATGTAACATATTTATAAACCCAACCAATAGTTAGTTACAGTTTTGTGGCATCACATTGTCATAAGTAGGTGATATAGGTTAAAAAAGTCAAAGGTAACCAATAATGGATATCATTTCATTGGAGTTAATTGAATGGGTATGATTGATATTTAATTGTATTTATATATTATTTAAAATCATGTGGGGCTACTAGGATTGATTATTCGAATGAGGTTTGGGATTTACTAGTTCTGTGAGACATCGATACTCTAGAGTAACATGTAAAATGTTTAATGAAAAATAAACCAATATTATATATAGTCATAGGAGTGAGATTATAGGTTTTAAAAAAAAAATTTGATAAGAAATGGATTGGTGTAGGCTCATGGAAATAACAATTGAGGTGTGATATTTGTATTTATGGAGTTTGATAATCCCACTGCAAGTGGGAAATCATGGTGGTGTTATTTGAAATATTCTACCATGGGAACAATTATCCAGTGAGGTTTTGTGTAATGGAAATAGTAAATTGTTAGTAATTTTTTTTATTTTAAAAATGATGACATGTAGTAGAAATATGGTTTGGGTGGTATCTAATCTACTAAAAATGATGGTTTAATTTTATTTATCATAAAGAACTTCTTGGTGGATGAGGTCAGAATGCTATATTTTTGAGATTTCACATTCTTACATGGGTCACATAGATCCATTATTTTGGATAAGAAATATAATTTAACAATTTATTATGGAAATTTTGGTCGCATGAATTAGGTATATTGGTTCATTTTTGCACTTCTTATCTTCCAATGACTGATTTACAGTCCTAGAGGACGATATAGAATTTTAGAGGAAATGATGGGAACATGTTTCTTAGATTTATGTAGTTTTAGGGGAACCACATGGATTAGTATAATATCTATGAATTTCCGATTGATGATGGTTCTAGTGAATTTGTGGTGATCTGACCAAATCTCATCCAGGAGACTTTAGACTATGTCCTGTTGATCCAAATACTGAATATGTCTTCTCAAATTTAGCGTGGGTTATATAAGGACCTTCATTCAGGGATACTGTGATACTTTATATGATTCATAGTTTTAATCTATTTCATGATATGATTTTGTGATTTAACGCATTTCACCAAATGATTTAAGGAGTAAACCATGTGATGAAATGTAATGACATTGTTAGTTTATAAATCCACACTTAAAGAAAACATGGGATATTTGTGTCTTGACTCATGGGTATAAACAGTACACTTTGTGTGGATCTTTTTGTAATAGGTTAATATGTGGTATAATAAATAATTTTAGGAGTTCCTGATATGTGTTTTGATCATAATGAAAATCATATCTAATTTATGATAGTATCATTGATATGGGTGTAGTGGAATCACAGTCATAACCAATCAAGGTCATGAAAGCTGAAATCATACATGAGTATTGAGTGTCTTGTGTTATTTTTTGACTAGCCCCATAGAAAATATGGAATACATCTTAATGATTAGCATATATATGGTGGGGATGTTTTAAAAGCCACATAACTATTCTCAGGTGTAAGAACCCAGATCTTCTTTTTAGGTATGTTTTTCCTTTTCTGGTAGTTTTTTAGAAAATGGGGAAATTCTTAAAATTTTCATAGCACACGCCATGTACTTTATAAGTACATGCCGTGTACTTAGATTCTGTTTGAGGTCGTGTGCTGGCCGTGTCCAGGCCAGACACGCGACCATGTGGGGTGACATGGAGGCCGCTTAAAGTGGAGCATGGAAAAAACCAAAGTACACGTCGTGTACTCTAAAAGTACACACTGGGTACTTATTTTATTTCATTTATCTAACTGGGGTCGCGTCTTAACCTTTTTTTCATCTTCTTCTCTGCCTAATTCCATATAGGGCGTCTGAGGAGGCCGAATCTTCTCCGAGCCACCGATCTGTCACTAATTCTCCAAATCGAACACTACTGGTTGCAATAAAATTATAGCAGTGAGTTATTGTTTCTTCTTTGTCCTCGTTTCCTATTTCATCCTTTAGTGTGAGTTATATGATATTGAAATTTTTAAACATTTTTTCAGATCAAGATTCACAGGCTGAGGTTCAAGTAAATCAATCAACGAGGATCGAGGTATGTGGTTTGATTCCCTACGTTGAATGTCCTTGGGTTTTTTGTGCATAAGTGTCGGATATCCATGTATCGGCTATCTTGGGTACGGGTTTTGAACCTCTTTTATTTATCTTCCTTAGATTGATAGGGTGTTTGAGGCTATTAGATGAATAATTCTTGCTTGTTAGCATGTTCAAGGATCACCCCATGGGTGTTTTCCTTCGTTTTGGATGTTTACCGCCATTTGTCTTAGGTTGTCTACGAGGAAACCCTTGTATCATTGATTTCTTGGCTTTGTATGAATTATTTCATGTGTTGTCTATTGTTTAAATGCTTTTGTTGCATTGTAGCTATTAGCCATGTAGTTGCTGAACATAATTAGGGCTGCTATGAATCATTTACGTACGATTGCTTTTACTCAGGGCTACAGGAACCTGGTGTAGTAAGACCATATGGGGAATTGATGTTGAGTGCTTCCTCAGAGGACCTATTTGGAGATTACCATTATGAGATAGTAAGTGGGAATGACTTTGTGCTCTCTCAGTGGGTCTGATAATTATAGAATCGAGACTAAAGGGAGAATTATATGTAAGTGCTTCCTCAGAGAGTCTGTAGTATCATTTTAAGAAAATAGGGGGAATTGACATAGAGTGCTTCCTCATCATGTCTTTTCCCTTGCTCAAATGCTTGAATATAAGGGCCATCCCACATGAGCCACCCAGAGGGTCAGTGTAATAAATATTGTTTGTTGGTTGTGACAATCCCACCAAGCCAAAGAATAATCTTAGGATTGTACTGCTTGTAGTTTAGTTAGTATACTGAGATTCCTATTGTGTTACTTTATATGCCATTGGACTATAGGGTATTATCTAGATTCTTCAGTGAGGATTAAATGATTTAATGAAATTAATAAATAAATGTGAATGGCGAATTGTAGGATTGTTACTTTAGTGTACCCATGTTTTCTCTGCTGCATTTATTTCCATTACTTTTTCTATATTGCTCACTAACAGTAATGCAGGTATATTTTGGTGGTTGGCTACTGGGATTAGTCTCACACGCTGTTTGGGTCCTGCTTTTCATCCCAAATAGGTTATATGGTTGTAGGTGTGGATAGGGAATGTGGACCTTCTACCTCGGGTGCCTAATTGCTGGTTAGAGTTGGAGAGCATGGGACTGAGCTTAGGCTTGCGATGCTGCTAGAGTTTACTGTTTACTTTTGCGACTTGGGTTTCAGTTTTATTTCAGAACGTTGTTTTGTTTACTGTTTTCCATTTAAGCATGTGTCATGCTGCATCATTATTATATTATGTAGGACCACGGGACACCCTGGGAGGGGAGGGGTGAATCGGGGTGTTAACATTTTCTCTTTAATGTTGTGGAATGTGTTCCCTTGTTCGTAGGAACCAATTAAACCTATATGATGGATTTGATCATCAATGAAACATTGACATGCAAAGACATGACACAATAACTTTTACTTGGTTCAACACTATGGGCTACGTCCAAGGAGCATATGCCAAAAAGTTGTCGGTTGTACCAAATTCCACTATACTTCACTGGCTGTGAATTAAAATGGTTTGGGCACAGTCACTCTACCCAGGATAACTGCCTTTACAAAGGTTCAATAATAGCTCACTACTTCCCTTGGGTCACTCTCGTTGACTCCCCCTTGCTCACCCCCGTTGGTGAAGTCCCATTCAGTTTATATACGTGAAGGTCTCCTCAATAGATTTGCATTCAAGTCTTTGAATCTTATTCAGCATGAGACAATTCTTGCATCAGAGTACAGTGAGGATTCTCTTTTGTATTCAATATTCTTCTTTAGTAAAATAAATTAATGCACTATATCTTTTTCTTCTCTTCCGTTGATTCCCAATACAACCACCTAAGTGTATTGATATATTACCCTCTTTCTGTGCAAATCTGAGTTTAGTTCAACGAATTGTTCTTCTTCCCTTCTCAAAACACAACGAGGATGTTAAACATCAGTCATGTGTGTGATGTACTGGTTCTCTTCATAAAACCAAATTGTTCAATGTTCGTCTGTCTTCACAAATGAATACATCATCTGTTGCACTGAAGGTAACGAGCATTCTTTTGGATTTCGTGCAACTCCAAAAAGACGGGTGTACTCCAACAGCACCTGACACTGTTCTCCAAGCATAGTGCACAGGTCCCAATACGGCGCACAAGTCCTCGACGCGCAGGTCCAAACTAGCGCCCAAGTATCACTTAACCACCTTCATGACACTACATTCCTCGACTTCTAAAATGCGTTACTCAATTCCTTTATCTCCCAAACCACCTTGGGCGTGCAACCCACAACCGGCACGCAGCTGCAAACACTGGCGCGCAACATCACCTGTGCGACTACACACTACTTGCGCGACTTCCACACCTGCGCGGCAGGAGCTCTTATTTTTCTAAGTGTTGAACTCCATGGGAAATGAGGATGGGTGGTCCTCTATTTATAGGAAAACTTGTCAACCTGCGTGGGAGCGCACAAGTCACCCCTCGGCGTGCAAGCCTTGGCGCACAGCTCATCTCCCCTAGCCTCTGTCGCGCAATTCACTAGTGCAACCAAACCAATACTTGATAAATCTTGTTTCCATTGCTATATTTTGAAGTTCTATTCTTGAAAAACAATAGGTATGCAAGTTTCCAATCTTTCTAGGAACTGGCGTGCATGTCTCTTCACAGCGCGCAAGTCACTTGAGCTGCCAACCCAAAACTTGTGTGAACCTTATCCCTTTTCCATATTTTGATGTTCCAATCCTTAAAAACATATGGCGCACATGTTTACTATCCTTCAAGTACACGGCGCGCAAGTCTCTATTCCAAAAACAATTTTCTCCATTTTTCGATTTTCAGGCCCAAAAATTTGGCAAACACTGGGAATCAGCGCCACCTTGTATCTGCTCTTTTTGTACCGCCTCCAGATCATCCATAACCACATCCCTTGAACTCGACCTCCGACCATGGAATCTCCTTTGTCAATAAATTTTTATGTCGTTTGATTGCTTTGTCAACAAGAAATATCACCTAAAAACACATCTTCTCTGTGATTTGTATCCTTCAGCAACTGTTCTGCTTTTATCACTAACTCTACTATCATGATATGTATTCTTTGAAGGAACAAATTTAGCATCATTATTTTCTGTGAAAATGTGATGTTCATGGCCATCTCAGAGTTCCAATCCCCACATAGACATCTTACAATTCCATTAACTTGCACATTGTGTTCTTCTTCAACCATCATGATCTTCTTCATGGCAATCATATGATTCAAATTATCAAGAATTATGTTTCATGGTTTTCATAAAATCATTATGAATTGCATGGTCTTCATCAAAACCCCTGATTCTCATGAAATAATGAGGAATTTCATGGTCTTCATCAAAAACCCCATTCTTCTTTAATCATCCTCAGATGGATTGCACCTGACATTATTCATTGTTGAAAAAAATGTGTCACCTTTGACAAATGTTCTTTGGACTTTTGATCAGTAAAACAAGCGTCTTAATTTCCATTCCTCCATTTCATTGGAGTACAAATTGATCTCCATAATTTTGATCTTCATTGACATCTATTGACAACAAATACAACCATATACACAAAGTGGTCCAAACATATTATACATTGCTTCCACTGTTTAGTTTAAGTTGTCATGTTCTATTTACTGCTTTCTCTATTGTTTATGTTTTTTTCCTTTAGCTGCATACTTTACCAAATGAGGGCATAGATTCCCCACTAACTCACCAATGTCCTCGCTGCTAACCGGTAGCCTCTGGCGTTGGGGGAAACGTGCTTGTGGCCACGTGTTGAACTGGGTACAGGGTGCCAGTTGAGTGGCTCTATATTCGGGTCGTTACAAAGTGGTATCTGAGGAGTTTTCATTTTTTCTATTTCCTTACTTTTTGGAAACAATAGATATGGATAGGGAGAGATGGGTAGTTGGTACATAACTGTTCCCGGGAGTAATTAACCCATGTACAGGGAAAAGCTATATTACCTCTTAATTGCAATGTTTTGTTTTTTCAAGTGTTATAGTGGATTATATTTCATCGTTGGATGATGAACTTGTTTTGTGTTGTTACAGTTTATATGATTATGGTTCTATTTTGTTGCAACCCGATGAGATGAGGGTGTGCCATCTCATATATTATATAGGAACTGGTTATAAAAATTACATGTCATGCATTTTACCATGCCATCTAGGGTGCATTAGAAATCGCATGCTGTTGTGATAGATGTCGTGATAGATTATCCGAGTTGTTGTGATAGTTGCAGTGATAAAAATACCTACTATATTGATAGAGTAATGTTTATCATACAACTTATTTATCATGGACGCCAAGCTTTGGTCTTAGAGGTGTTATGGTCCCTCGAGGGTCAGAATTTGGCATATCATGGAATTGTTATACTATCTACTTGTTATAAGAATTGTTATGATGTCATGGTTTGATTCATGGGGTGTATGTGCCCCCACAGATCAGAATATGGCACATATATGCTAGTTTTCAGTGTTTTCAGTGGTTTTGGAAAGTTCTGTATGCCTACTGCCTAGAAAACAAGACAACACAGCGTGTGGACTTATGAACACACGCCATGTGTTCTTCTATTCGAGAAGAACTACTGTTCACGATTACAAGCTGTGTACTTTGAAGTACACTTTGTGTACTTTTATGTACACGTTGTGTACTCTTCCTCTTCGGTTCCATTTTTGCTCTTTTGAGTTTGCAACTCTGCTCATTGTTAATAAAGGTGTGCTTTTGAGCATGCAGAATCATGCCTCCAAGACGTCCTCCTATTGCACGTTAGGGAAATGATGATGATCGTACAACGGATATGGCACAAGTAGTTATCTTGGATAATTGTGTAGACGCACCGTTTCGTGAGGGATTCATGTGGTTCATACAGACCTTTTAGTTAGCTCAGCAACCTGCCTTCCCAGTCTATGGCAGAGCTTACGCGAGTCTTCCTGCAGCAGCATCCTCCCACATTCTTAGGTGATGGAGGTCCTCAGGCTGCTAAGTCATGGTTCTATGATACTTTTTCCATATATGATAATATCAAGACACCCCCAAACAGAAGGGTTAAGGTCACAACTTATATGTTGTGAGATTCCTCCAAGAGATGGTGGGATATAGTTTCTTAGGCAGGGTGCGAGAAGATAGTTTGTAGGGAGGAGTTTCAGCATACGTTCTATGACTACTTCTACCCGGAAATGCTGAGGGCTGATAGAGCCAGAGAGTTCATGAACTTATTGTTGGGTACTCTATCAGTTATGGAGTATTCCTCCCATATTACTGAGTTATAGTGTTTCACTCCTGTTCTGGGGAATGACGAGCTTTTCTTAGCAAGGATGTTTAAGGAGGGCCTCGGACCAGAGATCAGATCAGAGGTGAACATCTACTAGTTGATTTATATTTCATTGATAGTTTACCAGGTGTTGATCAAGGAGAGGAATTTGAGAGATACTGGAGCAGTGAGCCAGGGCGGTTCAGCATTTAGAGTTAGTACCCTTCCTTCTCACAACAGGAAGCGCCACATGGATTCTACACGAGGTGTCTCGAGGAAGCAATATATCCCATCAGGTAGCAAATTTATGTGCTACCAGTGTGGTGAGTACGATCACAAAAAGAACCAGTGCCTAAGGGACCTAGTAGAGTGCTGATCTTGCGGCAAGATGGGTCATATTCAGCAGGTTTTCAAGGTTCTTCTTCCAGCGGCTAGCGAAGGAGGATCAGTTTCGACTCCATGTATAGGATCAGGTTTACCCATTCCATAGCAGACTGGGGGATGGATTTCTACAGGCCTTTCAGGCCAAGGTAGAGGCCATGGATGCAATGTCTATGCTCAAGGGGGGCCAGCTCAACGATCTTAGACTGCTACATAGGGCCGCGACACCGGTCATACATTTTCTGTAGATCAGATTCATAGGGAGAAGGATCATGTACCTTCCATAGTGAGAGGTATGATCTTGGTAGCCCCAGTTTTATCTTCTTGAACTCTTCCATACATGATCATCTCATAGCTTTATTTATGTGCACACTATGGAGTGCCTTGGACTTACTATCATTACTTCTGAGGATATGATGACACTGGACACTCCCTTGGGTTTTAGAACTGCTAGTGTGCGTCAGTTCAGGGAGTGCTCCCTTGAGGTTGGTGGGTGTCAATTCTTGTGGGATCATTATGTCCTATAGATGGCAGGTTATGAATTCATTCTCGAAATGGACTGGCTAGTGTCTTTTTCAGGCCCTTGTTGATTTCTATCGCCACAGGGAGACTTTCGCATCACCAGAGGGCATGTCTTTTCTTCAAAAGGGATAATCGGATATCCAAGCAAGTAGATATGGACCAGAGCATTATGGGTTGGGTGGTGTCACATCCTAGGTTTCTAGTTTGTTCCTAGACGATCAGGGGACTTATCAAATGGATTTTCCTCTGGTAGTTGATCTTTTTCCATATGTCTTTCTAGAAGAATTTTCAGGGTCGCCTCAAGAGCATGACGTAGACTTCTCTATTGAGCTTGTCCTCGAAGTAGTACCGGTATCCATACCTTCTTATAGGATGGATATTCCTGAGTTGCAAGAGCTAAAGAAGAAGTTGGAGGAGTTGCAGGAAAAGGGTTTTATCTGCCCCAGTACATCCCCTTGGGGTTTTCCAGTTTTGTTTGCAAAGAAGGCGGATGGTACTTTAAACCGTTGTGTGGATTATCAAAAGCTGAACCAGTTAATGGTCAAAAACTAGTATACCTTGCCAAGGATTGATGATAATTTTCATCAGCTTTGAGTAGGTAGGGTTTTCTCGAAGATCGACTTGAGATCCGGCTATCATCAATTGCATGTAAGGCCATCAGATATACCTCTTATAGCCTTACGGAGTAGGTATGGTCTGTATGAGAATTTTTCTATGTCGTTCGGTATCACGAACGCGCCATCAATCTTCATGGAATTAATGAATAGATATTTTCATCCCTACTTGGATTCCTTCATGGTGGTTTTTGTGGACGATGTCTTAGTGTACTCTCACACTCGACACGACTATGTTATCTATCTTTAGATCGTATTGAGTACACTAAGAGAGCATCAGTTATACGCTAAGAAAACTAAGTGAAACTTCTAGATGGATGGGATTCACTTCCTGGGTCATGTCATCTCAGAGACAGGAGTATCCGTAGACCCAGAGAAGGTGAGTGTGGTAGTTACCTAGGAGTAACTGAATAATGTATTCGAGGTACAGAGTTTCTTAGGACTGGCTGGTTACAACATGCGGTTTATACAATAATTCTCATGCTTTGCAGCGCTGTTGATGGGCTTGACTAATAATGGTGTGAAGTACATTTGGTCAGAAGCTTGTGATTCAGCCTTTCATGAGTTGAAGGGGAGATTTACTTTAGCACCGATTCTAGTTTTACCAGATCCGGGCAAGAGTTATACAATTTTATGTGATTCATCTAGCATCAGTCATGGGGTAGTTCTTTTGCAGGAGGATCATTTTGTTTCATATGGATCTCGGCAGTTGAGGCCACATGAGAATAAATATCCTATGCATAACCTAGAGTTGGATTCTGTTGTTCAAGATTTGTGTTGTTGGAGACACTATCTTCTGGGAGATCATTTTTTGGTATATACTGACCACAAGAGCCTCTAGTATATCTTCATGCAACGTGACTTAAATTTGAGACAGCAGAGGTGGGTCGAGTACTTACAGCATTTTGACTTCAAGATTGCTTACATGCCTGGGAAAGGCATTGTTGTGGCAGATGCACTGAGTAGGAGAACTCAGTTACATGCAGTTCGGTAGGCCAGCAGCGAGTGGCAGCTTATGGCTCTATTCTCTAAGATGCATTTGGAGGTACACGACAGACGAGGACAGATGGTTCTTTTTTCTATAGTTGTTATGTCCTCTATTCTGGGTCTATTTCGAATGAGGTAGCTACCAGACCTAGAAGTCCTAGTCTTATGGGAGGGTGTGTCGGACGGAGACCCTAATCCGAGGTGCAAGTGGGTGATGATGAGGTGTTATGTTTACATGGCTGCGTATGGGTTTCAGCAGACATATGTGAGGAGCTGATGCGGGTGTTTCATGCTTCATCTTGGGCAGTTCATCCTGGTGTAACAAATATGTATCGAGAATTACGTTGTCAGTATTGGTGGCCAGGTATAAAGAAGGATGTGTCTGGTTTTTTATGTGGTGCTCCACCTATCAGCAGGTGAAGGCGAAGCATAACTGAACAGTATGGCTTCTACAGTAGTTACCCATTCCTGAGTGGAAATGGAATGATGTCACAATGGACTTTGTGACAGGGTTACTGAGAACTCCTCGAGGGAATGATGGAGTTTGGGTTGTAGTGGACAGGATCAGGAAGGATCCACATTTCTTACCAATCAAGGAGACCGTCAGTGAGGATGATCTTGTGATGTTGTACAACCAGTAGATTGTACTCTTTCATGGGGTTCCGAGTTCTATCTTTTCCGATAGGGATGCCCGCATTACATCGCATTTCTTGCAGGGGATATAGAGGGCTTTGGGTACCCAGGTACTCTTAAGTACAGATTATCATCCTCAGACAGATGGCTAGTTGAAGTGCACGATTCATGTTCTAGAGGACATTCTACGAGCATGCTTCCTTGATTTTGGAGGTTCTTGGGAGAAACATATACCTCTAGTGTATTCTGCCTATAATAATAGTTTTCAAGCAACTATTCAGATGGAACCTTATGAGACTTTGTATGGTAGGTCGTGCCCATCCCCCTTGTGTTGGTTGGAGGTGGGAGAGGCAGTTGTGCTGGGACCTCATCTTGTTCAGGCGACCACAATGAAGGTGGAGTTGATTTGGAAGAGGATTACTGCTGCACATTCTCGGTAGAAATCTTATGCTGATCAGCGGAGATGACATTTAGTGTTCAAGGTCAGAGATCAGGTTTTCTTGAATGTTACCCCAAGGTTGGTAAATAAGAGGATTAGGAGACAGAGAAATATTTCTCCAATATACGTCGGGCCGTTTGAGGTTTTGGAGAGTGTCGGGCTAGTTTCTTACAGGTTGTTGTTACCTTAGCGGTACCAAGCTATGCACGATATCTTCCATGTTTCTCAGCTTTGGTAGTATTTCTCAAACCCATCTCATGTTTTTTAAACCGAGGAGGTTGAGCTGGAGTAGGATGCATCCTTTGAGGAGCATCCTATCAGGATTGTTGATCGTATTGAAAAGGTACTATGTGGTCGGTCTGTCCCTCTAGTACGAGTACTATGGCAGCATGGCCATGTATAGGATGAGACTTTGGAAAGGGAATCCGACATAAAATCATAGTGGCCAGAGTTGTTTGATGGATCTTCTTCTATGCCTTGTTAGGAAATTCAGGGAATAATTCATTTAAGGGGGGAAGTTTGTAAGAAATCAGATCATCTTTTCATGTATGTTTTTTGTTTTCTGGTCTTTTTTGTGAAAAGGGGGAAAATCTAGAAATGTTAAGAGTACACGCTGTGTACTTCGACGCCGCATGAGGCCATGTGCTAGCTGTGTCCAGGACACACACACGGTCGTGTGGGGTGGCGTAGAGGATTCTTAAAGTGGAGTACGAAAAACGAAAGTACATTTCATGTACTCTAAAAGTAGATGTCGTGTACTTTTCTTTTTATTTCATTAATCAGACTAGGGTTATGTCTTAATCATTTTTTCATCTTCTTCTCTATCTAATTCTATATAGGGTGTCCAAGGAGGCCGAATCTTTTCTGTGCAACCGATCTGTCACCGATTCTCCGAATTGAACACCATAGGTTGTTATAGAATCACAGCGGTGAGTTCTTGGTTCTTTTTTGCCATGGTTTCCTATTTCTTCCTCTCATGTGAGTTATCTTAGTTTGAACGTTTTAGACGTTTTTGCAGATCTACAATGTTCTAGTCTGATTCATAGGCCGAGGTTCAAGTATATCAATATACGAGGATCGAGGTAGGTGGCTTGATGCCCTACATTGAATGTCCTTGAGTTTTTGTTCAAATGTTCTGGATATCCATGTATCAGGTATATTGGGTTATGGTTTTGAACCTATTTTATTTATCTGCCTTAGATTGCTTTGGGTTTGAAGCTATTAGATGAATAATTTTTTATTTTTAGCATCTTCAAGGATCACCCCATGGGTGTTTTCCTTTGTTTTGGCTATTTACCGCCATTTTCCTTATGTTTCCTATGAGGCAACCCTTGTTGCATTGATTTCTTGCCTTGGTATGAATGATTTCATGTGTTATGTGTTGTTTAAATTCTTTTGTTGCATTGTATCTATAATCCAAGTAGTTTCTGAACATTATTAGGGCTGCTACGAATCGTTTACGTACGATTGCTTTTACTTAGGGCTGCGGGAACCTAGTTTTGTGAGACCACAGGGGGAATTGAAGTTGATTACATCCTCAGAGGGCCGGTTTAATTATTACCATTACAATACCATAAGGGGGATTGACTTTGTGCTCTCTCATATGGTCTGATAATTATAGAATTGAGACTAAAGGGAAAATTAGACTCAAGTGCTTCCTTAGAGAGTTTGTAGTATCATTACAAGACCATTGGGGGAATTGACGTTGAGTGCTTCCTCGGAGTGTCCTTACCTTTGTTCGAATGCTTGACTATAAGGGCCCGTCCACGTGAGCCACACTAAGGGTCAGTGTAATAAATATTTTTGGTTGGTTGTGACAAGTCCACCAATCCAAAGAACAAGCTTGGGTTTGTACTGCTTGTATTTTAGGTAGTCTGTTGAGATATCTATTGTGTTAGTTTTTATGCCTTTAGACTATAGGGCTATTTTCTAGATTAATCGTTTATGATTAAATGTTTTAATTAAATAAATAAATAAATGTGAATGGATAAGTGTAGGATAGTAACTTTAGTTTACCCCTGTTTTCTCTGCTTCATTTATTTCCATTACTTTTTCTATGATTCTCACTGATAGTAGGGCACAGATATTTTGGTGGTTGCATACTAGGATTAGTCTCACACCCTTCTTGGGACCTAATTTTCCGCACAAACAGGTTATATGGTTGTAGGTTTGGATTAGGATTGTGGCCTTTCTACCTCAGGTGCTTGATTGCTGGTTAGAGTTGGAGAGCATGGGACCGAGCTTAGGGTTGTGATGCTGCTGGAGTTTACTATTTAATTTTTCTACTTAGGTTTCAGTTTTATTTCAGCACTTTGTTTTGTTTACTGTTTTCAATTTAAAAATGAGCCATGCTGCATCATTATTATATTATATATTGCTTCCGCTGTTTAGTTTCATTTTTCATGTGTTGTTTACTACTTATGCTATTGTTTATGTTATTTTCCGTTCACTACATACTTTACCAAATGAGGTCATAGTTTCCCCACTGACTCACTAAGGCCCTTGCTACTAGTTAGCGGCCTCTGGTGTTTGGGGAAACATGCTTGAGGTCATCTGGTGAACCAGGTACGAGGCGCCAGTTCAGTGGCTCCAGATTCGGGTTGTTATATGAGGTATGAATAAAATTTGTTCTACAAAATGGTTGTAATTTTTCATAGTGTGATGGTATCATGGTTCGTGAGTAGTTTCAGAAGGGTTTTCTAACATGGTTTAGGTTTTGAACCATGATTTATGAGATGTTTCAGGGATTGAATTCGGTGGTGACATTTAGAATCTTTAGAATCATGGAATATCCTCTTTGTCATTATTTTTGGCTTCATGGCTATTTTTAGGATGGTTTTCATAAGTAGTTGTTATATATTTGGTCTTCGTGTTTGGGTTTTCATATAGAGACTCATCACTACATATTTTCGGGATGATAATTCCTTATAATAGGATGTAAAAAATCCTCTTATTTGGGGAATGATATGGTTTATATATTGATCTGGTAATGATTAACCTTTTCTTTTTTGGATAATGGTGGGGTCAATATAGTTTGGGAGTAATTTTCATAGGAACAAGGTGGACCTGCAACCATTCAAGAGATGATGGTGTACATTGAGGACATGATACATTGTCTCACATCTTGATAAATCATGGTCAATCCATAGGTATTTTATGAATGGAAATTTGTTGAATTAATGATTTTTTACACCCTAACGCTATATTTAAAAGGGTTTAGTGTAATTTTAAGTAGGTGGTTGGCTTGGGAAACCATTCATCTTCATCCCCTAGTGTCACCTCAAAAGTGTTGTTGATTTTTTACATCTATGGTTAGCCCTCTATTTATTTGATGATCCATTTTTCACTCATTATGAATGATACGTCTTGATTATTCAATTACATTATTTTATAATGATGGATAAATTTTTCTTCTTAATTTTTATTATTTCATGGACTCTATAATATGTTTTGGTTTCATGAGATTAGTGTTTTTTTAGTTCATTATGATTGTATTGGGTGACATTTCCTGATGATTAATACATTTTACAATTAAGGTATGTCGTATATAATTTATCATGTAAGTATTATGTTGTTTATTATTGTTGTTGTTGTGTTGTCATATCAACTTACCATCAATTTATTTAAAAATAAGATTATATAATTTAAATCTTGGATACTATGATACGATGTTAGCCCATGATTCTCCTGTAAACCCGAAATGTAAGGAAGCCTAAGGGGATGAAATGAAATTGATATTTATGTGTTGAATATGATATAAAAATTATTGAATCTAATTTATTTTATATTTAATTATAAATGGGAGATATTTAATTATAAATACTTGAATGGAAATAATTGAATATCTAAAAGGTGATTATATAATAGTGGAAAATTGTGTTTTTATTTAAATAGAAAAAAGGGTTTGTGTTCCCTTGGGAATTTGATTTCTGTAAAATGGTATTTTTATTATTATTATAAGGTAATGTCAATTAAATGAATAATTTAATATGTTTTTTCAATTGGTGTTCTTAATGGGTTGGTTATTTTCTTGGGTATATCTTTTATTCTTCAAGGGATATATATCCCATTAGATGTGATATTTTGTTCATGAATAATTATTTTTCAACAATTGTGACTATTTTCAAAAGATGGTTATATTTTTTCATTCATGGTTTTTATTTCAAGGATGATCATATTTTCTCAAATGTGAGATTTTATTTTTGGGATGAGTATATTTCCCCGCAACGTATTCTAATCACTAGGATGTGTATATTTCCCTTAGATGGATTCCTATTATTTAATGTAATCTCACATATGTTATGGTAGGTATTGTTACTCTTGGTATTAACCGAGGAACTCTAGGATAAATGATATAATACTATTCACATTATTCTCATATGTAATAGTATATATACATTTTCACTTCAATATTCACATACAGATTCTTTATATGTTTATAGTTTTCATTGTCAGTTTACTAATGAGTCATAGTCTCACCATAAATTTTCACAAATTGGTACTAATTATACTTTATGGTTATATGATAGGGTATTGGAAGTAACCTATATCTAATGAATAATTTGGTTTACTAGATAAGAGAATAGGATAATGGGATAAATCATTGATTCAAAACCATTTCCAGGGGTATTTTTTTATTTAATTTTTGATTCATGGGAGATTTGTGTATACGGTCCATTACACTATTACTTTTTGTCATATATACAATTCATGTAAATATATTATGGGTTCTGATTATTTATTTATAACTTTTTGTGATTTATATTTTATTCTTATCTATGGGTGATCATATGATTTCTTCTATTTTAACTATTATTTCACTTTTATATGTTGGTATAGTTTCCCCACATTATCACCATAAAAAATCCCAAAATGTTGTATAACTAAGGAATATGGTGAAGCAACATTTAGATCACATGGTGATTTCTCATCAACAAAAAATTAGATGTCATGGGTCGGGTAACATTACATAGAAATCATCTGAAATTATCTTTAAGATAGAAAGGTGTGATTATACCAACTAATTCCCCAATATTCTAACAATAATGAAGACAACAAATTAAATATAAATATAAGGCTGATTCCTCTATTACCCAAGGTAATATTGAGGTGTTGATGCATAAAATGCTATAAAAGATAGAATTTTTGGAATTAAGATACATGTCTTCTTTTTAGTCTTAATTGTTCTCCTTTGAATCTAAAATAAAAACTTTCTAATTGTCAATCAGTCAAGTGTTGAAATATTTTAGTAGAAAAAAAATAAAATTTCAAATTTAAATTTATGTTAATCATTAAAATAATCTTATAGTTAATATGTCTATTAATATCATAAAACACAATACAACAAGAGTAAATTCCCTAGTTAAGACCAAAATGAATATATAGTTATATCAAGATAAAAAAAATTATTACATTTACAATCTAGATTTGTGGATAAAAATTCATTATATGAAATAAATATAAATTTTCCTTATATGATTTAGTAATAAAATGAATATTAGTGATATCCAAAATGTAAATAAAAGGTTGAAGAGGATATCGAGGGAATACAAATTGTTCAAATAAAAATTTCCCCACAAATTACATAACTTAAAATTTTATGAAAAATAAAAAAATTACATTAAGGTTCTATAGGATTTTCAACAAGCTCTATGAGAAAATTCCTTATATCCAAAAAATAATCAAATCTAATAAAATATCAACTCTCTAAAACATTATTTTAATCAGGAAAGCATTGGAGTAGTTTTGTGCACAATACATCAAGAAAAAGTTGTTTTTTTCCCTATAATATATAACTCTTAAACACAATGATATAAAAATATCTTCCTCCCACACACTCAATCTATGAGTTCCCAACTGAACTATGGTTCTTTTTTGAATTGGTGTGAGCATCAATTTTATCCCTTTGTCACAATTTTAAATGCTAAGACTAAGATATTTAAAACCCACCACTATTTTCATATACTTGAAAAACTAATCTCAATGTCACCACAGTTAAGGAGAGGATGTCATTATTAATATAGTGCAGAATCAATTTTTTCCAATTGTTTTTTTCATAATTTATATGGAGTGTTACTAGGAGGTCCCGATAATCATGGGAATGCCTTTATTATCACATTTTTGGTTAATCAATGATGTGTAAAAGTATAAATGCATTTTGATTTTTTGTATCAAAGAGAATAATTAAATCTATCTAAAACATTTATGAAACCCACATTTCATAACAATATATTACAATTTAAATAACATAATATTAGAAATCTATTTATGAACTCGATGAGGAATTTGTTGGAATCATCTATTAAACAAAATGAAAACCCAAAATTTTGGAACCCTATATTTTAATTGATGTATGTGAAGAAGAAGATAAATTTGGCAAGTTTTAGAGAGATTTTTTCAAACATATTTATGAAATTATTGGAAAAAACAATCTAAAACAATGTCTAGACTCTATGTGTAAAATATTTTTCTATTATGGATAGTTGGGTGGAAAAATATTTTTACAACTCCAATTATTTATTAAAAATAAATTTTTCAGATCTTGGGCATCTGAATATCATGATTCATCTCTATGGATAAAAACACCCCAATTGGAAAATAATACTCTTCGGTGTCCTTTTAAATATTCATCTTTTCATGAGAATTAATCACTATATATTCTCATTTAATCTTAACTAGGATAATTTCAATAAGAATATATATTAAATGTGGTGAAAGGATTTTAAAATTCTATAGAAGAAAACAATTTTACAACATCCCACACACAAGAAACACATAACAAGTAGTTATATTTCATTATCCAAACAAAATATAAGATTTATTAGGCAATCTAATAGTTGTGTGATTTTAGAAAACTAGATACATATATAAAAACACATTTTAAAACATAATATTTAACAAGATAAATTTTTTGTATAATTATTATTCCTTCTATAATATCTTGAATATTAATACAACGCCCTATTCTTAGTTTATCAAGGAAAAAAGAAAACAAAACATTATGATATTGGATTCTCAATAAGAAGTAAAATATCATAGAAACATACATTAAATAATTGTGGCATAATTGATATATTAATAATAAATGAAAAAAGTGAATGGATAATTAATAGAATTTGAATACATACTAAATCCATGATAATATATGAAAACGTGGATAACAATCATCATAGATATCATACTAATATAATTTATAATTATTAAAATAAAAACAAACAGACAAGGACTTGTTCCAATATTCTTACAAATCATGGTAAGACGAAAATACTAAAACATAACCTTTTTTTATAATGAAACCCATTTATGCATCTATGTGATATATAATTTTAGGCCCCATTGAACACTTGATTAAGTGCAATGAATTCACCCTAAGAGTTTTAAAAACTATTTTATTCTTCTATTAGGAAATTCTTTATGAAAAAAAATGGTTAACTATATTATGATAATGAAATACATCATATAATTATCTATTTAGTATAATATTGTGGATTTTTGGGAGAATATCCATTAATTAACATAGAATCCATGGGGAATCATCAAGGGAATATGATTCACCCTTATCAAAAAAAAATTATTGGCAGGGGTGATTATAATTTTTGTGTGAATATCTGGAATATCTTTATTGAATTAAACATATTACTTTTGTTGAATACCATGTTAGTGGTAGTGAAAATCATCCATCTTGGTTCATCATGACAATTTGAATATTCAAAATCATATTCATTGAAGTGTCTCCCCAGTTGTGCAGTCATAGGACTACACATTTTGGACCAATATGATGACTGATTCATTTATAAAACTATCATTTTTTGGGAGATTAATCTTATGTTTTTCAATGATATAGTCAAATATACATTCCAATGTATAAATATTGATGTATTTTCTATGAAATTGAACAAGAATTTTGTTTACCAAAACAGGGGATGGTTATCCCCTATTGAAAATGTATCTCTAGAATTAAAATAATATGAGCGAGGTAAATCAATATATACATATAAATAAATTAAATTTCATAAGTAACATGGAATAAATTATTCCTCAAAAATTTATGCCCCACACAATATAAAAATGGTGTTGATTATAACACGAGCCAAAGAGATTGAAAATTTAGAGGTAAACCCCCACTAATGGCATTGGTAGTAATTATTTCACAATTTCATGAATCATATGACATTAAAATGATATTATAATTCCATAACTATATTAATTTCAAGATATAACATCTATACTATGTATTATATAAAACATATTATGAAATTAGATTTAAAGTACAAAATATCTCTAATATATAAGAATTTGAGATGGAAAAATATTTCTAATTGTACCAAATTCTAAAAAAATACTCTTAGCACATGTACAATATATTTTTTTATATTAATAACTAGATTGAAAACATTAATCATACCCATTTTCATAAATTCTCTTAAAAATATTTATTTTCTCTGTGAATTCCTCTCATTATCAACATTTGTGATTACAGTTTTTATCTTTCATAGTAGTTTCATAAAAAAGTGTTTAATTCATTATTTATAGAATTTTTACATTAATATGTCATTATATTTAATATTATATATGATTTATAATAATTTTTTATGCTTAAAATTCCGTTCATTGGTGTTTTAGGCCTTATCCGTAAAGATATAGTTTATAATAAGCATGTTTTGGTGATTTTTGAAGAACAGAGGGTGTTTCATTAGTTGATGAAATATATATTGATATAATATATCCATAATATTATAAAATAATTATTTAAATATTATATAATATTACACAATTATGGTTTTTTCCTGGAGTCAGTTATGTAAATAATTCCAAGTATTGTTCGTGTAGGTGGTAAAACAAACACAAACATAACCTTGATAAAAAAATTTGAATTATTAAAAGTTTGTTTTGTTTTAATATAATTACAAAATATGTTTAATGATATTATTTATGGTCTATTAGTGAAATATATTAGAATTTTATTTATGTATTTTAAGGAATAATGTATATGAAAATGTTACACAATTTAAATTAAATATTATCCTCTATGTTTTCTTGTTTTAAATCATTAAAATAATGATAAAACTTTTTTGATCATATAATTAATAAGTTATATAATTTTTCCTAAAATACATTAATAATACAGAAAATAATATTTATACTCTAATTACATCCTTATATCAGACCGTGTAATGTAAAGAAATAAATTAACATGCATTACGTCATAGAGGATGAAATCTGCACCATGCATGATCAACGATATGGGTTTTCTAACTAAATAGAGTGTATGAAAATATAATGATTATAACCAAATATTATATTTTTAAATTATATAAAATAAAATAATATGATTTTATTGTCTTCTCCCTGAAAAATTTTTAAAAAATTTATAATTAATAAGAAAATTATATAGTCGATAATACTCATGTTGGGGACTTGGATTTTAATTGAAATTTTATTTTATTTTTAAGGGATTAGGATAAAAATGAATAACATTGGTATTATGTCCATTATATATATTTATAAATATATTCAAAAAAAATATCTTTAAAAATAATATAACGATAGGGTATAGCATGAAGTAGGGGAAGTATCCCTTTATTTAAGTGAGTTGAGGGGTAGTTCTGGATGTAACACATAAATTTTCAATAATGTAATATTAAAATTTAGGTAAAAGGGAAACAAATATAAGATTAGAAGTATTTTTTTGGACACTCACCTTAGGAAATCCTTTTTATACAGATTTTATGGTTTTAAATATATTTTTTAACTCTTTTCACTTAGTATTATTAACATTTTCCCAGGAAAACTATTTTTTACCTTATTAATCAATTTTAATCAAAAAGATTAATATTCACGAGATTACCAATATTTATGGTTCTAATTAAAAATTTGTAAATCATTTTATCCAATATAATTTCAAAAGATGAGAAATTTTAATTTTAATATAAATACACTTAATCATGTTTAAATGGTTTTTGGGAAATAATGATTATAATCTTTAAATTTAAATATATATAATATAATAATTTTTTATTCTAATTTTAATTAAATGTATTTATTTTTTATAAAAAAAATAATTGTGTGATTCTTTCGTTTAATGGAAAATATGAACCACCCTTGAAAAGATGTTAATTATGAAAATTTAAAACCGGTTTTATTTATTGAGTTAGATTTTAAATTAATTCTAAATTTTTTCTCTATAGGTTTCATAATTTTAATGAATTTTTTATTATGTATAATTTTATTTCACATATTCATATTTTATTACATAAATTTTTTTATAAATTTCTACGTCATTCTTATATAATGGTTAATTTATTAAAATTAAATGCATTGTAAGAAAAACATTTTTTAATTAAAACATAAACTTTTTTAAAAATTGATTAAAAATTCATACTATGATAAATTTTATATGATGAATATAAAAATGAAATTATTTTATTCAATTTAAAATTCTAATATTTAACTTCTAAAAATGCCTTCTATAATGCCTCTTTGATGTGTGGATTTTTACAATTGGAATATGGTGTAACATTTTAATTCTATAATATCACCTCATGTATTCTATTATCCCCCTGTATATAATTTCATAATAAAAAATGTGGTATATATCAATTATTGAAAATTTTAGGATAATGCACCAATATGGATTCTTTATGCTCTAGGATTCGCTTGTTCAAATGGTTTACATCACCAAAGGACCATCATCAAATGTTTTTTTTATTCCATAGTTAATTATATATCATGTGATGAATATAAATTAAATCATAATTATATAAATATTAAGGATTGAAGGTTAATCTATTATATTTGAGAACATGAATTTGATTTGGAATATATTTTCGTATTAATAAAACATGAATGAAAATTTTTTATTTAGAAATTTCTGTGGCATATGAAATTGTTAATCCACATCCCAATTCATTATAATATTTCTAAAGGCCTCACATACAAGGGGAGTGACTTCAAATTTTTATAAAACATAAAAAAACCATGGAATGTGAAACCTTCAATACTAAATTATCACTGACGTTAAATTGAAAACATTTGATTATCTTATCAACATAAATCATTTATATGATAGGTAATAATTTAATAAGATCTGAAATAGTGTGTAATTCAATTTTAATCTCCTCTTTGAGTTCTAGTCCAACTATCTTCATTTCTCAAATTTTGTCAAATTATTTTAGATTACAACACATAATCTCACATAATACTTCATATAAGTCCATCGGGATTCTCAAATGGAAGATATTATTGTACATAAACTCTACGAAATGTTTATATTGAACCCATGTGATCTAGAAGTAAATTTAATAGGATATCAAAATGTATTCAAATTACATGATAGTTCTTTTAGACTGTCAATTAGTCTAGGGATGATAAGTGGTTCATTATTCTATCTTACCGTGAAATCCATTTTTAGACAGTTCTGCAATTGGGATGTGAATTGCCGATCATGATCAGATATAATGGATGGATGATCCTTATAAATATTTATAATTCTATTTATTTATAGTCAATAAAGGTACTCGAGGGGTCAATCAACTCACATAAATAATAAATAATAATACTTTATAACAAAATTGATAAATACCAATTCAAAATCAATATTCAGTATCATCTTTACAAGTCTATTAAAATATACCATTATAACAATATCTCACTTCGATTTAGATACATGTAGTGGTTTTCTGACTCCCTTAGTTTGTTTTATATCAATATTAACATACTATCATACTTAGAATATGGACATATAATCCACAATTTAATACATCATACCATACCACAATAAATTTTCAATTAAATCCATATATATTTTCAACCATTATAATATATATAGAATGTTAAGCTATATTCTTCATCTAGAATTTAGTTTCTCAACTATAGTAAGGATGGAACACATAGACGATTTATAGATAATACCAGTCTATATCAATAAATTAATTCTTTCAATCTCCCACCATTCACAACATTAATCATCAATCCTATGTTCTTATTATCATGGTAGGACTTATCAATCATTTCAAGTATGAAAGTTTTAGTAATTTCATTGAAAATGAATGATATATACCCATTCCTAAAAATATCCAAGTACATCATTACTAGATATCTATATATAGGTTCCTTCTTAATACTTATCATTATCATAACTCCCTGATATCTCTAATTAAATGCCTCATCTACCTTGTCTTCCATTACATTGTGTTAGTGTGTTGAGAAGTCAAAGACCATGACTTGTTTCATCCATATTTTTTTACTATGGTTGATCTCTTAATGAGAGATGATATATTTAAACGCATGTTCGTTGTATGCATCTCAAATATTTCTCTATATAGGTATTATCTGTATAATTTTAGAGAAAATATTATTACTTCTCTCTTAAGGTCAAGAGTAATTTAATTGTATTTATGGATTTGGAATTTCATTGATGTGTAGTCAATCACCCTATCATTATTCTGAATTGCATAAAAATGATAACTCATCAATGAATCCCTATATATTACAAAACCTTTCATACCTAATGGTGGACTCATAATTGGTACACTAATCATAAACATCCCCATATCCACAAAAACATTCCTTACAATCCCTTAACCAAGTGATTTTAACCCAATTATCTTTTAACATGAACATGGGTTTGGAAAATTGTGAAAAATGATGAAAATCAACTGATATTAACCTGAGAAAACGAAGAAATATTTTATATCTACTATTTTCATCAATGTAGGTTGTTCTTTGACAACATATTCCTTTAAAGGGTCAATGATATTTTACCCATGGAGAGAATATAAACAAAAATTATCATCATTAAGACACTATTCAAACCTATTATACCTACAATATAATTATATTTTTATACGGGTCTAATAAAGTTATCAAGATACCCATCAAAAAATACATTTATTTAATCCACAAGGATATAAGGTGAATTAGTCAATCAGAAAGACTTTACCATAAACTCGTAATGTCCATACCGCATTCGAAATTTCATCATTAGTATAACATCATTTTCTACTATTAACTAATGATTACTACAGATAATATCAATATTTGAAAAGTATTATTATCCATTATGTTGATAAAACAAGTCAATAATGCATTAAAAGTATAATTAGTTATTATTGTGATGGAATTGATCAACCTATAATCACTGCACCCCATTAAATCATCCTTATTTTTATTGACTAAAATAGGGTTCCCTATAATGAAACTATGTGTCATATAAATCCCATGTAACTTGACACCAACATATAATTATCCATTTCCACCAACTTCACTAGTTACATTTTACAAGGTGTTTTAGATATTGACCTCATATCCAGAATGTGTTTAATGAAGAACACAACATTATGCTCTTGTGAATAACTAGTCAATTTTTATAAAGAGAAATCAATGAAATTTTGTATAATGGGTAGGAACTCTATTCTTAATATACATTACCCATCTTTATATCACTCTTGATCTTCCTTTTTACCCAAAATATCATTACATATAGATTATAATGGAGTTTTAGGTTATGATTTATATTATGATATTCTCCAAGAAAATAAAATAAATTATACCCCACCTTCATGAATTATAAAATCTTATTAATTGAAAAAATATATATTTTCATTGCACTTTGTAATTAAATCCCTATCAAGTATAATATCAAATTTTTCCATAGGTATGATAAAAAATTGAAAATATGGTATATAGATGCATTGTAATTATAACAATAATACACATATTTTTTTCAATATGACCTGCATATAATTGATTTATTGATAAATTCATTAATTGTGTTATTGGGATGCATCTATTTTTTTAAACATAAAATATGCAAAATAATGAGAAGATATAGAATCATATAAAACAATATCTAACTTTGAGGTGACCATCGATGTACCTTCCACCGCATACATAGGAACTTCAATATCTGTTGTGGAAAGAACATAATATTGGCCTTGATGCATTTCTATTTTTAAATGAATATTTACTTGAATTTTTGGAATTAGTCCACATAATTTCCATTATTCAAATATTTAAAACCTCAAAAAATAGTATGATATACCTTTTCCATGAATTGGTGAGCTTGGTATACTATTTCACTACACTTATAACAATTTCAGGATCCCTTCTTATAATAACCAAGGACTTTATGTATGCATTGATCACACAATGGAAATAAAATCCTTACATTATTACACTTTTCAAAATATTTCTTCCCATACTGATCATTTGAACTCTTCTCCTCCAAATTTCAAATGTATATATACTTCCTATAAAAATTATTTTTTTCATAATGGAATGAGATACAATATCCACATATTATGAGAATTTTTGAGATATTTATTCCCTTTTAATGTAGAGAATTATCCAAATAATGAAATAATCAATATGTTTTTTTGTTCGATATATATATCCCACAACATTTCAATATTTTCTATGTTAAAATAGATTTTTACTCCGTAATATTTTCCTCATTTTTCTAATATTTTTATCTTTCCCTTTCTTCCCATTCGTCTCAAGGATAATACTTCTAATAGAATACCACCTAGGATAGTCCTCAATATATTCCCTTGATCTCATCTTCCACTTTAGTGTATTGAATTATCTCCTACAATTGGTCTATATATCCCTCTAGATTTTATATTGTTGTGATGAATTTTTCATTTTTACTACTTCAAAAAGAAAGGAAGATATTCTATTGGGATCTTATACATTATTCATCGTGAAAAGGATTTGTAGTTACATTTAATTCATAAGGTTTTTTCACATTAATAGATCCATAATAGTTACCCCATGTTGTGGATAAGTATGATTGTGTATAAAGGTAAAATTATTTTTCCTATAATGCGTCAAATTCTATAATTTGGTTAATAACTAATTAGCCTCAACCAAGTATTAATTTTCTTGTTCAGGTTGAATATCCTTGTATTAAACATGGGAGAAAAAATATATATACAATACTTCATAATAGTCTATATCATTCTATAATGGAAAAAAGACCATGTTTATAAATTGTAATATAAAATACTTTCTATGTTTTCTAGAGTATTCTCTAAAATATTTTCATAGATTTTCATATAAATTATGATATATTACTTTCTTCATCAAAATATCAACCTGAATGTTTCTATTAAAATTCCACTTATACTAATTGTAACATAATAGACTCCATAATCCTTCAATCGATAATTATGTTTCATTATTTTCAAAAAATAAAATATTTCCAAATTATATGGCATGGAATGAGTAATTTGGAATGAATAAATTAATAAAACAAATCTAAAATTGACAACATCTGAGAGAATTCTATATTCATTCTAATAAATTAAAACATATAGACCAACCATTATTAATATCCAACTAATATAATGAATAATTATAGAAATGAAAACGTGTTTCAAGGTACTATTCAATGGCACTTTCTAATCATGGGAAGAGAAATACACCAAACCCAATCCTTTTTTCCTCACAAGAGTTGTTTTTCGTCAAATGGTTATATCATTATAGGACTGACCTATCACCATGTTAATTGAATTAATTCACCATAAAACTCACCAAAAAAACATTTAATTCCATTGTTGAGAGAACCAATTTATAAATAAATATTCTTCAGCCCTATATTGATATTTATAGACATAAAATAATTATCAATTAAATTAAATAATATGGATCTCTAAGAGAACATCCCTTAATCAACATGGAATCCATGAAATATCATAAAAATAACTTTAAGTAACATTATAAAATAAATATAGTAGTGAGGGAACATAAAATGTTACAATTTTATAATGTAAACATCCTAATTCAGTTCAATAGATTGATTTTGATAGAAAATAAGTAAATAGTAGAAAAAATACATCATTATGGATCATAAAGAGAATTTGAATATTCCAAATCATATCACATGGGAGTCTCTATCTGGGTATCTAGTCTTTGGTCATTATGAATCAAGGGAATGATGGATTTAATAGAAAACCTTCCATTTTCAAGGTGATTACTCTTATATTCATCTACTTTATAGCTGAATCCACAATCCACTATACAATGAGGGAAGTATTTTCTGTGAAATTATAAATAGTATTAATTTATGGAAACCTGGAATGGGGTTACACTATGAAAAAATTAAATATTGGAATAAAAAAATACAATAGATGGTTAACAATATAGACATTAAAACCCTTTAATTTTCAGATATGAAATTGAAAAAAAATCATTCTTGGTGATTGATGGACCACACAGTATAAAATAGTTGGGGATTATAACATAAGTCACAAATATATACAATGAGAAAGAAAAAATAAATATATGGATGGGGTGGAAACTAAATAATAACCTCTTGAAAGATATATATTAAAATTATCCTTAAATACAATTCATAAATTAATTTCTAGATATATAATTTCAAATAGTAATTAGATATATCGTACAAGGGAAATTAGCTGCAGAATACAGATTTTATCTCAAAAATAAGATGTTCAGATGGAAAATGCAAAGTTATTTCCATGAATTCCAATAATATAAATTACCATCTGGTATAATGATCACAGATATCTTATTCCCTTGATTTATAACCATAATAATCCCTTTTACATCTATTATCTTCACAAATTGTCGATTGAAACATGAATTCTACTGATTTTCAACATATGAGTTTATAGTTGTGATCATTTTTACAAGTTTTATAATAATGATATTCATAATCATTATTATTCTAAATTTTATTGTTAATAATTCATCAAATTTTCTTTAATAATGTATTTAAAATAATTTATTATAATTTAAATTCCATATATGTGTGTTTTAGACCTTATCCTTGAAGTGAAGTAAATAATGATAATGTCTTTGGGATTTCTGAAAACATAAGTTTTTTACATAATTGATGAATAATATATTTATATAATATATAAATAACCAAAAATAATAACTATTAGCACATTTATATCTTATTACATAGTTAATCATCTTCTAATAGTCGTTCATTTTACAAATTCAAAGAATATTTCAACTAGGTTGTTAAACCATCCCAAACATGAACATACCATGATTTAATTAATGATTAAAAGGTGGTTTTGTTGTAATATATTCATATTTTAATCATAATTATATAATTTAGTGTTTATTAGTGATATATATTTTAATTTCAATGAATTATATGATGAAGTAGCATATATGTAATTTTTATACAATTTGAAGAAAATAATTTCCTATTTGTATGATTATTCAAAATGAATAAAATAACGATAATGTTTTTATAAATATAGTTTATAGGTTCAATTATTTATAACACCATAACACTAATTATATCATAATCATAATATTTATCTCTTAATTTCAACCTTATATCCAACCTTTTATGGAAGTGATGGTAAATGAAACGTGTTACAATGCAAAGGTAGTAGTCTACACAACGAATGAACAATGATTTTGGTTTTCTTAGTGGATGTAGTATCTGAATAAATAATTATAATATTCTTACTTTAGTTATATTAATGTAAATAAATTAAAATAATATCATTATATTTTTTTCAGAATAAATTTTAATGAGGAAAATAATGTAGAAAACTCACTAGTTGATAGTAATAATGTTGGGGAAACTTATTTTCCTTTGAATTCTCAATGAATTTGAAGGTACTAGAAGAAATATGAGATACAATGGGATTATTTTTATGGGAAAGGGTTATAGAGAGAATAAAATATAAGTTTTTTAATGATAAATTTAATGTATATGGTGTAGCATGACAATATGGATGTGTAACTTTTTCTAAGTTAAGGGATTGGTAGTTGTGGATGTATCCCTTACATTTTCGATAATTTAAGGATTAAATTCATGTTTAAAAGGACATAGATTGGAAGAAATACGAGATTAAAACTATTTTGTGTCAAACCTCACCCAATCCATTCCTTTTTGAGATATCTTTGAGTGTATATGAGGTGTTATTTTTAAAAAAAATTCTACTACACTAAATAATTTTTTACATAGTAAATAATTTATAACCTTAATAAATAATATTAATTAAAAGGATAAAAATAACATTTTAACTATTTTATAAAAAAATATAATTTTTTTTAATTAATTTCTCAAAATAAATTCTTAATGCGTCAAAAGTAAATTCTAATATAAATACAATTAATCGTGTAATAATGGTTTTTAGAGAAATAATACTTTATGATATAAATTTATATCTATGATAAAATATTCACTGAAACTATTTCAAATGAAATAAATTGATTTATGATAAAAATAGGGAATCTGGCTTTCCAAGTAATAAATTAATGAATATTCCTTGAAAAATCATTATTTAATGAAAATATAAAAAATGGTATTTATATTCCATTACTTTTAAATTAGTTCTCAAAAACATTTCTATGGGTTTCAAGGGTTAAAATAATATTTTAAAATGTATAATATTTCTACTTAAATAAATATTTTATTACAGAATTTTTTATTATAAATTATTGTGTCATTGTTAAATAATGGTAAATCTGTATATATTATAAGTTACAAGAAAATTGTATTCTTTTATTAAAACTGATGCTTTTCAGAAGGAGTTAAAATATCCGTACTAAGATAGTATTGATATGATGAATTAAAATGTGGGATTATTTTAGTCAATTTCAACTTCAAAATTTAAAATCTTATATAAAGTCTTTAATAATGGTTGATTAAAGGGAAGATATGTAAAATAGTTTTGGATTGTGTCACTTACCAACAACAGTATCGCCTAGGTTATTATAATTTTTGAAATTAATAGAGTAAGTCCATACTTATTAATCGATAGTATCCCAAAGTGTCTTGAACATAGACTAACAGTTGAGTGACAAAAGATATTAATTCCCATCATAATGGAAGTTATTAGGGAATACAATATCAAATTGGTTGATGCTAAACATTGTTATTTCTATTTTTGATATACTATATGTTAGCCCTAAAAATGATATTCCTGAGAAGGGTTGTATCTTATTCATGATTAATGAAATGAATTAAAAAATTAATTATATTCTAGTTATTATGTTGGGAGACTTTATTGAAAAGAGGAATATTAATTCTAAAATTCCATTTATTGTTTTCTCATTCAATTCTAGGAAAAATTATTGACATACAATAAAAATATGTTTTTATTATTTTTTGGAAGGAAATTTTGTTCACAAATAGATTCCTATAGCACATGGAGATTATGAAAACCCTGTTTCACATAAATGTTTTAAACATTTTCATACCTCTGACTTCCCTTTTTCTTATGTGGTGCAATACCCTCCTATGAAAAGACCACTTAATTTTTTACTTCTTAAAAATAATCCATTTTTCATTGATGATAATTGATTAGATTTATTAAATCTTCTAAATGAGAAACTAAATTCATCAGAAACTACCACATTCTCCTTTTTAAATTTCAATTTGAAATTAAAATTTATATTGGTGATATAATGGGGTATTTTCATAATAGGTATATAGATGATACCCAAAGAAATTACACAAATTGGAATGAATTCTCCATAGTTTCTTCACCCATGAATTTATATATTTAGTTGATTGGAACTAAATATATAGTTTTTAATAACTAATATAAATTAATGTACCTTATATCAATTAATGATGTTAAAATAAGACTAAATAACTTGATTCTTTTCCAATAGATACTTGATTTTGAGATCAAGATTAATCTTGGTGATGAAAATGTAGTTATTAATCAAACATATAGTTTTTACATTATTCACAATGATAAAACAAAATATATTAATTCCTTATTTCTAAGTGGAAACATCTTGTTTTGTCAATGAAATAGATTCCCTAGTATGAATTTTTGATTAACTTTTAAACTATAGGAGTCATTCCCAATGATGTCTGACAAAACCAAAAAAAATAAATTTATTTACAAGATAAAATACTTTGTTTCAGTGGATATATTTTTTAGATGGTGTGTTGGTGGTATTTTAGGAAATAATTTACCTATTGGAGGTATTAGTTAATTTATATAGTCACCAATCTTCTTCGAGGGTTTTAAATTATGGTGGATAGAGTATATTCCAAAAAGCTTCACAATTAAAGATGGATTTTATGGTATGTTTCAAAATTCAATTGGGGGTGAATATACATTAGTTCTTGTAGATTATGTTTCCAAATGGGTAGAGGTAGTGGAACTTCCTAACAACCACGATTGTAGTGTTTTTAAATTCGTCTTGAAGAAACTTTTTACCTGATATATCGTTACCAAACATTGAGTATAGATAATAAACCACACCATAAGAAAAAAATTTCAATGAATTAATTCATATGTATAATTTTGTAAGAAATTAATTAAGCTACAAACCAACCTCAATATGTAGGAAAATATTTGGTTTCTTATATAGATATTTATAAATATTTTGATAAAACTATATCTAACTATAAGAATTATTGGGTTTTTTATTTTTGTTGAGCCTTTTAAAGCTTACCAGAGTGGAATTAATAATTAAAATAGGTAGTTTTTCATATATAATTTTTTTTTTATATAATATATTTTTTTTATGGAACTACAAATATAAGTCATTTTGAGTGGTCAGAAGATTGATTTTTTGTATTTTGGATGGTTCACACGAGGATATTGCTAGAGTTCAGCAGGATTTAGGATTTTGGGAAAGAATCCTCTAAAAACAATTTCATGTACAAGGATATCATTCAATGATTCTATCATTCCAAACATAAATTTAAATCCAATATATAATGTTTTATTTTTCAAATCTACACATAATTTGCTACCTTGGAATCTAAAATAATAGTGGTTTCGATCATTAACAATCATAAAATTTCTTGATAATGGAGCTATATAATGTATATGATAGGAGAACTCAAAAATATATATTTATGGCCATTTCATAATACAATATTTTTAGGGGAATCAAAGGTTATTATCGACGATATATATTTAAAAAAAAATTAACTATGTCTAGATCGATACTTTAAACTCATTACTCCATGGGAGGAAAACTATGGTTTTTTAGTTATTCCTTCACGTTTTTCACTAAAAGAGTAATTAAACCTGTTATTTTGTTTTTTAAATTAAATCATGAATTATTTAATTTATAAAATTACCTCAATAATTACTATAGTAATTATTTATATCTTTTAGACTATTAGTTTCTTGGTACTTCAATTCAGGTTCCCCATTGATTAAAAGGAAATATGAACTTATTTTACACATTAATTTAGAAAAATAAATTAAAAATACTATGAGTATAATTGTAGTTGATTTTAAATGAATAAGTGGAGATATATTTTCGAGTATCTCTTATTATTTTACCCTTTTACTTATTCATTATTTTAATTTTATTTAGATCTCAAAACAGTTGGATTTCATTTTTTATAGGTACTAAATTTAGGTAACAATTATATCTTCTCTTAGTAAAATGTAATGTAAGGAGTTGTAAAATAAAATCGATTGATAAAGATTCATTATCAAAAAAATTATTTCTTTATATATTGTACTTGTTTTTATTCTATTCTAGATATAAACTTTTATCTGTTGTATTTAATGAATTAAATGTGTAGTGTCCTTGAACTAGTTCACTCATATGTAAAAGTACATCGTTGTATGTGTGGCCTCATGCATGGATCCCCATACACTAGAGGTGTCTAACTAGTAGCGATGGCCTAAGTAAAATCAGTGGGATGAATATTCCCTCTTGTAGGAGTGCATCAAATTGGTATACAATAATGATAAAAAAGTTAATAAAATAGTAAATATATATAATTGTAAAAATAAATCATCTACGTATAATGAATATGCTTGGAAAGAATCATGTTCATATATAGAAATTATGATCGGGTCATGAAGAAATTAAAATGGGATATAGTGGTACAAACATCTACCAAATGCCATAAAAAATAAAAAAATTCCCAAAATTGTCTCCACTAAAATCATGATTATAGGGTTATTCCTATACTAATATACAATATACTTGGAAAGAAAAGGCTTGCATCCAAATATGGATACATCATTTTGTCTCTACATGCATCCATATGGTCATTTCGGGTACCAACCTGGTATTAGAATAGGGTCTGATATATTCTTATTCATCCACGACCAATAGTTTTTGGAACTACCCGATCTATCTATAAAAGATAGGTAGTGTTATAGTAATAATAAATATATGGTAGTAAATAAATAAATCAAATCGTACAGAGTTCCTCCTAGGATACCTGACTAGCACTACCTGTTTGGGCCTAAGCTAGATATCCTTAAATACATGTCAACCTATGTGTATAATAATATATAAAACATATATATATATATATATATATATATGTATCACATGAATAAATGCATAAATACATATATATATATATATAGTAATAGTTAGGACTAGAGGCATAAGCCCAAGGAGTCCATGAAAACGTATAAGGAGTTTCATAAATCTTATAGCATATGATCATAAAGGTATAAATTTTCCATACAAAAGTTCAACTATAAATCTAGGACCAAAACCAGGATTTCTCATTTCCTTTATAGACCATCGATTATATTTAAATTAATTAAAATCCTAATCTTGTACCAGGTGTTATGTATTAGGAATCCATGTCTTACTCAAAGTATGTTCTGTCAAAACGCATTACCATAGGTGTCTGTCTAAGGAATCTGTGTAATGACCAACATATCTCTCCCAGCATGGTATAAGGAATAACCCACTAATTCCATCCATGTTATACAACATTTCAGCCTATTTATCTATCATGGTGTAGTATAAAAATAGTTCCAACCAAATTCATTAACGGTAATCCACTAAGAAAATAGTGATCAGTCATCGGAAGCATAATCACCTCTTCCTAGTGATCACAACTATGGTGTTATATAAATAACTCAAGTATCATTATTTGAATTCTATAATTCCTTAGAAATTTATATTTGTTAAACATAATGATATCATCTATGGAGTCCTTAATATGAACCCTTGTATCAGCCTTGAGTAGGTTTAAATTAATATTCATACAATCATTAAAATCACACCATTCAGAAATACGCTTTGGTCGTATTGGACAACTCCTTCATTATAGTTGATCCAACTATAATAAGTGGAGTGAGGTAATATTATCATAGAATTCATATTCCTATTACTGGATTCTAAAATAAAATTCATTTACCCAGTTATATTGAACACACCTTAATTTGGTATTAATTAAAAATAAAATGGTTAATGATCTTATTAATTTAGGAAATTCATGTCCTTAGGGTTGGCTAACATAAAGGTTTTCATCAGAAAATTTTTTTTATTAGGTTATTAGGACTACACTAAGCATGTAAATATAATTTATTATAGTTAATTATACATTTATAAGGAATCTTTAAAAGGGTTTGGCTTATGGACATTATTGCACCATATAAATCATCAAATGTTTTGAAAAAAAGAATGCAACCACCTTCCTTAGTTTTTAATAAAAAAAAAATCGTTTATTGTATTTATATATAAATTAGAATGGTCTGAATCGAGAAAACATATATTACCTGAAAATTGGGTATGTTATCTCACACAAAAATAGTACAAATAATGTAAATATAAATAGAGAATGGAAGGAAGTTGACTGAATACCTTATCAATATTCATCCAATGTACACAAGTAAACATGAATCAGATATCAAATGTATAACCTCAAACTAATCATATTTTAGATGAATGTAAAGAGATTAAGTTGAGGTTTGAACTACTAGGCATGAAAAATATGATAAATATATGACGAAATATAAAACGATGTAGGGGTGAAAATTTAATTTCACCTAGTTTTAACTGGAACAAGTTTGGGACGTATGGTTTTTCAATATGTGCAACAAAATTTTGTATCCTCAATGGATAATTGTTATAATGGGTAAGAGCCCTGGGTGCATAGTTTGGGAAATCTATGCAGCCACTTATAGCCCATAGTAACTCCCTTCATGGTCGAACAACTTGATGTTCATGGTTAAAACTAACCTTCTTCACCCCTACATTTTTTTTGATTTTCCAACAAGGATGATTTATTCAATTAGAAATAGTTGCACATTAACAATGCAGATTACTCAATCATTGTAAAATTTAGTGCTCTTGGCTCGGAATGAGGTTTGATCCATACAATGTTCTATATGGCCTCTTAAGAGCATTAATTTAATCAAAAGATATTTTCTCAATAGTAGATTTTCTACAAGTACAACTTCAAAAAAATCCCAAGCATTACAGATGCACCTACTTAAACCTATAGATCCATGGGTTTCCATTACGAGGATGAAAAAAAATATGAGATGGGTTCTAAACAACGAGTGTGTGATTCGGCCTCCATATCACATGTCTCCACCTATCAATAACTATATTAACATATTTCCAATACTAGTGGAAATGAACTACCCTATATATCGATTTTTCTCAAATAAATTGTTCACATATGATTCTTATCAATTGGAACATCAACCTCCAACTCAATATCATTAAGTTCAAACATATGAGAGGGGTGAAAATAATAATAGTGAAGTTATGATACCTAGAAGAGGATGTACTGGTCATGGTACCTATATCTTATGGCTAACAGATAGTCTATTTTCCCAACTCATTCCCTGGTTTCCAATAATCGAACGTAACATGGGGATAGATTTACATTTCTCCAAATATATAAATGAAATAACTTGGGATGAAATTAGACAAAAATACAATCTCCCAGATTGAACTCTAGGGGTCGATGGTGATGGTCAACATGACTTCTTCTTATACTGATCTATAATCATATGATTTTGAATAAGTTTCCCCTATTGTGATGTCTCATGAAGGTGATGAAGCCCGAGTAGGGATTCCTCCCCTACAACTACCCATTATTGGTTTGAATCAAATATCCTACCATATGTGGACTCATAGAGAGCCATTTGAATAGATTCCTAAATAATATTGATTTAGAAAAAACTAAATGAGAGGTTTTAATTTCCCCTAAAACCCCAAAATTCTTGTACACAATATCTATGGATGTCCTCTAATACATGTATCATATAATTGAATTAACCATTATTCTGAAGGTTGTATGTTCTAATCAGAAGAACCTATGATCCCAGTTCTTTTTTTAACCCATACTAGAACCATGATTTAAATATATCTTCTCTTTCTCGTACGATAAATTGCAGACACCCAGATAGTGTATAATATAATAAATTTTAATCCTAGAAAGATCATCTTCTGGGAAAGAAAACCTTGTATTACTGAATGTGTGTTACCTTGTCCAACTATTCAATGATCACCAATATCACATCTCAAAATCAATGGGACATAAGAAATCCCACCACAAAATATATATTAAAATCATCCTGTATCTACTCTATAATAGAAAAAATAAAATTTATGTCTAGTTGGCCACTAGTTCCCTACATTCTACTATTAACAGGTGGAACATTGTGCGATAAAACATGCAATCTCCCTCTTTATACCTATCCACCAATATTTTCGATGTACATATTAGTACATCATGGTAATCCTGAGATATAATACTAAAACAGAGTCATGATACCTCCACATCAATTCTCTCAATATTTCTACATACAAAAAAATATACATGTGAAGAAGCAGGGTCTCATTTTCAATGACTCTCAAAACTGGTGTTTGGTCCCCACAAGAGATACCCTTCCTCAGGATTAGGCCCTTGGGATATAAAATATATCTCATCCTTTCATATTAGATGATGGATGTTTTCAATTCCAAGGATACTAAAATAGGCTACCCTTGATTTTAATGAACTTCTTGGTAAATCAAAAAAACAATATTAGAAATATCCACTCATTATAGTCCTCTTGGATGGAATGTGTTGTTGTGTTTTTTTCTTAGGGTGTAAGCCCTTATTTATTTTTTCACATTGTTTAAGAGATAAATAATAAAACTAATGAAGGTATTGTACTCTTATACACTACCTAAGATTAAAATCACACATTATGTAAATGTATTTAAAATTTTATTATATGTAAATGAAAAACCACTCCTAAAATAGGTTATTCATCCCAAATTGTAATGCATTGAGCACATCTTCTTTCTCGAGTTTGTGAAAATTCTAATTTCAATCATTATTCCTCCACTAGTGAGACATGTATGCTAAAACACGATTTCATAGCATTAAACTTTGACTAACCCAATTATTGATGCCTCACAATTAACTACATATTGTCTTACAATATCTATAAGAATTAATTTCATTCTTTAAGTAAGTATCCCTTTCATCTCATGAAGGTCTGCCTCATATGATTCATACCATAATAATTTCTCAGCATTTTTAGTCAATATCATTTGAGGCATTGTTAGAAATGACAATACCAAAATATAACAACTATAATAGAATTTCAATCCTAGGAATATAATAATATTCAAGTTTTTTTAGGATGTTCAATGTAAACAACCACTCACAGCATATTTAGGTCAACATATACTCATTCCTTTGAGAATATGACACTAAAAAATTCAAGCTTATAGATCCAAAATTTTAATATTCATATCATATCATATATCTTGTGATATTCAGGTGTATTGTACAATATCTCAATATGTTCTCCATAGTCGTAATGATAATGATATTACGTGAAGATTTAATCCACGACAGCTACAAAAAATAAATAAAAATATATATATATAAACATGTTCATTAGAGTTGTTCAAAAACCATGCACATTATTAATACCAAAAAATATATCCATATTATTATAAAAATCATACTTTATATTAAATTCTGTATATGATATTATTAATTCCTAACTTGCACCTCATGGTACCCTAAACTCAAATCGGTATTGGGGAAAAATATTGTTCCTTGGAACTGCTGGAAGTGGTCATCTATACGAGGTAGTAGATACTACTCCTAACCTATAATCTTTTTCAATTAGTGATAATCCATAAAAATATATGGGTACCATCAACCTTATTATTGAAAAGGATAGGTGAACCCCATAGTTAAATATTATGTTGTACTGAACCCTTAGCTTCAAAATCCTCTATATACTTCTTATGTACTTTGAATTTAGGAGGTATCATCTTGTATAGAGGAATTTATAAATTTCCCACTCCTCATACGATATATAAAGTTAATTCCACATCCTTTATAGGAGGTATCCATTTAATATGTTTAATATCTCTCCCCTAACCAATTGGTTTGGGAAGAATTTCTAACATTATTAGTCCTTAGGTGATATCCCTAAGACACGAAAGGCTAGAAATAAATTCGAAGGGATTCATAAACTGTAAGGGGGTGATTTTTACCTTTACGAAAAATATCCAAAATAAGATAACTATTCCAAAAACCCACTATATGATACTTGAGAAAAACTTAACAAAACTCAATATAATTACCATTTAAAACAATAATAATCTACAACTAAGAACCCTATCAAATTATAAAGAATAAACCAAAAAATAACATAACATATAGATAACCAAGTCCTCGCGTAGAAACTCAAAAGAACCCTAAGATCCAACTCAATAATCAATGATCAAGGCATCATGAAGAATCATTAATTAAATGAGATTTATTTTCATTACCTATGTCTCAATAGACAACATCAACAAATGTAAAAAGGATCCCAGATAGTGGGTGAATATAGAACATATTAGGATTTCTCCAATAACATCCTACACATTACATTATGACAGAACATTTTATCAAAATCATATAAAACATTTAATCTATTTTAAAGTTGTTTATATAAAATCAAAAACATCTTTCATAGAAATAATTTCAAACCAACCGAGTTCCTCAAACAATTTTCAATCCTATTTGGTATAACTCATTCCACTCCACAAATCCACAAAAGTATCCAAACATGGACTTCAACATAGTCATGATTGTTGAGTCATCATTTCACCAATCTATCACATGGTGAACCATTATTATTGGGGAAATATCATACCCTTTTCTATCCCAATTTCGATGGGGGAGCATCTTACCTTTATCGATTCCATATAAAAATTTACACACACCAACCTTTTATGCCAAATATCTCCCAAAACAACTATTCCAATCCATTTCAATAAATTATTTATTTATTGAAACAATTTCTATGAGTCCATTTCCATGAATCCAAACTAATCCATATTTTAAAATTATCATTTGAAAATCCAAAAACAAATCACTTTTCCCCACCACCAAATTCCAAAATTTTATAAACCATCACTAAAGAGGGTTAAAATAAATATTTTAAAATAAATTACACAATTCAAATTAATAAATTCAATCCATTTTATATCAATCCTTACTGTTAAAATTGGGTGAGTAGGTAGTGAATCCACCTACACTACAACATAATAGAAAATGAAGAATAACACAAATACTCCAATAACATGGATTAGATCTTTGAAAACATGCCTTAAATCATTTTCTCTATAATAAAGAAAACAATATATTATCATTATTATCACAAAAACAAGGATTGATACCTATTATAATATTTACATGAATCAAAGAGAGGGAAGAAGAAGAAATGTAAGTAAAACATCCAAAAATAGACAAATACCAAGGAATCTAGCCTCAAATACATCAAGATTAACTAATAGATATCTCTCAGATCGAAGTGAATGATCTCTACAACCATTGGGAATGGAAGATTTAGAGTTATTATCTATTTTATATAAAAATATATTTTTTAATTCAGTGATCGAGATTGGATACACAAAATCCGGATCTAATTTAAAATATGTATGGTTTAGCTACATGATTATGGTAACCATGCTCAATCCATGTGCCATCCACTATCAAAAAAACACCCCTCATATGGACGAATCACATAGTTATAAAACACATGTTATAAACATGATAAGCCACTATGTTAAACTTTTTATGACATTAGTTGTGGACATCATGGTTTTTTCAATCTATGTGCCGACCATGCACCGACCTAGTTCCCACTGTTTCCCATTTTACTGATTCCTAGAGGTGTTGAACGGGTTCTAATAACTATTCTCAAACTTTTCACCACCGTATAATCCCATCAATCATCTAAAAGCTCATCCATACATCGCAAACATAGATTGAATACCTTATATACTATAATTACATAAAAAATGGTTATTTACCTAAAAATAGGGGGCGGTACAATCTCCCCACCATTGGTCTCTCTGTCCTCGCAATGTTAAAAATCACCATTCGATTGAAAGCATTCAATCCAATATATTACTATTGGGTTAAAATGTTCACTTTTTTCTTCTTGAATCCGACCATGTTTCAATAAAACCAACACTAGATCGATTATTTTCCAATGAAATAATTATAATTACCTATCCACAATTCGCACTATCACTTAAACCAGAGTAGCATCTGGATCTAGGTCAATTAGATCCCACATTATCATATTACTTTGATGAACGTAAAAGCTATTCAATTGAGATACATGGAACACATTTTTCACTACCCTAAATCTTGATAGAAAATAACAAATATTCTACCTCACCAACCCATTAACATATCTTAAAAGGACCTTTTTATCGTGGAGATGACATGTGATACTTCCCAAAAAGATGGAATCCAGCCCATGTATTTATTTTCAAGAACACATGATCACTCACCTAAAATGACAACGATTGGAAATGATGATCCACACATGATTTATGAGGACCCAAAGTCATATCTATTCTCATCATCATCAACTACGTCTTATCTATTGTCTCTCAAAAAAGGCTCGATCCAACTAGTGAAGTTTTAGCTATTTCAACCCAAAAAAGTGTAGAATGACTTGAACACACAAATAATTAATCAAAAGGATACATACCTATCTTATCTAGATGACCATTTTTATTAGTAAACTCCATCAATGGTATGCACTCCTCCCATGAGCGTCAAAAATATAGTGAAAACCCCTAAGAATTTATTTCAATGATTGAAACATCCTTTTTGTTTGTCCAACCTTCTAGGGATGATACAATATACTCATATTGAAATGAGTCCCAATCGATTGTTGTATAGAATTGAAAAAATGAGATGTAAACATCATGTCACTATTTTATTATATCAGATCAATTATTCCATTCATATTTAAAACTTCTTGTTATATATTTTAGAATATTCATCTACCATATATGATTCATAAATAAGGATGAAACAAGACAACTTTGTAATATAATCCACTATTACCCATATAAAATCATGATTCAAAACCATACTTGGGGGAAATAACACGAAATAGATGGTTATCTGCTAATAATTCTAAAATAGAATATGTAAAGACTTAAACCTACTTGATTCTTTTTAGTGCTCTTTCATAACCAACTAACATTTGAGGAATCTCATAACAAACTCACTATATTTTATTTTCATGATTACCCACCAAAATTTTGTTTTATGTGAATTATAAATATTTTGTATTCCAGGATGATCATTCTATTTTGAGTGGTAGTAATCCTGATGTTGTTTATCCAAAAAAGACAAATGTATGACCGTCTAATCCAAAAAATAAAAATAACATATCTCTAATCTAGTTTCGATCCTTCCATGGTATCCTCACTATTGAGTTTGGAACTCAAAATAACACATTTAGAATTGAATTTATATGCATACATAACCATCTCAAAAAAATACGAAACAATAAAACTAGAATGAAAACCAAAACACCACCATGGATAACACGATCGAAGTGTATATTGGCTATAAATGACATCTGGTGCCACTTCTTTAAAGCCCCTTTTTTCCATCCGACCATATGGCATCACTAATAATTAATTATCTACTAAATTTCCCATAATCAGGGTATACATTTAGTCAAAGTAAAAAAAATTTATACACTCAATCCAAATTATTTGACCCAGATTCAATTCTCTTTGTGAGTAAATATGTTGTAAACTATTAAAAACATTAAACTCCAAAAATTTCTCACCAAATAATTATTGACACCACGTATTCCAAGAATGGACTAGAAAAGATAATTAAAAATAATTTTTTGGGTTTTTATTCTCACAAAACATTAACTACTGTGATCCATATGTGACAATAAGATCTCCTTAAACTAAAACACTTCCCAATTGAGATCCCAAAGAATCACAATACACCACATACTCTTTTCTTGTTTCTAGAAAATTAATGATCAGTGTTGATGTATGGATAATATTAAGCACTTATAATGACCACTATAATTAATTTTTCCATTAAAATATAACACTTTTTCTTGTCAAATATATTATGGGTAAAGACATTTGGGACCAAAATGTCAATAATAACCAGCTATTGTATGGAAACTATATATCTAAAAGGCATTCATTGGTTCTGGTCAAGATATCATAACCTTAATCTTTTCTTGATATAAAAAACACCTATTTTAGATATAACATGGAAAATGAAATGTACCTCTTGTATCCAAAAATAAATCATTGAAATTGTGACATAAAAACAATGATCCCAAAAAATACCAATCACTACCACATTGTGCATCTCATACTCATCCATTTTCATTGAATACACCAATATTTCATCCACAAAAACAGAAAAAATCTTCTTAAAATTGAAAAATCAAATTCAACAATTACATAAAATAATGTTTTTCTATTCATAACAAAAAATTTAATTTCCACATACTCATATTGTACATATCTACCCTTGAGAATGTTCTTTGAAACATCCTCTTTCTGAAACCACAGTTGGCCATATCTTGAATGCAACTAAATTTTGTAGAACCACTGGGCTCGCATAAATTGATATATCACATCATCAGTGTGTGGAAGTGGATAATTATTCATTATGATATGTTTTTTAATATTTAAATAATGTACACAAGTCATTGTTGTTCCATAAACATATTTCAAAAATAAAACAACTATATCACATAATCATGTTCTTAGCTGAATGAACCCTTTGCTTTCAAAATCCTTTAAATTAATATTTAATACCATTAATTATTTTGGATCCATATAGTAAGATTTAAGTGAGTTAAGACTGGTCCCTATTATGATATCAATCATAAAATCCACATCTCCTATGGTCAGAAACCTAGAGAAATAATTTGGAAAATATATAGAAACAAGACAATAATAGTTGGAAAACCACTATCTCAAATATCATCCATTGATGCCATGGTCAATGCTTTCAACATGTATAAAAGAGTTACAACAATTGGTGACAATAAGATTGTGTTAACTATGTAATTCCCTGACCCTGGATTCCCAGATTCGGTGCATTATTACATAACATTGGCATGATGACAGGAATGATCAAGTCTCGAAAGACCGATTAGTTTAGTAGCCTTTGAATAACTAGATGCATTAATAAAGTTTACATTACATCATAAAATGAAAAATACAACAATATGGTCTCCATATTCCACACTCTTATCCCCTCATAATATCCCTTCATCTCATTTATAAATTACTTCTTCACATCCTGGGAAAAAGAAAACATAGAATAGGGGTGAGCTCAAATGCCCAGTAAGGATAACAATATAGTGGAAACTTTCATAAATAAGAATAACCATTTAAGGAAATGTATAACTAAAACAAAATCCTTTTAAACATGAAATTCAACATAGTATGGAATAACTAATATGATATAATTCCATTTACATATTCAAATGGATATTATACTAATCGAATAATCACATACATTATCAATAACAACTTTCATAATGATGGAATTCATAATTCCAGAAAATCATAACCACATACCCAAGGCCGTGTGCCAAGACTACAAATAATATTTTGTCAAGGCCTTGTGCCAAGATACTAGTATGTCTCATGAGACCTACCGATGCATCGAGGAGCTATAGAGGGCTCCACTCATCACTTATTAAGTCCAATGCATTCCTCATATGAACATGTTTAAACACAATATAAACATTCGTATAAAAACTAGCACACGAAATGTCAATAATTTGTCCATAAACCATGAATGGTATGAAAATATCACATCCACAGTCAAACACATCACAAAAAATTAAATACAATATGGATGTTTTTTAACATAATAAATTAACATCAAATAATCTTAAAATCCATCAAATGATGTTGACATAGATGAAATCAAAACTATTTGAGAGGAATATCTCTTTTTTTTAAATCATTTAAAAGTCACATAATTATAAAATAGAACATTTATTCTGAAAATATTCTTATAAGAATGTAAGGTATTCTTTGATGATCTTATAATGGAAGAAAATAGCCTCACCGACCGTATATGTTAAAAAAACATTCTTACGTTAATTCTGTCAAAAAGGTTAAAAAATCATTGTTTGGAAAACGGCGGAAAGATTCCCTTATAAAATTCTTATAAAGAGACAAAAAGGGTATAAATGAATTTATACAATATTTTTAAAATAGTAAGAATGATTTGAAATACATTTTTAAGACACATGGATGTGGATGATAAAGAGGTCCCAGTAGATAATCATGTACAAACAACCTTGGATAATGAAGAGATTGTAAAATAAACCCTTACCTTGAACATTTCATTAGTCGATGGTATGTTAACCTCATGTATAATAGTTGAGACATTGTTATTAAATTATTAATGAACCATATAAATAATTATAATATCATATATTATCTTCTAATAAATATTTGTTAATAATACATTAGTATTATCGTTGTTTCGAGTGTTAACTTACTCGTTTTATTTTATATGTTTTGTTATATAAGTAAAGTTTGTTATGGAAAGGGTGTATCATATTCATATCTATAATGATATCAAGTATTTAAACATTATTTTTAATTATTAATTGATAATTATACTCAAATAGATATGATGGGGAATGAATATCATCGCGTTCTTGGAGACGGTAGTCCGTACGTACGCACGAGTGACAATATCATTCTTTTGATATTAAAATAATATATAATTGTATGTTATATCATATATAAAGAATCAATATCATGTTATATTTATTATTTAATTGAATTAAACATCATTATTATACCCATCCAAATAATAATATATTGAATAATAATTACAGCACGACATGGAGACGGTAAGTTGTACGTACGCACGTATGGTGACATGTCATTCAAAGGATGGATAGAATACTGAATATGGTGGTAAAATATTTATAATAATATCATAGTATATATGATATACTGGATTTATTATTTTATAATGTGAATAACAAAGAATGAATAAGTTGAAGAAGAAATGAATTTGAAAAAGGGTGGTGAAAACATTATCTCTTCTTCGAGTTCTTCATTTTGATTTGATCAAAATAACTCCATAGGTTGGCTTTATGATCAATCTAAGGCCTTTAGGTTGTAGTCAGGGAAGTTTAGTGAGTATTTGGGAAGGGTTTGGCCGATCAAAGAGGCTTTGAATGTGTGAATTACTAAGAAGGGGGAGTGCCCTTTTATAAGAGGGGTGAGGGGAACCTTTGGAAAAGCTGGAAATATTATTTTTTAATAAATTCATATTCGGTTTCTAATGGCTCCAAAGTGTATTATTTAACGGTTAAGGTGGAGATGGGTCGAAAACCACTCAACCAATATAATTTAGTCAGGTCTATGTCATTATATTAACCTTATCCTTTAGTTTTAACTCTTTGTTAATTAGTTTGACACTTACTATGTCACATTGTATTTTTTTTGTAATATAGTTAATAAACTTACTATATCCCTCCAATAGACCCCCATATGGTCCATTATTGATACACCAATCATGATATAAGTCTCTTGTCCGAACCATAGATTTTTATTAATTGAATATCAATTAATAATATAATATTTGTTTTAAAAACTCTTTTTTGTAAATTTTCACACTATCTGGAAAGTTGATTTTTTTGAAAATCATAACTGAATGATTACTCAAAAAAGGTAATTAAATCAATCATAACATGTAATATTAACCTAAAAAATTATTTTAATTTATAAAAAGTCTCAAATTTTAATTATTTGGGTATTTATAATATCAATTATTTTAATTTTTCACTATTATGGTAATTACTGCATCATCATTGTGTCATAAATAAATTAATTTATTTAATGTCTAAAAATTATAAATAAAATATCATTATGTAAGAAATAATTTTATCTTTCTAATTTATATTTGAAATAGAATTTATCTAATCTATAACCCTATATTAAAAATGTTTTAGTAAATAAAATTTGATTTTAACTCTTGTAACTCTTCTTTGAATTAAATAATAATAAATGTCTTAATCTAATCCATGTGTTCCTAAATGATAATATTTTCTTCCTAAGTTTTTTTTGGTCGAGATATAGTTGTAAAATAGAATTAGTACTTGTGTTTGGGTAATATTAATATCATTTTTACCCTTAATTACCCTATTTACTTTTAACTGTGGTAAATTAAAGTTAAAAGTTAATATTCACCAAACATTATTTTCATCTCATTGAACTATGTTTTACACCGTGATATTAACCGGGTCTCTTGGATTTTTGAAATTCCACTCACAGAAGCGGTAAAATTAAGTTTTATTATAAATCCAGTTTTTTAACTAGCACTTAGTGGTTTCACTATTCATCAAAAAATGATGTTTTTCAGAAAAATACCAAAACTTCACCGTAGGCTAATTTCGATATTCTGAATCAAAAAATGAAGTCCATTTTCAAAAATAAAATTTATAAATTTAAAAAATTGGGTATTACTATTCATACCAGCTAGTTTGATTGGTTATGGTGTGTTAGAACGCGATGTTGCATACAACACAAGCTATTGCATTATTCAAAGAGAAGAGTATCGTAGAATCTTGGGGTGTTACATTCTCCCCTCCTTCAAATAATTTCATCCTCAAAATTTCTAGAATACTACCGCATGAAAAGACTCGGGTGGTTCTTCATCATAAGTTCCTTACGTTCCCACGTTTCCTCTTCCATCTTATGGTTTCTCCGCAAGACTTTTACCAGAAAAGTCGTCTGGTTTCTCAGTACTTGTTCTCTCATATAAAGAATATTGACGGGATCTTCGCAATAACATACATCAGGTTCCAGTTCTGATTCCTCATAGGTGAGTACATGCGTTGGGTCAGGCATGTATTTCCTCAACAGTAATACATGGAACACATCGTGAACTTTGAGAGACTTGGCGGCATTTCCAAATGGTAAGCTACAGCCCCAATTCGTTCTAGAATTTCAAAAGGTCTGATGTACCTAGGAATCAGTTTACCCTTCTTACTGAAACGTATAACTCCCTTCCATGGAGATACCTTCAAGAAAACATGATCTACTACCTGAAATTCCAAATCCTTCCTTTAGTTATCATCATAGCTCTTCTGCCTACTTTGAGCTGCGTTGATCTGGTTTTGGATTACCTTTACCTTTTCCATTGTTTCCTCTACTAGTTTTGGGCCTACGAGTTTTCGTTCACCAACGTCATCCCAACAGGTTAGTGTGCGACATTTCTTTCTGTATAACACTTCATATGGTTCCATCTGAATACTCGAATGGAAGATATTGTTATAGGAAATTTCTACCAGAGGTAAATATTGATCCCACATACCCTGAAAGTCAAGAGATCCAGAACTCAATATGTGTTTTAAGGTTTTAATGGTCCGTTTGGATTTTCCATCTGTTTGACAGTGGTAGGCAGTGCTCAATTAAAGATTCGTATCTTGGGATTTCTGAAGACTCTTCCAGAATCTTGAAGTAAAATGGGGATCATGATTAGAAATAATCGATAGGGGTACTCTATGAAGTCTCACCACTTCATTAATATATAATCTTGCTAGACGTTCTAGTAGTAGACCTTATATTATAGCAAGAAAATGTGCTGACATGGTAAGACGCTCAACAATAACCCATATTGCATCGTTCCTTCTAGGAGTCTTTGGTTTCCCTGTGACAAAGTCCATCGTAATATTGTCCCATTTCCACTCAAGTATGGGAAGAGGTTTCATGACCCCTCCAGGCTGTTTACTTCAAGCTTTAACTTATTGAAAAACCATACATCATAACACAAAATCAGTAATCTCCCTCTTCATGTTGTTCCACCAAAAATGTTCCTTCAGGTCTGTATACATTTTTGTGCTTCCAGGGTGTATAGAAAAATTTGAACTATGAGCATCATCCATCAATTCCCTTTTTAGATCAGTTATATTGGGAATACAACGCCTCTTCCCAAATTTCAAAATTTTTTCTTCATACACAAAGTCTCTCAATCTCCCATCATTCACAACTTTAATATTCTGTTGAAATTCATCATCATTATTTTGAGAACTCTTAATCCTTTATAGTAATGATGGTTTGACAACAATTTGAAAAAGCATTGATGTTTCACCTTCCATGGTTATACCCATGTCCATCTTCACTAGATCCATGAAAATTAGATCCCTTTCAATTCTCATATTTTTCAAAACTCCATGACCTTTTCTACTAAAAGAATTCTCCACATTATTTTCTAACCTTGGGTGGTAGTGTATCGTGCAATCATAATCCTTGAGTACTTCAGTCCATCGCCTTTGCCTCAGGTTGAGTTCTTTTTGTGAGAAAATATACTTCAAACTCTTCTGATTAGTATAAATCTCACATTTTTTACCATAGAGGTAGTGTCTCCATATCTTCAAAGAAAATATCACAACTGATAACTCGAGATCATGAGTAGGATAGTTTTTCTCATGAATTTTCAACTCTCGTGATGCATAAGAAATAATCCTATCTTTCCGCATAAGGACACAACCATGTCCTTTCTTTGATTCATCACTATAAATAAAAAATCCATCATTCCCTGATGGTAGAGTCAACATAGGAGCATTGAATAATCTTCTCTTCAGATCTTCAAAACATTCTTCACAGTCTTTTGTCCAAACAAATTTAACCCCCTTACGTGTGTGCTTTGTTAATGGGTTAGCCAATCGTGAAAAATTCTAGAAGAAACATTGATAATATCCTGCAAAACCAATAAAACTGCGTACCTCAGTTATACTCATCGGTGTAGGAAATTTCTGGATTGCCTTGGTCATAGAAGGATCAACAGAGATTCAATCTTTGGAGACAATATGGCCATGAAAAGAATGCTTTTGAACCCATAATTCACACTTGCTAAACTTCCCATATAATTCATGTCTTCTCAGAGTCTTTAGGATAATGCACAAGTGATTTTCATAATCTTCGTAGCTTTTGGATTATACAAAGATATCATTAATAAATACCACCACAAATTCATCTAGATATTCCTTGAAAAATCGATTCATTAGATCCATGAATATAGAGGCTGAATTAGTTATCCCAAAAGGCATTACTGTAAACTCGTATTTCTCGTACCTGGTTTGAAATGTTGTCATTGGAATGTATTACTTCTTCACACACAACTGATGGTATCCAGATCGAAGGAAAATCTTTGAAATGTATTGACCTCCATGTATTTGGTCAAATAAATCTTCAATGTGAGGTAGGGGATACTTGTTATTTATTGTTATAGCATTGACCTCCCTGTAGTCGATACATAACCTCATAGATCCATCATTCATTTTAACAAAAAGAATAGGGGATCCCCATAGAAAAACACTAGGGAGAATAAATCCCTTATTACTCAATTCCTCTAGTTTTTTCTTTAGTTCAACTAATTCCACGGTGGCCATTATATAAGGGGTCTTCGATATAGGGCTTCATATAGGAATTAAATCAATGGAAAACTCAACATCTCGTTCTGGAGGATGTCCAGGTAAATATTCCGAAAACACATCTACATATTCTTTCACAATAGGTACACCCTCTATTTGAACATTACTTTCCTCGCCCATAGTCATTTCATTCTCTTACTCTACAACAATTGAATTTAGTTGAGCTAATGGGGGTGGATCTAGATAATAATTAGGTGGTGACGATTATTCTCTAAAGATATGGCGTTCCTTATCATCATCATCAAAAATCTTAACCTCATTCTTCTTACAATAAATCTTCGCATCATACTCCGAAAGAAAATCCATACCAATAATTATATCAAACTCAATCAATGGTATGACGATGATATCAGAAGATAAAGAACATTTATGTGCACTAATGGGGACTGATTCACAAAACATTGTTGTAGTGATACTTCCCTTAGGAGTTTTAACTGACAACTCCTTTGTTAAATCAAATTGAAATATCTAATTTTTTTAGCAATTTGGGAAGATATGAAACAATGTGATGATCCAGAATCAAATAATGCATTTTCAAAAAAATGAGGAAACCATTAAATTACATACCACCAGATCCTTCGGAGCTTCTACCTCAGCAGTAGTGATAGCATATGCTTGGACTTGATCCCTTGGCCTCTTCTGAGGTATGTTCCCCTAACGCTTAGGAAATTCATTTGCATAATGTCCCATCTCCCTACAATTATAGCATTGGACATCAGTAGCTTCCTTCTTCCCCTTGCAATCACGAGCTTGGTGGCCTTTTTCACCACACTTGTAACAGACTCCCATTCCTTTTAAGCAAGTACCGAGGTGTTTCTTCCCACATTTAATGCAGGTTGGATATTCATGATTTCCATTCTTCACCTTATTTCCATTCCCAGATTGATCAGCAGTTCTCTTCTTCTCTTGCTTTTCTTTATAGTCAAAAGACATAGAGATTTCCTTTTCTGTCTTGATAGTACATGAGACAAGGCCTTTGTACGATGATAAGGATTGTGAGACTAATGCTCGATGGAGAAATGATTTAAACCCATCAAAGAAATGATCAATCTTGCATCTTGGGTTACGTATATAATCTCAAGCATACCTTGCGAACCTTGTAAAGTTAGCCTCATACTTTGACACATTTTTATCCTCCTTTTGTGTCAGTCTCAAGAATTTTCCTTTCCATATCTGCTCAATGGTTGCAAGGAAAATATTTTTCTAAAAATAGATCTTTGAACTCCCTCCATTCCATATTTAATACTTCATCATCTTCCTTCGTTTTTTGAATCAATGACCAGCATTGATCAGCATCTCCAGTGAGGCGATAAACTGCAATGACAATTTTTTCCTTTCACTACTCCTCAAATCTTCAAATATTTTCTCTAGGGAACTTATCCATTGCCCAGCTACTACTGGATTAATACTCCCATTGAATGTTGGTGGTATCTTCCTCATGAAGTGATCTAACATTGAACCTCCACGCTATGGATCAAGGTGCTCCATATGGGTAACGTTATTATTCATAACCTGAGTGAGTTGTCCCAGTATGGTGCTTAGTTTATCAGCACCAGTTTCATCACCAGCTCCACTATAATTATATTGAGTAGGTGGGATATCCCTACATGGAGTGTGTGCATTGAAAAAGATTCCATTTCTTCCACTAGGTTCCATTTCTAAACAATGGAATAAACCAGATCAGTTTATGAATAAAAAAACACAATTCCATAATTATAAAACACTTAACATAAATTGAACTATTTATGGATATAATCCATAATCATAAAAACTTTTTTCTATGAGGACGTATATACTTATAAACCCTTCATAATGATTTTTAAATAAAATGAGAGTTACCCTATGAATATCCTTTGGGAGTGTCGTAACCAAGAGTGCAGCAAGGCCCGTTGTCATGCACCAGTTCCTGTTCGAGTCTAGATCAAAGTGGTGTCTTCGGGTTTTAACCCTAGGTACATCAGTTCCAAAGCCGCCTCAACCTGCTCGTATCCAGACAGGGATGTATTGCTCGAAAAACTCACAAAATATCTACAATACCAAAATTCTAGGACGTTCTTCTATACTAATACTCAAAGTCCATCTTCAATCTATGTGCTCTAATCAGAGTTTATCTAAATATAGATTCCATGGTTTTTACTAAACTTCCCTCTAATAACAACTGTAACGCCCCGACACTAGATACCAAGAGTCGGTGCATTATTACATTACTTTTTCATGATCACATGAAAGATCAAGTCTCGAAAGACCGATTAGTTTAGTAGCCTTGGAATAACTAGATACATTAATAAAGTTTAAATTACATCATAAAATGGAAACAACAATAATATGGTATTCATAGTCCACAATCTTATCCGCTCATACTATCCCTGCAGGTCATTCATAAATTACTTCTTCACATCCTGGAAAAAAACATAGAAAAGGGGTGAGCTCAAATGCCCAGTAAAGATAACAATATAGCAGAAACTTACAAAAATAAGAATAAACTTTTATGGGAATAAATAACTAAAACAAAAGCCTTCTAAACTAGAAATTCAACATTGTATGGAAAAAATAAAATGAAATAATTCCATTTACTTATTCACATGGATATTCTACTAATCGAATAATCACATGCAATATCAATAACCATGTTCATAATGATGGAATGCATAATGCCAGACTATCATAACCACATAGCCAAGGCCTCGTGCCAAGACTACAAATAAGATTTTTTTCAAGGCCTTGTTCCAAGACACTAGTTTGTCTCATGAGACCTACTGATCCATCGAGGAGCTATAGCGGGCTCCACCTGTCACTTATTAATTCCAATTCATTCCTCATATGAACAGTTTTAAACACGACATAAACATTCTTATTAACACTAGCACACGAAATTTCAATACTTTGTCAAAAAACCGTGAATGGTATAAAAATAACTCATCCATAGTCAAACACATCACAAAAATTTCAATACAATATGTAAGTTTTGCATCATAATAAATCAATTTCAAATAAGATTAAAATCCATCAAATGATGTTGACATACATGAAGTCAAAACTTTTTGAGAGGAATATCTCTTTTTTTTAAATCATTTAAAAGTCACATAATTATAAAATAGAACATTTATTTTTAAAATATTCATATAATCTTGTAAGGGAAGCTTTGATGATCTTATAATGGTTTAAAATAGCCGCACCCACCGTATAAGATAAAAAAACATTCTTACCTTAATTCTGTCAAAAAGGTTAAAAAGTACCTTGTTTGAAAAATGAATAAAATATTCCCTTATAAACTTCTTATAAAAAGTCAACAAGGGTATTAATGATTTTATAACATATCTATTAAAATATTAATAATTATTTGAAATACATTTTTAAGAATCATGGATGTGGACGATAAAGAGGTCCCAGTAGATAATCATGTATAAACAACCTCGGATAATGAAGCGATTGTGAAATAAACCCTTAACTTGAACTTTTCCTTAGTCGATGGTATGTTAACCTCATGTATATAAGTTTAAACATTTTTATTAAATTATAAAATAACCATATACATTATTATGATATCATATATGATCTTCTAATAATGCTTTGTTAATAATACTTTAGTATTATCGTCGTTTCGGGTGTTAACTTACACGTTTTCTTTTATATGTTTTGTTACAAAAGTAATGTTTGTTATGGATAGGTTGTATCTTATTCATATCCAGAATGATATCATGTCTTTAAACATTATTTTTAATCATTAAATGAGAATTAGACTCAAATGGATATGATGGGGAATGAATCTCATCAAGTTCGTGGAGACGGTAGTCCGTACGTACGCACGAGCGACACTATCAGTCCTTTGATATTAAAATAATATATAATTGGATGGTATATCGTATAGAAATAATAAATATCATTTTATATTTATTATTTACATTAATTACACATCATTAGTATACGCATCCAAATAATAATATATTGAATGACAATTACACCACGATGTGGAGACAGTAAGCCGTCCGTACGCACGTATGGTGACATGTCATTCAATGGATAGATAGAATAATGAATATGGTTGTACCATATTTATAATAATATCACATTATATAGGATATATTGGATTTATTATTTTAGAATGGTAATAGTAAAGAAAGAATAAGTTGAAGAAGAAATGAATTTGAAAAAGTGTGGTGAAAACCTTACCTCTTCTTCGGGTTCTTCCTTTTGATTTGATCAAAAGGGCTCCTTAGGTTGGCTTTCTGTTCAAAATGAGGACTCTTTGATTTAGTGAGGGAAGATTATAGAGTATTTTTGCAGGGTTTGGATGAGCCAAGAGGCTTTTAATGTGTGAATTAGTGAGAAGTGGGAGTGCCCTTTTAAAAGAGGGGTAAGGGGCACCTTTGGAAAAGATATAGATATTATTTTATAATAAATTCATATTCGGATTCTGATGGCTACAAAGTGGATTATTTAATGGTTAAGGTTGGGATGGGTAGAAAACCTCTCAATCAATAGAATTTAGATTGGTTTGGGTCATTATATTAATCATATCTTTTATTTCTAACTCTTAGTTAATTAGTTTGACACTTACCACTTCACTTTGTATTTTTATATTATATAGTAAATAACCAGAATACATACCATCAAGATACCACAAGTGGTATATTTATGATACAAATATAAAGATATAAGTCTCTTGGCCGATCCTTAGATTTTTAGGAATTGAATATCAATTAATAATATAATAATTTTTTAAAAAACTCTTTTATGTCAATTTAGACACTATTTGGAAAATACATTTTTGTGAAAATTATAACAGAATTATTACTTCGAAAAAATTAATTAAATCAATCATAACATGTCATATGAACCTATAAAAATATTTAAATTCATAAAAAGTCTAAAATTATATTTATTTGGGTATTTATAATATCAATTGTTATAATTTTTCAATATTATGGTAATTACTTCATCATCATTGTGTCATAAATAAATTAAATTATTTAGTGTCTAAAAATTATAAATAAAATTTCATTATGTATGAAATATTTGTATCATTCTAATGAATATTTATAATCGAATTTATCGTATTCATAACCCTATATTAAAAATGTTTTAGTAAATAAACATTCATTTTTACTCTTTTAACTCTTCTTTGAATTAAATAATAATAAATGTCCTAATCTAATCCAAGTGGACCTAAATGATAATAATTTATTCCTAAGGTTGTTTTTGGTCTAGATACACTTTTCCAATAGAATTATTACATGTGTTAGGGTAATATTAATATCATTTTTACTCTTAATTACCCTATTTACTTTTAACCGTGGTAAATAAAAGTAAAAAGTTACTATTCAACAAAAATTATTTTCATCTCATTGAACCACATTTTGCTCCTTGATATTAACCATGTATCTCGGATTTTTGAAATTCCACTTACAGATGCGGTAAAATTATGTTTTATGAAAAATTCAGTTTTTTAACTACCACTTAGTGCTTTTACTATTCATCAAAAAATGAAGTTTTTCAGAAAAATACCAAAAATTCACCCATGGATAATTTCGATATTACGAATAAAAAAATGAAGTCCATTTTGAAAAATGAAATTTATAAATTTCATAAAGTGGGTATTAATATTCATAACGACTATTTTGATTGGATATGGTGTGTCAGAACTCGATGTTGCGTACAACACACGCTATTGCATTGTTGAAAGAGAAGTGTATCATAGATGCTTGGGGTGTTACAAACTACCACTATATTATGGTCTCATTTAAAGAGATGGTAGATCTCATCCTCAATTATAAAACTAATTGTTTATTTATAATAGTTGAGGTAATATTTGAACATCATCAACCATTCCACACAAGAAGTTTATTCCATATAAATACATATCTAGCATAAGAAAATCCCATATCAATGTCTCCCCATGTATTGTTATATAACAAGATTTTTACAAAGGGGCTCAAAATTATATTTAACCAAGAAGAGTTTTATATTGAAAAAAGGAAGGTAACATATCCACATGAAAACAAAACAAACATCAAAATAGTGAGAATCAATAAAAATATGGGTTAAAACTGTATCAAAAAGTTCATGCATAAGGGTAGAATTGAAAATAATTACACCTCTCAATATCAATGGTTCTATTTTTTCATCCATAATTAATTTCTTATATTCATAAAATTATTTAATCACTACACTTTGTCCATTATTTCACTATTGATATTTCACTTCATGATGAGTCATGATATTCTAAGAATCCCCATGGATAGCTCTGTTCTATTTAGGGGAAGTATTTATCAACCCATTCCCCATTGATGCATAAGATGTTTTTAAAACATGTGATGTGAATCAAAAACTCATACTTGGTGAACTATGAAAATAAGAATAAATATTCTCTATATGGTTTCAATTGTGGCATGCTCTATGTGATAATATAAAATATAGCCTCATGTGATGAGAAGATCCACATTATAATAATTCGGGAATTATATTTGGTCTTGGAGGAACAATCACTGATCTATCCTTTTAATTGTGAGTCATTCCATGTCCTAGGAAGTTGTTTTACCTCCTTTACTAGATCTTAGCATTATATTTCAAAATATTTACAATAGGGATCAAGATAGTTCCTCTATCGATAGTTTTTGAGATGCCTCTCTCTACCATTATTTCTATATTGACTTTATCTAAATAATCCATTATATATAGCTTGAAAATATTTGAGTGAATCATTATCATTAACCCTGATTAAAAAACCTGTGCTATAAGGCCCCAGCCTTAACCATTACTTATCATGGGATATTTCAAGAATTCACATTGATCATTTTTTCAGGTTTAGAGTTTAATAGAATTAGATCATAAATCATGCATTACCTTCCACATTTAAAAAAGGTGGTCACCTAAAATATAGTATTCATTTTTTCCACCAAAGGAAAAATATTTAAATTAAAACATTGTTTCATTCTTCACACTTCTTTAACACTGTCATCAAATCGTGTAATTTTCCCTTGACATGTGGAAAACACTTCAAAAACATGGGACGAGCATAAAAATCTCAGTAAAGGATGTAAAAATATGTAATGAAAACATTTGTACATGTATACATAAGAATCAATGAAATCATACTTTACTTATAAAACATAAGCACTTTAACATACCTCATGAAATCATAAGATTTATGAATAACTCATAGAAATCATAAGGCATAAAGGTATCTTGAGGAATTCATAATATTCTGATGTAGGGAGTAACCCTCATGGTTACGTTTTGAATACCCATCAGAGTATATTCCCTAAAATCTCTTTAAGGAACCCTTATCATTTAACTCTTCGTGTTACCCAATGCATTGGAGATCTATCTCGGGCTCACCTGCCCTTGGTTTATCACAGAACCACCTATATTCTTAACAATGACCAATAACCATAACATATTCATAACACTTAAAACAATCATAATGTAAAGATAACATTTCCACATTGCGATCACAATATATAATTTCATTATTATTACATAATCATTGCTTTATCGAATAATTTTCAAAACCATTTACAACATTTATTAAATAGTATTTTGAATGAAAGTGTCCCATACCACTTTGATGATTTTAAAGGAATTAATATTTTAAAATTGTAATTTCCAAATAAATAAATCCATAAAACCATTTTGAAACATGTAAATTAATAATAATGATTTAGAAGATTAAATCATGAAGATGATATTTTAGTTAAAAAGTTCTTAACAAATAGGAGATGCATCAATAAAAATAATTGAGGAATAAAATTTAATAAAAACATTTTAATATCATGAGATAAAACGTATTCATGATTTCGTATGCCAATGTAAATTATATACACCATATCAATGTTAATTGGTGCATATCAACAATCAAGTCTCAATAGAATGTAAATTGAGACGAAATCCCTTATAAAGATGGTATCCATTGATTATGGATAAATATATTACATAATTATGTATAAAAAATAATAATACAACCAATATAATTGTATATTATGTGTGAAATAATCAGAGTTAATTCACACATATTCATAGGATGACATATTCAAGAAGTACGTGTTTAACCCAAATACATGAAATTGGGTTAACAAGTTCCCTCAAATTTTCGACAGCCTAACGACGTCATGTTCACATTCAGAAAATGAGTTGATGAGATAGAAAATGGTATCTCATTAATTGGACATAAAACATACTTAAATATGTATATATAAGAACATATCCAAACAAAATAGGATGTGAATTAAAAGACATAACAAAAAGAATCGTTTTGTAAAGAGGAAGGTGAATGGTTCTCTTGCTGATTTGGTAACTTACAAAACAAACACCCCATGAAAGGACCATAAAATGTTGATTTAAATACCCATAAATGAATGTATATTAAAAAAGGTGTTGAATAATAGGATGTACATACACCACTCAATGGAGATACTGACAAATATAGCATGAATATCACGGGAATAAAAAGTGAGATAAAACCCCCTTACTCATTATAATCAATCAAGTCATATGTCCAAAAGATAATAAGAACAAAATGTTTTACAGAATACCAGGAATAAAAATAGAATAATGATAATATATATCAAATGGATGTATACAATACACCACCTGAAGTAAATAAGTGGCAAACAATGGAAATCTCAGTGAATTAAAAGTGAGATATCAAATCCCCTAACCTCACGTCTGACTTGTCATGTTCGTTTATTTATATTCATGAATAATAAAAAAAATTCAATTTATAATTTCAAAATAACTTCCTTTATTGTTTATGTTTCATTTAATATCACATATTTTCATGTTATAATAATTAGTTAATTATGTGACTTCATATAATACGTTTTGTCGATGATCGGTACATGAGTCAAAAATAAATTTATTTGAAGAGAATTGTCCATGTAGTTATAATTAAATCATCTCCAGAATGGTAGTCATGATTTAAATATCATATATATCCAGTATATATGTATTTAATAATGTTCCATAATGTTTGGAGATAAGAAATTAAATGTACCGTTCATGGAGACGGTAGTCCGTACGTATTCATGAATGCTACTTTCATTTTTTGTCATATTAATGGACTTTAAAACCAAAATGAGACAAAGATATATTATAATTTCTATATAATATATATGTTATATATGAAAAATATGTTTTTCTAATTACATTATTTATAAATTCCATGTTTTTCATGAATGCGTCACATCACTTAGGGGGGCGGTAGTCCACACATCCTCAAATGAAATAATCGCATTTGCACGACATTCAAAGCATAAAGGTATGTTTTAAATATAAAATACAGAAGTATTGAGAGGACATAAATAAAATATATATCATATATAAATATAGTGAAATATTAATTTCTACCATTAATGTTGTTAAAAGAAGATTGAACAATCATCGTTTCGTGAGGTAGTAATTCCCCACCCACCAAAACAGTACATTCTTTAACCATTAGACGGAGGTGTGTGTAAGTGTAGGTAGAATCCTTATCATAAAAACATCCTAATATACTGAGGAAACTGGTGTAATTAAGGGATCAATTAATAATAATATAGTTTTGAGTGAATAAGTAAAATAAATGAAAGAAACTCGTGAGAAGACATTAACTCTAAATCGTGTAACTCTTTTTGATTTGAGCCAAAGGCTTCCTTGAAAGACTTATGCCCAAAGTGAGGCTTATATGAGTAAGATAGGTATGTTGAGAGATAATATGAGCAGAGGTTGGATGATCCAATGGCCTGAGAGGTGTGGGTTAGTTGGTTGAGATGGGGGCCTTTTATAAGAGGGAGGAGGGTCACTTTTGGAATGTCTTGAAATGTTACTTTATTATAAAATGATTTTCGGATCATAAAGGTCCCACAATTATATACATTGAGTATAAGGTAATAAGGGTTTGATATAAACCAATCAAATAGGTTTCTGACAAGTTTAAGTCTTATATTTTATCTTATCTTTTCATTTTATTATATCGTTCATTAATGAGTTAATCAATGCATCAACATGGTGTCATAAGTAAATTTATTTATTTAATGTATAAAATTTATAAAACAAAATACCATGATTTAGGAAATATTTTTAGAATTAAAATGAATTTTTATAGTCTAAGAGATCATTTCTGTAAACAAAACTATTTTTTTTACTTAGGATATACATACATTTGTTATATTTCTCTTCGTTTAAAAAAATAATGTCATAAATGTCACTATTACTCCCATGTGACTCCATGGGCCTTCATGATCGGTAAAAATCTTCCCATGGTTGTCCATGACTCAATCAAGAACATTTGGACACATGTTGGGGTAATTTTATATTATTATGATTTTATTTTATTACCCTTAACTACCAGATTAATAACTAATCACGATAATTAATGATAATAACCGTCGTTACTATTCATAATGTCCAAAAACAAAAGATTCTTAATTACATAATTTTGACCTTCGGAATCAAAATATGGAATCCATTTTACCAAATTCAACATAGAGAAATTGTAGTAATTAATTTAAAAATAATTCTCACTATGAAAACAAAAATCGGGTTTTTAAAAAACAATATTTTTCAAAAGATTGACAATTGTTTATGTACAATTTCAATGTGAAATTAATTATAATGACCAAATGTGGATTAAATGGAAAAAAATATTCAAATTAAAATTTAATACCATTTAAAAATATAATCTAAACATTTAAAATAATTAGATGAAAATGTAGTTTTGAAGTAAAGTGCGGTATTTTTCACTATTCTTTTAAAAATGAACATTGTCAGAAAAATACCAAAAATTTATCCAAAGTAAATTTCCATGTCACAATTATAATGAATAAGTTTATTTTGAAAAATAGGGATAATAAAATTTTCAAAATATTGATTTAAAAATTCTTTTCCATCATAAGGTGGTAAAACAATATTTTAAAAATATTAGAGTATTCTATGCTTAGGATTGGATTTATTCTCATTTTAAGCATCTAAAACACTATCTACATCATAAATACACATAAATATGAAAATATATTATTCTTTACTTACAAGGGATGTTACGTCCTTCCCCCATTTAAGAAATTGCATCCCCACAATTTATTTACTTATCGAATAAGTGGGGGTATTTATCCCTCATTGAATATTCAGATTCCCATGTTTCATCATCAACTATATAGTTTTTTCATATAACCTTTAATTGATTAATCACCTTATTCCACAACACTTGATCCCTATGGCCACAAATATGGATAGGTTTTTCCTCATAACATAAATTCTCTTCCAGTTGAACTTCCTCTGCACTCAAAACATGATATGGATCTTCCATGTACTTTTTTAACATTGAAACAAGAAAAACATTATGTACCTGAGATAAACACGGGGGTAAAGCCACTGGATATGCAACTTATCCAACTCTCTCCAGAATTTAATGTGGTCCAATGAACCTTGGACTCATCTTTCCTTTCATTCAAAATTGAATCACACTTTTCCATGGTGAATCTTTTGGGAAGACATGATCACCTACCTTAAAAGAGAGATCCTTCCTCTTGTTGTCCGCATAACTTTTCTGCCAGCTCTGAGCTGTTCTCATGTGTTTCTTTATCAGCTGAACTTTTTCTTCCATCTCTTATACCAATTCTGGTCCCATCACCTTATTTTCACCTACTTCATCCCAAAAAGATGGAGTTTGACACTGCTTCCCATATAATGCCTCAAATGGTGCCATCTATATACTAGAATGAAAACTGTTATTATAAGAAAACTCAACCAATGAAAATTTTTGGTCCCAACATCATGTAACTTCCATCGAACAAGAATGATTTATTTCCTCCAAATTCTGAATTGTTCGTTATTACTACCCATTTGATTGAGGATGAAAATATGTACTAAAATTTAACTCAGTACCCAATAACTTCTGAAGGCCTTTAAAAAATTTAGAGGTCATCCTAGGACCACGATCAGAAACAATGGATAGGGGAACTCCGTGTAACTTGACTATATCTTTATGATACAAATGGGAAAGTTGATCTATGGAAAAATATTCTTGAATAGCATGGAAATGAGTTGATTTAGTCAAATGATCAACAATACCCCAGATTTCATTATTACCTCAAGGTGTCTTTGGTAATCCCACAATGAAGTCCATGGATATATACACCCTTTTCCACTCTAGAACTGGTAAAGGCTGAAGAATCCCTTTCGGTAACTGCCTCTCTTCTTTAACAAGCTGGAAAGTCAAACACTGAACAGTAAAATCAGCAATATCTATTTTCATTCAATCCCACCAGTAATACTCTTGATGATCTCTATACACCGTAGTACTGCCTGGATGAACTGATAATGGAGAACTGTGAGCTTCACATAACAAATATATCTTCAACTGTGAATCACAAGGCACACAGAATCTCTTCCCATATTTCAAAACAAAATCCTTATCAAGGTTGAATTCAGGTTATATATTCTTCTAAACTAGCTCAACCTTTTTATGCAACTCACTGCCTTGCTTCTGTGCTTGCTTAATTCTATCTGATAGAGAAGATTTCAATGATACCTGAATCAAAACCGAAATATTTCCTACACCAACAACTTCTAAGACAAAATTCATCAAATCCATAACCAAAGGATCACATTACAAATGTATCTCGGTTAATGAATCATTAATTTTTTGACTTAAAGGATCTGCAACTTTGTTTTTTTCCTAGGTGGTAGTGAATCATGAAATCATAATCCTTGATTAATTCTTTCTATCTCTTATGTCTCATGTTCAATTCTTTCTTAGTTAACATATACATTAAACTTCTGTGATCAGTATTTATTTCACATTGTACACCATAAAAATTATTCCACTGAATTTTTAATGTGAAAACAAGAATAGCTAATTACAAATCATGTATAGGGTAATTTATCTCATGAGTTTTCAACTGACGTGACGCATAAGAAATTACCTGATCATTCTGCATTAGGACGCAACCAAGTCCTTTCAATGAATCATCCCTATAGATAACAAACTAAGCATTCATGGAAGGTAGTTCTAATACTGGAGCATTCACCAATCGTCATTTCAATTCCTGAAAAAAATTCATCATATTCTTTTGTCCAGATAATCTTAACACCCTTCCGAGTTTGCTTAGTCAATGGGCTGGACATCGGTGAGAATTTTTAACAAACCTTCGGTAATAGCCTACCAAACCAAGAAAACTACAAGTCTCAGTTACATTTGTGGGTCTTGACAATTATTCAACAACTATTGATTTTGTAGGATCAACAGTTATTCCATCTTTAATAACAATGTGACCAAGGAATGATATTTGTTGCAACCAGAATGCACACTTACTGAAATTCCCTTAGAATTTCTTTTCATTTAAGGTTTGCATAACAACCCTTAAATAAATTTCCTTCTCCTCTGTACATTTATAAAACAACAAAATATCATCAATGAAAACAACCACAAACATATCCCAGAACTCATGGAAAATTCTATTTATAAGGTCCATGAATACAGAAGGTGCATTGGTTAACCCTAAAAGCATAACTACACATTCATAATTGACATATCTTGTACAAAACGTGGTCTTCAGAATATCTACTTCCATTACCTTCAACTAATGGTACCCATATTTCAAGTCAATCATTGAAAAATACTGAACTCCCTAGAGCTGGTCAAACAAATCATCGATATGAGGCAAAAAATATTTGTTCTTAATAATGATGTTATTTAAGGCTCTTTAATCAATGAAAAGTCTCATTAAACCATCTTCATTTTTAACAAATAAGACAGGAGAACCCCATGGTGATGTGCTAGGTCGAATGAAACCTTTCTATAATAAATCATGCAATTGCTCATTCAACTCTAAAAGTTCAATTTTATCCATTCGATATGGGGGTTTTGAAATTGTCTTAGCATCAAGATCTAAGTCAAGTGTAAATTCAACTTCCCGGTCTAGTATTATTCCTGAAAACTCATCAGGAAAAACATCTAGAAACGCATTTACCATTGGAGCATCAATAATCTAAATGGTTCCATTTTTTTCAGCAATATGTGCAAGGTAACATTCATTTCCATATTTTACATGTTTCCCAGCCTTTCGATATGTTATCAACAGTAATGGTTCATTCTTGTACAAAAACTGAACATATTTCTGAAAAGAAACTTCTTTAGCTCTACCGGCCATCTTAGCATGGTAAACAGAGAGCCAATACATACCCAGGATAGCATCAAAATCTATTAGAGGTAAAATAATAAGGTTTTCAGGTACGTTCTGTCCATGGAGAAGGATATGAAGATTATTATAAATTCTTTTTGCCTCAACATTTCCCCAAGTTGTTTTTACCACATATTCAGGAGTCATTTCTTGAGATGGAATACCCAATTTACTAGAAAATGTTTTTGATATGAAAGAATGTGTAGACCATGAAGCAAACAACACATTAGAATAATCTAAAAAAACAAAAAAAAAGTACCTAATACCACTTCATTTGATGGACAAATATCTACTGAAGTAGTTCCAAAGGATTTCACCACACCTTTCTACATGTATTCTGACTACAAACATCATTCAAGCACTTTGTTGAACACTCTTTTGCATAATGACCCATCTCATTTCACTTGAATCATTTCGCAAACTGTAAATCAAATTTGGTCTTACCATTACCCTGATCATTTCTAGTGCAATCACGAGCCTTATGTCCTATCTTACCACATCAGAAGAACTTTCCATAATTCAAAAGACATTCTCCATCATGCTTTTTACCACATTTATCACAATATGAAACCCTAGTTTTCTTACCATTAACCCTTTTTGAAGGATTCTTCCCTTTCTCCTACCCCCTTGGCCTTTCTTCTGTTGGTTTTCATAGAACACATGATCATTAGAAAACTCCATTTCCACCTTCTCAGCACATCGAATAAGATTTTCATAACATTTTAACTCAAGAGAATCTAATGCCCTTCAATATTTGGATTTAATCCTAAGTTAAAATGATTGATTTTACTATCAAGGTCTCTGAATGAATTTTGAGTATACATTTCTAATCGAGTGAACATTTCTTCATAAGAAGCCCCTGAGTCATTCTCTTACATCAATTCTTAGAATTGTCTTTCCATCCTAAGTCGAACATCCTTAAGAAAATATTTATCAAGAAACATACCTTTGAATTCATCCTAGTCAAGAGCATCAATCTCATCAGCGTCCCTGATATTTTTAACCATCGACCAACACTGATCTACATCACCCTCCAAACGGTAAATAGAAAGACTAACCTTTTGATTGTCTGAACACCCCAAGACATCGAAAATATTCTCCAGTTCTTTAATCTAATATTTATCTATCATAAGTTCAGATTGTAACGTCCCTAACCCTAATGCCACTAAACCTGTGCTTCGAGCTGGGTGGGTTTATGACCTTAAGTGGGCCTCCCCATAAGCCAAAGGCTGCCGACAAGTAGCGGGGTCTATGGAATCATGTGGGGAGATTATACCCCCTTATTATCAGAGTAAGACACAACAGAAATAAACCAAATAGAATAAATAATAAGCAATAATCATGGATCATTTATAAAAACAATTTCCTTCAATAAACATCCCATGTCATACTACAAGTGCAAGAGTGAACAAAACCTGAAATAAAGACAATGACCAAATTCCCCAAAATGGTCCCGACTCCAAGTCTGGATCCTCCACCAAGTACTACCCATGTCCAATAACTATCTAACAAGGAACGTTTCCTTTATCCTGACCTGAAAACATGAAGTATGCCCGGGTACCCAACGGCGGCCTTAGTAGGGTGTGAGTACAACTTAGTAGGACATCACCAACGATGTCTACAAAATATCTAGTATAAACATGTACTTTATTACAATGGAATATGAATGATAATTACCAAGAGTTTAGTGGAGGTTTAATTAACATGTTCAGGTCCAAATCCATTTCCACTTCCATTACCATACATTACACACCAATTATCATCACTTACCAATTCATCACATTTCCATGGGTTAATCACATACATTTTGGTACATGGGTCTAAGGCCAACAATCACATGCAAGAGGGTAAACACATCGTTATCCAATATCACTAGGACTAACTCCCTCATAGAAACCATATTCTCACCTCTATGCCTCAGTCACCGTGGATACCTCATAGAAACTGTATTCTCACCTCGAAGCCTCAGTCCATGTGGACGCCACTGTTAGGATAATGGATCTTCAGTCCTCATTCCTAACCTGTGAATTTAGGGTGGATTTTAGAGCATCTGTCTTCGCTCGACCCATGGGTGTAGATCCTCAAGTCATACCCCACTCTACTAAGACATGTGAACATGATTATATATATATGTAACGATCAACCATCCATACCATTTCCCATTGGACAACACATTCACAACAAACCACACAGAATTCATATCATGCCTTAACCCATTAACACATCACCATTTCACATCATTTAACCATTCACCCAATTCCCATGTGTTATGCCTATATCACTAAGAATTCAACACTAGACCCATAATTCATCCCATTGTGGTCTTTAATCAGTTTACAGATTATCCCATTTGACCCATTCATCATTCCCATGAATGAACCATTCACCCCATTCAAATTAACCATTAGGTTATTTCCAATTCTAGGTGCATCACATAACTTCTATTACAATTTCAACCAATCATTACAACATATTCATCAAGGGATCTACCAGTTATTACAACAAGGTCACTTGTTTATTAACAATCCCTAAGTCCTGGAATGCCAGCGCATCCCATGGATGGCCCTAAATTGGGTCAAGTCAATCCCAAAACAAGCCACGGGGATCATGAGGGTTCCAATTTGTCTTTTTTAACACCATTATTACCAAACCTGAAAAAGTTATTCAAAACACAACCAAGGGGAAGCACGAACACAAATAAAAATGCAAAAATTCCCAAATAACCATGAGAAATAACATGTAGACCACCTTACTTGAAACTGTGATTGAACTCACTCTCAATAAAGTCCTTAGACCGTGATCTAACCAACCGTTGGAGCTTCAACCGAAAACTCACCCAAAAGATAGGGTTGTAGAGCTTTGGAATAATAGGGAGAGAAGATAAAAACCCTAAACCAAAAGGAGAAGCATGGATGGGATTATCCTTACCTGTTGCTTACATCCACAACCAACGACTCTCTACATGGACAAGAATCGAAGGAGAACCACCCTTGGGAAGCTTGGGTCAGCCACGTTCATCACTAGGGTTGAGAGGGGAAGAATGGAGGAAAATATTGAGTTGGGTTTAAAATTCCGGAGTGGAAAACTTGTAATTTTTCCCAACATTAAGAGGTCTCATGGTTTAGCCACACGGTTTGACAAACCGTGCGCAAACCGTGCACATGCTACTACCCAGAGGAGAAGGGTTGCATGGCTTACCTGGGTAGGCCACACAGTTTTCCCTGGACGTGTGCAGGTCGTGTGCCCTTGCCTGTATTGCCCAGCTTTCCTTTTTTCTATGCCCTGAGCCCCTAAAACACTCCCAAGGCCTCGCATACATTCAGAAGGCATCCCTTCAAACCCGAAACAAGATTTTCTATCAAAACAAAATGAAATTACACCCTTCCAAAAAATAAGGATCTTACAACCTCCCCACCTTATAACGGATCATCCTCGAGCAGAGTTCCCAATCCTCATTGCTTCACCGAAGAGAAGAGTTCGGACCACTGAGCCCACATATCTGAATCCCGCTCCCATGTTTCTTCCAAAACATTCCCATTATTCCATAGTACTCTCACTAATAGCACAACCTTTCCCCATAAGATCTTTTCACTACAATCCACCACACGAACTGGATGATCCATGAAGGCTGCATCAGCCTGATGGTCCACATCCTCAACATCAACCACGTGATATGGGTCATGGTGATACTGTCGAAGCTGTGACACCTGAAACACATCATGCATCCCAGCATACTGTTGTGGAAGAGCCAATCAGTAATCCACTGGTCTGATTCTCTACACAATCTCAAAAGGTCCCACAGACCTGGTCACTAACTTACCATGCTTTCGAATCCGACGGTGACCCAACGATAGCAACACCCAAAAGAACACTTAATCACCCACCGCAAACTCAAGATATCTACGGCTCCAATATTCTTATGACATCTGTCTACTCTGAGCCGTATCCATCCACTTATTGATCATATTAACTCTCTCTAAATTCTCCTGCATGAGACTTGGCCCCAACAACTCGGATTCACCGGCCTCTAGCCAACACAACAGAGATCTACATGCCCTCCCGTAGAGTGCCTCAAATGGTGCCCTCTGAATCGTTTCCTAAAAATTTTGTTGTATTAAAACTAAACTAATGATATTTTCCTCTACCAAGAACCACCAAAGTCCAAGACACAAGCTCCTAACATGTCTTCCAACATTTGGATTGTATGCTTTGACTGCCCATCTATTTGCGTGTGAAATGACATACTCAAAAACACCTACGTTCCATGCGCCTTCTTCAACCCTTTCTTGAAACATGATGTGAAATGTGGATCATGGTCTGAAACTATGGTTCGTGGAATACCATGCAACCACACTATCTCTCTAATATACAGCCTACCCCACTGGTCGACTATAATGGTCTCCTGAATTGGTAAGAAATGAGTCTCTTTCATTAACCGATCCACAACCACCCAGATTGCATCATTCTTCTGTGGTATCCTCATAAGACCCATGAAAAAATCCATTGTTACATCATTCCACTTCAATTCTGGAATGGGCAATGGATGCAACAATCCACCTGGGAATTGATGTTCAGCCTTCACCTGCTGACAGGTAAGGCACCATGCCATAAATCCCGCAACATCCTTCATTATTCCAGGCCACCAAAACTGCCTTCGGAGATCACGGTACATCTTGGTCAAACCTGGATACACTGCACACATTTATGCATGTAACTCATGCATCGGTTCTTCCTACACACACTTTGGCACAACCACACGATCCTGAGCCCAAACAACACCTTCCGCGTCGACAACCCAACTAGAAGGTAGCTCCCCTCCTTTATCCTTTTACTTCATGATCAAACACTCAATATCATCAAAGTGAAATTCATTAACTCGACTCAAAAATCACCGAATCCATCATTAATGAAGCAAGAGTGACCTAACTATTCTCCTCTTGCACCCCCAAGTGCATCTCTGCAGACAAGGCCATCACCTTCCACTCGGTGCTGGACTCCTGAACCACATGATTCTGAACCTTCCTTATTAGAGCATCATCATCATTATTTCCTTTTCCTATCGTGTACACCATCTCAATGTCTAAATACTGGAGATATTCAACCCATCTTCGCTACCAAAGATTCACATCCCGCTGTGAGAAGATGTACTTTGGGATCTTATGGTCGATAAACATGGTAAACAGTTCTCCCAATAGATTTTTCCTCCAGCACATCAAGCCATACACTACTGCAGCCAACTCAAGATCATGGTTGTGATAGTTCCACTCATGGGGTCTCAACTACCTTGACCCATAAGCCCAAACCCGTTAATCTTGCGTCAACACAGCCCTAGGTCCGAGTCCAAAAGCATCACAAAACACGATGCACTTCTTACCCGTCTCAAGTAAGATCAAGATAGGTGTGGTCGTAGACCACTTCTTCAACTCATGGAAGGCATTCTCACAATACTCATACCACTCTAACCTGATTCCTTTCTTGGTCAAGCCCTAGAGTGTTCCTGCCAAGAGAGAGAAATCCTGAAGGAACCTTTTGTAATACCTAGCCAAAACCCCAAAAACACCGAACATCAGAAACACTCTTAGGCTACTCCCAAGATACAACAGCCTACACTTTCCCTAGATCCACTATCAAACCTACCTTAGAATTGATGTGACACATAAAATGAACCTCACCTATCCATAATTGACACTTTTATTTCTTGACATATAGATGATTCTCTCTTAGTGTACGCAAGACGATATCAACATGTTGGGCATGATCGTCACGAGTTTTCGAGTACACTAAGACATCATCATGAAATAAATTCACAAAATGATCTAGATATGGATGAAATATTTGGTTAATCAATTCCATAAACAACGTCGGTGCATTGCTCAGGCGGAAAGGCATCACCAAAAACTCAAAAAAACCCATACCGACTTTGGAAAGCTGTCTACGGTACGTCAGAAGACCTCACCCTCATCTAGTGATAACCTGACCTCACATCAATCTTCAAAAACACTGATGCACACCTCAATTGATCAAAGAGGTCATCAATTCTAAGAAGAGGGTACCTATTTTTCACTTTTATCTGATTCAACTTCTGATATTCAACACATAGCCTCAACGACACATCGTCCTTCTTTGCAAAAATAATGGGAGATCCCCAAGGAGACGTATTATTATGGATAAACCCCTTATTCTCCAACTCCTCAAGATGAACCTTCTGTTCCTGGTGTTATTTTAGTTCCATTCAGTATGGAGTAATAGAAACTAGATCCACTCCCGGTAGTAACTCGATCGTAATCTCGACAACCATCTCGGATGGTAACCACGAGAAATCTTCAGGAAACACATCCTGAAACCAATCCAGCACGGGAGGAAAATTAGATTTTTCCACTCCCCCATCATCATCAAACTTGACACATGCCACTTGAGCTATGAGTCCACTCATATATTGACAAAATGGACCTGCAGGCCCTGTTCAAACATCCCACTCACCACGGTGGACATAAGAGTCACCCTAAAGCAACCTGAATGATACTCTGTGATGATAACAGTCTTTGTGTGCCCAATACAACACCAACCAATCCATTCCCAAGATTAGGTCAAACTATGACATCTCGAGAACAAGCAAGTCAAATAGAAAATGATACCCACAAATTTCCATGGCACATCCCTTGCAGTGCTTGATATCCTCAACCCTCAACCCCAATGGAGTTTCAATTGAAATAAATCCACACACCCCCTCCATAGGTAAACCCAGCATAACCATAAGATGAGTAGAAACAAAAGAGTGTCTATCTCCTGTTTCAAACAATGCACAAGCTAACGTAAAAGATACAAGGACCGTACCTCGAACAGTTGACGGTCCGACCTCGGTATCATCAGGCGCAAACTGAACTACCTGAAGCTGACTTTCTCCTCTACCCTGGGCTCCATCCTGAACACCATGTTCCGCACTGCTCTGCTGGCATGATTGATCTTTCCCTTGAGTTCCACATCCACCGCCCATGCTAGTACGGCCCAGGGAGCTCCAACTGCCTGCATGATACGGAGCAACTAATCCACTTCCCATACCAAGTACATGATTTTCATCATCATTCTCACCCGTCCATCGAGGGTTCCTCCAGAACCTCTGCACATTCCCCATCATATCGTACGAATGGCAGACAACTAGAGGTCAAGGACTCTAACCACACATATGCTCTGGCCTACCACACTGATAACAAAACACATGGTTCCTACTCTAAGAGGTTGACCCTCTCTTCTGACCACCTTGCTAGAAACTTTCCAAATGGCACTTATGACCATCAGAACATGCACCACTTGTCCGCCCACCTGGCACAACAAGCCCATCACCCAAAGCTCCCTTCAGGTTCCATTAAGAGATGAGCTTTTAATCCATCACCTCTGTAAACAACTCCAAGAAGAATATATTCACATGAGACCTGATCTCATGTATTAACCCATCCTGGAAACACCTTGCTATCGTTGCCTCATTCCAGGCTAACATTGGGATGAAGAGTCACAAATTAGTGAAGCGAATAGCATATTCCTTCACTGATTGTGATCCCTGATTTAGGCTCATAAACTCTGCAGCCCGCTACTACCTCAAAGTCTCTGGGTAAAAAAGCTCTAAAAACTTCTTCTAGAAAATGTTCCATGACATCCCCTCATCCAGCTCGGTCTGAGCCTGAATGTCCCACCAACGCCTTTCCTGAACCCACAACATGTAAAAGGCCATCTTTACTCGCTTTTCAATAGGGGTGTCCAAATGATCCAGTATCATCTGAATAGACTCTAACCAGAACTCTGCTACCTGAGGCTCACCCACTCCATTGATGGTCGAAGGGTGCTATAGCATGAACTCCCTGGTCAGCTCAATCATACTTGGTGCAACCCGCCTAGGGTCCCAATCCATCATCTGCATAAGGATAGCCAATTTCTCTCAGAACTAGTCTTCTCTACCTTCATTGATCACTACATTTTCATTCTCTTCTACCGAAGGAGTGTTCTCAGCAACATCCTCTCATTTCCCAACTGGCAATCAATGTCGTGGTGGCATCTCTCTACATTTCCAAACACGAGATTTAACATGCATACCATTTAACATTCACAACTTCATCAAAAATATCTTTACTATCTACAACAACCACTTTTCATATACTAATTAAACAACATTATCACCTAAAATTTACCGCCCTGACCATCCCTACCGTAGGCCATAGTCTACATGGGGTAAACTACCATGCACTACCACAAAACTCACACACCATTTTACAAAAACATTTTCCACTTCATTTAAAACCCTTGTATTATATTAAACATCATTTAAAAACTTTTTTTTATTTCATTCTTCTCATAATTTCATGGTTTCATGAAACACAAGATGCACCCAATTTCCTACTTCACACGCCCATTCTGTTCATGTGCCTAACATGATGCATGCCACCTATCACCCTAGGTGCCTATAATGATACATGAATGCAAATCCTCGTGCCGTTAAGGCATAAGCCAAATATCATAAAATAGTTACATCAATCTACATGTGCATCACCCAATGGTGAAATATCATCAACTATAACTACACACAACCAAGAACAACATTTCCCGCCCTAGGTGACTTGGGTTTTCCTTCGTACATGAGTTAGCTACTCCCAAGCATGAGCTCGTTACCAAGGGTCAACACATCATTACCCTTTGCAAGATATCCCAAATAACAAGACCTCAAAGAAGGAGAAGAAAGACCTCCTATGAAACATCTTAGTAACATCCCCGACCTGGAAGCCACTAAACCGGTGCTCCGAGCATGGGGGGTTACATGACCTTAAAAGCACCTCCCCATATAACAAAGGCTTCTGACTAGCAGCAGGGGTATATGGAGTCATGTGGGGAGACTATACCCCCTTTGTATCAGATTAAGCTGCAATAGAAATAAACCAAATAGCAGAAACAATAACTAATAAACAAGGAATATGTATAACAACCATTTCCAACAATAAACATATCTTGTCATACTACAAGTGCAAGAGTGAAAAAAACCTGAAATAATGAAAACGGAAAAAATCCCCAAAATGGTCCTGAATCAATGTCTGGATCCTCCACCAAGTGCTACTGATGTCCACCCACTATCTAGCAAGGACCCTTTCCCTTCTCTTGACCAGAAAACATGAAGTCTACTCGGATACCCAACTACGACCCGAGCAGGGTCTGAGTACAACTCAGTAGGCCACTACCAATAGTGTCTAAAAAATATCCAGTATAAACATGTAGTGTAAGAAAAAAAATTATTGATAATTACCAACTGATTACGTGAGGTGACATTAACAAGTTTAGGTCCTAATCCATTGCCACTACCATTACCATTCATTACAGACAAATTTTCATCACTTACCAATTCATCACATTTCCATGGGTTAATCACATACAATATGTTACATGTGTCTAAGGGAAAGAATCACATGAAAGAGGGTAAACACATCATTATCCAATCTCACTAGGACTAACTCTCTTATAGCAAACATATTCTCACCTCAAAGCCTTAATGCAGGTGGATTCCTCATAGCATCCATATTCTCACCTCAAAGCCTCGGTCTGGGTGGATGAAACAGTTAGGAGAATATATCATCAGTCATCATTCCTAACCCATGTATTTAGGGTGGAGTTTAGAGAATATATATTCTCTCTTCCCGTGGGCATAAATCCTCAAGTCATACCCCACTCTACCAAGACATTTGAAAATTATTAAATATATAAGTTACCATCAACCATCCATACCATTTCCCCTTGGACAACCCCTTCACAACAATCCAAATGGGAATTCACATAATGACTTAACCCATTAACATGTTACCATTTCACATCATTTAACCATTCACCCATTTCCCATGTGTTATGCCTATCTCACTAAGCATTCAACACTAGACCCATAATTCGTCCCATTATAGTATTTAATCAGTTTACACATTAACCAATTTGACTCGTTCATCATTCCCATGAATCAACCATTAAACCCATTCCAATTAACGGTTAGTTTATTTCCAAGTCTAGGTGGATCACCTAACTTCTATTCCATGTTCAACCAATCATGCCAACATATTCGTCAAGGGTTCTTCTATTTTTTACATTATGGTCACGTGTTTAATAACAGTCCCTAAGTCCGGTAAAGTCGGTGCATCCCATGGATGGCCCAAAATTAGGTCAATTCAATCCCAAGATATCCCATTGGGATTTTTAGGGTTCCCATTTTCCATTTCAAACACCATTATTACAAAACATGCCAATGTTATTCAAAACACAACCAAGGGGAAATAAGAACACAACTGAACATGAAAAAATACCCAAATCACCATGGGATATACCTTGTAGACCACCAACCTTGAAACTGTGGTTGAATGCACTCTCAATCGAGTCCATAGAACTCAATCCCACCAACCTTTAGAGCATCAACCTAAAACTCACCCATAAAATAGGGTTTTAGAGCTTTAGAACAAGAGGGAGAGAAGATAAAAACCATAAACTAAAAGGAGAATCAAGGATGGGATTAGCCTTACCTGGATCTTCAATCCACAACCAACGACGCTCTAAATGGACAAGAATCGAAGGAGAACCACCCTTGGGAAGCTTGGGTCGGCCAAGTTCTTCACTAAGGTTGAGAGGGGATGAATGGATGAAAATCCTCAGTTGGGGTTTAAAATCCCGGAGCGGAAAACTAGTAATTTTTTCCAACATTAAGAGACTGAATGGTTTAGCCGCATGGTTTGACAAATTGTGCACAAACCAAGTGTATGCTACTACCCAAAGGAGAAGGGTTGCACGGTTTACCTAGGCAGGCCACACAGTTTTCCCTAGCCTTGCGCAGGTCGTGCACCCTAGCCTGTCTTGCCCAGCTTTCCTTTATTCCATGCCCCGAGCCCCGGAAACACTCCCAGAATACATACATTGAATCCCTGAACAATGGATTCAACCAATGAATAATGAAAACATACCCTTCAAAAAAACATGGATCTTACACAGATGATTCTCCAACTGATGGGGGATATTACCACATGAAATGTTCCACCACTAACATGTTCCTATACGGTTGATATGGCTGATCTCGTGCATGGATACAACCACCATTTATCAATTGAGTCAAATGTGCTATTACTGCAATAAATAGTTCAGTTCCATTTTTGACCATCTCATGATTCTGATTTGGAAGGTCATTTCTTTTTGTATTCCTTCCTAGAAATGCTTCCTTATTTCCACTGCGGAAAACCATTCTGAAAAAACATGTCTTAGATGAAGCAACATTGCAATATTCAAATGCTATATCATTTCAATTTGACCATAATGTGTAAAAAATATATTTTCAGATAATCATTTAATAGAATTCTAACTCCTAATATTATCTAAACCGACCTCTGATACCAACTATAAGGCCTCAACCTTAAACATTACTTACTCTTGGGATATTTCATGTATTCACATTGAGGATATTTTCAGGTTTAGTTTTTTAGAGAATTAGATAATAAATCATGCATTAAATTTGACATTTAAACAAGGTGGTTACATTAAATATTGTATTCATTTTTTCTAGCAATGGAAACATATTTAAAATAAAACATGGTTTATTTTTTGACACTTCCTCAGCACTATCATCACATCATGTAATTTTCCCTTGACCCGTGAAAAACATTTCAAAAACATGGGATGAGCATAAAATTCACAGTAAGGGATATAGAAATACGGAAAGAAAACATTATTCCATGTATAAATAAAATCGATGAAATCATACATTACTCATTAAACATAAACACATTAACATACCTCATGAAATCATAAGATTTATGAATAACTCATAGAAATCCTAAGACATAAAGGTAACATGAGGCATTCATAATACTCTTACATAGGGAGTAACCCTCATGGTTACGTTGGGAATACCCATCACAGTATATTCCCTAAATCTCTTTGGATAATCCTTAGTGTTTACCTCCATCGTATTACCCAAATCATTGGAGAGCTATCTCAGGCTCACCTGCCCTAGGTTTATCACGGAACTACCCGTATGCGTAACAATTCCCAATAACTGTAACGTATTAATAACACTTAAAACAATCATAATGGAAAGTTAATATTTCCACATTGCAATCATAGTATATCATTTCAATATATTGACATAATTAATGCGTTATCAAACCATTTTCAATACCATTTAAAACATTTAGTGAAGATATTTTTGATTCAAAGTGTCCCATACCACATTAATGATTTTAAAGGAATTAATATTTTAAAACATTAATTTCCATATAAATAAATCCTTATATCCATTTCGAAACATGGACATTAATAAGAATGATTTAGAAGATAAAACCATTAAGAGGATATTTTAGTAAATGATTTCTTAACAAATAAGATATGGTTCAACAAAAAATAATTGAGGAATATCATATAATTAAAACTTTATAATAACATGAGAATAAATGTATTCATGATATAATATTCCAAAGGAAATTATATACACCATATCAAAGTGAATTTGTGCATATCAATAATGAAGTCTCAATGGAATATAAATTGAGACGAAATCCCTTATAAAGACGGTATCCTTTGATTAAGGATAAATCTATTTCATAATTATGATTGACATATATTAATACACCCAATATAATTTGTTATTAAGTGTGAAACAATAAGATTTAATTTACTCATATTCTTAGGATGGCATATTCAATAAGTACACATTTAACCCAAATAATTGAAATTGGTTTAAGAAGTTCCCTAAAAAATTCGACAGCCTAACGGCGTCACTTTAGAATTCATAAAATGAGTTGATGAGAGAGAAAATGGTATCTCATAACTTGGAAATAAAATATACATAAATAAGGATATATAATATCATATACCAACAAAAGAAGATGTGAATTAAAATACATAAAAAAGAAGCCTTTTAAAAATAGGAGAGTGAATGGTTCCCTTACCGATTTGGTAACTTAAGAAACATACACCCCATGGAAGAAAGACCATACAATGTTTATGTAAATACCCATAAATGAATTTATATTACAAAAATAATAGAATAATGGGAATTACATACACCAATCAAAGGAGATAGTGAAAAATATAGCATGAGTCTCACTGGAATAAAAAGTGAGATAAAACCCCATCCTCATTGCAATTAATCGAGTCGTATGACCAAAAGAAAATAAGAACCAAAAGAATGACAGAATACCATGAATATAAATAGAATCATGATAATTTATATCAAATGAATGTACAAAATACACCAAATTCAACAAATAAGTGGCGAACAATGGAAATCTCACGGAATTAAAAGTGAGATAAGGAATCCCCTTACCTCTAGTATGACTTGTCGTGGTCATTTATTTATTTTCTTGAATAATAAACTTTTGTCAATTTATAATTTCATAAGAAATTATTTTAAATTTTATTATTCAAATCATAACAAATATTATCATGTTATAATAATTAGTTAATTATGAGACTTCATATCATACGTTTTGTCAATGTTCGGTATATGAGTCAAAAATAAACTTGTTCGAAGAGAATTGTCCATGTAGTTATAATTAAATCATCTCTGGAATGGTTTTAATGATTTAAATATCATATATATCCTGTATATATGTATTCAATTATATTCCATAATGTTTGGAAATATGAAACGAAATGTACCGATCATGGAGACGGTAGGTCGTACGTACGCATGAATGATACTTTCATTTTTTGTCATATTAATGGACTTTAAAACTAAATGAGACATAGATATATTATAATTAAAGTATAATATATATGATATAATGGTAAAATAATTTCATTAAATACATTCTCTATAATTTCTATGTTTGGAATGAACGAGTCACATCACTTGAGGGGACGGTAGTCCACACTTCCTCATATGAAATTATCGCATTTGCACAACATGCACAACATAATGGTATTTATTAAATATAAAATACAGAAGCATTGAGAGGACATAAATATAATATATATCATATATAAATATAGCTACCTCTTAATTTCCACCATGAAAGGTGTTAAATGAAGATTGAATAATCATAGTTTTGTGAGGCAGTAATTCGCCACCCATAGAAACATTATGTTCTTTAACCATTAGACTGTGGTGTGTGTAAGTGTAGGTATAATCCCTATCATAAAAACATCCTATTTCATTTAGGATAATGGTTTTATTATGGTATAAAATAATAATAAGATAGTGGTTAGTGAATAAGGAAAACAAAAGAATGAAACTCGATAGAGGACAATACATCTAAATCGGGTAACACTTTTTGATTTGAGCCAATGTCTTCCATGGAAAGACTTCAGCCAATATTGAGGCTTTTAGGAGTGGGATATGAATTTGGAGAGTCAATATGAGTAGAGTATTGATGATACAAGGGCTTGAGAGGTGTGGGTAAGTGGGTGGATGTGGGGGCATTTTATAAGAGGGAGGAGGGTCACTTTTGGAAAGTATTGAAATGTTATTTTATTATAAAATGGTTTTCAGATTTTAAATGTCCCACAATAATATGATTTGAGGATAAGGTGATAAGGGTTCGAAATCTACCCATCCAATAGGTTTTTGAAATGTTTATGTCTTAGATTTTTTCTTATATTTTCATTTCATTTAAATCGTTCATTAATGAGGTAATCACTGCATCATCAAGGTGTCATAAATTAATAAATTTATTTAATTTCTAAAACTAATAAATCAAATAAAATGATTTTGGAAATTTTTTTATCTTTCACATGACAATTTATAGTCTAAGAGATAATTTATGAAAACAAAATTTAAATTTTTTTACTTAGTACATACAAACCAATGTTATATTTCTCTTACTTTTAAAAAATAATGTCATAAATGTCAGTATTACACCCATGTGACTCCATTAGCACTAATGTTAGGTAAAAAGATTCCCATGGTCGTCCAGGACTCAAAAATGAGGATTTGGATACATGTTGGAGTCATTATATATTATTATGATATTATTTTATTAACCTTAACTACCTGATTACTAATTAATCACGATAATTAAATATAATTACCGTCGTTACTATTAAAAATTTTCAAAAAAAAGAGTTTTAATTACTTAATTTGGAAATTATGATTAAAAATATGGAATCCATTTTACTAAATTCCAAAAAACAGAAATTGTATTAATTAATGTAAAAATAATTCTCTTTGTCAGAACAAATAGCATGTTTTTAAAAAACAATATCTATCCAAAGATTGACAATTGTTTATGTCTGATTTAAAAGTGAAATAAATTTTAATAACCACGATTGGATTAAATGATAAGATATATTCTAATTAAAATTTGAAACCAATTAAAAACATATTCTAACTATATAATTAAATTAGATGAAAAATCAGTTTTGAAGTAAAATGAAGTATTTTTCACTATTCGTTAAAAAATGAACATTGTCAGAAAAATACCAAAAATTTATCCAATGTAAATTTCGAGGCCCAATTCTAAATAATAAGTTTATTTTAAAAAATATAGCATATAAATTTTTCAATAGTTAGATTTAAAAATGGTTTTCATCAAAATGCAGTAAAACAATCTTTTAAAAATATTAGAGTATTCAATGCTTAAGATTGGAATTATTCAATTTTTAAGACTAAAAACACTATCTACTTAATAAATAGACATATATATGAAAATATGTAATTATTTTATTACTTGGGATGTTACAAGTGCCTTCATGGATTAACTTATAGTAATTTCCAATGCAATGTAGACTAAATTCATAAATTTAGCTCCAAACTCTATCACAATGTGGTTCCCATTTCTTGGTATAAAATATTATATTATTCATGTAATAAAAAATAGGTGAGGATGGAATTATTTTTTTGGAAAAATTATTCAAAATCCTTCCATTTAAATCCATGGTCTAATTTAGAATTAACTTCTAAATCCCACCACTAGTTTCCAAGATCCTCAATCAAGTACTTTTCAAAGTTGAATTTTAGCTCCTCTATTGTGCCTAGGATATAAAATATTCAATTCATCATTTTTAGACAAACCACAAATTTCTATAGTTCTAAATAACCCCAAAACATGTGTGGATTCAACTTTTGGAACATAATTATCCATTAACCATGGTTTATCCCTTCAGTACCTCATATCTATTACAACAATTTACTAGAAAATACATTGAACCAATTCTTGGTACACATGTAGGTCAGGTGTAACCACGTTAATGATAAAATCATTTGATAGGTTTCTTTAGAGCCTACCTTGTTCCATTTTCCAATACCAAAATTAAATGATTATATTTATCACTCTCTAAGAAAAATAATGATTAATATTTTCAAATTTACCACATCACTCATATCACCTAAATTCATTCCAAAATTTATCATTTTTCTACTATCAAATTATTTTGGAAAACTCCACCATAATCTATCAAAATGAAAAATACCTTCACGATACCATAATGATGAATTTTTATAATATCACATTTGAAAAAAATTTCAACACATTCCAAAAATAAATCAATATTTAACATATCTTAAGTCATTACATATAATGAAATATGCACTCTTTGTGGAAGTTCATTTCAATAAATTCATGTCTTGCTCCAATATTCTGAAAAACCCTTGATAATGAGGTTAAAAATCCTAGAATTTTATCATTACACTTATGTTCCCAACTACCATGTAACATCATGTACAACATAAATTTGATTGGTTCACCATTTTATTCTCTATATTTCAACTCCCAATGATTTTACTGCTCCTATCCATCCCCACTCCAAGATAGAAATACCAATACAATATTTCCAAAAATTAAAGATAGTCAGGTAAAGACTTAAACCATTTGTTATATCCCACCCCTCACCCATTGACATTTGAAGAGAAAATAAGATTACTAGGACTTAGGTGAAATTCCCAAGGCACCAATGTCTAGAAATAAACTCTAAGGTCATCATAATAATTTTTATGATGATTTTATATTTTAAATATTAAATTGCATAACCAAGATAACCATTACCAAAAACCCACTATATTATGCATGAGTAAAATTTAATACAACACAATGTAATGGAAGTTGAAAAAAATAACAAAATATAACTAAGAACTATAGTTGAGAAAAATCATAAACAACAAAAACAAACCCCAAATTAAACCACGACCTTCAATAGAAACATTATTCAAGATCCATGGTCAAACATAATAATAAGTGACCAATTTATCATGAATAATCACTAAATAAATTATATACCATTTCATTTATTGTTTTTCGAAAAACAATATCATCTAATCAACAAAATTTCCCAATAAGGGGGTGATTATAAAACATATCATGATTTCTACAATTAATACTACACTCACACCACTAGGATTGAACTTGTGATAAAATTTATATAAAAGGGGTTAAATAGATATAAACTAGTTTATATCAAAGACAAAATAGTTTTCCAATCAAAAACATACAAACCAAACAATTTTCAAGAAATTAAACCGAAAAAAGTTATTCAAACCATTTTAAAATCCATATTTCAGAACCCATTATATTCCACACAAACATGCATTCACGTAACCATAGACCTCTATATAATCATGATTGGTGAGTCATACATCCAAAATCCATTATTTAGTGGGCCATTTTCTTAGGAGGAATGTTCATAACCGTATTTTTCCCACCTTTGACGGGGGGGTGGGTCTTATAGAATCCTGATCCTTTTACACATAACAATAAATGATTTTAAACATAATTATACATAGGAGTATATTCCAAGGATCTCAAAGACTTGTGTCTTTAAAAAATAGGTACATAATCCAACCTTACAAAAACAGTTTTTTATTCAATCTGCATAATGTGATCCTATATTCTATTGTGCTCATAAATCTTCAAATGATAAAATGGGGATTACATGAACAAAGGGATGAGATAAAATACTAAAAAGGGAATAACCATAAAGATTCATTTGATCATGGGAAAGAAGGAATTACAAGATAATATAAAAAATGCGTGTAACATATGGAATCATAACATATAAACAAGGGATAATTTAATCATGTAATCATAAAAATGGGGAAAACCATAAAACATGAATTCAGTATGATTCAAGGATAACCGCTAAGATTGTTTCTCATATAAGCACATGAAAAGTATAACCACCAAGACTATTGAATATAAGTGTAAAATCCACGGCTAACCGCCTTGACTGTCACACATAATATCTCATGAGACTCAACTTTACCAATGCATTAAAGCTCTATCTGAGCACAACGATCTTACTTTTCATGAATATTTTTTGACATAAAGAATCACACATAAATGATAAGACCAAAATTTATTGTTTACCCATGGAAAGAATTGGGTACCACAATCCTGACATAAGTAATAACTAATGGGTGAATCAAGAATGTGTCCATGAATGAAATGAATTAGAACATAAACAGGGTTTCATAATGTAAAATAGGAATATATCATTGTAAGTGATTCCAAACAGTATTGAAAACACGAATGAAACGTATTTTATAAATTTTAGCGCTAAAAACCTGTTTGTGCGGTTTTAAGGAAAATACTATTGGGCATTCAAAATACAATAGAGAACAATCATTTATATAATACCAGAATTGAACAAAGATGTTTTTTATAATAAGAAGGCTTATTTTATAATGAAAATGGTGTATTAAAATAGAAGATAGAGTGAACTTGAAATTGGGTAAAAAAATTTAGAAGTTCCCTTAAAATGAGTTTGCTTATTAGGAGGTATCGAGAAAGGATTCACATAAAAACATGTTTATACATGAAAGAGAATGAGGTATGGATATTAAAACATGATTTTAGAGAATATTAGCCGCATGAATATGTAGTACATAAAAAATAAAAGACAAATTCATTTGGGTAAAAAAGAATTATATAGCATCCTAAAGGAATAAATGTAGTTTGGGTAGAATTCTTTACGGATTTTCACCTTGGTATCAGGTATACTTAAGAAGAATTTATGAGACAGAAAGGGGTTTATCATAACTTATAAATCTCAAGGTAAGTATAGGGTGATGAGAAATCATACCCCATTATTACAGATTACACATAAAATGGCATAGCATAGAGGACATTTTTGAATAAAAGTGAAATAGGGAGGATCCCTTACCTTATGTCTGATGGTGATATTTTATAGAAATTAATAACATTAAAAATAAAAATACGTTCAATGATTAATAATTAAATAACCATTTATATATGTAAAATATTTATTATAATCTTTTTTTGTTCATTTAGATCAATTTTTATTCGTTAAGAGGTTCAATTTCTATGTTTAGGTAAGTTCGCTTACTTGGTTTCAATGATTGGTTCACTTATATTCATGTCCAGATAAACATATATGATGAAGGAGCTTTCCAAAATTGAAGTTATATTTTATTATTGATCATACATAAGGTTAAATGGTTGGAAACCAAATTTTTTTACTTAATCTAATGTTGAATAATTATAGAAAATGTTAGTGACATCCTTTTGGGATAATTGGCGGTTTTTAACCACAAATAACAAATTTTGTTTTATAAACCAAAAAAATTAAACAAAAGGATTGAAAAAAAATTGATATGAAATAATACATATATTATGGTCAGGTTAAAACAAGAAAATGGTCTCATTACCATCATTAAATATGTTAATAGAAATTTGATAACACATCATCCTTGATTGTACTAAATTAACACATCTCAAAAGATGTTTTCAATCCGTTCAAGGAAAGATTGGGAAAGGAGAGAAGATAATGAATTATCCCATTAACATAATATAATTTCAGTTTATTTGTGTTATAATGTTTATAATACCATTTTTTTGATGGGGGATGATGAAAGAATCAAGAAAATAAATAAACTTAAAATATATAAAATAATTGAAAAAAAAAATTTACCTCTTGAGTTCATCTCACTTAAGATCCTCATTAGAGAGATAATTTGGTATTTTTTAAGAGAAAAGGTGTTATTGGACATGGGGAAGGAGCTTGGGAAGAGATTTAGGAAGAATATTGGAATGGAAATAGGATTTAGAGGATTGAAGATGAGAGATAAGGATGGGTGATAATATAGTGGAGGGGAGGAGGGTTTTCATAATATTATAATCATTAATTTAATATTTATTCACAAGATAAGAAATATTGACTATTCTATGACGTATAATTTTAATAAATTTGTGTTAGTTTAATATTTTGGTTCTTAAATCACTTATGATGTCTTGAATAGTGTATTTAAAATATAATGTATTGATACGGTAAATTAAGGTATTTTACTATTCATTAAAAATTCATGTATTTCATAAATATTCCAAAAATTCAGCCTAACCATTTTTTGACGTGTAAAATACAATATTGATATTATTTTTTCAGAAATAATTTTTTAAATATTAATAATTTAATATTTAGTTAAAATCATAATTTACATGGAAAACATCAATTTAAAAACATTTATTTTCTCATTCCTAGATATAGGTATATCATACTTCCACATGAATCTTATTTATATACTATCACATGTAAGGTTACTTTTCATTATGGAATTTCACTATTCATAAGGGTAAAATTACTATTGAAAAGGTTATGTTAATTTACATCAAAAAAAATATTTTTCATATTATACTCCAAATTACATATTGATCGTAACCATGTATTTTTGATTTCTAAAATTCAAAAGACAGAAGTGAAAAACTTTTGTTTAAAGGAATCATGGTACATGGAGATTCATTGTGTTTTGATTTAATTTGACATATTTATATGAAATTAATTTCCATTGATAAATCATTAGGTCATTAAAGAATCATCATACCATTATTTGTAGCATTTGAAAATGAACACAATAATTTATGCCAAATCCCATGCCAAACATTAAAATCCACTAAAATAAATAATTTATTTTATATAAATAATTTATATCAACCCATTTACATGAATAAAAAAATTCATAAATTAAAATCATGAAACAAATCACATTTCATAACAAATAAATTCCACAATTTAACAAACCATCAATGAAGAGGGTTTTCATTGGCATTATCATGTCAATTTCACAATTCAAATCCTCAAATTTAACCGATTTATTTTTAATAATTTATTTAATAAATAGAACTGTTGAGAGTTAATCGACCTACCACTCAACTTCATTAATAAATAATGAATCAATAACTCCAAAAACACGGTTAGATAATCAAGAACCATACATAGAACTTGTTCCAAATCATCAAAACAACCATATATCATCATGATTGGTATCACATAAAAGGTATCAATCCCCAATGGATTAAATCCAATAATCAAATAGAGGAAAAAATAAGAACTCTATGGAAAACCATCATGAATGGAAACTTATCAAGGAATTAAGCCTCCTATAAACCATGAATCTGCCTAAGAATGATCATATATTGAATGGAAGGGACTAAAAATCATTTGGGATAATAGAATTTCAAGTTATGGATTTTTAGGAACAAATGAGGGGCTAATGGGGTGATCTATATTATCAAAATGATTGGAATCCCACAATATGTATCAATACCCAGTGGATTAGATCTATGAATCCAATAGAGGGAAAAATAAGAACTCTAAGGAAAACATCCAAGGAAGGTCCCTTACCAAGGAATACAGCCTCCAATGAACAAATATTCCCTATCAGATTGATCGTAGTTTTGAGGGAAAAGTCTAATAATCATTTCTAATGATAGTATTTCATAATATGGTTTGTTTTGTAAAAAATAATGGTTTAAGGGGTTATCTAGATTAGATCCACAAAATTAAAATCAGATTATTTATGTTACATGGTTTAGGCACATAGTTATGTGAACTATGTGCAAAAATTCAGTAATCAATATCTCCAACCTCCCCTCTAACAGTTTGTTCACATTGAGAGAAAAATTGTTCCCTAACCATTCTCAGCCACTATAGTCCACTTTTCAAGATTTCAGTATGGTTGTTACATTGTTTGGCCAAACATTTTGACAACTATGCTCGTACCTAGTTCTCATTGATTCGATTTTCACCTTTTCATGGAGTTGTCACATGGTTTCTACTAACCATTCTCAAAACGTTCAGATATATAAATTCCCAAAAAACATCTCAAAAATCCTCTAAACCTTACCAAACATAACCTCATTACATTATATAATCCATATAGTTATTTAAAGGGTCAATTACTTTTAACGGGGGTGCTAAAAAAATTCAAGGAATAAATCCATTAAACTATACAAATTAGGATGGAAATCTATATTCTGGGTTCCTTGATCACTTATAATGATACTAGAAATCTAATCTATTATTATAACAAACCCAATATTATTCAGTCCTAGTCGACTGCCTATTCGTCTTATTCTACCTTATGAATATATCTAACACTCATTGGTGATGTTAAAGACACCATTCAATGATAGAATTCAACTTGAGGATGAACATGTAACCACCAATCCATCCCACATATGATGTTGAAACCCATAATCTAATGGAATGATAATACTGATACAAAAAGGTATCCACCTATCACAAGGTACCATTCCTTACATCAATGTGAGCTCTCAATTTTGATTGAAATTAGCATGAGAGAGTCATAACACAACTAATTTACTCTATATAAAATCACACATGTTCCATAATTTTATTAGATTTGAAGGAATGTGAAATGAATATATTGAATTGGGTAGAAACTAAAGTTGAGGATACGAGAATAGAACTATAAACTATATAAGTCCTTATACTCTTCTCCATATTAGTAGCCTATACGTCAAATATTTGTATAAATATATAGCCCCAAGTTGAAAATACACAAACCTAGGTTGGTACACATTATATATATTATACATATGATGCCATGCTACCTCAGCCACATCAACCTCCTTATTATAAGAATTCAACAATATAATATTTCAATGTCTGATGTGGAGCCATTTATCCTATACTTCAATACATGTTGAGTGAAAACACCTTCCCAATCTGTACTAGTGGAATGTTTTTCAGAAACATTAAAGGTGACCCATCCTTCCACAAGATCATCAATCAATCGGGTCCTTTATAGACTATGGTTTTATATGGTCATCCCTACCACATTGGTAAAATGTCATATAACTATCGTTTTCGGTCATCTAGCTGTTATTTCCACTATGAGTAGACTCAAAGACACATTTATTTCCACTAGAAAAATTTCTTCTATTTCATTTTGTTGAACAATCTGTGTTCACATTATAATGTTCTATTAGGTTCTTCTGGTTAATTAGATCCCATGTTAATTTTTTTGAAATAGTGGTCAACCAAACCACTTTTAGCTATGGGTTTAGAGAGTTTTTTATCTAATTCCTAGATATACTTGTTGAATTCAACTCATTACAAAAATGATATTGTATAAAGCACTAAATTATGGTGAATCAACCTAAATACTCCATCGAATTCATAGAACCAATTGTAAGTTCATAAACTCTATAGTGTGGTCCAAACATATTATTTGAGGTAAGAATTAGTCATAGAAGTATTTCTAGAGATCCATCCAAAACAGACCATGATATCAACTAGTATGGGTAATAAAATCAAGAAGTAGATAAATATAGAGCTTTGTGGTCACCATTGGATGTGTCTCCAAATTCTTGTAGATGGATAACATTCCCAATATACATCACTTAGCAGCATGAGGTCCACCATCCCCCGAGAAAGTAGGAGGATGTAGTGGTGGAAATTATCCCATCAATTCGAACAAAGTTGGGGAATCTCATAGAGTTCCCTATATAGACTTCATAAATAATAGGAAGCTCTCTTAAAAATAAGCATTGGTTCCCATATGAAGAATAGAAGGTGCTGCCTCATGTGGAACAATAGGAGGCTATACTGGTGGCACAAGGCTCGCCACCTCTAAATCATGGTTGTCAACAACCTCTTGGCACATGACTTGAGGATGTCATGGTGTAATTTCTCTACAATTCAAAAATGAACTCCACAAATAATATTTACTTCAAAATGATAAAATACATTATAATAGATCAAGTACATACAATTACTATATAAATTTCACACCCATGTCCCTAATTTTTTATCCATTGGAAGGTTATATAAGATCAAATGGTAACTATATTTACATTCTACTACAGAGATATATAGTTGGTTTAGGATTAATGCCTCACATCAAATAGAATTGCTTCTAATATATTATGCTTCCATCAAAATGTTTAGAGTAAAACACCCTATACCTTGATATTAACATACCCATATAATTTTATCCATATTAATAAATTATATATATTTAGTTATGTTCTTACTCATTTATATGTTTATATATAATATGGTCGTATTAAATTTTTCGTCATTAAAAATTTATACGTGAATAGGATTTAGATGTTCAAATTGGAACATCTTGTAACAATTAAATGACCATGAAATCTAATGTCAATATGTTACATGTAATATAAATTATAAGATTAAATTAATTACCATTCCGAATTTATAGAACATCGTTCTTCACAAATTACAATTGGCATTCATGTATTCAACATCATCTAACATTTCAGCCCATGTAACCAGTGGTCTATCGCTAAAACAGGTCATAATTGATTAATTATTTTGTTACCAACAATATATATGGTGAAATTAAATATATTTTGATTAAGAAACATTAATTATTCCTTTTATTTTACCTATATAAGAAACATTCAAAAAATTTCAATTACAACAATCAATGTACATCTAATATAAATAATGTAATGTACAAAGTAATATAAATGTGGAACGAGATATGAATGGCATGTGAATACTAATCGGACTATAATAATTTCTGAGATGAAACCTCCTTAACTCATGAATCCATGGTTAAAAGAAAACACATAGTAATATAAAACATCACAACTCATCTGTGTCACCCAATAGTGAAATCAACATAATTATCACAATCCCAAACTAAAAACAGCAATATCCAAACCTAGGTAATTGTTATTTCTCCATTACATGGTTTACCTACTCCCAAGAGTAATCTCATTACTAAAATTTAACACATTCTTATTCTAATAAAGAAATTCTAATATGTTTTAAAAAATTAATGAGACCTATGATGAATCTTTGTAGCATCTCATATATAGTTCACTCATATGTAACCATACATTATTTTCAGATGGCCTCAAGTGTGCCTCCATATATTCTAGAGGTTATTTACTAGTAATAAGGGACTATGGTATGTAAATGGAGAGACCATACCCTACGGTAATGGTGTATCATAGTTGTACGAAATACTTATAAGGAGTGGGAAGAATAATAAATTACTCATAGTAGTAGAATAAATCAACTACATAAAATGAAGAGGTTTTATAAGAATAAATATCATATAAAAGTTGTTATCATGTCACGATTCTAATAAAAATGTGATATACCTGGGGTACAATGGTATTGTCATATTCTAAATTCTTAATAAAAGTTAAAAAAAATTAAAAACTATATACACAAGCATCATGATCATTGTCTCGGTCTTCATCCCTTGTACTCTATCATAGGATAGTAAGTCATGCATCCTATGTTGGATGCTTCCCTTCTTCTATAACTAGGTCTATAAGATCTATTTGGGTACCAACTAGTGGTCTGAAATGTGTGTGATATATACATATTAGGACACCTCGAATAGTTTATAGAATAATATCGTACAAGCATATAATATGAGTTTTGTCATTTTAATAATAAATGAAAGACAAAAAATAAATATATCGCATTTGACCGAGTTCTTCATCAGATACCCATCCAAAAAGACCTACATTTTCTTAATTTGGATGTCTCTTAACAGATATCACCATATATATATATTTATATAAACAATGTATATAAATATATACCTCATATTCATATAGAAAAACATGTCCATAACTATATATAGAAACTTTTAAATATTCCTCAACCAGGGAATAATCCCAAGGCATCTATATGTACTTATAATTAATTTTATATATCACATAGCATATGAGAATAAAGGTATAATTAGTCCATCATAATAGTAAAGTATAAATAAAGGGATAACCCCATCAGTGCCAAAGCCGCCTCAACCTGCTCGTATCCAGACATGGATGTATTGCTCGAAAAACTCACAAAATATCTACAATACCAAAATTCTAGGACGTTCTTCTATACTAATCCTCAAAGTCCATCTTAAATCTATGTGCTCTAATCAGAGTTTATCTAAATATAGCTTCCAAGGTTTTTACTAAACTTCCCTCTAATAACAACTGTAACGCCCCGACACTAGATACCCATAGTCGGTGCATTATTACATTACTTTTTCATGATCACATGAAAGATCAAGTCCCGAAAGACCGATTAGTTTAGTAGCCTTGGAATAACTAGATACATTAATAAAGTTTAAATTACATCATAAAATGGAAACAACAATAATATGGTATTCATAGTCCACAATCTTATCCGCTCATACTATCCCTGCAGGTCATTCATAAATTACTTCTTCACATCCTGGAAAAAAAACATAGAAAAGGGGTGAGCTCAAATGCCCAGTAAAGATAACAATATAGCAGAAACTTACAAAAATAAGAATAAACATTTATGGCAATGAATAACTAAAACAAAATCCTTCTAAACTAGAAATTCAACATTGTATGGAAAAAATAAAATAAAATAATTCCATTTACTTATTCACATGGATATTCTACTAATCGAATAATCACATGCAATATCAATAACCATGTTCATAATGATGGAATGCATAATGCCAGACTATCATAACCACATGGCCAAGGCCTCATGCCAATACTACAAATAAGATTTTTTCAAGGCCTTATTCCAAGACACCAGTTTGTCTCATGAGACCTACTGATCCATCGAGGAGCTATAGCGGGCTCCACCTGTCACTTATTAATTCCAATTCATTCCTCATATGAACAGTTTTAAACATGACATAAACATTCGTATTAACACTAGCACACGAAATTTCAATACTTTGTCAAAAAACCGTGAATGGTATAAAAATAACTCATCCATAGTCAAACACATCACAAAAACATCAATACAATATGTAAGTTTTGCATCATAACAAATCAATGTCAAATAAGATTAAAATCCATCAAATGATGTTGACATATATGAAATCAAAACTATTTGAGAGGAATATCTCTTTTTTTAAAATCATTTAAAAGTCACATAATTATAAAATAGAACATTTATTTTAAAAATATTCATATAATCTTGTAAGGGAATCTTTGATGATCTTATAATGGTGGAAAATAGTCGCACCCACCGTATAAGTTAAAAAAACATTCTTACCTTAATTCTGTCAAAAAGGTTAAAAAGTACCTTGTTTGAAAAATGAAAGAAATATTCCCTTATAAACTTCTTATAAAAAGTCAACAAGGGTATTAATGATTTTATACCATATCTATTAAAGTATTAAGAATGATTTGAAATACATTTTTAAGAAACATGTATGTGGACGATAAAGAGGTCCCAGTAGATAATCACGTATAAACAACCTCGGATAATGAAGAGATTGTGAAATAAACCCTTAACTTGAACTTTTCCATAGTCGATGGTATGTTAACCTCATGTATATAAGTTTAAACATTTTTATTAAATTATAAAATAACCATATACATTATTATGATATCATATATGATCTTCTAATAATGCTTTGTTAATAATACTTTAGTATTATCGTCGTTTCGGGTGTTAACATACACGTTTTCTTTTATATGTTTTGTTACAAAAGTAATGTTTGTTATGGATAGGTTGTATCTTATTCATATCCAAAATGATATCATGTCATTAAAAATTATTTTTAATCATTATATGAGAATTATACTCAAATGGATATGATGGGGAATGAATCTCATCAAGTTCGTGGAGACGGTAGTCTGTACGTACGCACGAGCGACAATATCAGTCCTTTGATATTAAAATAATATTTAATTGGATGGTATATCGTATAGAAAGAATAAATATCATGTTATATTTACTATTTACATGAATTAATCATCATTAGTATACGCATCAAAATAATAATATATTGAATAACAATTACACCACGATGTGGAGACAGTAAGCCGTCCGTACGCAGGTATGGTGACATGTCATTCAATGGATGGATAGAATAATGAATATGGTTGTACCATATTTATAATAATATCACATTATATAGGATATATTGGATTTATTATTTTATAATGGTAATATTAAAGAAATAATTAGTTGATGAAGAAATGAATTTGAAAAAGGGTGGTGAAAACCTTACCTCTTCTTCGGGTTCTTCCTTTTGATTTGATCAAAAGGGATCCTTAGGTTGGCTTTCCGTTCAAAATGAGGACTCTAGGTTGTAGTGAGGGAAGATGACAGAGTATTTTTGCAGGGTTTGTACGAACCAAGAGGCTTTTAATGTGTGAATTAGTGTGAAGTGGGAGTACCCTTTTAAAAGAGGGGTGAGGGGCACCTTTGGAAAAGATATAAATATTATTTTATAATAAATTCATATTCGGATTCTGATGGCTACAAAGTGGATTATTTAATGGTTAAGGTTGGGATGGGTATAAAACCTCTCAATCAATAGAATTTAGATTGGTTTGGGTCATTATATTAATCATATCTTTTATTTCTAACTCTTAGTTAATTAGTTTGACACTTACCACGTCACTTTGTATTTTTATATTATATTGTAAATAACCATAATAGATACCTCCAAGAGACCACAAGTGGTATATTTATGATACAAATATAAATATATAAGTCTCTTGGCCGATCCTTATATTTTTAGGAATTGAATATCAATTAATAATATAATATTTTTTTTAAAAACTCTTTTATGTCAATTTAGACACTATTTGGAAAATAGATTTTTGTGAAAATTATAACAGAATTATTACTTCGAAAAAATTAATTAAATCAATCATAACATGTCATATGAACCTATAAAAATATTTAAATTCATAAAAAGTCTAAAATTATATTTATTTGGGTATTTATAATATCAATTGTTATAATTTTTCACTATTATGGTAATTACTTCATCATCATTGTGTCATAAATAAATTAAATTATTTAATGTCTAAAAATTATAAATAAAATTTAATTATGTATGAAATATTTGTATCTTTCTAATGAATATTTATAATCGAATTTATCGTATTCATAACCCTATATTAAAAATGTTTTAGTAAATAAACTTCCATTTTAACTCTTTTAACTCTTCTTTGAATTAAATAATAATAAATGTCTTAATCTAATCCAAGTGGACCTAAATGATAATAATTTATTCCTAAGGTTGTTTTTGGTCGAGATAAACTTTTCCAATAGAAATATTACATGTGTTAGGGTAATAATAATATCATATTTACCCTTAATTACCCTATTTACTTTTAACCGTGGTAAATAATAGTAAAAAGTTACTATTCAACAAAAATTATTTTCATCTCGTTGAACCACATTTTGCTCCTTGATATTAACCATGTATCTCGGATTTTTGAAATTCCACTTACAGAAGTGTTAAAATTATGTTTTATGAAAAATTCAGTTTTTTAACTACCACTTAGTGCTTTTACTATTCATCAAAAAATGAAGTTTTTCAGAAAAATACCAAAAATTCACCCATGGATAATTTCGATATTACGAATAAAAAAAATGAAGTCCATTTTGAAAAATGAAATTTATAAATTTCAAAAAGTGGGTATTAATATTCATAACGACTATTTTGATTGGATATGGTGTGTCAGAACTCGATGTTGCGTACAACACACGCTATTGCATTGTTCAAAGAGAAGCGTATCATAGATGCTTGGGGTGTTAAAAACTACCACTATATTTTGGTCTCATTTAAAGAGATGGTAGATCTCATCCTCAATTATAAAACTAATTTTTTTTATAATAGTTGAGGTAATATTTGAACATCATCAACCATTCCACACAAGAATATTATTCCATATAAATACATCTCAAGCATAAGAAAATCCCATATCAATGTCTCCCCATATATTGTTATATAACAAGATTTTTACAAAGGGGTTCAACATTATATTTAACCAAGAAGAGTTTTATATTGAAAAAAGGAAGGTAACATATCCACATGAAAACAAAAAAAACATCAAAATTGTTATAATCAATAAAAATATGGGTTAAAACTGTATCAAAAAGTTCATGCATAAGGGTATAATTGAAAATAATTACACCTCTCAATATCAATGGTTCTATTTTTTCATCCATAATTAATTTCGTATATTCATAAAATTATTTAATCACTACACTTTGTCCATTATTTCACTATTGATATTTCACTTCATGATGAGTCATGATATTCTAAGAATCCCCATGGATAGCTCTGTTCTATTTAGGGGAAGTATTTATCAACCCATTCCCCATTGATGCATAAGATGTTTTTAAAACATGTGATGTGAATCAAAAACTCATACTTGGTGAACTATGAAAATAAGACTAAATATTCTCTATATGGTTTCAATTGTGGCATGCTCTATGTGATAATATAAAATATAGCATCATGTGATGAGAAGATCCATATTATAATAATTCGGGAATTATATTGGGTCTTGGAGGAATAATCACTGATCTATCCTTTTAATTGTGAGTCATTCCATGTCCTAGGAAGTTGTTTTACTTCCTTTACTAGATCTTAGCATTATATTTCAAAATATTTACAATAGGGATCAAGATAGTTCCTCTATCGATAGTTTTTGAGATGTCTCTCTCTACCATTATTTCTATATTGACTTTATCTAAATAATACATTATATATAGCTTGAAAATATTTGAGTGAATCATTATCATTAACCCTGATTAAAAAAACATGTGCTATAAGGCCCAAGCCTTAACCATTACTTATCATGGGATATTTCAAGAATTCACATTGATCATTTTTTCAGGTTTAGAGTTTAATAGAATTAGATCATAAATCATGCATTACCTTCCACATTTAAACAAGGTGGTCACCTCAAATATAGTATTCATTTTTTCCACCAAAGGAAACATATTTAAATTAAAACATTGTTTCATTCTTCACACTTCTTTAACACTGTCATCAAATCGTGTAATATTCCCTTGACATGTGAAAAACACTTCAAAAACATGGGATGAGCATAAAAATATCAGTAAAGGATGTAAAAATATGTAATGAAAACATTTGTACATGTATACATAAGAATCAATGAAATCATACTTTACTTATAAAACATAATCACTTTAACATACCTCATGAAATCATAAGATTTATGAATAACTCATAGAAATCATAAGACATAAAGGTATCTTGAGGCATTCATAACATTCTGATGTAGGGAGTAACCCTCATGGTTACGTTTTGAATACCCATCAGAGTATATTCCCTAAAATCTCTTTAAGGAACCCTTATCATTTAACTCTTCGTGTTACCCAATGCATTGGAGATCTATCTCGGGCTCACCTGCCCTTGGTTTATCACAGAACCACCTATATTCATAACAATGACCAATAACCATAACATATTCATAACACTTAAAACAATCATAATGTAAAGATAACATTTCCACATTGCGATCACAATATATCATTTCATTATTATTACATAATCATTGCTTTATCAAATAATTTTCAAAACCATTTACAACATTTATTAAATAGTTTTTTGAATGAAAGTGTCCCATACAAATTTGATGATTTTAAAGGAATTAATATTTTAAAATTGTAATTTCCAAATAAATAAATCCATAAAACCATTTTGAAACATGTAAATTAATAATAATGATTTAGAAGATTAAATCATCAAGATGATATTTTAGTTAAAAAGTTCTTAACAAATAGGAGATGCATCAATAAAAATAATTGAGGAATAGAATTTAATAAAAACATTTTAATATCATGAGAGAAAACGTATTCATGATGTCATATGCCAATGTAAATTATATACACCATATCAATGTTAATTGGTGCATATCAACAATGAAGTCTCAATAGAATGTAATTTGAGACGAAATCCCTTATAAAGATGGTATCCATTGATTAAGGATAAATATATTACATAATTATGTATAAAAAATAAGAATACAACCAATATAATTGTATATTATGTGTAAAATAATAAGAGTTAATTCACACATATTCATAGGATGACATATTCAAGAAGTACGTGTTTAACCCAAATACATGAAATTGGGTTAAGAAGTTCCCTCAAAATTTCAACAGCCTAACGACGTCATGTTCACATTCAGAAAATGAGTTGATGAGATAGAAAATGGTATCTCATTAATTGGACATAAAACATACTTAAATATGTATATATAAGAACATATCCAAACAAAATAGGATGTGAATTTAAAAGACATAACAAAAAGAATCGTTTTGTAAAGAAGAAGGCGAATGGTTCTCTTGCTGATTTGGTAACTTACAAAACAAACACCCCATGAAATAAGGACCATAAAATGTTGATTTAAATACCCATAAATGAATGTATATTAAAAAAAGTGTTGAATAATAGGATGTACATACACCACTCAATGGAGATACTGACAAATATAGCATGAATATCACGGGAATAAAAAGTGAGATAAAAACCCCTTACTCATTATAATCAATCAAGTCATATGTCCAAAAGATAATAAGAACAAAATGTCTTACAGAATAACAGGAATATAAATAGAATAATGATAATATATATCAAATGGATGTACACAATACACCACCTGAAGTAAAGAAGTGGCAAACAATGGAAATCTCATTGAATTAAAAGTGAGATATGAAATCCCCTAACCTCACGTCTGACTTGTCATGTTCGTTTATTTATATTCATGAATAATAATAAAAATTCAATTTATAATTTCAAAATTACTTCCTTTATTGTTTATTTTTCATTTAATATCACATATTTTCATGTTATAATAATTAGTTAATTATGTGACTTCATATAATACGTTTTGTCGATGTTCGGTACATGAGTCAAAAATTAACTTATTTGAAGAGAATTGTCCATGTAGTTATAATTAAATCATCTCCAGAATGGTAGTCATGATTTAAATATCATATAGATCCAGTATATATGTATTTAATAATGTTCCATAATGTTTGGAGATAAGAAATTAAATGTATCGTTCATGGAAACGGTAGGCCGTACGTATTCATGAATGCTACTTTCATTTTTTGTCATATTAATGGACTTTAAAACCAAAATGAGACAAAGATATATTATAATTTCTGTATAATATATATGTTATATATGAAAAATATGTTTTTCTAATTACATTATTTTTAAATTCCATGTTTGTCATGAATGTGTCACATCACTTACGGGGGCGGTAGTCCACACATCCTCAAATGAAATAATCGCATTTGCACGACATTCAAAGCATAAAGGTATGTTTTAAATATAAAATACAGAAGTATTGAGAGGACATAAATAAAATATATATCATATATAAATATAGTGACATATTAATGGCCACCATTAATGTTGTTAAAAGAATATTGAACAATCGTCGTTTCGTGAGGTAGTAATTCCCCACCCACCGAAACAGTACATTCTCTAACCATTAGACGGAGGTGTGTGTAAGTGTATGTAGAATCCTTATCATAAAAACATCCTAATATACTATGGAAACTGGTGTTATTAAGGGATCAATTAATAATAATATAGTTTTGAGTGAATAAGTAAAATAAATGAATGAAACTCGAGAGAAGACATTAACTCTAAATCGGGTAACTCTTTTTGATTTGAGCCAAAGGCTTCCTTGAAAGACTAATGCCCAAAGTGAGGCTTATATGAGTAAGATAGGTATGTTGAGAGATAATATGAGCAGAGGTTGGATGATCCAATGGATTGAGAGGTGTGGGTTAGTTGGTTGAGATGGGGGCCTTTTATAAGAGGGAGGAGGGTCACTTTTGGAATGTCTTGAAATGTTACTTTATTATAAATTGATTTTCGGATCATAAAGGTCCCACAATTATATAAATTTAGTATAAGGTAATAAGGGTTTGATATAAACCAATCAAATAGGTTTCTGACAAGTTTATGTCTTATATTTTATCTTATCTTTTCATTTTATTATATCGTTCATTAATGAGGTAATCAATGCATCATCATGGTGTCATAAGTAAATTTATTTATTTAATATATAAAATTTATAAAACAAAATACCTTGATTTAGGAAATATTTTTAGAATTAAAATGACTTTTTATAGTCTAGGAGATCATTTATGTAAACAAAACTACAATTTTTTACTTAGGATATACAAACATTTGTTATATTTCTCTTCGTTTAAAAAAATAATGTCATAAATGTCACTATTACTCCCATGTGACTCCATGGGCCTTCGTGATCGGTAACAATCTTCCCATGGTTTCCCATGACTCAATCAAGAACATTTGTACACATGTTGGGGTAATTTTATATTATTATGATTTTATTTTATTACCCTTAACTACCAGATTAATATCTACTCACGATAATTAATGATAATAACCGTCGTTACTATTCATAATGTCCAAAAACAAAAGATTCTTAATTACATAATTTTGACCTTTGGAATCAAAATATGGAATCCATTTTACCAAATTCAACATAGAGAAATTGTAGTAATTAATTTAAAAATAATTCTCACTATGAAAACAAATAGCGGGTTTTTTAAAAACAATATTTATCAAAAGATTGACAATTGTTTATGTCCGATTTCAATGTAAAATTAATTATAATGACCAAATTTGGATTAAATGGAAAAATATATTCAAATTAAAATTTAATACCATTTAAAAATATAATCTAAACATTTAAAATAATTAGATGAAAATGTAGTTTTGAAGTAATGTGCGGTATTTTTAACTATTCTTTTCAAAAAGAACATTGTCCGAAAAATACCAAAAATTTGTCCAAAGTAAATTTCCATGTCACAATTATAAAGAATAAGTTTATTTTGAAAAATAGGGATAAATTTTTTTTCAAAATATTGATTTAAAAATTCTTTTCCATCAAAAGGTGGTAAAACAATATTTTAAATATATTAGAGTATTTTATGCTTAAGATTGGATTTTTTCTCATTTTAAGCATCTAAAACACTATCTACATCATAAATAAACATAAATAGGAAAATATATTATTCTTTACTTACAGGGGATGTTACTTCCTTCCCCCATTTTGGAAATTGCATCCCCACAATTTATTTACTTATCGAATAAGTGGGGGTATTTATCCCTCATTGAATTTTTAGATTCCCATGTTTCATCATCAACTATATAGTTTTTTCATATAACCTTTAATTGATTAATCACCTTATTCCACAACAATTGATCCTTATGGCCACAAATCTGGACAGGTTTTTCCTCATAACATAGATTCTCTTCCAGTTGAACTACCTCTGCACTCAAAACATGATATGGATCTTTCATGTACATTCTTAACATTGAAACAAGAAAAACATTATGTACCTGAGATAAACACGGGGGTAAAGCCACTGGATATGCAACTTATCCAACTCTCTCCGGAATTTAATGTGGTCCAATGAACCATGGACTCATCTTTCCTTTCATTCAAAATTGAATCACACTTTTCCATGGTGAATCTTTTGGGAAGACATGATCACCTACCTCAAAAGAGAGATCCTTCCTCTTGTTGTCCGCATAACTTTTCTGCCAGCTCTGAGCTGTTCTCATGTGTTTCATATCAGCTGAACTTTTTCTTCCATCTATTATACCAATTCTGGTCCCATCACCTTATTTTAACCTACTTCATCCCAAAAGATGGAGTTTGACACTGCTTCCCATATAATGCCTCAAATGGTGCCATCTGTATACTGGAATGAAAACTGTTATTATAAGAAAACTCAACCAATGAAAATTTTTGGTCCCAACATCATGTAACTTCCATCGAACAAGCATGATTTATTTTTTCCAAAGTCTGAATTGTTCGTTATTACTGCCCATTTGATTGAGGATGAAAATATGTACTAAAATTTAACTCAGTACCCAATAACTTCTGAAGGCCTTTAAAAAATTTAGAGGTCATCCTAGGACCACGATCAGAAAAAATGGATAGGGGAACTCCGTGTAACTTGACTATATCTTTATGATACAAATGAGAAATTTGATCTATGGAAAAATAATATTGAATAGCATGGAAATGAGTTGATTTAGTCAAACGATCAACAATACCCCAGATTTCATTATTACCTCAATGTGTCTTTGGTAATCCCACAATGAAGTCCATGTATATATACACCCTTTTCCACTCTGGAACTGGTAAAGGCTGAAGAATCCGTTTCAGTAACTGCCTCTCTCCTTTAACAAGCTGGAAAGTCAAACACTGAACAGTAAAATCAGCAATATCTATTTTCATTCAATCCCACCCGTAATACTCTTTAGGATCTCTATAAACCATAGTACTGCCTTGATGAACTGATAATGGAGAACTATGAGCTCCACATAACAAATATCTCTTCAACTGTGAATCACAAGGCAACCAAAATCTCTTCCCATATTTGAAAACACAATCCTTATCAAGGTTGAATTCAGGTTACATACCCTTCTAAACTAGCTCAAACTTTTTATGCAACTCACTACCTTGCTTCTGTGCTTGCTTAATTCTATTTGATAGAGAAGATTTCAATGATACCTGAAACAAAACCGAAATATTTCCTACACTAACAACTTCTAAGACAAAATTCATCAAATCCATAACCAAAGGATCACATTACAAATGTATCTCGGTTAATGAATCATTACTTGTTTGACTTAAAGGATCTGCAAATTTGTTTTTTTCCTAGGTGGCAGTGAATCATGAAATCATAATCCTTGATTAATTCTTGCCATCTCTTATGTCTCATGTTCAATTCTTTCTTAGTTAACATATACATTAAACTTTTGTGATCAGTATTTATTTCACATTGTACACCATAAAAATTATTCCACTGAATTTTTAATGTGAAAACAAGAATAGCTAATTAAAAATCATGTATAGGGTAATTTATCTCATGAGTTTTCAACTGACGTGAAGCATAAGAAATTACCTGATCATTCTGCATTAGGACGCAACCAAGTCCTTTAAATGAATCATCCCTATAGATAACAAACTAAGCATTCATGGAAGGTAGTTCTAATACTGGAGAATTCACCAATCTTCATTTCAATTCCTGAAAAAAATTCATCATATTCTTTTGTCCAGATAATCTTAACACCCTTCCGAGTTAGCTTAGTCAATGGGCTGGACATCGGTGAGAATTTTTAACAAACCATCGGTAATAGCCTACCAAACCAAGAAAACTACAAGTCTCGGTTACATTTTTGGGTCTTGACAATTATTCAACAACTATTGATTTTGCAGGATCAACATTTATTCCATCTTTAAAAACAATGTGACCATTGAATGATATTTGTTGCAAACAGAATGCACACTTACTGAAATTCCCTTAGAATTTCTATTCATTTAAGGTTTGCATAACAACCCTTAAATAAATTTCCTTCTCCTCTTTACATTTATAAAACAACAAAATTTCATCAATGAAAACAACCACAAACATATCCCAGAACTCATTGAAAATTCTATTTATAAGGTCCATGAATAAAGAAGGTGCATTGGTTAACCCTAAAAGAATAACTACACATTCATAATTGACATATCTTGTACAAAACGTGGTCTTCAGAATATCTACTTCCTTTAACATCAACTAATGGTACCCATATTTCATGTCAATCATTGAAAAATACTGAACTCCCTGGAGTTGGTCAAACAAATCATCGATATGAGGCAACAAATATTTGTTCTAATAATCATGTTATTTAAGGCTCTTTAATCAATGCAAAGTCTCATTGAACCATCTTCATTTTTAACAAATAAGACAGGAGAACCCCATGGTGATGTGCTAGGTCGAATGAAACCTTTCTTTAATAAATCATGCAATTGCTCATTCAACTCTAAAAGTTCAATTTTAGCCATTCGATATGGGGGTTTTGAATTTGGCTTCGCATCAAGAACTAAGTCAAGTGTAAATTCAACTTCCCGGTCTAGTATTATTCCTGAAAACTCATCAGGAAAAACATCTAGAAATGCATTTACCATTGGAACGTCAATAATCTAAATGGTTCCATTGTTTTCAGCAATATGTGAAAGGAAACATTTATTTCCATATTTTACATGTTTCCCCGCCTTTCGATATGTTATCAACAGTAATGGTTCATTCTTGTACAAAAACTGAACATATTTCTGAAAAGAAACTTCTTTAGCTCTACCGGCCATCTTAGCATGGTAAACAGAGAGCCAATACATACCCAGGATAGCATCAAAATCTATTAGAGGTAAAATAATAAGGTTTTCAGGTACATTCTTTCCATGGATAAGGATATGAAGATTATTATAAATTCTTTTTTCCTCAACATTTCCCCAAGTTTTTTTACCACATATTCAGGAGTCATTTCTTGAGATGGAATACCCAATTTACTAGAAAATGTTTTTGATATGAAACAATGTGTAGACCATGAAACAAAAAACACATTAGAATAATCTAAAAAAACAAAAAAAGTACCTAATACCACTTCATTTAATGGCCCAATATCTACTGAAGTAGTTCCAAAGGATTTCACCACACCTTTCTACATGTAGTATGACTACAAACATCATTCAAGCACTTTTTTGAACACTCTTTTGCATAATGACCCATCTCATTTCACTTGAATCATTTCGCAAACTGTAAATCAAATTTGGTCTTACCATTACCCTGATCATTTCTAGTGCAATCACGAGCCTTATGTCCTATCTTACCACATCAGAAGCACTTTCCATAATTCAAAAGACATTCTCCATCATGCTTTTTACCACATTTATCACAATATGAAACCATAGTTTTCTTACCATTAACCCTTTTTGAAGGATTCTTCCCTTTCTCCTACCCCCTTGGCCTTTCTTCTGTTGGTTTTCATAGAACACATGATCATTAGAAAACTCAATTTCCACCTTCTCAGCACATCGAATAATATTTTCATAACTTTTTAACTCAAGAGAATCTAATGCCCTTCGATATTTTTGATTTAATCCTAAGTTAAAATGATTGATTTTACTATAAAGGTCTCTGAATGAATTTTGAGTATACATTTCTAATCGAGTGAACATTTCTTCATAAGAAGCCCCTGAGTCATCCTCTTACCTCAATTCTAAGAATTGTCTTTCCATCCTAAGTCGAACATCCTTAAGAAAATATTTATCAAGAAACATACCTTTGAATTCATCCCAGTCAAGAGCATCAATCTCATCAGCGTCCCTGATATTTTTAACCATCGACCACCGCTAATCTACATCACCCTCCAAACGATAAATAGAAAGACTAACCTTTTGATTGTCTGAACACCCCAAGACATCAAAAATATTCTCCAGTGCTTTAATCTAATATTTATCTAGCATAGGGTCAGATTGTAATGTCCCTGACCCTAAATCCACTAAACATGTGCTCCGAGCTGGGTGGGTTTATGACCTTAAGTGGGCCTCCCCATAAGCCAAAGGCTGCCGACAAGTAGCGGGGTCTATGGAATCATGTGGAGAGACTATACCCCCTTATTATCTGAGTAAGACACAACAGAAATAAACCAAATAGAATAAATAGTAAGCAATAATCATGGATCATTTATAAAAACAATTTCCATCAATAAACATCCCATGTCATACTACAAGTGCAAGAGTGAACAAAACCCGAAATAAAGACAATGACCAAATTCCCCAAAATGGTCCTGACTCCAAGTCTGGATCCTCCACCAAGTACTACCCATGTCCAATAACTATCTAACAAGGAACGTTTCCTTTATCCTGACCTGAAAACATGAAGTATTCCTGGGTACCCAACGGTGGCCTTAGCAGGGTGTGAGTACAACTCAGTAGGACAGAACCAACGATGTCTACAAAATATCTAGTATAAACAAGTACTTTATTACAATGGAATATGAATGATAATTACCAAGAGTTTACTTGAGGTTTAATTAACATGTCCAGGTCCAAATCCATTTCCACTTCCATTACCATACATTACACACCAATTATCATCACTTACCAATTCATCACATTTCCATGGGTTAATCACATACATTTTGTTACATGGGTCTAAGGCCAACAATCACATGCAAGAGGGTAAACACATAGTTATCCTATATCACTAGGACTAACTCCCTCATAGAAACCATATTCTCACCTCTATGCCTCAGTCATCGTGGATACCTCATAGAAACTGTATTCTCACCTCGAAGCCTCAGTCCATGTGGACGCCACTGTTAGGATAATGGATCGTCAGTCCTCATTCCAAACCCGTGAATTTAGGGTGGAGTTTAGAGCATCCGTCTTCGCTCGACCCGTGGGTGTAGATCCTCAAGTCATACCCCACTCTACCAAGACATGTGAACATGCTTATATATATATGTAACGATCAACCATCCATACCATTTACCATTGGACAACACATTCACAACAAACCACACAGAATTCATATCATGCCTTAACCCATTAACACATCACCATTGCACATCATTTAACCATTCACCCAATTCCCATGTGTTATGCCTATATCACTAAGAATTCAACACTAGACCCATAATTCATCCCATTGTGGTCTTTAATCAGTTTACAGATTATCCCATTTGACCCATTCATCATTCCCATGAATGAACCATTCACCCCATTCAAATTAACCATTAGGTTATTTACAATTCTAGGTGCATCACCTAACTTCTATTACAATTTCAACCAATCATTACAACATATTCATCAAGGGATCTACCAGTTATTACAACAAGGTCACTTGTTTATTAACAATCCCTAAGTCCTGGAATGCCAACGCATCCCATGGATGGCCCTAAATTGGGTCAAGTCAATCCCAAAACAAGCCACGGGGATCATGAGGGTTCCCATTTGTCTTTTTTAACACCATTATTACCAAACCTGACAAAGTTATTCAAAACACAACCAAGGGGAAGAAGGAACACAACTAAACATGCAAAAATTCCCAAATAACCATGAGATATAACATGTAGACCACCTTACATGAAACTGCGATTGAACTCACTCTCAATAAAGTCCTTAGACCATGATCTAACCAACCGTTGGAGCTTCAACCGAAAACTCACCCAAAAGATAGGGTTTTAGAGCTTTGTAATAATAGGGAGAGAAGATACAAACCCTAAACCAAAAGGAGAAGCAAGGATGGGATTATCCTTACATGTTGCTTACATCCACAACCAACGACTCTCTACATGGACAAGAATCAAAGGAGAACCACCCTTGGGAAGCTTGGGTCGGCCAAGTTCATCACTAGGGTTGAGAGGGGAAGAATGGAGGAAAATATTGAGTTGGGTTTAAAATCCCGGAGTGGAAAACTTGTAATTTTTCCCAACATTAAGAGGTTTCATGGTTTAGCCACACGGTTTGAAAAACCGTGCGCAAACCGTGCACATGCTACTACCCAGAGGAGAAGGGTTGCATGGCTTACCTAGGTAGGCCACACAGTTTTCCCTGGACATGTGCAGGTCATGTTCCCTTACATGTATTGCCCAGCTTTCCTTTGTTCTATGCCCTGAGCCCCTAAAACACTCCCAAGGCCTCGCATACATTCAGAAGACATCCCTTCAAACCCGAAACAAGATTTTCTATCAAAACAAAATGAAATTACACCCTTCCAAAAAATAAGGATCTTACAACCTCCCCACCTTATAACGGATAATCCTCGAGCAGAGTTCCCAATCCTCATTGCTTCACCGAAGAGAAGAGTTCGGACCACTGAGCCCACATATCTGAATCCCGCTCCCATGTTTCTTCCAAAACATTCCCATTATTCCATAGTACTCTCAATAATAGCACAACCTTTCCTCATAGGATCTTTTCACTACAATCCACCACATGAACTGGATGATCCATGAAGGCTGCATCAGCCTGATTGTCCACATCCTCAACATCAACCACGTGATATGTGTCATGGTGATACTGTCGAAGCTGTGACACCTGAAACACATCATGCATCCCAGCATACTATTGTGGAAGAGCCAATCAGTAATCCACTGGTCTGATTCTCTACACAATCTCAAAAGTTCCCACAGACCTGGTCACTAACTTACCATGCTCTCGAATCCGACGGTGACGCAACGATAGCAACACCCAAAAGAACACTTAATCACCCACTGCAAACTCAAGATATCTACGGCTCCAATATTCTTATGACATCTGTCTACTCTGAGCCGTATCCATCCACTTATTGATCATCTTAACTCTCTCTAAATTCTCCTGCATGAGACTTGGCCCCAACAACTCAGATTCACCGGCCTCTAGCCAACACAATAGAGATCTACATGACCTCCCGTAGAGTGCCTCAAATGGTGCCCTCTGAATCGTTTCCTAAAAAAATTTCTGTATTAAAACTCAACTAATGATAGTTTCCTCTACCAAGAACCACACAAGTCCAAGACACAAGCTCCTAACATGTCTTCCAACACTTGGATTGTATGCTTCGACTGCCCATCTGTTTGTGGGTGAAAAGCCATACTCAAAAACACCTACGTTCCATGCGCCTTCTTCAACCCTTTCTTGAAACATGATGTGAAATGTGGATCATGGTCTGAAACTATGGTTCATGGAATACCATGAAACCGCACTATCTCTCTAATATACAGCCTACCCCACTGGTCGACTATAATGGTCTCCTGAATTGGTAAGAAATGAGTCTCTTTCTTTAACCGATCCACAACCACACTGATTGCATCATTCTTCTATGGTATCCTCAGAAGACCCATGAAAAAAATCCATTGTTACATCATCCCACTTCAATTCTGGAATGGGCAATGGATGTAATAACCCACCTGGGAATTGATGTTCAGCCTTCACCTGCGGACAGGTAAGGCACCATGCCACAAATCCCGCAACGTCCTTCATTATTCCAGGCCACCAAAACTGCCTTCGGAGATCACGGTACATCTTGGTCAAACCTGGATACATTGCACACATTGATGCATGTAACTCATGCATCAGTTCTTCCTACACACACTTTGGCACAACCACATGATCCTGAGCCCAAACAACACCTTCCGCGTCGACAACCCAACTAGAAGGTATCTCCCCTCCTTTATCCTTTTACTTCATGATCAAACACTCAATATCATCAAAGTGAAATTCATTAACTCGACTCAAAATCACCGAATCCATCATTAATGAAGCAAGAGTGACATAACTATTCTCCTCTTGCACCCCCAAGTGCATCTCTGCAGACAAGGCCATCACCTTCCACTCGGTGATGGACTCCTGAACCACATGATTCTGAACCTTCCTTATTAGAGCATCATCATCATTATTTCCTTTTCCTATCGTGTACACCATCTCAATGTCTAAATACTGAAGATATTCAACCCATCTTCGCTACAGAAGATTCAGATCCCGCTGTGAGAAGATGTACTTTGGGCTCTTATGGTCGATAAACATGGTAAACAGTTCCCAATAGATTTTGCCTCCAGCACATCAAGCCATACACTACTGCAGCCAACTCAATATCATGGTTGTGATAGTTCCACTCATGGGGTCTCAACTACCTTGACCCATAAGCCCAAACCCACCCATCTTGCGTCAACACAGCCCTAGGTCCGAGTCCAAAAGCATCACAAAACAAGATGCACTTCTTACCCGTCTCAAGTAAGATCAAGATAGGTGTGGTTGTAGACCACTTCTTCAACTCATGGAAGGCATTCTCACAATACACATACCCCTCTAACCATATTACATTCTTGGTCAAGCCCTAGAGTGTTGCTGCCAAGAGAGAGAAATCCTGAAGGAACCTTTCGTAATACCCAGCCAAAACCCCAAAAACACCGAATATCAGAAACACTCTTAGGCTACTCCCAAGATACAACAGCCTACACTTTCTCTAGATCCACTATCAAACCTACCTTAGAATTGATGTGACACATAAAATGAACCTCACCTATCCATAATTGACACTTGTATTGCTTGACATATAGATGATTCTCTCTTAGTGTACGCAAGACGATATCAACATGTTGGGCATGATCGTCACGAGTTTTCGAGTACACTAAGACATCATCATGAAATAAATTCACAAAATGATCTAGATATGGATGAAATATTTGGTTAATCAATGCCATAAACAATGTCGGGGCATTGGTCAGCCGGAAAGGCATCACCAAAAACTCAAAAAAACCCATACCGACTTTGGAAAGCTGTCTACGGTACGTCAGAAGACCTCACCCTCATCTAGTGATAACCTGACCTCACATCAATCTTCAAAAACACTGATGCACACCTCAATTGATCAAAGAGGTCATCAATTCTAAGAAGAGGGTACCGATTTTTCACTTTCATCTGATTCAACTTCTGATATTCAACACATATCCTCAACGACACATCGGCCTTCTTTACAAAAATAATGGGAGATCCCCAAGGAGACGTATTATTATGGATAAACCCCTTATTCTCCAACTCCTCAAGATGAACCTTCTATTCCTGTTGTTATTTTAGTTCCATTCAGTATAGAGTAATAGAAACTAGAACCACTCCCGGTAGTAACTCGATCGTAAGCTCGACATCCATCTCGGATGGTAACCCCGAGAAATCCTCAAGAAACACATCCTGAAACCAATCCAGCACGGGAGGAAAATTAGATTTTCCCCCTCCCCCATCATCATCAAGCTTGACACATGCCACTTGAGCTGTGAGTCCACTCATATATTGACAAAATGGACCTGCACGCCCTGCTCGAACATCCCACTCACCACGGTGGACATAAGAGTCACCCTAAAGCAACCTGAATGATACTCTGCGATGATAACAGTCTTTGTGTGCCCAATACAACACCAACCAATCCATTCCAATGATTAGGTCAAACTATGACATCTTGAGAACAAGCAAGTCACATAGAAAATTATACCCACAAACTTCCATGGCACATCCCTTGCAGTGCTTGATATCCTCAACCCTCAACCCCAATGGAGTTTCAATTGAAATAAATCCACACACCCCCTCCATAGGTAAACCCAGCATAACCATAAGATGAGTAGAAACAAAAGAGTTTCTAGCTCCTGTTTCAAAAAATGCACAAGCTAACGTAGAAGCTACAAGGATCGTACCTCGAACAGTTGACGGTCCGACCTCGGTATCATCAGGCGCAAACTGAACTACCTGAAGCTGACTTTCTCCTCTACCCTGGGCTCCAGCCTGAACACCCTGTTCCGCACTACTCTGCTGGCATGATTGATCTTTCCCTTGAGTTCCACGTCCACTGCCCATGCTAGTACGGCCCAGGGAGCTCCAACTGCCTGCATGATACGAAGCAACTGATCCCCTTCCCATACCAAGTACATGATTTTCATCATCATTCTCACCCGTCCATCGAGGGTTCCTCCAGAAACTCTGCACATTCCCCATCATATCGTACGAACGACACACAACTAGAGGTCAAGGACGCTAACCACACATATGCTCTGGCCTACCACACTGATAACAAAACACATGGTTCCTAATTTGAGAGGTTGACCCTCTCTTCTGACCACCTTGCTAGAAACATTCCAAATGGTGCTTATGACCATCAGAACATGCACCACTTGTCTGCCCACCTGGCACAAAAAGCCCATCACCCAAAGCTCCCTTCAGGTTCCATTAAGAGATGAGCTTCTAATCCATCACCTCTGTAAACAACTCCAAGAAGAATATATTCACATGAGATCTGATCTCATGTATTAACCCATCCTGGAAACGCCTTGCTATCGTTTCCTCATCCCAGGCTAACACTAGGATGAAGAGTCACAAATTAGTGAGGCGAATAGCATATTCCTTCACTGATTGGGATCCCTGAGTTAGGCTCATAAACTCTGCATCCCGCTACTACCTCAAAGTCTCTGGGTAAAAATGCTCTAAAAACTTCTTCTAGAAAATGTTCCATGACATCCCCTCATCCAGCTCGGTCTAAGCCTGAATGTCCCACCAACGCCTTTCCTGGACCCACAACATGTAAAAGGCCATCTTTACTCGCTTTACAATAGGGGTGTCCAAATGATCCAGTATCATCTGAATAGACTCTAACCAGAACTCTGCTACCTCAGGCCCACCCACTCCACTGAAGGTCGAAGGGTGCTATAGCATGAACTCCCTGGTCAGCTCAATCGTACTTGGTGCAACCCGCCAAGGGTCCCAATCCATCATCTGCATAAGGATAGCCAATTTCTCTCAGAACTAGTCTTCTCTACCTTCATTGATCACTACATTTTCATTCTCTTCTACCGAAGGAGTGTTCTCAGCAACATCCTCTCATTTCCCATCTGGCAATCAATGTCGTGGTGGCATCTCTCTACATTTCCAAACACGAGATTTAACATGCATACCATAAAACTTTCACAACTTCATCAAAAATATCTTTACTATCTACAACAACCACTTTTCATATACTAATTAAACAACATTATCACCTAAAATTTACCGCCCTGACCATCCCTACCGCAGGCCATAGTCTACATGGGGTAAACAACCATGCACTACCACAAAACTCACACACCATTTTAGGAAAACATTTTCCACTTCATTTAAAACCCTTTTATTATATTAAACATCATTTAACAACTTTTTTTTATTTCAGTCTTCTCATCATTTCATGGTTTCATGAAACACATGATGCACCCAATTTCCTACCTCACACACCCATTCCGTTCATGTGCCTAACACGATGCATGCCACCTATCTCCCTAGGTGCCTATATTGATACATGAATGCAAATCCTCATGTCGTTAAGGCATAAGCCAAATATCATAAAATAGTTACATCAAACCACATGTGCATCACCCAATGGTGAAATATCATCAACTATAACTACACACAACCAAGAACAACATTTCCCACCCTAGGTGACTTGGGTTTTCCTTCGTACATGGGTTAGCTACTCCCAAGCATGAGCTCATTACCAAGGATCGACACATCATTACCCTTTGCAAGCTATCCCAAATAACAAGACCTCAAAGAAGGATAAGAAAGACCTCCTATGAAACATCTTAGTAACATCCCCGACCTGGAAGCCACTAAACCGGTGCTCCGAGCATGGGGGGTTACATGACCTTAAAAGAACCTCCCCATATAACAAAGGCTTCTGACTAGCAGCAGGGGTATATGGAGTCATGTGGGGAGACTATACCACCTTTGTATCAGAGTAAGCTTCAATAGAAATAAACCAAATAGCAGAAACAATAACTAATAAACAAGGAATATGTATAACAACCATTTCCAACAATAAACATATCTTGTCATACTACAAGTGCAAGAGTGAAAAAAACCTGAAATAATGACAACGGCCAAAATCCCCAAAATGGTCCTGAATCAATGTCTGGATCCTCCACCATGTGCTACTGATGTCCACCCACTATCTAGCAAGGACCCTTTCCCTTCTCCTGACCAGAAAACATGAAGTCTACCCGGATACCAAACTACGACCCGAGCAGGGTCTGAGTACAACTCAGTAGGACACTACCAACAGTGTCTAAAAAATATCCAGTATAAACATGTAGTGTAAGAAAAAAAAATATGATTGATAATTACCAACTTATTACGTGAGGTGACATTAACAAGTTTAGGGACAAATCCATTTCCACTACCATTACCATTCATTACAGACAAATTTTCATCACTTACCAATTCATCACATTTCCATGGGTTAATCACATACATTATGTTACATGGGTCTAAGGGAAAGAATCACATGCAAGAGGGTAAACACATCATTATCCAATCTCACTAGGACTAACTCTCTTATAGCAAACATATTCTCACCTCAAAGCCTTAATCCGGGTGGATTCCTCATAGCATCCATATTCTCACCTCGAAGCCTCGGTCTGGGTGGATGAAACAGTTAGGAGAATATATCATCAGTCATCATTCCTAACCCGTGTATTTAGGTTGGAGTTTAGAGAATATGTATTCTCTCTTCCCGTGGGCATAAATCCTCAAGTCATTCCCCACTCTACAAAGACATTTGAAAATTATTAAATATATAAGTTACCATCAACCATCCATACTATTTCCCCTTGGACAACCCATTCACAACAAACCAAATGGGAATTCACATCATGACATAACCCATTAACATGTTAACATTTCACATCATTTAACCATTCACCCAATTCCCATGTGTTATGCCTATCTCACTAAGCATTCAACACTAGACCCATAATTCATCCCATTATAGTCTTTAATCAGTTTACACATTAACCGATTTGACTCGTTCATCATTCCCATGAATCAACCATTAAACCCATTCCAATTAACGGTTAGTTTATTTCCAAGTCTAGGTGGATCACCTAACTTCTATTCCATTTTGAACCAATCATGCCAACATATTCGTCAAGGGATCTACTATTTTTTACATTATGGTCACGTGTTTAATAACAGTCCCTAAGTCCGGGAATGTCGGTGCATCCCATGGATGGCCCAAAATTAGGTCAATTCAATCCCAAGACATCCCATGGGGATTTTGAGGGTTCCCATTTTCCATTTCAAACACCATTATTACAAAACATGCCAATGTTATTCAAAACACAACCAAGGGGAAACAAGAACACAACTAAACATGAAAAAATACCCAAATCACCATGGGATATACCTTGTAGACCACCAACCTCGAAACTGTGGTTGAATTCACTCTCAATCGAGTCCTTAGACCTCAATCCCACCAACCTTTGGAGCATCAACCTAAAACTCACCCAAAAAAATAGGGTTTTAGAGCTTTAGAACAAGAGGGAGAGAAGATAAAAACCATAAACTAAAAGGAGAATCAAGGTTGGGATTAGCCTTACCTGGATCTTCAATCCACAACCAACGACACTCTAAATGGACAAGAATCGAAGGAGAACCACCCTTGGGAAGCTTGGGTCGGCCAAGTTCTTCACTAAGGTTGAGAGGGGATGAATGGAGGAAAATCCTCAGTTGGGGTTTAAAATCCCGGAGCGGAAAACTAGTAATTTTTTCCAACATTAAGAGACTGAATGTTTTTGCCGCATGGTTTGAAAAATTGTGCACAAACCAAGTGTATGCTACTACCCAAAGGAGAAGGGTTGCACGGTTTACCTAGGCAGGCCACACAGTTTTCCCTAGCCTTGCGCAGGTCATGCACCCTAGCCTGTCTTGCCCAGCTTTCCTTTATTCCATGCCCCGAGCCCCGGAAACACTCCCAGAATACATCCATTGAATCCCAGAACAATGGATTCAACCAATGAATAATGGAAACATACCCTTCAAAAAAAGGATCTTACACAGATGATCCTCCAACTGATGGGGGATATTACCACATGAAATGTTCCACCACTAACATGTTCCTCTACGGTTGATATGGCTGATCTCGTGCATGGATACAACCACCATTTATCAATTGAGTCAAATGTGCTATTACTGCAACAAACAGTTCGGTTCCATTTTTGACCATCTCAGGATTCTGATTTGGAAGGTCATTTCCTTTTGTATTCCTTCCTAGAAATGCATCCTTGTTTCCACTGCGGAAAACCATTCTGAAAAAACATGTCTTAGATGAAGCAACATTGCAATATTCAAATGCTATATCATTTCAATTTGACCATAATGTGTAAAAAATATATTTTCAGATAATCATTTAATAGAATTCTAACTCCTAATGTTATCTAAACAGACCTATGATACCAACTATAAGGCCACAACCTTAAACATTACTTACTCTTGGGATATTTCATGTATTCACGTTGAGGATATTTTTAGGTTTAGTGTTTTAGAGAATTAGATAATAAATCATGCATTACATTTGACATTTAAACAATGTGGTTACATTAAATATTGTATTCATTTTTTCCAGCAATGGAAACATATTTAAAATAAAACATGGTTTCTTTTTTGACACTTCCTCGACACTATCATCACATCATGTACTTTTCCCTTGACCCGTGAAAAACATTTCAAAAACATGGGATGAGCATAAAATGCACAGTAAGGGATATAGAAATACAGAAAGGAAACAGTATTCCATGTATAAATAAAATCTATGAAATCATACATTACTCATTAAACATAAACACTTTAACATACCTCATGAAATCATAAGATTTATGAATAACTCATAGAAATCCTAAGACATAAAGGTAACATGAGGTATTCATAATACTCTTACATAGGGAGTAACCCTCATGGTTACGTTGGGAATACCCATCACAGTATATTCCCTAAATCTCTTTGGAGAATCCTTTGTGTTTACCTCCTTCGTATTACCCAAATCATTGGAGAGCTATCTCAGGCTCACCTGCCCTAGGTTTATCACGGAACTACCCGTATGCGTAACAATTCCCAATAACTATAACGTATTAATAACACTTAAAACAATCATAAAGGAAATTTAATATTTCCACATTGCAATCATAGTATATCATTTCAATATATTGACATAATTAATGCGTTATCAAACCATTTTCAAAACCATTTAAAACATTTAGTGAAGATATTTTTGAATCAAAGTGTCCCATACCACATTAAAGATTTTAAGGGAATTAATATTTTAAAATAGTAATGTCCATATAAATAAATCCTTATATCCATTTTGAAACATGGACATTAATAAGAATGATTTAGAAGATAAAACCGTTAAGAGGATATTTTAGTTAAGGATTTCTTAACAAATAAGATATGGTTCAACAAAAAATAATTGAGGAATATCATATAATTAAAACTTTATAATAACATGAGAATAAATGTATTCATGATATAATATTCCAAAGGAAATTATATACACCATATCAAAGTGAATTTGTGCATATCAATAATGAAGTCTCAATGGAATATAAATTGAGACGAAATCCCTTATAAAGATGGTATCCTTTGATTAAGGATAAATCTATTTCATAATTATGTTTGACATATATTAATACACCAAATATAATTGGATATTAAGTGTGAAACAATAAGATTCAATTCACACATATTCGTAGGATGGCATATTCAATAAGTACACATTTAACCCAAATAATTGAAATTGGGTTAAGAAGTTCCCTAAAAAATTCGACAGCCTAACGGCGTCACTTTAAAATTCATAAAATGAATTGATGAGAGAGAAAATGGTATCTCATAACTTGGAAATAAAATATACATAAATAAGGATCTATAATAACATATACTAACAAAAGAAGATGTGAATTAAAAGACATAAAAAAGAATCCTTTTAAAAATAGGAGGGTGAATGGTTCCCTTACCGATATGGTAACTTAAGAAACATACAATCCATGGAAGAAAGACCATACAATGTTTATATAAATACCCATAAATGAATTTATATTACAAAAATAATAGAATAATGGGAATTACATACACCACTAAAAGGAGATAGTGAAAAATATAGCATGAGTCTCACTGGAATAAAAAGTGAGATAAAACCCCATCCTCATTGCAATTAATCGAGTCGTATGACCAAAAGAAAATAAGAACCAAAAGAATGATAGAATACCATGAATATAAATAGAATCATGATAATTTATATCAAATGGATGTACAAAATACACCAAATTCAACAAATAAGTGGCGAACAATGGAAATCTCACGGAATTAAATGTGAGATAAGAAATCCCCTTACCTCAAGTATGACTTGTTGTGGTCATTTATTTATATTCCTGAATAATAAACTTTTTTCAATTTATAATTTCATAAGGAATTATTTTAAATTTTATTATTCAAATCATAACAAATAATATCATGTTATAATAATTAGTTAATTATGTGAGTTCATATCATACGTTTTGTCAATGTTCGGTATATGAGTCAAAAATAAACTTGTTCGAAGAGAATTGTCCATGTAGTTATAATTAAATCATCTCTGGAATGGTTTTAATGATTTAAATATCATATATATCCTGTATATATGTATTCAATTATATTCCATAATGTTTGGAAATATGAAACGAAATGTACCGATCGTGGAGACGGTAGGCCGTACGTACGCATGAACGCTACTTCCATTTTTTGTCATATTAATGGGCTTTAAAACTAAATGAGACATAGATATATTATAATTAAAGTATAATATATATGATATAATGGTAAAATAATTTCATTAAATACATTCTTTATAATTTCTATGTTTGGAATGAACGAGTCACATCACTTGAGGGGACGGTAGTCCACACTTCCTCATATGAAATTATCGCATTTGCACAACATGCACAACATAATGGTATTTATTAAATATAAAAAAACAGAAGCATTGAGAGGATGTAAATATAATATATATCATATATAAATATAGATACCTCTTAATTTCTACCATTAAAGGCGTTAAATGAAGATTGAACAATCATAGTTTTGTGAGGCAGTAATTCGCCACCCAAAGAAACATTATGTTCTTTAACCATTAGACGGAGGTGTGTGTAAGTGTAGGTATAATCCCTATCATAAAAACATCCTATTTTATTTAGGATAATGGTTTTATTATGGTATAAAATAATAATAAGATAGTGGTTAGTGAAGAAGGAAAACAAAAGAATGAAACTCGATAGAAGACAGTACATCTAAATCAGGTAACACTTTTTGATTTGAGCCAATGTCTTCCATGGAAAGACTTCAGCCAATATTGAGGCTTTTAGGAGTGGGATATGAATTTGGAGAGATAATATGAGTATATAATTGATGATACAAGGGCTTTAGAGGTGTGGGTAAGTGGGTGGAGGTGGGGGCATTTTATAAGAGGGAGGAGGGTCACTTTTGGAAAGTCCTGAAATGTTATTTTATTATATAATGGTTTTTAGATTTTAAATGTCCCACAATAATATGATTTGAGGATAAGGTGATAAGGGTTCGAAATCTACCCATCCAATAGGTTTTTGAAATGTTTATGTCTTAGATTTTTTCTTATATTTTCATTTCATTTAAATCGTTCATTAATGAGGTAATCACTGCATCATCAGGGTGTCATAAATTAATAAATTTATTTAATTTCTAAAACTAATAAATCAAATAAAATGATTTTGGAAATTTTTTTATCTTTCCCATGACAATTTATAGTCTAAGTGATAATTTATGAAAACAAAATTTAAATTGTTTTACTTGGTACATACAAATCATTGTTATATTTCTCTTACTTTTAAAAAATAATGTCATAAATGTCAGTATTACACCCATGTGACTCCATTAGAACTAATGTTAGGTAAAAAGATTCCCATGGTCATACAGGACTCAAAAATGAGGATTTGGATACATGTTGGAGTCATTTTATATTATTATGATATTATTTTATTAACCTTAACTACCTGATTACTAATTAATCACGATAATTAAATATAATTACCGTCGTTACTATTAAAAATTTTCAAAAAAAAAAGAGTTTTAATTACTTAATTTGGAAATTATGATTAAAAATATAGAATAAATTTTACTAAATTCCAAAAAACAGAAATTGTATTAATTAATTTAAAAATAATTCTCTTTGTCAAAACAAATGGCATGTTTTTAAAAAACAATATCTATCAAAAGATTGACAATTGTTTATGTCTGATTTCAAAGTGAAATAAATTTTAATGACCACGATTGGATTAAATGTTAAGATATATTCTAATTAAATTTTGAAATTAATTAAAAACATATTCTAACTATATAATTAAATTAGATGAAAAATCAGTTTTGAAGTAAAATGAAGTATTTTTCACTATTCGTTAAAGAATGAACATTGTCAGAAAAATACCAAAAATTTATCCAATGTAAATATCGAGGCCCAATTCTAAATAATAAGTTTATTTTGAAAAATATATCATATAAATTTTTCAATAGTTCAATTTAAAAATGGTTTTCATCAAAATGCAGTAAAACAGTCTTTTAAAAATATTAGAGTATTCAATGCTTAAGATTGGAGTTATTCAATTTTTAAGACTAAAAACACTATCTAATTAATAAATAGACATATATATGAAAATATGTAATTATTTAATTACTTGGGATGTTACAAGTGCCTTCATGGATTCACTTATAGTAATTTCCAATGCAATGTAGACTAAATTCATAAATTTAGCTGTAAACTCTATCACAATGTGGTTCCCATTTCTTGGGATAAAATATTATATTATTCATGTAATAAAAAATAGGTGAGGATGGAATTATTTTTTTGGAAAAATTATTCAAAATCGTTCCATTTAAATCCATGGTCTAATTTAGAATTAACTTCTAAATCCCACCACTAGTTTCCAAGATCCTCAATCAAGTACTTTTCAAAGTTGAATTTTAGCTCCTCTATTGTGCCTAGGATATAAAATATTCAATTCATCATTTTTAGACAACCCAAAAATTTCTATAGTTCTAAATAACCCCAAAACATTTGTGGATTCATCTTTTGGAACAGAATTATCCATTAACCATGGTTTATCCCTTCAGTACCTCATATATATTACAACAATTTACTAGAAAATACTTTGAACCAATTATTGGTACACATGTAGGTCAGGTGTAACCACGTTAATGACAAAATCATTTGATAGGTTTCTTTAGAGCCTACCTTGTTCCATTTTCCAATACCAAAATTAAATGATTATATTTATCACTCTCTAAGAAAAATAATGATTAATATTTTCAAATTTACCACATCACTCATATCACCTAAATTCATTCCAAAATTTATCAATTTTCTACTATCAAATTATTTTGGAAAACTCCACCATAATCTATCAAAATGAAAAATACCTTCATGATACCATAATGATGAATTTTTATAATATCACATTTGAAAAAAAATTCAACACATTCCAAAAATAAATCAATATTTAACCTATCGTAAGTCATTACACATAATGAAATATGCACTCTTTGTGGGAGTTCATTTCAATCAATTCATGTCTTGCTCCAATATTCTGAAAAACCCATGATAATGAGGTTAAAAATCCTAGAATTTTATCAATACACTTATGTTCCCAACTACCATGTAACATCATGTACAACATAAATTGGATTGGTTCACCTTTTTATTCTCTATATTTCAACTCCCAATGATTTAACTTCTCCTATCCATCCCCACTCCAAGATAGAAATACAAATACAATATTTCCAAAAATTAAAGATAGTCAGGTAAAGACTTAAACCATTTGTTATATCCCACCCCTCACCCATTGACTTTTGAAGAGAAAATAAGATTACTAGGATATAGGTGAAATTCCCAAGGCACCAATGTCTAGAAATAAACTCTAAGGTCATCATAATAATTTTTATGATGATTTTATATTTTAAATATTAAATTGCATAACCAAGATAACCAATACCAAAAACCCACTATATTATGCATGAGTAAAATTTAATACAACACAATGTAATGGAAGTTGAAAACAATACCAAAATATAACTAAGAACCATAGTTGAGAAAAATCATAAACAAAAAAAACAAACCCCAAATTAAACCACGACCTTCAGTAGAAAAATTATTCAAGATCCATGGTCAAACATAATAATAAGTGACCAATTTATCATGAATAGTCACTAAATAAATTATATACCATTTCATTTATTGTTTTTCCAAAAACAATATCATCTAACCAACAAAATTTCCCAATAAGGGGGTGATTATAAAACATATCATGATTTCCACAATTAATAATACACTCACACCACTAGGATTGAACTTGTGATAAAATTTATATAAAAGGGGTTAAATTGATATAAACTACATTATATCAAAGACAAAATAGTTTTCTAATCAAAAACATACAAACCAAACGATTTTCAAGAAATTAAACCGAAAAACGTTATTCAAACCATTTTAAAATCCATATTTCATAACCCATTATATTCCACACAAACATGCATTCACGTAACCATAGACCTCTATATAGTCATGATTGGTGAGTCATACATCCACAAATCCGTTATTTAGTGGACCATTTTCATAGGGGGAATGTTCATAATCGTATTTTTCCCACCTTTGACGGGGGGGGGGGTCCTATAGAATCCCGATCCTTTTACACATAACAATAAATGATTTTAAACATAATTATACATAGGAGTATATTCCAAGGATCTCAAAGACTTGTGTCTTTAAAAAATAGGTACATAATCCAACCTTACAAAAACAATTTTTTATTCAATCTGCATAATGTGATCCTATATTCTATTGTGCTCATAAATCTTCAAATGATAAAATGGGGATTACATGAACAAAGGGATGAGATAAAATCCTAAAAAAGGGAATAACCATAAAGATTCATTTGATCATGGGAAAGAAGGAATTACAAGATAATATAAAAAAGGCATGTAACATATGGAATCATAACATATAAACAAGGGATAATTTAATCATGTAATCGTAAAAATGGGGAAAACCATATAACATGAATTCAGTATGATTCATGGATAACCGCTAAGATTGTTTCTCATATAAGCACATGAAATGTATAACCACCAAGACTATTGAATATAATTGTAAAAGCCATGTCTAACCGCCTTGACTGTCATACATAATATCTCATGAGACTCAACTTTACCAATGAATTAAAGCTCTATCTGAGCACAACGATCTTACTTTTCATGAATATTTTTTGACATAAAGAATCACACATAATTGATAAGACCAAAATTTATTGTTTACCCATGGAAAGAATTGGGTACCACAATCCTGACATAAGGCATAACTAATGGGTGAATCAAGAAAGTGTCCATGAATGAAATGAATTAGAACATAAACAGGAGTTCATAATGTAAAATAGGAATATATCATTGTAAGTGATTCCAAACAGTATTGAAAACACGAAAGAAACGTATTTTATAAATTTTAGCGCTAAAAACCTGTTTGTGCGGTTTTAAGGAAAATACTATTGGGCATTCAAAATACAATAGAGAAAAATCATTTCTATAATACCAGAAGTGAACCAAGATGTTTTTAATAATAAGAAGGCTTATTTTATAATGAAAATGGTGTATTAAAATAGAAGATAGAGTGAAATATAAATTGGGTAAAAAATTTCAGAAGTTCCCTTAAAATGAGTTTGCTTATTAGGAGGTATCGAGAAAGGATTCACATAAAAACATGTTTATACATGAATGAGAATGAGGTATGGATATTAAAACATGATTTTAGAGAATATTAGCCGCATGAATATGTAGTACATAAAAAAAAGACAAATTCATTTGGGTAAAAAAGAATTATATAGCATCCTAAAGGAATAAATGTAGTTTGGGTAGAATTTTTTACGGATTTTCACCTTGGTATCAGGTCTACTTAAGAAGAATTTATGAGACAGAAAGGGGTTTATCATAACTTATAAATCTCAAGGTAAGTATAGGGTGATGAGAAATCATACCCCATTATTACATATTACACATAAAATGTCATAGCATAGAGGACATTTTTGAATAAAAGTGAAATAGGGAGGATCCCTTACCTTATGTCCGATGGTGATATTTTATTGAAATTAATAACATTAAAAATAAAAATGCGTTCAATGATTAATAATTAAATAACCATTTATATATGTAAAATATTTATTATAATCTTTTTTTGTTCATTTAGATCAATTATTATTCGTTAAGAGGTTCAATTTCAATGTTTAGGTAAGTTCGCTTACTTGGTTTCAATGATTGGTTCACTTATATTCATGTCCAGATAAACATATATGATGAAGGAGGCTTTCCAAAATTGAAGTTATATTTTATTATTGAACATACATAAGGTTAAATGGTTGGAAACCAAATTTTTTTACATAATCTAATGTTGAATAATTATAGAAAATTTTAGTGACATCCTTTTGGGATAATTGGCAGTTTTTAACCACAAATAACAAATTTTGTTTTATAAACCAAAAAAAATTAAACAAAAGGATTGAAAAAAAATTTATATGAAATAATACATATATTATGGTCAGGGTAAAACAAGAAAATGGTCTCATTACCATCATTAAATATGGTAATAGAAATTTGATAACACATCATCCTTGATTGTGCTAAATTAACACATCTCAAAAGATGTTTTCAATCCGTTCAAGGAAAGATTGGGAAAGGAGAGAAGATAATGAATTATCCCATTAAAATAATATAATTTCAGTTTATTTGTGTTATAATGTTTATAATACCATTTTGTTGATGGGGGATGAGGAAAGAATCAAGAAAATAAATAAACTTAAAATAAATATAATAATTGAAAAGAAAAATTTACCTCTTGAGTTCATCTCCCTTAAGATCATCTTAAGGGAGAGAATTTGGTATTTTTTAAGAGAAAAGGTGTTATTGGACATGGGGAAGGAGCTTGGGAAGAGATTTAGGAAGAATATTGGAATGGAAATAGGATTTAGAGGATTGAAGATGAGAGATAAGGATGGGTGATAATATAGTGGAGGGGAGGAGGGTTTTCATAATATTATAATCATTAATTTAATATTTATTCACAAGATAAGAAATATTGACTATTCTATGACGTATAATTTTAATAAATTTGTGTTAGTTTAATATTTAGGTTCTAAAATCCCTTATGATGTCTTGAATAGTGTATTTAAAATATAATGTATTGATACGGTAAATTAAGGTATTTTACTATTCATTAAAAATTCATGTATTTCATAAATATTCCAAAAATTAAGCCTAACCATTTTTTGTCGTGTAAAATACAATATTGATATTATTTTTTCAGAAATAATTTTTTAAATATTAATAATTTAATATTTAGTTAAAATCATAATTTACATGGAAAACATCAATTTAAAAACATTTATTTTCTCATTCCTAGATATAGGTATATCATACTTCCACATGAATCTTATTTATATAATATCACATGTAAGGTTACTTTTCATTATGGAATTTCACTATTCATAAGGGTAAAATTACTATTGAAAAGGTTATGTTAATATACATCAAAAAAAAAATATTTGTCATATTATACTCCAAATTACTTATTGATCGTAACCATGTATTTTTTATTTCTAAAATTCAAATGACAGAAGTGAAAAACTTATGTTTAAAGGAATCATGGTACATGGAGATTCATTGTGTTTTGATTTAATTTGACATATTTATATGAAATTAATTTCCATTGATAAATCATTAGGTCGTTAAAGAATCATCATACCATTATTTGTAGCATTTGAAAATGAACACAATCATTTATGCCAAATCCCATTCCAAACATTAAAATCCACTAAAATAAATAATTTATTTTATTTAAATAATTTATTTCAAACCATTTACATGAATAAAAAAATTCATAAATTAAAATCATGAAACAAATCGCATTTCATAGCAAATAAATTCCACAATTTAACAAACCATCAATGAAGAGGGTTTTCATTGGCATTATCACGTCAATTTCACAATTCAAATCCTCATATTTAACCGATTTATTTTTAATAATTTATTTAATAAATAGAACTGTTGAGATTTAATCGACCTACCACTCAACTTCATTAATAAATAATGAATCAATAACTCCAAAAACACGGTTAGATAATCAAGAACCATACATAGAACTTGTTCGAAATCATCAAAACAACCATATATCAACATTATTGGTATCACATAAAAGGTTTCAATCCCCAATGGATTAAATCCAAGAATCAAATAGATGAAAAAATAAGAACTCTATGGAAAACCATCATGAATGGAAACTTATCAAGGAATTAAGCCTCCTATAAACCATGAATCTGCCTAAGATTGATCATATATTGAATGGAAGGGACTAAAAATCATTTGGGATAATAGTATTTCAAGTTATGGATTTTTAGGAACAAATGAGGGGCTAATGGGGTGATCTATATTATCAAAATGATTGGAATCCCACAATATGTATCAATACCCAGTGGATTAGATCTATGAATCCAATAGAGGGAAAAATAAGAACTCTAAGGAAAACATCCAAGGAAGGGCCCTTACCAAGGAATCCAGCTTCCAATGAACAAATATTCCCTATCAGATTGATCGTAGTTTTAAGGGAAAAGTCTAATAATCATTTCTAATGATAGTATTTCATAATATGGTTTGTTTGGTAAAAAAATAATGGTTTAAGGGGTTATCTAGATTAGATCAACAAAATTAAAATCTGATTATTTATGTTACATGGTTTAGGCACATAGTTATGTGAACTATGTGCAAATATGCAGTAATCAATATCTCCAACCTCCCCTCTAACAGTTTGTTCACATTAAGAGAAAAATTGTTCCCTAACCATGCTCAGCCACTATAGTCCACTTTTCAAGATTTCAGTATGGTGGTTACATTTTTTGGCCAAACATTTTGACAACTACGCTCGTACCAAGTTCCCATTGATTCGATTTTAACCTTTTCATGGAGTTGTCACATGGTTTCTACTAACCATTCTCAAAACGGTCACATATATAAAGTCCCAAAAAACATCTCAAAAATCCTCTAAACCTTACCAAACATAACCTCATTACATTATATAATCCATATAGTTATTTAATGGGTTAATTACTTTTAACGGGGGTGCTAAAAAAATTCAAGGAATAAATCCATTAAACTATACAAATTAGGATGGAAATCTATATTCTGGGTTCCTTGATCACTTATAATGATACTAGAAATATAATCTATTATTATAACAAACCCAATATTATTCAGTCCTAGTTGACTGACTATTAATCTTATTCTACCTTATGAATATATCTAACACTCATTGGTGATGTTAAAGACACCATTCAATGATAGAATTCAACTTTAGGATGAACATGTAACCACCAATCCATCCCACATATGATGTTGAAACCCATAATCTAATGGAAAGATAATACTGATACAAAAAGGTATCCACCTATCACAAGGTACCATTCCTTACATCAATGTGAGAACTCAATTTTGATTGAAATTAGCATGAGAGAGTCATAACACAACTAATTTACTCTATATAAAATCACACATGTTCCATAATTTTATTATATTTGAAGGAATGTGAAATGAATATATTGAATTGGGTAGAAACTGAAGTTGAGGATAAGAGAATAGAACTATAAACTATATAAGTCCTTATACTCTTCTCTATATTAGTAGCCTATACGTCAAATATTTGTATAAATATATGGCCCCAAGTTGAAAATACACAAACCTAGGTTGGTCCACATTATATATATTATACATATGATGTCATGCTACCTCAGCCACATCAACCTCCTTATTATAATAATTCAACAGTATAATATTTCAAAGTCTGATGTGGAGCCATTTATCCTATACTTCAATACATGTTGAGTGAAAACACCTTCCCAATCTATACAAGTGGAATGTTTTTCAGAAACATTAAAGGTGACCCATCCTTCCACAAGATCATCAATCAATCGGGTCCTTTATAGACTATGGTTTTATATGGTCATCCCTACCACATTGTTAAAATGTCATATAACTATCGTTTTCGGTCATCTAGCTGTTATTTCCACTATGAGTAGACTCAAAGACACATTTATTTCCACTAGAAAAATTTCTTATATTTCATTTTGTTGAACAATCTGGGTTCACATTATAATGTTCTATTAGGTTCTTCTGGTTAATTAGTTCCCATTTTAATTTTTTTGAAATAGTGGTCAATCAAACCACTTTTAACTATGGTTTTAGAGAGTTTTTTATCTCATTCCTAGATATACTTGTTGAATTCAACTCATTACCAAAATGATATTGTATAAAGCACTAAATTATGGTGAATCAACCTAAATACTCCATCGAATTCATAGAACCAATTGTAGGTTCATAAACCCTATAGTGTGGTCCAAACATATTATTTGAGGTAAGAATTAGTCATAGAAGGATTTCTAGATATCCATCCAAAACATACCATGATATCAACTAGTATGGGTAATAAAATCAAGAAGTAGATAAATATAGAGCTTTGTGGTCACCATTGGATGTGTCTCCAAATTCTTGTAGATGGATAACATTCCCAATATACATCACATAGAAGCATGAGGTCCACCATCCCCCGAGAAAGTGGGAGGATGTAGTGGTGGAAATTATCCCATCAATTCGAACATAGTTGGGGCATCTCATAGAGTTCCCTATATAGACTTCATAAAAAATAGGAATCTCTCTTAAAAATAAGCATTGGTTCCCATATGAAGAATAGAAGGTGCTGCCTCATGTGGAAATATAGGAGGCTATACTGGTGGCACAAGGCTCGCCACCTCCAAATCATGGTTTTCAACAACCTCTTGGCACATGACTTGAGGATGTCATGGTGTAATTTCTCTACAATTCAAAAATGAACTCCACAAATAATATTTACTTCAAAATGATAAAATACATTATAATAGATCAAGTACATTCAATTACTATATAAATTTCACACCCATGTCCCTAATTTTTTATCCATTGGAAGGTTATATAAGATCAAATGGTAACTATATTTACATTCTACTACAGACATATATAGTTGGTTTAGGATTAATGCCTCACATCAAATAGAATTGCTTCTAATCTATTATGCTTCCATCAAAATCTTTATATTAAAACACCCTATACCTTGATATTAACATACCCATTTAATTTTATCCATATTAATAAATTATATATATTTAGTTATGTTCTTACTCATTTATATGTTTATAGATAATATGGTCATATTAAATTTTTCGTCATTAAAAATATATACGTGAATAGGATTTAGATGTTCAAATTGGAACATCTTGTAACAATTAAATGACCATGAAATCTAGTGTCAATATGTTACATGTAATATAAATTATAAGATTAAATTAATTACCATTCTGAATTTATAGAACATCGTTCTTCACAAATTACAATTGGCATTCATGTATTCAAAATCATCTAACATTTCAGCCCATGTAACCAGTGGTCTATCGCTAAAACAAGTCATAATTGAATAATTATTGAGTTACCAACAATATATATGGTAAAATTAAATATATTTTTATTAAGAAACGTTAATTATTCCTTATATTTTACCTATATAGGAAACATTCACAAATTTTCAATTAAAACAATCAATGTACATCTAATATAAATAATGTAATGTACAAAGTAATATAAATGTGGAACGAGATATGAATGGAATGTGAATACTAATGGGACTATAATGATTTCTGAGATGAAACCTCCTTAACTCATGAATCCATGGTTAAAAGAAAACACATAGTAATATAAAACATCACAACTCATCTGTGTCACCCAATAGTGAAATCAACATAATTATCACAATCCCAAACTAAAAACAGCAATATCCAAACCTAGGTAATTTTTATTTCTCCATTACATGGTTTACCTACTCCCAAGAGTAATCTCATTACTAAAATTTAACACATTATTAATTTAATAAAGAAATTCCAATATGTTTTAAAAAATTAATGAGACCTATGATGAATCTTTGTAGCATCTCATATCTAGTTCACTGATATGTAACCATACATTATTTTCAGATGGCCTCAAGTGTGCCTCCATATATTCTAGAGGTTATTTACTAGTAATAAGGGACTATGGTATGTAAATGGATAGACCATACCCTAAGGTAATGGTGTATCATAGTCGTACGAAATACTTATAAGGTTTGGGAAGAATAATAAATTACTCATAGTAATAGAATAAATCAACTACATAAAATGAAGAGGTTTTATAAGAATAAATATCATTTAAAAGTTGTTATCATGTCATGATTCTAATAAAAATGTGATATACCTAGGGTACAATGGTATTTTCATATTCTAAATTCTTAATAAAAGTTAAAAAAAATTAAAAACTATATACACAAGCATCATGATCATTGTCTCGGTCTTCACCCCGTGTACTCTATCATAGGATAGTAAGTCATGCATCCTATGTTGGATGCTTCCCTTCTTCTATAACTAGGTCTATAAGATCTATTTGGGTACCAACTAGTGGTCTGAAATGTGTGTGATATATACATAGTAGGACACCACGAATAGTTTATAGAATAATATAGTACAAGCATATAATATGAGTTTTGTCATTTTAATAATAAATGAAAGACAAAAAATAAATAAATCGCATTTGACCGAGTTCTTCATCAGATACCCATCCAAAAAGACCTACATTTTCTTAATCTGGATGTCTCTTAACAGATATCACCATATATATATTATTATATAAACAATGTATATAAATATATACCTCATATTCATATAGAAAAACATGTCCATAACTATATATAGAAACTTTTAAATATTCTTCAACCAGGGAATAATCCCAAGGCATCTATATGTACTTATAATTAATTTTATATATCACATAGCATATGAGAATAAAGGTATAATTAGTCCATCCTAATAGTAAAGTATAAATAAAGGGATAACCCCATTATTTTTATTTGTCTTGGATAATGCAAACTTTGTTTTAAAATAATTTTTATCGTATGAATATCCAAATAGATCTATATTAGAAACCCATGTATCACTCTATTTATTCTAAAAACCCATCATTGTAGGAGTTCCCACAAGGTGTTTTTGTAAGGAACTAATTATCCATCTTGCCATGAATGACCCTCTTAGTGTATCCATGGGTTACCCCATTGGTAAACAAGTATATATCATCACATGGTACTATATAGTTCCTAATGATCCTATATAATGTAATCCACTAGGAAACTAGGAATCACTGATGGGAATCCTAATGACATTCTTATGGAGATCCCATCTATGGTATTCTATAAAGAACATATGTATCCCTGTTAGTGTTATATAATTCATTTATGTATTTATTATTGTAAATCATGAAGATACCATCAATTTAATCCTTTATCGAGACCCCTATATCACCCTTGACATGGTTTAAATGAATTTTCATAGACAGTGTTATACTCATACCCTTAAAAATATATAATTTTGTGATATTGGAAAAATCATTAATTATAGTTGGTTCAACAACAACAATAAGAGTGAAGGCCTATACACTTGCCCAAAAATTTTCCTTTTATTAAATTTAATATAAATATAATTCACAATGGAAAATTCAACACACTAAAATTATTATTCAATTCAAAATTCATTGAATGAGTCTCTAAGGACATTGAAGAAGGCATGCCATTACGGGCAGCTCAAGTAGATGTGGTCATCCTCTGACAATGTTTTTTGAGTAGATATAACAATATAAAGCATGACATAACAATTTCATTTACATAATTATACATTTTGGTGGAATATTCAGATGGGTCAATTGCAAGGAAAAATGGTGCAACATAAAAAGAATCAAAAAAAATTGGGAAAAAAGAACTAGACCACTAATATTAGGATGTTAGATAAACCAACATCTGTTAAATTATTAATATTTTAATTAAAACATAATAAATCAAAAAAATAAATACATTCAATAAAAATTAAGAATATTCGCTCAAATGAAAATATAATGAATATAGAGATATAAACTAAGAAAGTAAGGAAGTGGAATGAAGACCATACCAATACTCATCCAATGCTACAGATAGAGAAGGAATCAATGAATGGATGAATATAATTTCGAATATCCTTGGATGGAGAAGGATATAGATCTACAAAGGATCGGGGAAATCATTTTCATTAATATGAGGGTAAAAATATGTTAACGATTAAAATTATGTAGGCGATAAAACATTATTTCTTCTAGTTTCAAGAGGAGCATGATTTGGACAAATTGATTTACAAACCATGAACCTAAACAGTGCGGCCCCATAAAAAACAATAAAATTTTTAAAATATCTATATGGTATATTTTTTAGTATTTAAGATAATAGTGTTCACCTCTATGATGTTCTATACCACTTGCAGAGTTGAGTCAAATGGTTTTCACTAACTGTGTGCTAACTATGTAGCTCAGTCTATATTTCCAAAATTTTAATCTTCAGGCTCAAATCAAGCCCCATAAACTCCCAAATCTCTCCTTTGACTCATATCACATTACTATGATTAAAAGATATTTTTCTAACAAAATATGTAGTATCTTTACGTCTTCAAAAATTCCATGACATTAAAAATATTTGACATTTTTCATATCAAGTGATGTTTTATAGTGTATTTTAAAATTGATAAACTCTTTCTAGTAAGTCATTTTATGTGATGTGAAGGAAAACATTAGCTGAATTTCCTTGAAAAAGAAATATATATAAATTATATACAATAAAATCAATTACAGAAAAATCTAGAAATTCTAGAATAAAACAATCAATGTAAATCCGGTGTTTTAGAAATTTTATAATTAATAAGGAATGAAAAAATTGTATAATTTTAAAAAAGAAAAATATGATAAATGATTACAATAACTTCTCATGAATAATAACTTATGTAACCTCCCTTAATGGAGGATTTAGAGGTTTATATTTCCCCATTAGATTAATTTTAATGTTATAACGAAGTAAAAAATAATAAAAATATTTTTATAGAATCTATGAAAAAATTAATCAGTCTATTTGTATTAATTGAAGAAAAAAACAATCACATTAATAGTGGTGAGAACTTAAAAGAGAATGTGACAGAGAGATTGGATTGTTTTGATAAACCCTCTTCAATGAACACAATTCCATTAATTATAAATATATAATATTAATGATGATGAGAATTATAGAGAGAGATGAATAAGAAGAGATATAAAAAATTACAACAGTTGATCAAGTAAGGAAATAGATTTAAAATAGAAAAAATTGAAATTGGATAGATCCATTGAATCCTAATTTCCTTTCAAACTAGATGTTTTATTCAATATCGATTTAAAAATTTCATCGTGGATTGATCAAAAATATTTCATAGTAAATTGTTTGTAATAGGTGTAATAACTGAGATCCATGACCCCCTTGATGTCTATTTAGAGCATTCATTGGTTCTAGAGGAGTAATTTGTATATTAAATCCATTATGGAGATGAATCATAATATTTTAACATATATTTAATTATTCATTAACTATTTTACAATGAACGAATTGGAAATCCATGTTATCTTATAAGATTGTTGACGAAACATATATACTGTCCCTCATTACATAAGACTTCATCAGGTATTGAGTGATCCCCACTAACTAGTCAATAGTTATTATAATGTGCTATATCATTCTGTTTGTTCTACAAGATTTCTAATTCATTTATAATGGGTATTCAGTGGGTTCAAAAAAAGATGTCTAAAAAGTCACACTTTTACGTTCATTTATAAAATTAGATTGGTTTATCAAAAATCATTGATAATTTCTAACAAATATATCTAAAATTCACTAAAAAGTTATGTTAGAAACACCATTAGTAATTATGATCATAAAACCATATTAATAGTTAAATAATATCCCCTTTTTATGAAAAAAACACTCATTAGTGATTATAATATTAAAAAACCAATAAGGAGGAGAAGAATAATTAACAAATAAGAAGAGTGAAAAGACATTGAATTATTATATTTGTGGAAGCATATTTATCCTGCTTTCATTAATATCGTTATTAAATTTTGAAATCATTAACTTTTAAAAGTGATAATTTCCTACATTATAGAACATTTCTCTATTTATGAAAAAATATAATTTTACCTTTTTTTAAATTTTACATTCCCATATAAATTAGAATTAAATGTTTCTCCACAAATAATAAAATTTTCACTAATCTATTTATTAAAGAAAGAAGTTTAATAAAGGGATAAAAACATAAGGTCTGAAACATGAATAAGATAGTAAATTTTATCAAAGGATAATAAAAGTAATATAAAAACATGATTTTCAAATTTTGAACATGATGTTTTAAAAATAAGAAGAAAAAAATATTTTCTAAAAAATAAATTTGAAAATGGAAAATTTAAAAAATATATAATATATAAAATTATAAGAATTACATTCTAAACTAACCATTATTACAAATAAAACATTCCAAACTAACCATTATTACAAATAAAACATTCAAAGTCATTGGGTTTTAAGAATATGTTGGATGATTTACGATCTGTGATAATATATTCTAAGACGTTATCTCTATTTTGAATTTGATCTCTCAAAAAGAGTTGATAAATATAAATAAGCTTAGATAATGAATGATAAACAATATTTATAGATATTCTTATTTCAATATGACATAAAATATAAGTATAAAAAAAATAAGGGTCAGCCGAAAAATATTATATATTTCTTCATCCTAATAATTTGGATGATACAACTCTCTAGGACTATGTATTCTTCTTCTGTTGTACAAAGTGAAAATAATTTTTTACTACTCCAGGTGATTATATAATGTCTAGGAACATGAAAAGTCATGGTTATAATTTTAATATCTTTTTAATTTCCTCTAGAATAATAAACAGATAACTAAAAATATTAAAAGATATTCCTCTAGGATAAAAGAAAACATTTTGTAGAACCATTTAAAAACCGAAAAATCCTTTTTTGAGATTTTTAGTAGGATTATTTGGGATTTTCATTAACATTAAATCAAATAAAAATACTATAAATAATGTCTAGACTAGCCAAAATGAGTATTAGAAGAAGCACAACTATAATTATATAAAGACTATTCTCATCTTGTTTACAAGATTGATCCAAGATTAGTATATAAAAATACTCATAGTTGAATTAATCCCCTAATCCTTATCCATGAAAAAAAATTACAATTTCATCAGTGTTTTATATTTGAAAATTACCATCATCATATTAAGATATTTCAAAAAAATAATTGATTATAACTCACTCGTAAAACACATTTTAATTTTTTTCTCATAATAGTTCAAAACGATTTATAAAGAGATTAAAATTTTGATATAAAAATTATAGTATCAATATATATATATATATATATATATTTGAATCAATAAAATATTTTTTAATAATTTTTTTAAATAATCTTAACTCAAAATTTACCATTTTAAAATAATATTACTAAATAGAACTTATTAAACATTCATACCAAGCACTAGGTTATTATTTAAACAAACATAAATACATGGATAATTTGAAAATATATTTTCTAAATTTTGGTTATTAAAAATATGGTTTTCAATCAGCAAAATAATTTTTATGAATAAAAATATTTGAAAATTCAAATTCCAAACCCACTTAGAAAACTATTTTAATTTAGATGGGTGATTAATGATATGAATATTCTAATGGATTCAAACTGACCAACATGTGTTAAGGATCCACTTTAATTAATATATTATTCATGATTATATCATTTATCAAATATCATAGATATTCTTATCTGAGGTAACTTATCTCATATATTTTGATTATTAATTCCCATTTGTACCAATTACAGGATTATTGTTATGTATTTCAAATAGATTCAAAAAAAATAATTATATTGTAATTGTTTTCCCTTCCTGTATATAAAATATCCTTTTTAATCTTTCAATGCACATCATGGTTTTCATGTTCTGGAAAAAATTAAACAAAGAATATATACTTTTATTCAATATAGAAATTATAGTATGACTATCGATTTAAAATACCAGATAATATATTTTAGTGGATGGTATATGGGTTTATTTAATTCATTAATTAAATGACTAAAATTGGATCCCTATTTTAATGGTTATTTAGGAGAACATGGATCCTTAAAAGTAAAATGGTTGATTTTATCCACAATATCATCAAATTTTGAAGACGTTGTCATAATATTTGAATCGAATTTGACCTGAATGTATTTTTCAGTGATTTTTGTAAATTTATTGAAGGCTTAAAAATATTTACTTATGTTCAATTACCCTAGAATTATTATTTCAATTAATTTCAAATCAAATTCATTTGTATGTATATAGTATTAAAAATATAATATTTAGATTGAAAATCAATACAAATTATCTTTTAGGAATTTTTTCCAAAATAAATAAGGGATATTTTGAGTAAGGTTCTTATGAGAACATAGATTACGATAAAAAAAAGTAGTAGCTGCATCAGCCAAAAATTAGTTAGGGGATTTAAAATCATTTCGGATGCATATTAAGTTTTATTGAAGAGTTAAATTACAATCTTTGGTACATCAATTTTTTGGTATTCAATGAGTGGAAATGTATGATTATAACCTTATAAAGAAAACTTTTCATCAAAACAATTATTATCATACTCACCACCTATGATAATAAAAAATAGATATTATTTTCTCCATTATTTGATTGTCAAATGTTTTGGTAATTTTTATGAATACATTAAAATACTAGTTTTTGTGTAACAAAAAAAATACCCAAGTAAATCTTGTATAACAACCAAAAATAAAAATTGAATATCATTTTCATATATTAATAGATAAATGAATTTTTATAAAACTATCATTTTGAATAAGAATAATTTAGTTCAAGGAGGATACTAAATTTTTACGCTTAAGAGATTTTTTACATCCCATATTTCAATGTTCATAGAAAAAATTTCCTTTTATATCCCATTTTGGTAATTATTTAACTAGATGATGTTATTTGAGATTAATGCTTGTGTATGAGATACATTGACCAAGGAATCTATTCCTTATCCCAGCCTCTTTATATATAAATCTCTGATATTTATGTTTTTTAGAATAACTATATTTTAAATTGATAAAATAATAATATTCATATGAAATCTATAAACAAAAATTTTACTTGGAAATTAGAAACTTTTCAGGAATCATTTCGAAAGATATTGTTAAACTGTTATTAAATAATTTTAATATTATTAGATAAATTGGTATTAATTAGCAAAATAATAATACATAGTTCATAAGTATCAAATTGATATAAAATATTGCACATATTCCAAGGACATTAATTCACGAGTTCTCACCAAATGTTCTATATCCCCAATCAATTTTATCAACGTTTATTAAATTAAGACGGTTATCCACAAATGTTTTAAGAGAATATATTATCTATATGAAAAATTTTATTTTATGTTTTATTCATTAGAAATATTTTCTATTAAATTAATAAATAAAATTTTATGGTACCTATATTTTAAGGGAAAAAATTTAGCTAAGATATATATTGGTACCTATATTTCTTTTGAATATAATTTTTATGCTCCAATATAATATAAGAGTTGGATATATTTTTTATAAAATATAAATATTTTCTAATTACAATCATGAAGAAGTTGACGAGTCTTATAATAATAATTAGAATACTTGTTTTGCGAAATTAATTTTACTAAATTTTACATTTAGAAAAACATGAATTATTTAAAAAATTAAAAAAATTAATTTATTACATTTCATTGAAAATTCAATATTTAATTTAGTTTTTGTTCACCATGAGGTAATTTGTTTATAGGTTTTTTAAGATCATCGTTTATTGATTTTAACTCATGTTTATTAATTTAATCGTTAATTTTTTTTGATAATTAAATTTTTTTAACTGATAGTTAATCCTTTTATTTATGAACTTTATTTCACTTCCTTTTAATCACTTATAAATTGATGATAGTGATAAAAACATTTTTCTTGTTGATCATGTGAGTATTTGATTACCTTTTTCATAGTTTCTTTGAAGAATGGGAGGTTTTATAATAATTAAAGTAGAAAGAGTATGTGTATTTGAATTTAACATAATTAATATCCTCAATTTCTAAAATAATACTTTAATCAAATTTTTATAATGATTTTGTTGAGAAGGTGGATCATTTAATGCACTCCATGATGAAACCATGAAGGGTTCCTCATTTTTCTTATGCATAATTTTTTATCATAGGGAATTCCAATATTATATATCCATTATTTTTTAATTCAAACCATGTAACATATTGTTCAATTTGTCCATCCTCATTTTTAACATGTTGGTTTGATTTTTTTATTTTGAATAATTTTTTTCTACTTTTATAGATGATTTATCTCGTCAACATTATAAGATACATCTTTATTTTATTTGAGGACATTATAATTTTTCTCTTGGACATATTTATAATACATACCAGCTTGTCAAATCAATGTGATAACATATTCCACAAGATATACAATTTAATCAATGATTCAAATTTATTATTGTCTTTACCGACTATATTATTTTTACTTTAGGTTCCCAGTTTCTTGGTAAATAATTAATTTTTTTATTGAAATTGGTTTGTAAGGTGATATTTTCACCACGATAATTTATATCAATTCATATTTTAAGGAATATCATATAAATATTAGTAAAATATTCTATATGATTCATAATAAAACATTAAAAATATTATCTATACATGTCATGTGTAGTATCATAGTCATTATTTGTTCATTAATAGTTACCTTCTAAGAGTTTCCATACTTCATGATCAGTTTTTCATGTGGATATATGACTAAAACTTGTGTCTTCAATACCAATATATAGGGTAATCATATATTTACAATATAATTCAAACGTAGCAATGTCATCATGGTCCCTTTTTTATTCTTTCATATTAGTAATAATATAACCATGCCATTATATTTTCCAAATATTATTACATATACTTATAAATTTTTTAGGCATATCTGTATTTTAATAAATATATTTGGAACAATCAAAATATGGATAACAACACGTAGGTTTAACTATGGGGGATCCTTGTCCGATTAAAACGAATTTCATCTTTAAAAATTATATCATACAATAAAATCTGAAGAGATAATTAAAACTAAAACTAAATTTGATAAAAAATCTATTTTTATAAAACATAACTTCGTCCCAATGATAATACATGTTGGTCATAGATAATATTTAATGATGGGGGAATTGCATTTAAAATAATTTTAAAATGATGCTTTGAGAAAACAAATAATTATTAAATCAATTGGTCAAATTAAAAAATAATAATTAAAATAAATTTAGAATAGGTAAAAGTAAAACATTACGAAATGTAGAAATTAAATTATAGAAATTTAAAATACAAACATCGATAATGTAGTTTGTAAATTTCTCGAGAAAGCGATCTTATGCCTCCTACTATCAAGAACTCTTGATGAGGTTATATTTCTCCCTTGGTTTTAAAGGAAACCAATAACCAAAGAAGAAGAGATAAATTACTTTTTTTAGTAGAAATCACTAATCAAAAAAGAACACACATGGTTTTAATAGAAAAAACTAGTAACCCAATATTTAATGGTGATGCACACTTAAATAATAATACTAAGAAGATAAAGGTTTTTATACAAACCGTTTATAAATAATCCAACTCTCTCTTGGATATTTAGAACAATATGAAATATGTAGAGAGGGAGAGGGGTAAAATGACTCTATGGGTTTGTGAAAGGTAAGAGAATAGATTATAATCCTTACAATAACATAGAAAACATGTGAAAAAAATTAGGGTGGGAGGAAATTGTAATTATATACATCCATTTAATCTTATTTCTATTTGAGAATGGATTGTATCATTTAGATCCCTTTCCAAAATCCATCTTGTACTGATCAATTATTATTCTCGTTAATTTTTTTACCATTGGATTCAATGTTGAAATTTAATCATAAATTGACATCTATATATAGCCTTTAATGGGTTAGGAGGTGGTTTTTCTGGTTCATGACTTTAATAGCACAAATATTAATGGTTTAGACAATATTTAATTGAAGCATTACTTTTATGCAATGAATCCACATTCTATTTACATGATCTCATCAGCTAGTATAAGATAATATTCTAGGATCTCTCAATAATATAGACTATAATAGATAGTGAATAGGATTCTCAACATTGAATGTGGTTATGGTTTCTCAACCAAATGGTATGTGACTTTTTATTTGGTAGATGGTGGGTGAAGACCATCAAGGTCATCAAGGCATCCCTTCATCATTAGTTTGATTCCAATGATTAGTGCATTAAAAATATTAGATAATATCTAAAAAATGAAACTAAAAATAACTCTATAATGTTAAAAATAATTTTTATGAATATGATCATAATAAAATATATATTAAATTACTGATACAGTTATAATTTATTTTTTAACAAAATGTATAATATCGAGTGATTTTTTGTATTCCTCCCTAGAACCATTTTTTTAATCCTTAATGTTGGAGTGTGAAAATTTAATATTATATTGAGTTATCAATAAATTGATTATTTTTTAACTTAATAGAAGATATATATTTTTTCCATGAAGTAACATGAATTCTATTGATGCAGAATAATTTTTTTAAAAACTCATTATGACCCTTTAATATGTTATAAAACATAAAAATTACAAATTATTTCGGAACTAAAATTATTTTTAAGATATTATTCAATCTTAAAATCATAAATTGAGAAACATTTTGGGATTATGATGGGGGTGGTTCTTTTATGTTATACATAACTTCTTTTTAATAATTATACATTAAAAATATCCCTTAGTGTTTTCAATTGAGTATTTCTTCTCTTCATTTAACACATTCGTTGGTTGGCTTTTTATAAATGAAAATGTGGAGTTCATTGGCCAAATTGATGAGGTAATTATTTTATAGTTCCCCATTAACTCAACAATGTATTATCATTTTTATCACTCTCTTTAACAAACCATGGTTTTGGAGAAATATTTAAAGTAAATATTACATTGTTAATTACCCTTGATCTTCTAGACAGAATAGATACCAACAATATTTTCATTCAAATAGAAAAAAAGTGAACTCCTAATCCATGTTGATATTTTTATCTTAATTCTAAAAATATGGATAAGTGAGATATTATATTATATAATTAGAAAACCCACTCATCCGTTTATTTTCATCTAATTATATTTTGTTATAATTATTTGTTTGTGTTCACCATTTATAAAATTATAAGTTTGAAGGAACAAATTAATGCATTATATAATTTCTTTAACTACTATAAAAAAATTTAAATTCAATAATATTTGTATAAATTAAAAAAATTACATGAAACATCATTTTTCAATAGATAAATCATATATTCCCAGAATTTAGAGTTAATTGGGGAATTTTTTAAAAAAACATCACTTTGTTAAAAATACAAGCTTTACATTTTATAATTGAATATTATTCAAATAAATATTAATTATTGATTTCTTGAGGGTAAGAAATTGGTTAAGTGAGGGAAAATTTTATGAGGATTTATTTTAGTGAATTCTTTCCACATAATCTTCATTAAATTCTTGTTTTTTACATTAATATTTATTAAATGATAAATAATTGGTCATCAATTATTTTGGGTAAAAATTTAAATTCAATTGGTTATGGTTCAAAAATAATTATTTTAAGTACTACATAGATTAATAGTTCGATATTAAATTTATTTATTTATTTATGATAAATTACTTCGATTTATTTTTATGAACTTCAACTAAAATATTTTCTTGAAGATGAAATTAAATACTCTTTATATTTTGGGGTAATTATTTCAACGAAGTATGTTGTTTATCATTATTTTTATTTTTTATAATAAAATATAATTCTTAATTTTAACTCTATAATTCATTGATTACATTTTTGTAAATATTCATTTTTAATTGATAATTTCACAAGATAATGAAATTTTTTGTAGTGAGAAACAATTTTAACAAAGTATATTTTATCATACCAAAATTCGAAAGTCATTCTATGTTAATTTTGTTAAAATAATAATTCAATTTTGGTAAATATGAAATACATTGTGTATGTATAGTTTAACCATTTTCATAAAGAATAATTATATCATTATAAGGTTCATTTTCCCAAATGTTTAACTATGAAATTCTAATATGTAATCAACATTTCTCTATCACTATAAATGTCATACTATGTGAATATTAGTCATTAAATTATTTTTCTAAGAAATAAATATGATTTCATGGCTTCGAGAAGCAGATCATCAAACATTGTTCAAGATTGATTGATAGTGTGATCTTGGAACTTATGGGGATGGTTACAGGAAGGTAGATGGATGATTCTTTGGGGATGTTATGAAGAATAATGGATGAGATTGATGAGATAAAACAATTTTCATATTATGAAATCTAATGATGTGTTTCGATGTCCTCTAAGATCCAACCATCTCATCCACTGCCTAAAGATGATCAATGAAATTGAAATCAATATACTGAAATTGGATCTCTTCCTGATCTTATTAAAATGAAGGGCCATGATGGTCACAAGACATAATGATGACGATGATCACCGGAATTATAATGACCCAGAATCATATCAATTGAATTTAAAATCATATAGTTAAGTTATATATTCTAAAATAGTTACATCACATTGAATTCATTATTATCACAAATAAATAAAGGAATATACCTTATTTATAAAAATTAAAAAAACTTATATAAATGGAATAGTATCTAGACTACTAAAATAGTAATATGGCCATTATGAATTGTAATCCATAGAATAGAATAGTAACCTCCCTAGTGATATTATAAATGAAATTCAATAATCATATAATTGAAAATGCGATATAATTATATTTTGATAAAAGTAAATAAATGCTTTAAAAATGATCAATTGCATATTGGTATTTTTGAAAGTAATAAATATGTATATAATATTTTAAAATTAAAATATTTATTTAAAATGAAATATATTTTTATAAATCAGATTCATAAATTAATATTGTTTGGTATTATTATTTGAAATTAATTTTATGATAGATTAATTTATTTTTCAAACTCTCATAAAATCGGATATAATATTAAAATCGGTATTTTTATAATTAATGAAGGTTTTAATAAAAAATTAAATTTATCAAATATATAAAATTATTTTCAAAAAATAGAGCCTATTTTTTATATTAACATTTAAAATAATGGATAGCGTGGGTTTTTGAGAATTTTCTAAAATAGTTGTTTTTTTAAAGTAAAATATAGTAATTTATGATATCTAAAAAATACATGAATTATTTTTTTATGACTGATATAAGAAAGAGTTAAGAAAAATTAGGTTAGAGTTCTAATAAACCATTAAATATACTTTTTTATAATAATATGAACAATTTTTAGTATTGAGAAGAAATTATATATAATTGAATAAGATAATAAAAAATATCCCTTACTGGCCAAAATAAAAACAACCCCTCACCACGAATTCCTTACACACCGCCAAAGAATTTAAGGATGTATTAATTTTTACCAATTCCATTCAAAATACTCTTCCCCACATCCATTATCTTCCAGTCTGAACAAAATTCAAAACTATAGTTCTTTAAGGTGGTTCTGAAGGGGACCATGTACAAGAGGTGAAATCATCCAGTTTTCCCAATTAAATTATGTCTTAATACTAACTCATCCATTCTTCCATAATAAAACGTTACATGATAAATAAATTATCAAATATATACTATAATTTTATTTTTTTAATTTAATATCCACCATCAAGTAACGTCTTTTATACATTTACTCTTAAAATAAAAATAGCATCTGGGAGGTGTTGATTAACCGCCTTCGTGGACGACGAGTTTTCGTTTTCCGTTACTTCCTTCATAGATGGTCATAAAACCATTATTATAGTTAAAACATAACTAAATTTGAATAAAATATCTTTTAACTTTTTATTTAATTTATATATAAAAATTATTTAATAATATGACATAACTATTTTGTGATGATCGAAAAACCTCCATACTAAACTAATCATTTTTTACATTATATTTTTTTTTCTAATGGATCTTTATCATATATGAAAAAAATTATATATTAGTAAAATTATTATTATTTAATTATATTAGTAACATATCATTCATCTTCTATATTTTTTCATCCATTTGACAAGAACTCCCATAATTAAACTCAAGGTAACGAATCATAATATAATAAAACAAATGCTTCCTAAATAATGAAAATGACTCTTAGAAATAATTATAAAAAAGGATATAAATGATTAAAAATAAAATTATATTAAATAAAATACTTGTATAATAGGATAAAAATTAGTTAATAAATTGATCTAATTTTATTATCTAGGACAATAATATCCAATACAAAACACTTTCTAACATATGGATTGGGATTCTCTCTAAAACATCATTTTACATAGGGTTATACTTTCCATCTCGTTAAGCCAAAGTAATTCGTTATTATTCTTAGTGATTCCTCTTAAATTATCTGTTTATTATTAAAACATATTTTACTACCTCAATTATTCAATATTTTTCATGGAAATAAATGTTTTATAGTGTTCTATATTCAATTCCTCACGACAAGAATGCTCGATTAATTAATTTTCCCAATTTCATACACAATATCTAATAAAAATCAATAATGTTTTTTCCTCCACCAATATTTTTATAAAATATATATTTTTAACTTAAAAACTATGTTAGTTCATTTCCGGTTTAATGCAAATAATTATTCCATTTTCAACATTAAGTATTATTTTATATTTTCCTGTAAAACTGCACTAAAGAGGCCCATTTCAAAAATATTCATAAATACTACATTTATATATTTTAAATTATATTTGAAATTATTTATCATTATCTATAAATAATTTTCCATTATTAATGTCAATGTATGACTTAATTCAATTATTTCATGGAATCCATTATGATACTTCCATTGATTATGCCTTGTGAACTGATTATGATACCCATTTCTTTCCATGGGTAGTAAATAAGTTTAATCCTTATATTAAATTCCTCCTAAGGCATACGTATTTACTTTAATGTTATGACATGTGAAATTATATAGCAATGAAATTCATTGGGTAAGGTTTAGTCTCCTGATACATCATTTTAGGATTGGGAGTAACCATAATTCAATTATGGGACATTGTACACCTTGTGATTTTCCTAAGTAGTAAGCCTTGAATCATGTTTTTTCTTTTTTATATTTTATACCACATTCCTAAGATAACATTATTACATGATACCATGTTATACATTTTTGTATTCCATAAGTTAATCTGTGGTCCATGCCTTTTATTTTATCATTATATTTCTCCAAACCCATTTGTAAGGATTTAATCCTATGTCTATTCCCTTACTATGATTTATATCTCATCCATTTTGTCAATATATTCCCATGGTGATCCCATACAATTGAAAGAGCTCAAAATATATTATTATATTATTATATATATTAAATAATATTTGTTATTTGTTTATTTTTTTTATAATTATGTACCTAATATTTAAAATGCTATAGAATTTATTTTCCCTTGACTGTATTTGATAGATAATATTACATAAACAAATTTGATAATATGTTTAAAGGTATAGGGTATAAATAGTTGGAATCATAGACAAATCTAGTTACATTTTTTGATTAGGATTATAAATCATTAGTAATAATACAATGTATAATTATATAACCATGGACAACCTAGATTAAAATATATGGAATCACATGGTATGATATATATTTCATTTTAAAGTTTATCCATATATATTAAATGTCTAATTTTTATATTTTTATTATCAATTTTTTGAATCCCCCTAATTTTACACTATATTTTATAGTTATTGGACAAAAATAGGGAACACAATATAATAATTAATGTGATATTAAATGTGATGATTTCCCTAATGGAAAGAAAAACCTGGTGGTAATGGGAGTTGACACCTTCATGACAGTACTAAATCTACTAGATAATGTTGTGAATAATAACAAGAATTGTGTAAAACACCCCTTTATCCTAAAAAAATATGGATATTAGGTCAAATAAATTATGATATAAAGGCCTGCTATCATTAGTGGACCTTCTGATCAACCTATTATAGAACAATGGATTAACTCCATTGAGAAGATATTTGATGTCATTCAATGGTCAGAAGAGGATAAATTCATTCTTGTGCTTTGTCATTTTAATGGGTTATCTAATAATTGGTGGACACTAATCTAAAAAAATTCTATGGATGAATTTTATTCCATGGATTTGTAAGGGTCCATGAAAATATTTTTCATTAAGTATTTTCTGTGATCTCTTTATTGTAAGTTGCAAAGGAAATTTAGGGGACTAAAGATAAAGGAAGACAAGTCTGTAGGGGTGTTTGAAGAAAACCTCAAAACAAGTTCATGACAGACCACTTTATTTTTGAAGAACGTGAAAGGAAAGTAGGATCAATTATTTGGTGGACTAAATCTGAGTCTTCAAAAAGAATTTGAAATTAGTGGATTTGATAGCTATGAGGATATGGTATATTATGCCTATATGTTTGATACATATATTCAAGAAACTATTGGGTAACGAGGGCTCCAAAATAAAAAATAAGAAAATGGATTTTAATATTGGGGGATCAAATGATAAATCCCACGATTGATGGAAAACCCAATATACCATGTGTCAAAAGTGTGGGAAGAACCATCCTAAGAACAATATAAAGTGGGATAGAAGATTCATCAAATTTGGAAGGGAGGGGAATCAGAATAATTTTTTATAAATTTTTATAAAGATGCCCACAAATTTTCAAGAATAATGGAAGGCTCACATCAACACTGAATATATAGTGCGGTGTTTCAACTATACGGAACATTGGGATTATGTTACCCAATTTCACAAGAGAAGGGTTGTGAGGGGAAATCAACAATGAAAACTCCAAGAATGTAAGGAAGGGAATATTTTGTCAATACTACTGATGTAGATCCTGACATTGATGTGGTGGTAGGGATACAAGTTATTCATTTAGTAATTTAAAGCATACTATTTAATTATGGTTCAATGAATTATTTTATATCTTGCATGTTTAGTAGATCTATTCAAACACATATTCAAAATATGGGGGTTGAGTTATCTGTGAGATAAAAGAATTGTTAAATTATTGCATCCAAAGTATATAACTCTTATATGGTATGTTTTTGTGGATTTGACCTCCCATCTGATCTTTTCATTCATCCTTTGGTGTAGTTTGATGTAACATTCACCATGGATTAGCCATATTAATAGAAAGAGAACAAAAACTATCAGAAAAGGGATATCACTCTCAACATCCTGAGGAATCCACAAAATCTGTACAATTTTATGGAGTATGATAAATATATTTTAGAATTATTATGTCAATTTTGTATATTATTTCATTATGGGAAGGAATACCTAGCTCAAATGATTGTGACAATTGAGAAAATCTGGCTCAATGACTTGACCATTATTATGGACTAAATTGATTTGTTCCACAATAATTTCTTTGACATTATCCTAATAGAGAAGTTGAGTTCTCAATTGAAATTATTTATAGAACTCTTGTTATATCATAAACACCTTATAAAATAGAATCCATTGTGTTAGAAGAATAGAAAAATCCGTTGAAAGAAAATTAATAAAGGGTTTTATGTGCCCGTGTTCTTCACCATGGAGTGTGCCATCCCTCTTCTTTGAAAAAATTATGGACGAAGTTTCCTATTAATTGACTATCTTGAGATCAATATAATCACAATAAAGAAAAATTATCTCATACCACATATAGATGACTTGTTTGATCAGCTACATGGGTCCAGGTATTTCACTAAGGTAGACCTTCTACCGGGATATCACAAATTAAATGTATGGAAGGGAGATATCCTTCAGTAGACTCTAGAATTTGGTATAAACAACATGAGTTCATAGTGATGATCTATGGAATTTCTAATGATCTATAAATTTTCAAGTATGTAATAAATATATTATTTACATATTACCTCAACAAATTTTTGGTAGTCTTTATTGTTGATATTCCGATATACACCATAATAAAAGAATATGATTAGGCTTTGAATAGCTTGATAAAGAATTTATCAAGGGATTTTTTTTGAAAATATTGAAAATACAGGTCTTGATAAAGGAAATATGATTTTTTATGGATATTATCACAAATGAAGGATTATATGCACACCATTCAAATAAAAATGTATTCAAATACTTGCCAAAATGAACATTTGTAATAGAGATCGGTAGTTTCTAGGTTCCAGCTGTGTATTATTAACTATTTGTGAATAACTTATCATTATTTTCAAACCCAATAACCAAACTAACATGGTAGTGATTAATGGTTTTTGGACCATTGAATTTTAATACTAGTTTAGAGAGTTTAAATATAGGCTTATCACCTCCCCAGCACAATCACTATAAATATGTGGGGTACTCAATGGGGTATACAGTGATGATTAAAAGAAAGTAATTGGATGTTTAATGGAAAAAATTGAAATAGTGATTGCCTACTCTTCAATGAAATTAATATTTCATGAGAATAACTATCCCAAAAATGAACTGTAGTGAGGGATATGATATTCGTTTTAAAAAATTGGAGGTATTTTCCCGATGGGTAGAAGTGTGAGATATATACTGATAATAAGAGCCTAAAAAATATTTTCACATAAATGTATCTTAATATGTTATGGTGAAGAAGGTTATATCTCATCAATGATTAAGAATGCTCATTCTATTACAATCTTGGTAATGAAAATAATGTGGTAGATTCTCTGAGTAGAAAGTATCTTCCAAGTTTATCAATGATGACAATAGTGAGAGAACCTATATTATTAAACATAAAAAGGGTTGATATGGGAATACATACGTAATAAACACCAGAAATCCATTCACAACTGATTTCTCAACCACCCCTTATAAAAAAAAATTAATTCTCATAGAAATGATGATGAAATATAAATATAGGATGAAGCAATCCAAAATGGGAAATCATCATAGTAAAAATAATATGAGGAAGAAGTCATAAGATTGGGGTCTTGACTATGTGAACCATCCAAAACAAAGATAAATAAAGAGCTTCTAAATGACGGAAATATCTCAACCTTTTCTAATCATCGATGGATAAAAAATATGTATCATGGTCCTTAAGAGAACTATTGGTGGGAAAATATGAATAAAGATATCGCTAAATTCTCATCCCAGTGCTTAGTTTGCTAGTAAGTGGATAATAAATGGAAAAATTATAATAGGAGGACCCAACCATTACCCATAACAACAAGGAAATGAGAAAACATCACTATGGACACTGTCATTGGTCATCAAAATATATCTATAAGAAAAAATTCTATATGGGTTTTTGTTGATCATAATTCAAATATAGCTCAATTTATCGCAATTTAATAGGACTCCTCACTTGAAAAAAAATCTTGAATATACACCAAAGAAGTGGTATGAATACATGGAGTAACACTAGTGATTATATATTATAGAGATTTGAGATTTAAATCCATGATCTAGAAAAGTCTCCAACTTCCCCTAAACATTGAGTTGAACTTTAGTATGGAATATCATTTTTAAACCGATGGTCAATCTAAGATCTCTATTCATAAATCAGAAGGAATGTTTATAGCATGTTTTATAGACTCAAAATGAGTATGTGACCAAAATGTTACTCTGGTGGAGTTCACATTCAACAAAAATATCCAGTCAAGCATCCAAATGGCTCTATATGATTCCGTTTATGGGAAAATATATAGAACACTGGCATTCATGGATGAAGTTAGTGATGATATGATTTTGGGACATAAAATGGTTGATAAAAGGGTAGAAAAGGTGAAAACAATTTCATAACACAATAAGGAATCCCAAATGTTACGTACGATCTATACCAAAATCATCAACAAGACCTTGAGTTTAAAGTTGGAGACATAGTTTTCCGTAACATATCTTTATGTTAGCGGATCATTAGATTTATGATGATTGGAAATCTATCTACCAATTACACTGTCCATATAAAAATTATTCAACATTTAAACTATGTGGCCTATAAAATAGAACATCCACCAACCATATATCGAGTACATGATGTAATATACATATCCTTGTTGAGAAAGAAAATACATTATCACTCACATGTACTGAATTCCGAGGTGGATAAATTGGAAAATGATCTATCTTAAGAGGAGAAATTAGTGGAGATCTTGGACTATATATACAATCTTTTATGTAATAGAATTACTCACCTAGTAAAAGTACTAAGGTTGAAAAATATATAAGAATTTGAAATATGGGATCCATAGGAAGTTATTACCGATAAGTACCATCACCTATTTTCACCGTAGTTTTCAAAATGAAATTTCACAAGTGAAATTTCATAAGGGGGATGAATGTAATATCCCAGAATCATATCATGGAATTTCCCCTATTATATTTATGTTATATAGTTATAAACACATATCCAACATAGAATACATTATTTTCATTAATAAATAATTAAATAATTTTTCCTCATAGAAATTAAGGAACCTATATCAATGGATTAACATCATAGCTATTAGAATAGAAATATGACCATTATGAATTGAAATCTATGCAATTGAATAGTAAAATCACCTATAAAAGGATAAATAAAATCCAAGAATCCTATAAATGAAAATAAGGTATAATTATATCCTAATATTATAAATAATTGTTTTAAATTGATAAAAAAAAAGTGTTGGAATTTTTTTAATTATTATATATTTAATCAAAAAAAATAAATACAAAATTTATTTAAAAAAAATTATTTATCTAGTGTATATTCAAAAATTAATATTTGTTTGTCTTAAAACTATATGATAATTTTATGAGAACTTAATCAATTTTTTAAAGTGTCCATAAATAAGTTATAAAATTAAAATTGATATTTCTCGAATAAATGATTATTTTTATTAAACATTAAACTTATCATATCATTAAAATTTTCATAATATAGATTTAATTATTGAAATCTAAATGTTGAATAAAATTTAGAATGAATTTTATGGATTTTTATAAAATAGATGATTTTTTAATAGAGAAATATATTAATTTATGTTATTGAAAAAATACATGATTTTTTTATTCATGGATTATATATGGATTAGGTAATCACCAATTGGTTAGAAATATACTTAACCATTTACTATACATACCCATATTAATGGACACTATTGGTATTGTAGATCCAAAATAAGAAATAAATGAATAAAATATTTAAAACCACACCTCTACTAAATCTATAAACACCACCCCTCACCAGCAATTCTGATGACACATCCAAAGCCTTGGTTACTGCCTAAATTCGTACTAATTATCTTCTTAATGGAAATTACAGAGTCTGGGATCATCTACTCTAAATAATAGTCAAATCCCTTATTCCTTATGAAGGTTCTCAAGGAGACAAAAAAGAGTTTGAAAATCCTCCAACTTTCTCGTTTAAATTATTTATTTCTTCAACCCCATTATTTAAACCATAGTATAATATAATATGTTAACTAATTTACCATATATATAATATTATTTTACTTTTTTAATGTAATATACTTCTTAATGAATCTTACATACCCCTTTTTATGTAAAAATTAAAACATAGTCTGTGATTTGTCGATCCACCGCCTTCAGGGATGAAGAGTTTTTATTTTCTTTTAACACCTCCATAGATGGTCATACAACAATTTTTATTGTTAAAAAATATTTAAATTTGTAAATAATATATTTTTTCATGTTTTTGAATAATATATATACATAATATGAAATAATAAAGGAAAGATGATTCTCATGATGGAAAAGAAATTCAAAATAAACTAAACATTTTTTCCATTAACATTTTTTCAAATGAATTGTTGTCATATATGAGAAAAATGACATATGAAGGCATTTGAAATTATGAAACAATACTAATAACATATGATACCACTTAATGGGTTTTTCATGAATTTTACAGGAACTCCAATTATTAATCTCTAGGGAAAAAATCATAAAATCATGAAATAAACACTCCTCGAGTGATGAAATTGAATCTTATTAGTCATTAAAAGTCCATAAATGGGCATAATAAAAATATAATAAAAACTATAAATTTATAAGAGGATATTAATTAAATAAATAATTAATGTCATTTTGTTATCTAACACATTAATTAAAATTATAGAACACTTTCGAACAAAAGGTAATTGATTCTCTATGTACCTCAATTTTTTTGTTTAGGTTGTGCTATATCTCTCTTTAACGCAATTAATTTATTAAAAATTATTATATAATACACCTAAATTCGATGGGTATGCTCCATAAAAATAAAAATAGCTCAATTATTCTTTTTTCTAATGGTGAAATACATGTTTTATAGGGTTCCCCTTTCAATTCCTCCCAATAAGAATGCCCTTTAAAGGGAACTTTCTAATTTCCGACCTATTATCAGGTATACCAGATAATAAATTTGAAGATGCACAAATTTTTATAAAATAACTATTTTATCATTCAAAAATCATACATTATTTATGGTTTTATAAAAAAAAATTATTCATATTTAAAAATTATAGATTGTTCTACGGTTTCCCTTAAACCACAAAAAATTGGCCAATTTCTAAAAGATTTGTAAACACCATTTTTACATTTTATTCACTTCATTTGGACATAATTTATCATTATCAATGCAAATTATTATATTATTAATGACTATGAATTATTTAAATCAATTATTCAAAGACACATTTATGATATGACCATTGGTTATGCCATAGGACATTATTACAATTCCCATTTTATTCCATGGGTAACCCTTATGTTTATTCCATATGATTTATTCTTCATGCGGACCACATATTCATGAAGATGTTATGATGGGTTCACCCATATAGTGATACAATCCATGGGGTAATGATTACTCTCATGAAATTTCATGTTTAAAGAAAGATTAACCATTATTTGATTATTGGACTTTATCCACCATGTGATATGGTCTTTGGAGTAAGCCTTGTCTTATGTTTATGTTTTTTTAGGTTTTTGAATCATTATTATGATGACATGATAACATAATACCAGGTTTAAATTTTTTTTCTTCCATAGATTATTTATATTTGATGACTTATTATTTCATCATGTTATTCCTTTTAACTAATGTGTTATTCATTATTCCTAGGTTTATTCCCTTAATAGGATTTTTTATCTCATCCCATTGGTCTATATATTCCATAGGTTATCCAACACTATTCTGAGAGCTCAATGTAATTTATGATCTCATTATGTAGATTAAAATAAATATTTTTTAGAATTTTGGATTCATGTTTTCTAATTATGTACATAATCATAAAAATACACAACAAATTACAATACATGGTTTTTATTTGATTGTTATCTATACTTGAAAATGTGTAATGATATATGTAAAATGATATGGTCACTATAAACTCAAGATTGTATGATAGGATCAATAAAATTTACACCTTCTCCCATGTGTAACCCACCAATCAACTTGACGATTGGGAATAACCCATATATTTGGAACACCAAGGTTGAAGAACTTCAAAATTGAACGTAATGATGAATAAAAACTAAGGGATTTATTATTGGTTATAAAAATATTTAGGATGATTTATCGATATAACCAGGAATTTTATTATATGAATTAATTATTATATAGATTTTCTAAAGCTAATAATGATAGTTTACTTCTTAGGGGACAAAGGAAAATGAATTTAATGAATTGCATGCATTGATATTGTCTATTTTTGCAATTCTAAACATGTTGAGGATAGGGAATCATTCATTCCATAATATATAGTATGAAGGATATATATTTTTGCAAAAAATTTATTCAATGTGTTTTGAAAGAAGTTGAATGATGAATTGACTGTCGACAGCTCTGTTTGAAGGGATCAATAACAATGTCAAGAGATAGCCAAAAGATAACATACATGAGATATGGATTTTAGATTATTATTATTTGTACTAAGGTGGTTATGCCTAATGAAAATCCTATAATTCTTGACCATGTAAAAACTAATCTAGGAGACCTATTATAGTTCTTGGAGAATCTTCAATCCTGACAGTCGTAATGATTGTAGATATTTGGATGGTAGTTTTAATAATTTTTTAATTTCATGATATTTAATGTAAATTATATATGCATGAAGACATCAAAATTTTATAAATTAATATTAATTCAAATACAGATTCATTTATTAAATTGTAATAAGGCGAAAACAAAAAATCACATGCTAGTTAGAAAAGAGAAGTTAAAAGGAAGTACCAACTATTATAATTTAGATCAATTGGTAGTTTGGTTAATCCAAATTATTTAGAATGATATTTTTTTATAAAATAAAAATATTATAAAAATAATTAGAGAAGAACCAAAATCCTAGGTAGATACCGGGATAGTATGCTAGCATGAGCGTTCTCATGGAAAAACCATTCAACTAAATGATCAATGTTTTTTCTTCTTCATAATCTCTCTCTATTGAATCACAACTATATTGTAATGAATTTATTATATATAGTTCTATTAAATGTGGTTATTGGTGAACCTTTTAAGGATATATGGTATTTTCCTATTTTGAATTTTTTCATCAATCCGGAATCATAATTTTGGACTACGTTCTACACATTCGTTACTCTCTTAACAAGGCTAAATTATTATTAGAAAGAATTAAACATTAATGAAATATGATATTGATTGAACCTTATCTAATAGTTGAGGAATTATATTCTCTCAACAACATGATGAATTGAATTTTTGACCAAATTCATACTAGTCTATGATCAAATGATAATTTCATAACGGATGATTTAATCTCATAGTTTTGTCCACTAATTATTTTTTGTAGTCAACAGAATAGTGATTTCATTTGGTTGAATTCTCATTCCGTTTAAATAATATAATATCAAATAAAACCACGATATGGGGGTAAATCTGGGTGATATAAAATTTAAAAATATCTTTCTATTTTTTTCTTCAGGCTAGATTTTCCATATATGATGGAAGAATATTAGAAATATAATTTCATCTTCCATGAAATAACATAAATGCATAAATGTAAGTGAAATAGGGATAAAATTATTTTAGTTTGGTCCTAAATAAATGAAAACCTCCACAAGTACAAAAAAATGTAGATTTAAAATATAATCACTATTTCACATGTTATGATTTCAATATTTAGGAAGATATCACTACCCACACAAGTTATAAAACCACCTCCTCTCTTTCACTAACTACATCCATGTGGGCTAAAAATATCAATTTGTAGATACATATATAACTTCTATATTTATTAACATGAAATTAATTTCAAATTGAGTATAAGAATCTAATTATTTTTATTATCATATTCTAATATTAGATGCACCGATGTCTTCCTTGTGATACTACAACATATACATCGAGATATGTCCAAATCTCTATATCATGATTTGTAACTTTATTCTTCAATAAAACAATGCACACCCAAAATTCCGTAGATATAATATTTCATGAAAATAATTTATTCTTAAATATATTTTATCTAGTTTTATTCAAAAAACGTGATATATTTATTAGAATCTACTACATCTACTACTAAACTAGATATATTTTTTCAAATGTTCACTTATCTTGTTCCTTGTTTGAAATATATGTTCAACAAAACTCCATCCTAAAATTTGATCTTCAAATATATTTTTAATTTATAATAAAAAATTATTTCAAAATTAGATGTTTGTTAAATCTCTTGTTACCAACTCTTTTGATCCTCTATGTGATCACAAATTACCTTTTCCTATCTTCATCCTCTATTAGTTTTCTTCTCTATATCGCATTATACATAGCCACTTCTAATTATCACCTATGAATTTTTTATTTAAAATTTAAATTTTAAATTTTAAATTAACATCTAACTAATATAGATTTATTTCATTATATTTCCTTATAACAAATCACTACTCTATATGTTGACTTCTAGATTAAAATACACATTATAATGACTACCAAAACACTCAATATACGTGTTTTAAAAACTCTAGAAATACATTATAAAAAATATCATTTCATTCTTGATGTGGTGATATATATATATATATATATACTAAAATTTCATAGCTTTTATTTAAATAAAAAACTATCTCCACTACATCTATGTTGGACTTCACCCTCATTTATAGAGAAACTGCCTAGAAAAAATGTTATCTACTTTAGCGTGGTCACCATCTCATCTGGGTTTTTCTTTAGAAATCATCACGATGGTTTTAAAAATTCGTTTTGAAATACCTTCCAATACATTTTCAAATAACCTTTTCTTTAAGTATTTTAGCTACTTTTATTCTATTGAATCATCAACTAATATCATGTAGCCATCCACAAATTTTATCCTATGTAATGTTCTCAATTGAAACACTAACCCGAACAGTGTGGTCATATTTTTTACCCATGAAAACAATCCCATCATGATATAGAATCAAAAACCACTTTATCTATAGTCTATATATTTTAATGTTCGAAATGAGTACCATAAATGTGATGTTTTGGGTGAGGACTTCTTCCTTCACCAACCTACTCTCTATCATCTCCCTTACATTTGAACCAAAAAATTTGAAAAACATTATTAAACATTTCCATTTCATATAAAATATAAAAACACCTAATACATCATTATTTTCTTAAATATGATCTCATTTAAATACATTTATTATCCAAGGGTTCATCATAATGATGCATAATTTAAACATAATAATATTTTATGCATACTACACAAACATTATCTTCTACATTTCTCACAAACTATTATTTAACATCAATCTTCATCATCAAACCACCATTAGCTTTATATTTTATTTTTAAGGAACAAAACCTTCATAAGATATCCATAAACCTTTTCATCAATTATATTCCCTTATTTATATTATCAACATATCGAAATATGATAGATCAACATATTCAACTTCAATGATTTTGAATACATCCATCAATATCAATTTTCAATTTTCCTTAATCATTAATAAAATATTGTCAAAAAATATTATATAAAACCCACTTGTGGTAAAATAGAATGATTTTGGTCATTTTTTAGTATTTTTTCCTATTCAATCACATTTACTATCTGATAGAAAATCATTTTAATGGTCGATAATCAATGTTTTCCATAACTTTTCAAATATCTATTTACTCTTTATAAAACCTATAACTTATCCATAGTAGTAGGATACATAGACAATTCAAAATTGTTATTTTATTTTCAATTACATTCAAAATTTCATCATCTACCACTATTGTTTCTACTTCCATCATTGTTATCTTTTCCTTGTTATCTTTATTTTTAGTCACATTTCATAACATTTACTTATTTTAACCATGAATGTGGATGAATCACCAATTTTATGTTTTACTAGTTTTAAGTAAGGATAATAATAAAATAAAAAATTTAAATGTTATTCAAGGACATATAACTACACCCCATGTTAGGAAACATAATGTAACATGGTTTTGGTATGGGGAAGAACCATGAGACTTCAGCAGTTGGGAATCCCACATGTTGTGTAATAAACTATTTCCCTCTTGAGATGAAAAAATATATTGAATAATGGTTTTTCTCAATATTAAACATAAATAGAGCACAAAAGTAATTACGAAAAGTGATTTGAAAACCATTCTATATAGTAGAGAACAATTATTGTATTTTATTAAAAAAATCCAAATATTAATCCCTATAATAGGGAATTTATAATTTTGATATTTATGTTTATATATTTAATATAGGGATCTCTAAAAAGGTGTTAGGGAGTATGTGGTCTAGGCCAATGGTGTTCCATATAAATAAACTTATTAGAGTCCTAGAAATGATAATATGGGAGGGGGATTTTTACCATGTCATATAAATGATCATGAGTAATTATCAAAATACCTATGAAGAATGGAGACTCCCACCACATATGTGGTGGAATTAGTGGTGCCCATGTGTATGGTGTGTTGATGTAGGAGGTTAAAAGTCCCTCATATTGTGGTGCAAGACATGTCAGATTCTAGACATTTTATATCCAACGATAAAATGTTTACGATGGTGTAGTGCCACACTTTTGGCAGGGAATTTCAATTAGATAAACACTATTTTATTCTGATTATGACTACAAGATGTAGTTATCATATTCTAAATAATGGATAATTTTTATGTAATGTTATTATGTCATTTTTGAAGGAAGAAAACAATCAATATAATCGGTGGTTAATGGGTGGTTTGAAGACCCATTATTGGAATAAAAAATATTGAATTATGTTTCTTTTATTATTTACTTTTTTAATCAATGATTCTAGAGATGAGAGTGAGTGATACAGATAAATATATGAGTAGGATAGATAATATGAATTTATATTCACATCATGGATACATTTAGTAACAGTTTATTCACATTAATTGATAATACACTAGGTTTTTATGAGTTTTCAAAGGAATTATAAATTCAATACTCAATGGAATAATGTTGGAAAAGGGGAAAATTTTCACATTTCATGCTATGAATCCTAAGTACATGACATGTAAACCTTGAGAGGACAACCGTTGATATGAATTAAAAGCCTCTAATCCCAAATATATACTATGAACTAGGTACTTAATGTGTATCTTGAATACACATTATCAAATATTTGAAGTCATGTTTTAATAATACAAGGTGTAAACTCATTTTATTATATGAGAAGTTCAAAACCAAGTTCTTAATGGTGATTTATTTGGAAAAAAAACATGAATATCCAAAATATTTGTAGGTTTTGGTATATTTGAAGTACATTAATTGAAAAATAGTTGCACATCATGTCTGTTTTGAAGAAGAATCTACATAACGCTTGTTCACAAAAAGAATATTACACACAATATGAAATAATCAGGATATATATTAATTTAATTCCTCCCATTGGTATAATATATGGTTAATAAAAAACAAAATATATAATTTCATTCATTTTCACTATTTTTATTTTTATATTCAATTCTATCAGTATCTAATGCATTCCATAATATTTCTAAATTTTTTTTTATTACCTCTTTGATTTCCAAAATGTATTTACTGTTCATTTGATGTTATGAATTTTGTGTTCCAATCCCATTTTCAGAGAAAATTGTATTTTCACTACATTATTCATTTATTATTTATTCAAGATATAATTAAATTGAATTTTTCAGGGTATAATTTTTTTTATTTTTTATTGAGTCATTTATTAGTTATTTAAAGCATTTTCAAATATATTTCCCTTCATTTGTCAAATTTTTTTCATAAAAAACTAATATAAATTAGTTTTATTGATCATGATTAGGTGTGGTTTGAATCTAGTTAATATCATAAATCGAAAATTATTAAACCTAGTTTTTGTAAAAATAAAATAGAAAACTATAAATATATTCTTTTTCAATATTCTCATCTATCAGATATTCAAATCGATTGACTATAACATTGTTGGAGATGTTCAGGATATAACCAATATCTGGTAATTTTTTGTTTTTAGAATCCAATATTAATGAACATGGGTTTTAAATTAACCTAGATAATGGGTTGTTTTTTAAACATAGTTTAACAAAATTGGTTCAACCAATATCAATTGGTTTCATTTTCATTACATTGCAGCTTGTTCAATAGGTATATAACAAGTTAGATTTAGTATTAACCTTTTAATTTACCATGAAATTATCACAAAACACATCCATTATATTTGAATTGCACTATAAACTACAATTTTTAGACAAACCAAACTTGGAAGAGTTATACTGAGGAACCCTTCTCAAAAAGTTCTCATTTCTAGTTGTCTCATCAAACAAAATTTCTTTTGGGGTTCAACCCTGTACTACCACATAATATAACTTAATAGCTGAGTTTATTTTGAGAAAATAATTGTATAATCTGATAAAAAATAAGTGAATCAATTACCCCTTCTTGGGTGGATCAAATTCTGGTTTTGTTGTTAGGTAAAAACAGTGGTTACGCATAATAACTTATGGTATGAACCTCATATTAACTCAAAACTTCCCCTTTCATCACTTTTTCATTCCTATTTTATAGTTTTACAAATTTCATTCATATAATAGAACATGTGCCTAATTATTCTTGGCTATTTTAGGATTCGGGTCCCTCAAAACTCATCAGTGATCCTTGAATCTCAATAAATATTTGCATTTGATCGTGGGATTTATCAATAAGTAGCTTCACATCTCCTCTTTACAGTAACACACAAAGTATTTATGAACCTATTTTTGGATGAAATTAAATTTATTTGATTTATACCATTTCATGATATTCCATTTCTACCCATTTCTATAGGATACTTCTGTTAATATAGTGCAACATGCAACATCGTCTTATCTTTCGTTACACATTATACTGAGTTTCTACAAAATAATATTTTATTATTATAGTTATTTAAATAAGAAAATTATGACATATACTTTAAATATAGTAATATGAAATGAAATAACCAATATTTTAATATTATTTATAGTGTTTTAATATAAATAAACATATTTATAAAAAATATATAGAATTTTCCATAAAGTCTATGTGTTTTGAAAAATACTTTTTTTAAAAGAACTTATTTTAATTTACTTCTATGAATAGTAATAAAATTAATTTTAATCAATTTTATAAATTTTATTTTAAAAATAAACCTTATTTATTAATTAAAATGTTTAAAATTCCCTTAGGCTGAATTTTTTGGATTTATAAAAAAATATTTGAATTTTGGATTATTTGTGAAATAAAGACCATTAATTGAAATCGTCTTTTTTGTTTAATTTATATATATTGTAAAATTAAATTTATTTGATGTATAACATTTAATGATAATCCATTTTTACCCATTTTTATAGGATAGTTCTGTTAATATAGTGCAACAAGCAACACTGTCTTATCTTTCGTTACACACAATACTGAGTTTCTACAAAATAATATTGTATTATTATAATTATTCAAATAATAAAATTATGACATATACATTAAATATAGTAATATGAAACTAAATAACCAATATTTTAATATTATTTATAAGGTTTTCATATAAATAGACATATTTAGAAAAAATATATAGAATTTTCCATAAAGTCTATGTGTTTTTAAAAATACTTTTTTTTTCAAAAGAACTTGTTTTAATTTACTTTTGTGAATAGTAATAAAATAAATTTTAATATATTTTTATAAATTTTATAAAAATTATTATAAAAATAAACCTTATTTATTAATTAAAATGATTAAAATTCTCTTAGGGTGAGCTTTTTGGATTTATAAAAAAAATTATTTATGGTTTATTTGTGAGATATAGAACATTAATTGAAAACTTTTTTTTGTTTAATTTATATATATTGTAAAATTAAATTTTATTTTGTTTTAAATTATAATTAGTTAAATTATAAATAAATTAATAAAATTTTGGGCATTTTAACTAAACTAGAATTGAAATTTGATATGATTAGAAATTCAATTTCTTAAACTTTTACACTTTAAAAACATGTAATCTCATCTCATATCTAGGAATAATTTTAAATTAATTCCTTCCAATTTTTTGATTAGTATTTTATCAAATAGATTATATATTTGGAATCATGATAATTTATAATTAAATAATAATGTATTCATAATTTGTTACAAAAATGATTAGTCAATATAATTAAAATTGTTTACAGTGGTCAATATAAAAAATAAGATTACTTAGTGGTTAAGCATAAAATATAACTTGTAAAAAATACCTTAAGCTTGTAAAAAACCATTTTATAACCATATATCTACCATTTAAAATGTTTTATAGATAATTTACCATTATTAGTGTCACAATATGTATAGGAGACTTCCAAATAGTGTGACCATTTGGTATTTATAAGAATGTCACTCCTCCTCTAATATAAAAAGGAACTCACCCCCTCACTTACTCACACATGCCTAGACATTTGTATCATAAAAGATCTATTAAAATAATCTCCCAAATCAATCCTGTAAACCTATAATCATTACTTTATGTCAAAAGTCATCCAAGGAATCTTTTGCGTGAAAACCACAGATAGTGAACCGAAAAAGATGTAACGTTCATCAATACAAATTTATGTTTTCTTACCTTCCCCACCCTCATAAATTATTCTTTTAACATGATCATATAATAACCAAAATATCCTAAATATTAAAATATTTTTTAATGTTGTTTTTATTTCCTACAACATCACACACTGCCATCAAATGGTATATATAATCATTTTCCGTTTGTACGACATATTACCGTATTGTGAACCAATTTCATTCATTCTTCCTTTAACACCTATAATGGTATGGAATTAAAATGTAATTTGAATATTTATATTATATATATGATATATATTATGTATGTATTCTTTTTTATTATTATTTTACACATACCATCATTCTTTAAATTTTTTGGGAATACCATAACATCATTTATGGACGTGTGGACTACCACCTCTTCAAAGAGATATGATTCATTCAGTATATACATGAATGTATTAAGGATGGGTTAGTTTCTAATATGTTCTATTTATGATGTGTTAATAGTAATTTAATTATAATACATATATATAATTTACTATTCATTCATTCAATGCGATAAGATACTCGAAACAACGTTCATACGTACGTATGGCATACCATCTCTATAAATAGGGTATTTCATTTCCTATTTATATATTTTATATATTTTTATAAATACATATCTAATAAATATATATTACATTTATATTGTATTTTACATTCATAAAATAATTAAATCAATATCTAAATATATGGACCATGAATAAAAGCTCAATAATTTTATGAAAAAACCGGAGGTTATTTCCCAAATCAAAACATTAACATGGAACTGTTAATAAATGGGTAATATTCAGTCATATTTGCATAATAGATTGTATTATATATATTATAATTTGTCATTTATAGATTTATAATAATCTTATATTTATTATACATGAGATTTTAACAAGTACTAAGGAAGAAAATACTTAAGGTAAGGGATTTATAGTCTCACTAATATTTCTACAAAACTTATACCATATTCACAACTAATTTATTTTGTGTGGTTTATAAACAATACACAAATGAAATATATTATCATTATCATTAAATTTACAGTGCAAAAGGAATGTTTGACATGTTCATACATACCCTTCTTTATGGCCTTAATTTAGTTGATGCTTCATTTTAATGAAAACATGGTTATTTTTAAAGAATTTTTTTCCTAACAATATATAAATTTTTTTAAAATGATGTTTTCAAAGGAATTTCATTTATATGAAATATTTATGTATAAAAAGTTTTTTACATGATTTTCAAATATCCCTCTAAATGTTTTCAAAGAATCATTTCAATGATAAATATCTCAATGATTTGAATGATTAATTTGAAATATTACATGTATATTTTAAAAAAAAATATTTAACAATTTTTTTTAAAAAAATTTTATATATTTTTAAATTTATTATCAAAGAAAATTGATTTCAAAACATTTTATGACTTAAAAGTCAATTTTCAATGTGGACATGTTATGTTCTTCTTGAAATGTTATGAATGATTTTAAAATCATAGTTTATAATCTATCAATATGGTTTTCAAATAAAATTATTTAAATATGGTTTTAGGTATTTACAAAATAATTTTCAAATAAATATAATTTTCCTTATGAAATTCTACATGTGATAATTCAGAGTCCATCTCTATCTAATATGAAAACCTTAAATGTAATTTATGATTGAATGTGAATATCAACCAATTAAACTATTATTATTCTTTCCATGAATGTATTCTGTTTAATATTATGGGTTATTTATGAAACACATTTCTCTTCCAAGGGGTTTTTAATGATAAAATACTTAGGATAACCACATTCGTTTAAGGTTTATTCTATGATGAAAGGATTAAAAAACCTATATCTTTTTTATATGTTATGATTTGATGGATTTTTTTTTATTTTAATTTAATTTCATGGATTATGATATGATGTTTTTGAAACCCATCCCTTTTATGGTCTGTGACAGGATGGATTCTTTATTATTTTATGGACCATGTATATATGATATAGTTATGTGATGGTGGGACCTATATATCTTTCCAATGAATTTGGACATGAAATATATATTATTATCTTGAATTGTTTTGGAATAGGGGAGTGAACATAGATCAGTAAGGGCATTTGTTTAACAATAAGGTCTTGGGAGAGAACCTTTAATACTAATATGGTCTGGGCAGTAGACACATCCCACTATAAGAAATGAGTTCTGACTGGTTGTAGTGGTTTGTCCAAACCAATAGCTATAGCCCCTCTTCAGTTCCCTGGTAACACATATAAATGAGTATTGACTTATATAGAATAATTCTATATGATTTTTTGTATTCCTCAAAATCTATTTCTTATTCTGATTTTATTCTCTAATGAATCATGAATCATGAATCATGTTCAATGATTTATTTTTTATTAATGCCTTTTGAACTACCAATCATTATTACATTCACCATGTATATGATCATTGAAAAGTAGTGTGCGTTCATCAAATGTTGTTATAATGTTATCATGCACTTATACTTATTTCATGCTTATACATATTCCTTGTTTACCCTTTCTGAGCATTTTATCACACCATTCTTATGTTTCCTTTCCCCAGGTTATGATTAATGGTTTTTAGGTTGGGTATGCTTGTAAATATTACTAAATTGGAATGTCATTATCGGATATGTTGAAAATATTTCACCATATAAACGTATTTTGGTTCTTTATTTCTAGAGATAGTAAATTATTATCGTCCTTAGGCATATAATTTTTTAATGTTCTGAATATTAATATAAAATTATGATATATCAAAAAAATGTTAAGCATGTGTATTAATTGTTGGTATCAAAAGAATTAATTAGTAATCATTTTGATACTAGGATGATAATATTTTATTTATAACCCCATGGATATATTTAAGTAAAATTAAAGGGATGTCTCTAAGGACAATACAATGGATGATTCCAATTATCAGAAAATGACTGATAAATTTGGAAAGGGATTTAGGGATTGGTTTCCTAGAAATACATCCATATCTTGATAGTAGAAGTTGATATGGATCTAGAATATATATTATTATTGGTAGAAACCCTAAATAATGTGTATTTATCTTGACATGATTGAGAATCTGTGCATGAAAATAATCCTTGATACACATGTGGTGTGACACTCCAAGATGATATGATTAGAAAATTAAAATAGTCTTCATGAAAAATAGTGAAGGATGATTATAGTAGTTTTCTTTGAATAACATAGGATAAACCCAATGAGTCACAGTTTAAAGACGTTATAATAAATTTGACATCCTATAAGTGATTCCATAATTTTGTAGTTTCCCATTAGGATTTTTTTTTCTTACACTATGTTTTTTCGTTTTAGATAATGGATGGAACCCAAAGGAACTGTGTTTAAGCAGAGTGCAATGGATAATGAAATAATTTTCCACCTGATCATATGAATTCAATGGGATCTACAATGCATAATATCATAGCTACCCTCACCCAACATTCTCAGTATATGAATCATTATTGACTAAAAAATTATCAAAGGAGGTAACAACATTTTGTTGAGTGCTTTATAAGGAAACATCCACCTTCATTCAATGGGTCTTTTGAGCCTATAGTCAACAAACAATGGATTGGTACCACTAAAAACATATTTTAAAATATCGAATGTTTGGAACATGAGAATGTAATTCTAGATTATTATCATTTAGAAGGAAAAGTGTCCTGGTGGTAAACTCTAATTAAGAAAATTATGATTTTAAATGAATTTGAATCAATAGATTTAGACATGTTCATCATCTTTTTTTTTCAATTTGTACGTTCCTTTTATTCTTCTTAAGAATATAGAGAGTTTCTTTCTTAAGATAATGAATAGGGATGATTAATGTGTCAGTTTCTATGAGTTTAATTATACTATACATTTGAGTTCAAATTTTTGTATTATCATCTAACCAAAATGTATGGTTGAATGATTCATTAGTGGCATAAAGCCATGTCTCATGAGGAAGTTATCTATAAGAGAATTCAATATCTTGGAAGAGATTTTATGTCCTGAAATAAAGGTTGAAATGGAGGATTGAGTTATGTTTCAATATCGTGGTTTTGAAAATAAAAGGAATACAAAATTCAAACGAATATAAAAAAACCCTGGAGTGAAGAATATGATCATTCCATTATGCTCTTTATGTGGTAAAAAGTATTGAGGGAATTTAAATGAGGGGTATAATGATTTCTTTATGTGGGGATGGTAATTTCATAGGGTATTTTATTTCCAATGTGATGGTAATAATTTATATAACACTAATAATAGAGAGAATTGTACACATAATTCTCATCCCCAACATCTATGCTTCAAGTGTAATGAGAATGGGAGTAATGACAACCAGTTCCAAATCCCAATGTTTGAGTATTATGATTGTCACCGTCCACCTCATAATACAATTGAAAAGGATAAATAGCTTTTGAAAACTATTTATGATGAGGGATGTGATAACTATGTGGTTAAAATTACACATTCCATTCACTATAGAACTGCTAATGTCCTATTTTATTATGTATCTACCCACTAATTCAAATCGAATGAATTGTATAAGAGTACTAAGACTCTTCCCAAACAAATAGAAGTGGAATTAGAAATGAAAACTCATAAAGGTAATATGATTGAAACTATAGTGTAAGATTCATATTCAGTTTAAATTTATGGAAATGTGCTTCCTGTAAACCTTGATGTTCTTCCTCTTGTTTAAATTGATGTCATCCTAGGAATGGGTTTACATTCCCTTCATAAATCCCTCATAAATTATCGATAATGGGAAGTTACATTTGATATTTCATACCAACATAAGATCATCTATTAGTGTGATGATAAGTATGAAATTTCAATGGATATTACATATAGTATATGGATTTTAATTCCCATTAAAAGAAATGTTTATCTCAAATGGTTGTAGAGAAACATGACATCCATGACATCCATGACATTCATATTTTTTATGAATTTTATGATTTAATTCCAATTGAGTTTCATAGCCTTTGACACAAATGTGAATTTGAGTTCTAAAATCGGGATGCTTGAAGTAGCGATCACAAAAGCGATGATTGTGAAAACCTAATGGGGATGACGGTGTCCCCCCCTCTACCACAAGTCAGAGAAAGGGGGGAGGATCCATGGAATTCTCATAGTGGCCATAGACACAACTTCTTCCCCTTTAAAAATCTTGATTCGATATTGAGATTTCCTTAGATTAACCTCGTCCCGAAGGTCCCTAGTATTAGGGAAGGCGATCCCATGATCGTGATATCAGCTTTAGAGTTTACGGAGGCAGAGAGCATTCTAAAACTAACTTTGGATGCCCGTTTTAGGAACAAATGGTCGTTGGTGGATTATTTTGACAGGTTTATCTTCGAAACTTGTGGACTTTAAGAATGAGTGGTTGTTTGACTTTTAGATTAAATGCATTTGATGGTGAGATTATCTTAGTACAAGGATTTTGTTCGTGCTATATCATGTTCACCTAGGAAGTTTGGCGGCTACAGCTTCTACCTATTTCGGTGGAGCTATGTTCATTACCTAAAGTGTGATTCTCCTTCATTTCTGGATTGGGTAAGCCTCCTTCATCATCCTCTTCCATTCCAAAATCCTGCGATTATGCGTATGTTAGGAAATTTAGTGGGTCGGTTTCTCTGTGTTAACTCGTTTATGGCTTCTTTGTTCCATACGATCAACCCACGCATGTGTGTGTAGGTTGATGTATCGAGGCCAACAGTTGAGTCTGTGTGTATTGAAGACAGCGAGGAGGTATGGTGTAAGCAGCTGCTTGTCTACGACCATTGGGTGGAGTTCTACTCATCTTGTCTTCGACTTGTCCACTCAGAGGCTATCTGCAGACGTTGTGTTCACTAGGGGAAGGTTCCAATGCACGTGATGAAGGGTGATGATGGTAAAAAGATGAAGAAAGTCGTTAATAATGAGGTGCGGAGTAAACCAGTGGGAAAGAAGGATGAGGAACCCTCTATGTCGGGGGCTTTAGATTAGCTCGAGGAGGCTTTGAGGGACTGGGACACCAGTAAATCTATGGCACAATGGAATGCTGATCCACCATTGCAATCACCTCAAGATGAAGGTGAGTGTTTTTATAGGAAGTATCATGTAGTTTGGACAAAAGTGGTAGAAATTTAACCCCAAGTCAATAGTATTCAGAGTGCTGCAACTTCGAGGGTCATCCAATAATTACCAGGGAAGGGTTTGGTCCAAGATGGTGTCCGGACCAACAGCTCTTTTGAGTGTCTGGACAGCAAGGAGATTATACAAGATCATCCATTTTATCTGGATGGAGGAGTGACAAAAGGTATGGAATATGAGGAGGAATTAGGAGTAACTAAGGCTCACGAGGAGGAGAAGACCCCTAAGAAGAAGAAGGGGAAGGGTCGTAAGGACTACTTGAATCTACTAGAACTGATGCAAACATAGTCAGGTAAAAAGTCTAAACCATGTGAGAAAGAACCGTCATCTTCTTCCATGATTATTGTTCATGAGAAGCCAAAAGTTTTAATTCATGGAATTTGAAATGAAAATCTGAGTTTGAGTTGTAATGCTAATGAAAATAGTATCGAAGTGGAAAAGGACTATAAAGAATCCATCCTCCATTGTGAGGAGGAAATAGTGGAAGAATTACTTTATGTAAAAATACCATAGGAAGAGGTGGAGATAATAGGAAAACATATTCATGTGGAGGAAAATAGCGAGAAGGCTAATTGTATTGACAAATAGGATATGATCCTGATGTGATGCTTCAGTTATGGGAAAATCAGCAATGAAGAGTGTATTCGTACTAGGGACAAAATGGCATCCCACTTTTAAGTTTTTATCGGTGAAGACCCTAATGTTAAGGTATATCTTATGAACTGGAAGCTTTAGAGGAAGGAAAGTACCAATAGGTTGAGGCTATTCTGTGATGGATTTTCTTTCTCTAATGAGGCTTCACCACTGGAATGAGTGGGACTAGTTTTTCACTTTGCCTAAAAAGTTATTTTATTAATAAAATGTTAATTTTCTATCAATTTGATTTCTAAATATAACTCATACCTTGTTCCAACCCAATTTTATGGAATCCATATTGAATGGACCATATTGAGTGGAATGAATTTATGAATAAACTCCAAAAAACACATAACATGGGATTCATTCAGCCATGTGTGTCATCTTGGGGTGTACCTATGCTTTTTTTAAGAAGAAATATGGTTCAATGAGACTCTATATTTATTATTGGGAACTGAAAAAATCATGATCGAAAACAAGTATCCTTTTTCCTGTACTAATGACTTTTTTATTAACTACATTGAGCATAATACATTTCCAAAATTGAAGACCATTTTGGATATCAACTGATATTTAAAAAGGTTGATATACCAAAGATCTAATTCCAAACAAGGTATGGGAACTATAAATATATAGTGATTCAATTTGGTCTTACTAATTACTCTATTAACTTCATGTATTTGATGAGAAGAGTCTATAGAAAATTAATTGATCAGTTTTTTATAGTCTGTATAGATGATATTCTTATCTATTAAAAATACAAGTAAGATCATTAAGACCACATGATAATTTTAAAAATGATTATAAGAAGGGATAACCTATATTAAAAGTTTATATGGTGTGAATTTTTTCAATATAAGGTTGCAATTTTTGGGTTATATAATCTCAATAGTGGGTATAATAGTAGATCTATCAAAGATGGAGGCTATTGAATATTGGTCTAGATAAACCATAGTCATGGAGATAAGTAGTTCACTTTGTTTTACTATATATTATCAATGTATTATGGATAATTTCTCATGAACATGCAACCCTCTAACCTATTTAACATTTATGGGTGCCATGATTTTCTGGACAAATGAATATGACAAAAATATCAATGAACTAAAAATAATTTTTGTCAGTGTACCTATTTTGACATTTTCATATAGGGGAGACAAGTTTTAATCTATAGTAATGAATCCAAGAATTGATTGGGAAGTGTTATTATCTTGAATAACATGCTTACATACTATACTACATTAAAATTGAATTTTTTTAATAAAATTTTTCCAACTCTTGATTTGGAGTTTGCTATAGTAATTTTATTATCAATGAGACATGGGGTTTATATTTATGGGGAAATGTGTGATTTATATGACAATCATAAATGTTTCAAATATATATTCACCCAACAGGAGTATAACATGTTCCAGATAAGATGGATATTGATGAGAAAATTATTATTAATCCTCAATAATTTAACACCATGAGAAGTAAAAGAAGGTAGACAATATTTTGAGTTTAAATCATCTTGCCATCATATCCATGATGATGATAAAAAAATATCCAATATTTATATACTTTCTTAAGAAATAACATGAAATCATAAATGAATGGGGAAATATTATCTTTATCAATTTAATTTTAAAACCTCTATCCATGCTGAGATTAAAGAGTGGTAGAAGGATAATGTGGATTTATAGAATAAGGTTTAAAATGTTCATGCGTTCAACCTTAATAAAGATGGAATGATACAGTTTAGGAACTATGTATGTTTTCTATCCATATTGGATTTTAAGATGGTGTTTTTAGAGGAATCTCATAGCTCTTCATTCAATATTCATCATATAAATATGAATATGTTTGTAGATATTAATGAATAATTTTGTTGGGATAACAAGAAAGGATATCAATGATTTTTTTTATCTCCTATCTTGGAGTATATGCATGTTACGGGTGAATGATAAAATCTAAGAGCATGTTACATATATTAAAAATACTATAAAAGAAAATGGGAGAACATCACAATTAATTTTGTCATTGGAATCCCCAAAACCTCTATAGAAAATAATGATTTAGGACTAGTAGTCAATCACCTTACTCAGTTAGCACACTTCATCTTTATTAATGAATAATTCTCTCTGGGTATGGTTTATATGAAATACATTAAGGGGTATGGTTTCATGGAGTACTACCACATTCCATTTTATCAGATTTGGGCTTGAGGTTTACGTAGAAGTGATGGTGAATTCATCATCAATACCTTGATAATGAATTTAGTTTTGACATTACTTTTCACCCATATACAGATGTTCATCCTAAAATAACAATTAAAACATTATATGATAGGTTGATTTTTTTTTGGATTTCAGTGGTGTTTGGGGTCAACAGCTTACAATAGATGAGTGGTTGTGAAATAATATAATTCACTCATGAATTAATATTTCTACTTATGAACCCCTATATGGAATGAAATATTGACCTCCAATATGTTGGAATGATGTTGGAGAAAAAAATCTATTAGATCCTAATATCATAGAAGATATGGTCAATAAGGTTTTATTTATTCACTAGTATATCAAAGAAGAACGAATTTGGTAGAAATGTTATTCTGATAACAGTCAGTGTGATATATAATTTAATGTCGGTTAAATGGGGTTTCTAAAAATCTCTCCATGAAATACGGTTATGATATTTGGGATGAAATGGATAGTAACCCCTTCATATATTAGTCACCTTGAAATTTTTGGTCGTATCGGTAAGGTATCATATCGCTTGTCTCTTTGAACAAATATCTCTTATGCCCATGATGTGTTCCAAGTATATCTCTGGATAAAGTGTATACATTGACCTTCACTTGTACTAAACTCAATGGTCATGTTTCTCAAGTAGGATCTTTCTTATGAGAATGAAAATTGAAAATATGGATCATATAGAGAGATTTATATAAAATAAAACCACTCACTTAGTCAAAGTATTATAGAGAATCCACCTGTTAAAGGATGCTATGGGGGAGAAGAGGATACGACAAAGCAAAATTTTCCCTATTTATTTAGAATGTCAAATTTTGAGGCAAAGATTCATTTTTAGGTGGGTTGAACGTAACACCCCAAATTTATAGTATACTTTTTTTATAAATTAAATTTAACATTTCTATTTTTTACATGCTAAAAACATTAAAAAAACTTCATATGTGACACCAATTTAATTTTACACAACACGTAACATCATCATATCTTATGTTACATGAAAAAGAGAGTTTCTACAAAATAACATTTTATTATTTAAAATATTTAAAAAAGATAGTTACAACATATACATTAAAAATAGTAATATCCATATAAATAAAAAAATTTTATATATGATTTATAACATCCTCATATAAATAGAACATATTGATAATGATATATATATATTATTCAGTAAATTCTATATGTTTTGAAAAATACAATTTTCTCTAATGACCTTAATTTTATATCCTTTTATCAACAATGAAAAATATAGAAACAATTAAAAATTAAAATAGATAAAATAAAAATAATTTTTTTATAATGTTTAAATTATCTTTGGGTGAATATTTGTGATTTTTCTGGAATATTTCATTTTTGGATGAACATTTGAAAATATGTAATTTTAATTAAAAACAAATTTTTCCTTAAATTTATCTATTTAGTTATGTTATATATTAATGTTTTTTAAAAGTTTTATTATTTTACTTATACGTAAATTAATTCAATTTATTTCATTTAAACTAATATCAAATTGAAATATGATATAAATGCATTTCAATCATTTGAACTTTTTCTCTTTAAAAACCCATCGTTTCATCCCATCTGCAAGATTAATTTTAAATTAATTTATGTCACCTAGGTGATTATACATTTTAAACAAGAATTTAATATTTTTAATTATAATTATTTCTAATTTATAATAAGGTATAATAATTTTTTAAACAAAGATAATAGTGAACTAATTTTATATAATTCACATCAGTTATGGTAAAATCAAGATTACTTAGTGGTTAAACTTAATAAATATGTGGTAAAAATGACCTAATACATGTCTATATCTCATTTTATGTATATATATATATATAAAATTTTCCTATATTATCATAAAGATACAATTATATAAGGAATATTATGTAATGGATTCCATGAAATAGTTTTTACCTTTTATTATTTAAAAGAATTTCACTCTTCCTCCATGATAAAAGTGAACCACCCCCAACCTCACTTAGCCAATATGCTAATGAATGTGGGATTATCCAAAATCTGAAAAAATATTATCCTAAATTAATATATCCCATTGTAGAATCCTAACATTGGGAATATAGTTAACCAAGTAAACCCATTGTTAAAAACCAAATGGAGTTACCCTAATAAGATTTTACGTTCATCAGTGTACATTTTCTGTTTTGTTTCCTTCTCTATGCCATAAGATAATTATTATATAAATATTACATAATAAAAACAATTATACTCAATATGTTGAGATATTTATATGTTGTGTTTATGAACATCAACTTCACACTCTCCCACCAAATGGAATACACATTCATTGTTTCTGTGTACATCGAACTACCACCTCGTGAACCTATGTCGTTCCATAATCCATAAACACTATTCAAGGTTTATAATAAAGATGTAAATACTTTTTTATAGGGTGAATATGATATTTAATATATATTTATTAATATTTAGTTTTTATATAACACATAACGTCATTATATCAATTTTTTGTAATACAATAACATCATTTGTGGATTTGGGCACTATAACCTCCTCAATGTGATGCGATTTAGACATTCTTTTCATATTATATGTTAAGGGTGTGTTTATTAAAAATATGTGATATTTATGAAATAATAATTCCATTGAAATTATAGTATATATATATATTATTTACTTTTTTCAATCAATTCAATAATAAAATCGAAACAACTTTCATACGTATGTACAACCTACCATGTCCCTAAACAGTGTATTTCATTTTTTATTTTTATATTTAATATATTATCATTAATAAATATATAATTAATATATATGATATTAATATGACAGTTTGCATTTATTTACTAATATAAAAATGATCTATGTAAGAGGTTCAATAATAGAAAGTAAATACATGTATAAAGTGAAAAGAAGTTGTTACTCGAAACATAACATAAATTTTGAATTTAAAAAAATGTGTAATATAATGTTATATGTAAATAATATATGGTATTATATATATTAATATTGTTTTTTTATATATATATATAATAAAATTATAATTATTACCCATAATCTTTCTACAATTATGATGAGAATCAATACCTGAGGTAATTTGATTTCTAGTCTCACATTTATTTCTAGAAGACATATACTATATTAACCAATTTTTTCTTTTTTGTGGTTTATATACAACCAATTAACATATTATATTATACATATCTTTAAAATTATATTTATTTACATTTCTATTTCATTATCTCTTTTTATTGTGGTTTGCAATTCAAACTTTACCAAATCGGTAAAGTAATTTAGTCTCAATTTTTCTTATTTGAGACCCATGTTATGTCATGAAACTATATTTTTATATGATGTGTATATACTTAAAAAGTTTGATGTGATATCATGAATCTAATTCTTTTCATGATATTTTATGTTTTATGAAATGTCATTCCCTGATGGTGATTTTTATCCAATGATAAAAATGTTGTAACAGTTTTTTCTATAATCACATCGTTATCATGATTGATTATGATTATGCGTTAATTGATGAAATATTACAAACCACATATCAGGATTTCACATGAAAATTATTCTACACTATTTATTAATGATATTTTTTAACGGTACTATTTTTATCTCGTTGGTACTTATTACAATTAAAAAAGTTATTTTTAGGAAAGCTGATTTTATCCCTCTATTCAGTCAGATATCGGTGTCCTTTTAGAAACTTTTTTTCTAAATAATTTTTTCAAAAAAAATTACTACTCTAAAATGGTTATTAAAATATTCTTTTACTTATGATTTAACTTTTTAAAAATGTTTTTAGAAAGAATAATATTTTAATTTTTTTATCAATACATTATTTTTAATCTTTTTAGGGTGTAAAAGTAATGTTTGACATGTACTGACTTACCTGCTGTCATGAACATCATTTCCATGATGCTTTTATTCCATGTGTGCATGATTATTTTTATATAATATGTTTTTACTAATACATTGTAGATTTATTTTTTTCATGTTACCTTAATGTAAAAAAATTTTCTCAAAATTTTATGGTGATTAAAAGGTGTTTTAAATGATTTTCAATGTTGTATTAATATGTTTTAAAGTTTATTTTCAATTAACTTTTTTTTAATTATTTAAAATAATATTTTATATGTTTTCATGTATGATTTTAAAAAAAATATATTTAAAAATATTTTCGAAATTTTCATTATATGTTTTCAAATATATTTAAAAACAATAAGGTTATGAGAAAGTTTTCTTATTTTAAAAGAATTTTCAAAGATGAAATGATATTTTCCTCCAGAAATTTTTTCAATGATTTTTAAATCTTACATCAGAATTTATATATGTATTTTTCAATAAAAAGGGTTTAAAAAATGTTATATGTCTTAAAATTCATTTTAAAATAGAGGATATTTTTTTTATGAAAAGCTCCAATGTATTTTGAAAAATTATTCAAAATCTATGATGAAACCCTTTGATGTAGTTTATGATTTATTTGGAGAATTTCCCATATACACCAATATAATTATTTCATTGAAAATATTAGGTTTACGATGATTTTTTATGAAAATTTTCTCTATTACCTAGTTTATACCATGTTAAAAATATTTCAAACCCACTTACATTCACAGTTTATTCTTTGATGAAATGATTATGAAACCTATCAATTTTATAGTGGTTATGATATGATAAAATTCTTCTGATATATATTTTATTACATGGGTTCTGATATTATGTTTAGGAAACCCATTTCTTTTTATGGGTTATGCTATGATAAATTCTATATTATCTTGTCGCACACATATGTAGGTTTTCATTGTGTGGGGGTGGGACCTATATCCCCTAACCAATAATTAGATATAGATTTATATCTACTGAGATAGATAAGATGAAATGTGGAGTTAAAACTATCCAGTAATGGATATTTTTTGCAGAAATAGACAATGGATTAATCCTTGATTTCTATGATCATATGGGGAGTGATACAATTATACTAGAGTTAAAGGGATATGTCAAGGGATCATGGTGTGTCCCATCTAGTTGGTGTATCCCAATGATGTTCTTTGAAATCAATAGAAATGATCCATGACTTATTGGGAATGATTTTATACGATTATGTACCTACCAAAAATTTTATGTATTATTCCATTATCTTGCACTGATGACTCGTAATCTAGGATTTCTTTGTGATTCAAGACTTATGAACTGTTTATTTTTATTCCCTTACACATGTATATGATCTTTTATATAAAGGGAATAATCATCAATTGTTTTTATCAGGTTCCCATACCCTTATTCTTATTTCATGCTAATGTAGCTTCCTTTTTTAGCCTTACTGAGAAATTGAGATAACCCTTTCTTATGGTTCATTTCCCCAGTTTAGGAAGAATGGTTTTTATGTTGTGTATGCATCTAATGATTACTAAATGGAAAGATATTTATGGTATATATTGAATATCCATCACCATGGTATACTAATTTTTCAACGTTTTCAAAGACACTAAACTATTACAGCCCTTAGGCAATTATTTTTAATTATTTGAACATTCATATAAAATGAGATAATATCCCTGAATTTTAATCCTGGATTCTTATATTCACAATGGATGATCACAATGATATTGAACCTCCACACAATTATGACCCCTAATATGGTCTACTGAAAAATAAGGGTAAGAGAATAGAACTGCACGAGTGCGCGATAATGAACTGTGGATTTCCGTCCATTTACAGTGTTACAATAATCATTTTCCACCTAACTGTTTGGGTGCAAAATTCTGACTAAATCCATGAATCGTTCATATGATCTATAACATGGAAAATTCATTTTGATTTTTAGAGAAAACCCCCATGATCATATTTCCAATGGCATAGAGGTTTTTGATACCATTCTCAACAACGGTACATCCTATGATTCTGTAATATTTTATGTTTTTACCATTTTCCTAGAACAACTAAGATAAAGATTGGATAAAATGTCATGTTGATCAGTCTATCATGTCTTTTGATGACCTAGAATGTAAATTTCTTGATAAGTACTTTTAATTGATCTGATCCTCGAAACTACAGAAGGAAATTTAAAATTTTATATAGTAGGCTATTGATTCATAATAGGAATCATGGGATATATTTAAAGGGCTAAAATTCATTTTTCCCATATCAATAAATAGGTTTTTGGATTCAATCTCAAACCTTATACTAGGGACTCTAACTTGTCTCTCGCTTTGTTTTGGACACCACCACTATATGTGGGACCACGACAACGACACTTGAAGTCAAATAAGTGTTGAAAGATTAAATTTCAGATAATGAATTTCTATGGAAAATTTGAAGAGGACCTCCTTGATGTGGAGTATATTAGGTGAATGAGACAACCCAATTGGAATCCCAAGTATTATTACATATTAAGAAAATGGAATCTTTTTAGCTGTATACATCACCACCACCACTTAGATATCATGTCATGGAGATTAAATATTTTGAGATGTGTAGAGTCACCCACCCCTATTAGGACAATAGGGAAGTAATATAGGAACCCCATAGCTAATATTTTAATTATGTTAATTACAATCAACCAAATTAGCAGTACAAGATGCCCCAATTGTGCCAGCAACAACACAATGAAAAAAAGTATAGCATAGTTTCAAGAATAACTTATGGAAGCTTATTTTCATTATACTATTGGTTAGTAACAAAGAATTAATCAGGGACCACCTAGGTAACCACCTCATGTTCTATCCCCTTTGTAGTAGTAACAATTAAAATAGCCTTTTCCATGATCTCAATAGTTCCCACCAACACAAATATAGTAGTTTATATAAGATCTAATAAATACACCTCACCAATCCAAACCCCATTAGTCAAATATTAAAAACTTTAATATAGAATTCATTAAAAAAAGACCATATTTTCAAACCCCAAGAGAAAAAAATGCATAATGGCAGGTTGTCCCTCTTATGCATTGACAATCAGGTGGGAAAAATATATTTTCCCTTGAGATATATTTCCAGATATATTTCCTAGAAATACTAAGAATCATCAATGGGATGAGGGTAAATCTATCATTTTTTGGAGTGTAAGAATTTTGTACTTATAGTAGCCATAAATAGATTATAAAAAGCATTTAAAATAATATGATAAATGTGTTCATTAGAATACTATACTGGTAGAACCAATTGACAAAACTCTACTTTTGGAACAACCTAAAAATGATGATTTTCCTATTCCGTTAGTTCAATATAATTTGAATATCGATTTTATAGTGACAATGATACATGCCCAAAAGAGAAGTAGTATAAAAAATACATACATTTAATGAATTTTTCCTCAACAATCTATTTCCAAATGAAGTTTCTCAAGTTTCCTCTTGTGAAATATTCCGTAAATACTTGACTTCCATAAAATATAAATTTTATCAATTACATGTTTTCTCCAAAATGAAAAATTCATTTTAGTTGTTTTGTGAAATATACCTCCACAAATGAATGTCTCTAGAAGTTTCTATATTAAATGTATTATGGGGACATATAATGTTTATAGATCCTTTTAAAATATTGGCTCAAGTATCAATTTCATGCCTATGTGTTTTGTAAACATGTTGGGGATTAGAGAATGAAACCAAAAAATAATTTAACTCTAAATTGTTTACTGCTATATCAAGAACGCTTAGTGACTGATTGAGTATGTCTTGATAAAAGATATAAAATTCATTTTCCATGCTGATTTCATCTTCCTAAACATGTGTAGGATCCATTTTTTATCTATAAAGTATGCATTTTCTTAATTTCCCATTATATTATTGGCTTTATCCTAATTTGGATTCATAATGATTTCATTGGAGTTTTGGGGGGTTTATGACTTATTTAGAGAAAAGAGTATCTGTTTTTTGGATGAAGGTTTTTCCACAACAATTTTAGTAGAAATGATTTCTCCTATGACACATGGTTAGGATAAATATTATGAGGTGGTCCAATAGCTTTTCCTGGGCCACATAGTGTAATTAAACCTTGCGGCTATGTCCACATGCCCTTGTGAGAAACCATTAATTTTTTTCAGAGGAGAAGTACACAGTTTGTGTATGGTTTCACAAACTATGTGCATGAACCGTGTAGGCGTCCTATTAATATAGAGAAGTGTGCGTGATTATTGCATAGTTTGGCCAACCGTGTGGCCCATAATTTAGAGGGGATTTTTCCATTTTTATTTTAAAATAAATAAAGTCCAAATTAATGTTTCCATTTCTTCCATTGGATAGTCTCCTTGAAATTTTGGACCCCTTTTTAACCATTTATGATAGTATATGATCTTGTTAAATGATCAGGAATATGAATCTGACATAATTCATCTCATTGGAACTATGGTGGTGTGTTAGTCATTTCTCTTAACATTTAATAAATTTTCTTCAAATAGATGAAGTTATTTTAGTTTATTATAATATATATTATCTTCAGGGTTTTCATCGATTCTTTTGTTTTCTTCCAGACCTTATTGAGTTAGGGTTAAATTAATAATGATTTTTCTACCACAGGTACATGGTAGGTGGTCTATCTCTTTTTCCAAAATGTATAGTTGTTTTATAGCATGTCGACGACATTCGACAAACTATAACTTCTGATCATGTCTCCAAAATTAATTAAATTCCATGACAAAAATGTTGTAACCATGATTTGTTTCCCACATAGAACAATTATGTGGTTTGTGGTTGAATAGATAACCCATGTCCACCCATGAGGTGTATTTATATATCATCCCCCCTGAGTTTAAACCCTAATTAGTTCGTGTGTTTTCTCTCCATATTTATTGCAGCCTAGATAAATTTATTAGGGTTTTATGAGAGGGTTTATGCATCTATTTCATTGTGAATAAATGATATTAAATAGATTAATTTTTTTAATGGGTTATATGAAATGTGTTTTATGAGCTCGTGGATTATGAATTATTAATGAAACGGTTATGATAATATTCAATGTCGTGGATATTAAAACTCCATGAATTGTGAACTGTTTTTTATGTCATTGACATTTCTACTCTATGTGTTCAAAATTTCCTTGAATTCCAGGTATATTTCAACTCCATGGATTAATGATTATATATCATTCCATTGAAATTAAAAATACTTGGATCTAGCCATGGGCTATGAAACAATATTTCATGGAATAGGCTCCCAAGAATTACTTGGTCATTTATCCCTTTGATCCAGCCCATATAGATCGAACATGAGGAATATTCCTTGGTCATTTATACCTTGGATCTAGACCATTTGATCTAAATCATGATTACTTAGAATAGACCACAATTTATTTTTTATCTAGTTTTAATTTTTCCCTTTGATATCAGTGATGGATCATTATTTTCATAATGGATAGTCTCACACTAGTTTATTCATTCATTAAATATACCCCATGTTTGTGGCTACTGGTTTGAGTGAGCCTTGTAGGATAGAAAATATTACTCTAATTTATTTACAACAGTACCACATATTGAAAAATCATTATTACTATATACACATGATGGACTAGTTATATACACTGTTGGTGTTTTCCCATTGAGTGTTATCTCATACCCAATTCCCGATGCATCTGAGTACTCGAACAAACATAATTTATTCAAGTAAGAATATAGAAAGTGGTTTTTTTATAATTCTTGATTTGTTGTGTATATAGGAAAGTGGTTAAAGGATGGATTTAGCCTCATGATTAATTCTAGAGATAATTCATTTTGGAATTATTTGTATTTTGATACATGTATTGTACTTGTTGTATTTTTACATCTATGTTCATCCAATTTGTATTGAGAAATGAAATAATCATCCAGTGTGTGATATTTTATTTGGGATTGCTTAATAATTAATACTATAATGTTGATGTTTTCTACTATTATTTAGTTATATTATTAAATTCCTCTCCTGATTGTTATGATCACACCAAGGTGTTACACTCTGAATATAAGGGTATCATTTCCCCTCTCTAACACCTCAAACACTCACTGCATGTAGTATACTCTGGCATAAGGTGATGAATTCCTGAGACTATGTGAATCCACATCAATGAGAATCATTAAGTGTCTCTCATTTTTGGACATTACAGAATGGTATCAGGGAATTTTATTTTCTTTTTTTGTCTTACTATTTGGGATGATATAAATGAGAAATAATAATGTATTATAAGTTCATAATTATTTCTTATTTGGAGTAGTTAACCCATATACAGGAAAAATAAATTTTTATAGAATGGTATATAATTTTCTTATTTTGACCTGTACATTTAATTTGATTCCACCATTAGGTGATATACATGATATGTGATTATATTATTCCTATGATTTGAGAAATAGAATTTTATCCTTTGATGAAATGGAAATGAAGCATTGTTCGTGCATCACTTTTAGAACCTTACCAAATTCACATGTCATGAATATGACATTCCATATAAGATTCATTTCTTAACTGTGTAACATTTATAATTTCTTCCTTGAGTTATATACATATTACTCAATTAAATTTTATTAAATAATATTGATAAATATTATTGGTACATATAACGACTATCATAACCTATATAATATTTTCCTACATAAGCTATAGTAGATGAACTATGTAGTCAGTTATGGCATATTAAGTGAGGAATCATTGGTCACCTAGACTAGAATGTGTTATTATTGGGATTAAATAAGTCTCCCACGTCATTTTATAAATTCTATGAGACCTTATAGTTTGGGAGTGGTGATCCATCATATTCAGCCACCTAAAGACAATTGAAAAAATATATGAATTGAAATGAAAATAAAATTTTAAAATTGAATGGTTGTCATTAAATGGAGTTTCCAATTAAATTTGATTGTCCATATACTAGTACCAATGTTGTAAAATAGAGAACGTAAACCTGACGTCACATTAGAGTGGTAAGTAAGCAATGTCTCTGGTATTATTTATGATTTTTCAATTTACCCCACCCATGATATTGGAGTAGGAAGAGGGGTGTGAACTTTTTATTAGATTTATTGTACATATCATATTCTAATATCCATTATATTGATGTTATCAAATATTTTTTAAGCTATGTGTTTGGAATATCAAGACATATGACACCACCATGATTTCCAGTCTAGCATTGGGAGGGTGGTGAAAAACATGCAACATATGTAATAGTCATTAAGCTTCCAGTACAACCTCCAGTAGTTCCCCTTGTGGAATATCCTTTTATTCATGATATGGGTGTTTATTTATAGTTATAATTATGGTTTCGGCACTTTATGCACATCATTCCAGGAGCTACACAATTGGCCTCATCAATGGAATAGTTGAAGCATGTGTTTTAGTAGTAGAACCTGAAAATATTTTCTGTGGGTGGGGGAAATTTAGCTATTGATATATTTCTTGATAAAATTTTTTTGATTTTAAAGTATATTAAGACACTTCAAATATGATATTGAATATCATTATATATGCTTCACGTATCTTCTAATTGTTGGCTGGATGTTTTGAACCAGGATGAAAATATTCAATGTATGGTTTGGGGGGATTTAAAAAATATGTTTTATGGCTATTTGTTCCTATGATTCGGAGTGTTAAATAAGCCTTTGAGTTTATGACTTTTGAGATGGGTGTGATAACTGTTATCATGTTTTCATCTATATTTATAGATATTCATCAAATAGAATCTATGTATCTTAATTATGATCAATCTAGGGAAATACACTTTGATGAATGTCTATAACATAAATTATAGTTAAAAGTTAAGGTTTTACGATTTAATATTATATATGACATAGTAAAACATGATCTGATTACTAAATGAGGTTTGGGGGAAGGTGGTATCCCAAATAAGGTTGGTATAACTTCTTGACCTAGTGGTTCCGTGATATTTGAAAGGAATCCCCATTTTCAGGTATATCATGACGGTAATAGCATCCTGAGTGGGGGTTCTAATAGTTATATATTTATTCATTAGAGTAGGATGTAGGGACCCAAGATGAGATAATGAAATAGAGACCCGGTATAGTGTTGATAATTCCATAGGAGGGGATTTCTATAGTGATTGTTCAGTATATTATCTATAGTAGCTACTAAGAGGATTTTAACACTGACTTTAGGATCAAGAGTCGGTTTTAAAGATCTGTATTTGGGTGGGAGATGGTTTAAATCTATTCTTTTAGCCTGAGGTAATGGTCGTGAATGGATGATCCAGACATTTGTCCCTTCCCAACAATAGAGTGCTTCTACTTTGGGTAGTCATACTATTTCATTGGGATTCAATTCAAAACATATTAATTAAGTATATACAATTACTATGTAAAAGATAAATGAACCATCTAAATTGAGAAGTAAAATCTTAGTATCCTCAACATGAGTATCTTCTCTTTTTTATATAGGTTATTCTCAATGAATCGTATATGTACCAATTGTAGATAGCCTTAGGCTCATTGTTTTTTTATGATGATGTCATGAAACATGATAATATATTGGGGATTAGATTAGAGACTCCATGCTAGTGCTTCACAGTTCCCCCTTTAGAAAGGCGGTTGTCGCTTCTTATGGGAAATTTTCATTCATGAGATGTTATGGTTTGAAGTAATACTTGGGATAATCAGGATAGTTTCTTATTTATTCTGTGTCGATTCCTATAACCATATTATAAATTACACATCACTGAAGGGTAGATTGTTATTAATAAGGGAGGATGGGATGTCTTGGAAGGTATATCGTGAATCAAACATCATTGGTTGTGTTGGATGATGTCCTCGAATCATATATTATATCTAGATGGATAGGGAACATGTCTTACATATTTCCCTCCATTGGTAGGGTGTGATCCAAATCCCAGTAGGATACCACCATAGTTTCTATACACTATATAATATCAAAAATGAAAATATTATATCTTTTAAGACAAAACTATATGAAAAATAATTTTTAGAGATTAAATCCATTATATATTTTTTCAATTTATATTTCTTAAAAGCCGTCCATATTCTAATAGGTGAAATATTTCATGTTTAAATAATATAAATTAGAAAGCATATACATATATCATTTGATACAAAAAAAACCATAGATCTAAGAAACTGACCATCATGAAAAGATATTTGATTCAACCATATATAGAAATATATTAACAGTAATCCATGTTAAAAAATATTTTGATAAATAACAACAAATGACATCACACCTCACATATTAGGATCTACACAATAAGACCCTACATACTAGACACCAAAAACCTAAACAATCACAATATTGGATCCAACCAATATGGAGTCAAACCAATTGATATTTGTAAAAGAACCTCCTAGTTCTTTCAAACACACACTGAGGCTAATTGTTCCTCTCTCCTCACACAGCCAAGGTTTTCTTTGTTAATTTTTTCACATTCATTTGAAAACAATGTTCACAGTTTCAGAATACATTTTCAATATCTATTTGATACTATTTACAGTTTGAAAATGCATTTTCACATCAAGAAAATTCATTTTCAGTAAAAACCCATTTAAAAAAATTCCTTGAAATCCATTAAAATCACATTTCAAGAAAATAAGTCAAAAAACAAATTAACATATTAGGTAAAACATGAAATACATAAAATTAACCCATTTTATAGAAACAAAAACCTAATAATGGTATAAATTTAGATTCTTTCAAAAACAGTGACAAAAAACATAGAGAAAAACATGCAAAAGATAAGAAACACCAAGAAACTGAAAGGGATCAATAAGAATCACTATATGATCACATTTTTGAGCACAACCATAGGCAAACCCATAGCCATAACAAACATAAAAGAAGAACCCAAATTATTACATACCATAAAACAAGAAATCCAATAACAATGGAAATAAATCACTAAATGAAGTCAACCAAAAGGTATGTAATCACCCAAAATACCCTAGTGAGATCCTTTAGGTTGGTAGGGAGAAGAGATACCTAAATATGAATTTTTAATTCATCTGAGAAGAACCTTATATCCTCATCTCATGAATATTACACTGAATTTAATCCCCTTACATTATTTTTAATCCCCAAATATAATATAAATTGAAAAAATGAACTTCCTATTATGAATAGGATTCTCAAAAAATATAAATGTATTTGGATCAAGTTCAACATCCTCCCAACCGATCACATGAGAAGGAAATGGTTTATACCATCTCAATTGAGAAACATAAAACATATCATGAATAAATATCAATACAACTATTAAGTTTATCAAATTTTCCACCATCCCTAGTCATGTGACAATCCCAAAGGTGATTATAAACCTCGGTACCATCTTACCTTGCTTCCCAACCAGTAATGTCCCAACTGAGGTGAAACTATGAGAAGGACCAAGTCACATACCACAACATCAAGAGACATGTGATGATAGCTCTCTTATGATTAATGATGACTTAGTTTCCGAATATATTTATTCCAGATCAGGTGAAAAATCTCCATAAACTATTGAACAAGACTCAGTCAAATCAAGGATCACTCTCTTTACTCATCCGAGCATAGATAATATCTACATGTCTGACCATACAAATCCTCAGAGATATCAATATATTTTGATACATAATAAGTATTTTTATAGGACAATTAATCCAATTGAATATTTTTTTACTAAGATCATCTTAAATGAAGAACAAAATCATAAAGAATATCCTCTATAACATGGATCATCCTCTATGCATGGAAATTACTATGAAGATGGTACGTTGTGGATAATTTCAATAGGGAACCCATCTGCTCCTAAAATATATTCCATAACCAAGATGCAATACATGGATCCCTCTCAGAAAAAACTGAATAGGGAACCCCAATAAATCTCACAATCTCATAGATTTAAAATCCCCTAAGATGTTCCATTTTCATCATTTCCAAAATAACTAACAAATTTGATGATTTAATGAGTCAATAAATGATCAATCAAATAAACTCCATCCCACTTAAATTCCAAGTAAAACTAAGGAAGAAATCCATGAAATATTAACCCACATCAATACCATAATGTGTATGGATTGAAACAACCACATAGGCCCCTAGTGTTCCGCCTTGATTCTCTAAAAAGTAATGCACTACGGTACAAAATAATATATCAGCCATCTCATACCCAGGAACCAATACCGTCCTCTAAGATCCCAATATGTCATTGTAGTACTTGATTCCAAGAACCAATTTGAATGGTGTCCAATGTCAAAATACACCTTCCATTGGGAAGAAATGACAATTAACCAACCATATATTCACAAAGCACTATTCGGAGATATAGACCACTCACTCACGGTCTCCCACATAAATAATTTAACTAAAACTCTAGAACACAATTTAAAATATATCTCAAAGTTAATATATTCAAAAAACTGTGAGTTGTTTCTCATCAAAACCAGAAATTACAATCCACTAACCTCTTCAAATCCCAATCTCATCTCAGCAAACAACCCAATTAGAGACTACCCCTATACTGATTCCTCCACAGCTTCTGTTACTAGTTTTTTTCTAAATGAATCACCAATGAAATTTTCATTCCCTTTGGTATAAGTAAATTTAAAACAAAAACTCTATTCACATTCCACCAAGAGTCATTGTGAAAAATTTATATCCCTCTGAGTAAAAATATATTTCATGATCTTATTATCTAAATATATTATAAACCACTCCCCAAAGAGACAGTGATTCCATGATATGAGTCCATGAATATCCTTTTCTAACCCAAATTCATAGGTAAGGAAGTTATTATCATGAGGGAATAATTAGGGAGACAAATAATCCACCCCATATTTTCCCTACATAAAGAATCATCATAATCCCATACCAGAAACATCACAAAAAACATCATAACCAAAACACAGTTCAATAAGAATTCAAACTTTTTCTGAAGTAATCCTCACCCTAAAATCCATAAATTATGCCTGAAAATTTTAATTTGATTCAAACATTACACCATTATGGGAGAAACTTTTAATTTAAGATTCAATCTTAGAGAAGTCGTGAACAACCCATCTATAATAACTAGACAAACCCAAGATGTTCAGGATCTCAAATGCATTTCTAGTATACTCCCAGGACATAACTTCCTATACATCATCATTATTTAGTATTATTACCTTCTCAAATATCACATTCCCTAAAAACATCACTTCATAGATCAAAAACATGAATTTTGAAGGTTTATCATACATATGATGTTCATTCAATGTCTAATGAATGATATCAAAATGGTCTAGGTGCCCTCCCTCATACATTAAGTAAAAAAAATATCATCCATGAACACAACACAATAATGTGTCACAGAAAAACTAAAATATCATTTTCATTAAATCTAAAAACACCATTGGTCCATTAGTGAAAGATAATGGAATAACATGAAAATAAAAATTCTCATATGTTCTCCTAAAAGATTTCTTATGTATATCCCCTTATTTTATTGAAAACTAGTTATACACTGACCATAGTTCAATTAATGAAAACGGTTGATTATTTCAACATTTTCAAAGACATAATGAATCATAGGAAAAGGGTATTTGTTCTAAATGGTCCCCCAAATCAACATTCAGTAATAAACATGATGTATTTTGATCATTAATTCCAACTAAAACTAGAGGATATGTGAAACCTGTAGTGACATTCTAGGATGAGTAAATACTTTATCCTCTTGTTCCTCATGTATGAACTTATATTTCACCAAATATGATGGTTACATATTGTAAGATGGCATAGAAATGGCCATCAAACTTAGTAGTAGTTATATAGTAAATGTCGCCTCACTGTATGGAGATAAATTAGAAAAATCATCTAGAGAGACATCAGTGTATTCAAAAACCACCTTAGTAATTCCATGGCACAAAAAATGGGCAACTGTGTCTAGAAAAATATATAAAAACAAGAGAGAGATAACCTTAGAATAGGTTACAAAAATCTTTGTCCATTTTGATATAGAGTCCCACTCACCCTCGAAATCATGAATGAGCCCATCAGTGGATAATAATTAATGTCGATAGTGATAAAAGTATATATGCTCCTTAAATCTCTTCATGAAATCCATGGTAAAAATTATGTTGACGATGTCAAGATCAATGACTTTAAATTACCATACCACCTAAAAGATGATTATCATCATTTTACATGTGATATATATAATACCATTTTTATACCTCTTTTCCAAAAACATTGAAATATCCCACAAAAATGGAATAAGTTCTGATAAAAAACCAACATTACAACTGAAATGGATGTTATTAAATAATTATTATCACCTATATAAAAGAATTCTATCATGAAAGATGTTGAGATAATCATCTTAAATCCAACAAAAAATTTCCCTACAAAATTTCCTTCCAGTGAATACTCTACAACATAAAGCTATCCAGTATTAGATGCATTAACATATCCCTTGTACAAAGGATTATATAGACAACCCATGGAATAATATTTAGAAACCTATAAACACATGGTGGGTGTGGAAAAAACCCCACTTCCTTGAAATACCTTTTCACAAGAATATTGTAGATTGAATTATCACCTATAAATATAAAAATTCAAGGGAGCCTCCACAAATTTGGGAATAGTATAACCATTCATTCCACACTAAAAGTAGAGAACCTATTGTTTCCATATCAAATCCATGGAGTATTAATTATGTATTATTAAAAAATTACCCAACCAATGGCTGCCAATTTATTCATCAACCACTACATGGGTGAGACCAATTATAACATTTAAGAAAATTGATGTGGTCCATAGGTGTATTGGTCCATGCATCCCCCATGTTTTGAGTATATCTAGGGATAAAGATTGAAATGATTGTATATAAGCCCTGGAGAGCATTTATATGTTTTGCCAAAAGGCCTATTAGGACATGTATAAGGCCCTTCATCAGATCACCCCATTACATGCTTTAGGGATGTCGAGGGAAACATTTGATATAATTGTCAGTGCTAAAATTCTAGATTTCATATGTGGGAGAGTGGTATATGTTATACTATTCACACTCCTTAAAATGTTCCATTTAAAAAATAATCATTAGATCAAAAAAATAGCGGTCATCTAATCACCTATTGTATGTATTCTTCCTCAAAAGATCATGTGAACAAAACCCTCCACATTAATTAATTTGTTTCCAACACCACTATCTTCATCACTAAAAACCCACGATCCCACTCAAGTTGAAAATTTGACAAATGATAGCCCTATTAATTTCAAAATATGTATAAATGAATTATAAATTTTTTAACCAATTATTAATGATTATGATGTAATCAATCTGAAAATAATATATAAATATATATATATATATATATATATTGGTACATTATAATATAATGGATGTTTGGTGACAACTATTTTTAATATATTAATGAATATATTTTTAAAATTCAATAACTGAAAATATATATGCACATATTTTTTTTCATATTCAGTATACAAATATAAATATTCAAATATCAATCCAAGATTATTAAATCTGAGGATTATATAATATAAACGCAAGTAAACCAATTTAGATTCATCTTTTATTATATATATATATACAGTGAGGTTGAGTATATATATATGGTGTTTCCTTCATGGTATTTACTATGTAAATTCCATAAGAAAATAGTGTTCTGATCCAGGGAGATAATAGAAATAGAAAGGGATAAGTAATGTCACATATGAGGAACAGCAATAATAAAATCAGGTAAGGGAAATAGTGATTCTACATAATGGTTCAAATATTTTAAAAAAACCCTTTTTAGGGATTATGTTTTTCAAAACCATATGTTATTTATGTTTCAAAATATCGTAGGGAATTTTTTATTTTAAACAATACCTTATTTTATTTGTTATAATTCATTGTTTTCATTCATGTAAAAAAACCCAATTTGTTATTGTTTAGTTTTAAAATCCATTATTTTAATGGAATTTGATTTTATTAAAAATATAAATGATATTTATATCATATCATATCATCAGTAACATGATTTCAAATTTCTTTACATCTCATGAATGTTAGTATGTATGTCCATCATTTATAATTATTGACATTTCATGTAGTTTAATTCAAGAAGTTTTTTAAAATTTTAATGTGTTTATGTTCATGACATTTAAATGTAAGTACTTAATTTCTATAAAATGGATTTCTCCTAAAAATGTGGTTTTATTTTCCCTGTTTATAAGTTCATTAATTTAGGAGAATAAATTATGTATTATTTTTAAATAATTTTAATGGGTTGTGAATGAGACAGGAAAATATAATGTAAGTATTTTCTTAAATTTATATTTGGATCTTGGATATCAAATTAGATGATAAGGGATGATAAGTGATTTCAATTCCTCAATTGAATATTATTCAAAAAGCTATACTACTTAGTGGATACATAGATTTCCTAATATCTATCACGTTTGAAAATATTCTATAATGTAATTATTATTTTATAACATGATTTCAAAGAAGAAATCTATGGGTTTTTCAAATACTATTTTGAAATGGATTTTCAAAATGATAGGTACTTTTGAAAAATAAAAAAATAAATATTTTGGATATAAATATTTGATATAATATGTTTTAAAAGTTTTTTTATGTCTGTATAAATGTATATTTCACTTGTTTTAAAACCCCTTATTAAGAAATTTGATGTTAATCACATGTTTTAAAATATTTTTCATTGGATTAATTAGAAGTTAAATTGTAGTTATAATTATTTTAGAGATAAATAAAATTAGTTGTTTTTTGTATGAATCTTATAAATCTTTTGGCAATTAAAAATACATCAAAACCATGAAAAAATGGTCCTTTATTGTATAATGTACTATGTATTTTTTAGTTAACATTTAAAAACATACATTATGTTTATATAGTACCTAATTTGGAAGTGTGGGTTAGGTATTTTCATTATTTAAAAAGGAACCTATAAATTTAATTAAAATTCCCATATATTTCATTCAAATTAACTCACTATATATGTCACAATCTTGGTAGAAGACCTTAAATACCCACGGTGATTAGTTTTTAGTCATGAAATCTTGCGGATCAAGCCTCGGTTCTGCACTCACTATTCAAATTGTGATGGTCCTCACTCCTATCTCCCCAATACATAGAACCAAACTCGGGAATTTTTATCACACATCATGAAGATGATCCCATTGATGCCAAATTGAAACGAACTATCCCAGGATAACTTGAAAAGCCACCTAAACCATCCCATTCAATAAAATATAAAAATGGATCAAACCTGTCTTCAGTATAGAAAATGAGACCTATAACTACAATACAATGAAGAAGCAAAATGTGGTACCATTAATTCATACTATCCAAGGAAAAATAGGCTAATCCCAAAATTATTTCAAAACATCACATTACCAATAGTCACCACAAGACCAATGTGAACCAAAACCATAAACAACAAGTGAATAAAATATAATGCTAGATTATTTTCCATTTATCATAATCCTAGAATAAAAAATATAAAACATCCCAAACATAAATGTATGGTGTGAGAAAAATACCACTAGGATTCCATGATAGTTTCTATAAATTTTATAATATTAATAATAAAATAATTATACCATATAGAACAAAACTTTTTAAAAATAATAGTCAAAAATTCAATTCATTTATAAATCCTTTTCCCTTTGGTTTTCATAAAATATGTTCATATTCTAAAATGAGGAATATGGAAAGTAGAATTAATATAAATTTTAAATCACATACATACATCAAGAGGAAAATATGTAAACACATATCCATAGAACAACATATCATTTGAATCAATGTGATATAACCTCATATAAAAAACATTGAGAAAAATCCATGATAAAAAACATGTGATAAATAACAGAAAATGAAAAATCATATCACATATTGGTATATAACCTATGGGAAACTATGTATTATGACACAAAAATACCCTAAATAGGAAAAATTTGGGATCTCACTGATATTGATTCATTCTAGTTGAGATTATAAAAGGTTACCTCCTAGTGGTTTCAGACACACAGAAAGGATACCTTTGCTCTTTCTAAAAGGTCCAATGGTTACAATTGTGAAAATTCATAAATTCATTATCTTAAAATGGTTCTACTTCTATAAAAAATCAAATCAAAGATAATAGACATCAGATTTTGAAAATACCATTTCACAATCATGAAAATTTATTTTCAATCAAAATTACCCTTTTAATAAATAATTTTATTTCTATGAAATACTTTAAATCCACACATCACCTAAATTTAATAAAAACCCAAAATAAATTTATAAATAACAACATTAAATTCACCATATTAACCTGTTTAATAGAAACACCTACTTCAACATGGTATAAACCTCACCACTCTCAACAAGAGTGATTGAAAACTAGGAAAACGACCTTTGGTAATAAAGAACACCACAAAACAAGATAAGAACAATATCAAGAATTATCAGATCACAAATATGAAAAAAAAATATCTAAAACCAAATACGAATCGATATAAAAAGATGAAAAAGAAGGATTATTTACATGAAGGGAAGTAATCCGACCAAAATTATGATCAATTGCTATATGAAGCGACACCGAAGGGGGGGAATCAAAAATAATAACCTTGGCAGAGCCACTACATTGTTATGGAGATGAACTTCCAAATGATTAAAAGAGAATTTACCCAAATGTCATCCTAAAATCTCAACTCATAACTATTATCTGTTTTGAAATCCTCTTACATGGTGTGTAATCCACAAATCCCTTATAGATTAAAACTTTAGTTTCATTTTTGTTAAAAAATCCTATATTTTCGTTTAAATGTTATGATCCTTTTAAATGGTGTTTAAAAATATAATATCTTGAATCTAGTTTCTAAACTCTACCCAGCTTCTATTACATTGATCGTACACCAACTACATGATTTTTAATAAAAAATTAAACAAAAAATAGTACTTATATGATAAAAAACAAATATATACATGGCTTCAACAATACAAGTAATCTTATAATTTGTTTTCGAAACTTTCATAAATTAGAAACGGGTACCAAAAGAAAGGGGTTAATGAATACCTAAAAAATGGTAATGGGGTATTAAAAAATGAATTCCATAGGGTGGAAATACTATGGCACCCAAGACCGAGTCTATTTCACAACCTCAACTACCACCTGATCCATCCACATCATCCTCCACCGAATTTTTTTCCACTCCACCTATAATAGTAATGTCTCAGTTAGATTCTGACAAATCTGAAGCTATAGATATGTTCTTGTACACACATCCATGCCTTAAATATTCCTCCTTAGAGAATATGATTCTATTTTCTCATCTCTAGGGCATGGAAATTAGGCTTAACAAGACATTGAACCTAGAAAAGCTTGATAGAATTCATTTCCACAGATTGGTTCATGATTATTCAGACCATATGAAACTGTCCATCAATACTATGGTCTAATATGAATCCTTTCTGGATTTATTCCTCATGTTTGTTTTTCACACAAGAGTTCAACATGGCCCAAGGCTCCTTCCACATTAGTAGAAGTCCCTGAGAGATCACATTGGGAGACATCAGTATAAAACTCGATATCTACACTTTGGTGTTCGTCTTCTCCCTAGCCTACTATTCGATAAGGCTTGACCCATCCAAGGGGGATGTGGTTGGGCATTGGAAACTAATCACCAGTGAACAATTTAGATTCCATGATCCTTTAATGAAAAAGAGCACTGAACTGCAGGGTTCAACCATAGGGATTATTCATCAGGATATGTAATATGCTTGGTTGGCCAGAGGATATGCTCACAGAAGCAATATCTAGATAGAGGCATGCATCCTTGCCTCAGCCATGGATTTCCCTACTGTCAACATGTCCTTCAAGATATTATTACTGTAAAGACCCGTAAAATTCGAGGGAAATTTTTTTTCTTAATTTTCTTTAGAATTTTACAAGAGCGCAGTTTTAGACGGCACCTGATTCCGAGGCCCGGTGTGCCCGGAATCAATTTCTGATGTTTGGCTCGGGTACGTTCAGTGAACGAACGAGCGGGAATTCCTAACTTTTGATCCGGTGCTCGGAATTGAAATCCGAGGGCACCGATGAACTCGCAGCGCCGTTATTCGCTTAAAGAGACCTTTTCAGGAGTTGCGTTTGTTGCGGGTTGAAAGTTAGTTTTGGGGATTAAAAGATAAGTAAAATAAAATTGTGTGTGAATATTATTTTATTCGAGGTGGTTAGACTCTCTCATGGGAAGTTGTTGGCGGGGCCCACAACCACCCAACTTCCCATGTGTGGTTATGAGGGAGGTGGGGCCCACACGAACCCCCCACCTTTTCAAGTTCCCTAACTCCCCTCTCTCCCTCTTAATGGCTTGACATCTTAACTTCTATTTAATTATACAACTCATGTATATTAAATAAGTGAGTTAATTTTGGAGTTATCCATTTTGAATTTCAAACCTTTGAAATTCTTTGTGAAGTTTTTGATTAAATTAAGCTCTTCCCTCTTTTTGTTGGGTTAGAACGCTTGGGCCACCATGAGAGCTTTTGAGAGCTTCTTCTTCATCTTCAAGCTCTGACGAAGAACACGAAGAACGCTCAAGCTCCGACGAAGAACGATGCCTCTCTTCTTCGTCCTCCGTGTCAACGAGAGGGAACACCACTTCCTCCTCGGACATTCTTCGTCGGCATACGAAGATTTGCCAACGACGTATCTCTTCGGGCGTATCTCTTCGTCAACGGATTTGACGAACGACGACCGCGAGGCCCGACCACTGCGACGTTGTCTTCCGCGGGACGTTGACAAATCTTCGATCTTACCCGAAGTAGGGGTTGTTGAATATTGTTAATTTATTCCATTTCTTGCTCGTGGATCGCATGTCTACGTGAGGCTTTTGAATATTTTATATAAGTGTTATTGTTTAACGTGAGGGGGGCCGGACCGCATGAACACGGCCGAACCCCCCTCCATCGTTCATGTTGTTTATTCTTGGGGGCAGAAGCAAGGTGGCGTGGTGCCGTCGCACCACGCGGATAATTTTACGATTAACTTACGCGATGCCGTCGCGCGCGCACCATGGAAGAAACAACAAGAACGCGACGCCGTCGCGCCGCGTTGAATGAATATCAAAGCATGGCGAAGGGGCGCGGTGCCGTCGCACCTCGCCGGACGACGAAGATTGCGGCCGGTTCCGGGCCGCGGCGGGACGAGGAGACCGCGGCCGGTTCCGGGCCGCGGCGGAAGAGAAGACCGGCGGCCGGGCCGCCGGCATCGGAAGCCGAAGGGGGGGGGGACCGGAATTTCCGGTCCCGTTGGAGAAAACCGGCCGGCCAACTGGCCGGCCGGATGGAGTTAAACCGGGGGAATTAATCCCCCGGCCAGCATATAAAACCCCCCTCATTTAGAGGGGGGCGGTTCCATGAAAGGGGGGCAGCAGCCCCCCTGGTTCTTTTAATTAAACCGGCCCCCACGTGGGGGCCGTTTCTTGCAAATGGCGCGGCACAAGGCCGCGCCGCCTTATCAATCAGCGGGGGCTAGCCCCCGCGTGCGGCCTCCTCGCGGCGACAGCTGCCGCGGCTCCCCGCGCCGCCGCACCGCCGCGCGCCGCTGCGCCACCTCCACGCGCCGCCGCGCGCCGCCTCCACGCGCCGCCGCGCGCCGCCTCCGGCCGCCGCCGCCGGCCACCGTGCCGCCCCGGGGGGGGGGGGGGGGGGGGGGGGGGGGTCGGGCCGGGTCGGCCCGGACCCGGACACCCCCATTTTGAACCTGTTTTGGTCTTTTGGCCATAACTTGAGCCTCAGACCTCCGAATGACGAACCATCTGCGGCAACGCGATCCTTGGATCGAGGCGGTCGTTTCGGTATATCGCACTCAAGGTTTCGGATTACTTTGAGTTCGGCCGGGTTGGTTCGTTCACGAAATCAACTGGGCCTTCGGAGCGGAAACGCCCATATCTTGAGCCCCGAACGTCCGATTGACGCGCCGTCAGTCGCGTTGTGTTCCTCTTAGTGAGACGGATCTTTTGGCATACTCCGCCCGAGGTTTGGACACAGGTGGAGTACGGTCGGGTTGGTTTTGCCTTAAAAACCAACCGGGCCCCGGAGACGAAAATGCCAATAACTCTCAGACCGTGCGTCCGATCGACGCGCCGTCTGTTGCGTTGAGTTCCTGTTGACGATACGGAACTTTTGGATACATCATCTCTGGACCTTGTGACAGTTGATGTATCAGCCTCTCGGCTCATGGAGCGGACCCTCTGAACGATCTTGCTGTGTGCGGGAACCCTAGTGCTGGCTGCGACTGACTGCTACTACTACTGCTACGACAGCTACTGTGACTGCAACGACGACAGTACAGAGATCCTGTGTGGATTCGACGACGACGACTACAACACTCAGCGATCCTACGTGGAACAGTGCTACCGAACCTGTGTGAGCTGAATCTTCTGTTTACCTTGGGCGGTGGAGCGCTTGGGTGTAGCGGCGGACCCGTGGTACTTGACAGTGGTGGTGCGCTTGGATGCAGCATCAGACCCTTGGCGGTGGAGCGCTTGGTTGTAGCGGTGGACCCGCGATACTCTACGGAGTGTGTGCTCTTGGTTGTAGCGACAGACCCGCGACGGTGGAGGCGTGCGTGCGGAGTTCGGAGACCGTGTAGATGACTGAGACCTGACGACTGCTTAACCGACTCGACTTGGAGTGAGTCGACTAGCCCAGTGGACGGAGCGCCCAGTAGTTGGCTGCAGACCCACGGCGGACGGAGCGCCCGGTAGTTGGCAGCAAACCCGCGGTACTCGACAGGAGAAGTACCTCAGTAGGCTATCTGGGTGAGCGCCCGGTATTTGGCAGCAGACCCCCAGCGGACGGAGCACCCGGTAGTTGGCAGCAGACCCGCGGTACTCGACAGGAGGAGTACTTCAGCAGTCTTAGGTTAGTGAGCAGTACCTCGGAGTCGTGACAGGACCACTGTACACTTCAGAGATGGGGCTCTTCAACTTTTACGGTTTCGATAATGAAAATCCTGGTTTGAGCTGAGTCAATGATCTTTGTGTTTCCTCATGATTGAGATGGGTCGCTTGATAACTTAGGTATATGTATGGGCATATACCTGGGTAATGGTTATCCGTTGATTTCATAAACTTGTTATAAACCGTGTGGACTTGTACTGTTATCCTATGTGGATTTTACTGTTTACTCTTCTTTGTGGATTGGGATCTTCTTGGGCTCGTGTTGGAGCCGAACGGAAATTGGTGACATAGGTATATGTATGGTCATATACCTAATCAATTCTAGATGTTACTTCGTGATTGTATCCTTCATATGGTTTATCCTTTGTGGATTTCGGGAGACCTTCGAGGGTCTCGGGGTCCCTACTGAGTATCTTATACTCACCCCGGCACGGGCTATGCCCGCACTTCGTTGTGTTGGTTGCAGACGACGGACAGCGCTGACTGCGGTTGAGGCTTACGGAGTAGGTCGGTACCCAGAGGAGGACCACTGAGCGGGACGTGCTCGGAGCGGACAGTTGGACCGAGGAGTTGTGGAGCTATCTGTACCTACCCTTCAGGTAGGATCCGTGGTGGACGATCCAGGAGTGGAGCCATCTGTACCTACCCTTCAGGTAGGAATCGAGGAGGACGTTCCAAGAGCCGCTTGTACTTTCAGTTGCTGTTTTCCCTTTCGAGTTGTACTTTACATTACAGTTGGGCTTGTATTTCCGGCCCCTTTTCTTCAGCACAGTTGTTCTAGTTTTGTGTACTGCTTTTCTTCCGCTTGTTACTCTGAGGTGCTTGTTTACTTTATTAAGGCAATGCCTTCCCTTTTTACTGGGATTTTACGCCTTGGTGCTAGTCGCCAGCCCCTGGCCTATGGAAGGTGGGCTTGGGGTAGTCACGGCACGGGCCCCGAGGGCGGGTCGTGACAAATTGGTATCAGAGGAGTTCGGTTCTACCGCAAACTCTGATCTTTTCTATGTGAAGCAATAATGTTTAGCGTATTGAGTGTGGTTATCAGTCCAGGGAGTCCAGTGTTGGTGCGGCGGCCGACGTATCCGTACACCAGGACCCAGACTTCTGATTTCCGACTTAATACACGAAAACATTGATTGCGTGTGTGTTTCAAAGTTTTCTTTGTGATTTCTTTGTGTCAGCTCACCAGGTATACTGTTTGACCGTGGCGCACCTGTCTCCTTTCAGGATGGCCCCACGATGGCAGCCAGCTAGGGTTCCGAGAGTCGATCGAGACGACAGCCCACCGAGCGACGAGGCCTCGGTGCAGGGCCCTTTTCCAGTAGTGGCACCGGCGGTAGCTTTACCCGCCGAGCCCCCGATGCTTCCAGCAGCAGCCGCTGACGATGCACGTCGCCTCAGCGCACTGCATGAGTTTCAGCGCCAGCGACCGCCCAGGTTTCGCGGGGAGACGGATCCCCAGGCAGCAGAGGACTTGCTGGAGGCAGTAGTTCGAGTGTTTAGGCTAGTGAGGACACCAGCAGACCTCATGGTGATCCTCGCTGCGAGCCTACTACACGCAGCAGCAGGACGATGGTGGAGCTTGATGCTCCAGGTGCACGATGAGACATCTCTACTTTGGACGGACTTTGAGAGCATCTTCCGCTCGGAGTTCGTCCCAGCCACCCTTCTTGCGGTGCCTATCCAGGAGCTTCTACAGCTGCGGCAGGGCAGCATGACGGTCGCTCAGTACGCGGCGAGGTTCACCGACCTTTCTCGGTACTCGACAGACATGGTACGGGACCCCTTCTTCCGGGCCCGGACCTTCGAGCAGGGTTTGAGACACGAGATCAGGGCATCGCTGATCTCCCTCAGCATACCGACTCAGACAGGAGTACTGGAGCGGGCACTTCTGATCGAGAGTTTCCTTGCTGAGTCTACACCATCACAGCAACTCATCGCAGGGCGGCACGTGGCAGAGTCATCTGCAGCAGGTAGCCGACGGATGACTCAGGGTTCCAGGCAGACCAGACCTACCGGTGGCCGACTGCACGACTCAGGCTCAGTTGTACGGGGAAGCCGGGGTGGAGTCAGAGCCAGGCGTGCCGAGAGTGGGCAGTGTTACTCCTATGGCGGGATTGGTCACATGGCTCGTGACTGTCCGACCCGCCATGCTGATGATCAACAGTTAAGTGAAGAACCTCCCAGGCAGAGGCAGAGGTTCGACCGTGGCGGTCCGCAGGGAGGAGGCGGACGAGGCAGAGGAGCTGGACGAGCAGCCGGTGGTGGGCGACGCTTTGAGGCTCTTCCACCACCACCACCAGGAGGTCCACCCCGACCACGGGGAGTAGGTGAACATGCGAGAGCTCAACTTCAGGCAGCCGAGGCCTTCGATCATGGAGCTCTGGGAGCCGATGGACAGGAGCTGAACTAGTGGATACATCCTTTGTACTTCTGGTTCCTTGTTGCATTTGTGTAGCGTCTTGTATTATGAGCTGCAATAATAAAAGACGCATACCTTTGTGATATTTTCGTTCATGTCCTCTTTCGTGATGTTACTAAGAGGTTCCAGTTTTGACTGTTGACTTGACCCTCACTTGTGAGACATCTACTGGAGGAGACCCAGTTACCACACACTGATGCCGACAGTGTGACTCAACCCTTGGAGGCGAGAGTAACGGTTGAATCTCTTAGTAGTAGCGTCGAGGCCTTATGACGTCATCCTTGGTATGGATTAGTATCATCCATGTTAGGAATGACTGTTTTAGGCAAAGAATGTGGTTCATCCAGGGGATGAGACCAGATTTCTCTTTTCGGCAAAGAAGAAATCTTGCAGCTCTTGTGGGACCTGTGATGGTCCAGGCCCCGACAGAGAAGGTCCAGGTCATCCAGGAGCGGATGAGGACAGCACAGAGCCGGCAGAAGTCATACGCTGACAGGAGGCGAAGGCCACTAGAGTTCGAGGATGGTGACCACGTCTTCTCGCGGGTCTCACCTCGACGTGGTATTCAGAGATTTGGCCGAGGTGGCAAGTTATCTCCGCGTTTCATCGGACCCTTCCAGATTCTCAGCAGGATTGGTGAGGTGGCTTATCGCCTGGCTCTACCACCTCAGTTGCACCGGGTGCACGACGTCTTCCACGTGTCTCAGCTGAGGAGATACGTGCACGACCCGACGCACATCTTTGATCATGGGGAGCTTGACGTTGACGATGGGGCGACTTTTTCCGAGGTCCCTGTGGAGATAGAGGATCGACAGGAGCGGGTCCTGCATGGGCGATCGATTCCTCTTGTGTGCATCAGATGGCAGCACGGGAATCTCCAGGAGAGCACATGGGAGCGGGAGGCTCAGATGCGTGCTCAGTACCCTCTTTTGTTTCCCTAGTTTTTGATGTATCTTTACGGGGACGTAAAGCCCTGAGGTGGGAGTAATGTAAAGACCCGTAAAATTCGAGGGAAATTTTTTTTATTAATTTTCTTTAGAATTTTACAAGAGCGCGGTTTCAGACGGCACCTGATTTCGAGGCCCGGTGTGCCCGGAATCAATTTCTGAAGTTTGGCTCGGGTACGTTCAGTGAACGAACGAGCGGGAATTCCTAACTTTTGATCCGGTGCTCGGAATTGAAATCTGAGGGCACCGATGAACTCGCAGCGCCGTTATTCGCTTAAAGAGACCTTTTCGGGAGTTGCGTTTGTTGCGGGTTGAAAGTTAGTTTTGGGGATTAAAAGATAAGTAAAATAAAATTGTGTGTGAATTTTATTTTATTCGAGGTGGTTAGACTCTCTCATGGGAAGTTGTTGGCGGGGCCCACAACCACCCAACTTCCCATGTGTGGTTATGAGGGAGGTGGGGCCCACACGAACCCACCACCATTTCAAGTTCCCTAAATCCCCTCTCTCCCTCTTAATGGCTTGACATCTTAACTTCTATTTAATTATACAACTCATGTATATTAAATAAGTGAGTTAATTTTGGAGTTATCCATTTTGAATTTCAAACCTTTGAAATTCTTTGTGATGTTTTTGATTAAATTAAGCTCTTCCCTCTTTTTGTTAGGTTAGAACGCTTGGGCCACCTTGAGAGCTTTTGAGAGCTTCTTCTTCATCTTCAAGCTCTGACGAAGAACACGAAGAACGCTCAAGCTCCGATGAAGAACGACGCCTCTCTTCTTCGTCCTCCGTGTCAACGAGAGGGAACACCGCTTCCTCCTCGGACCTTCTTCGTCGGCATACGATGATTCGCCAACGACGTATCTCTTCGGGCGTATCTCTTCGTCAACGGATTTGACGAACGACGACCGCGACGCCCGACCACCGCGACGTTGTCTTCCGCGGGACGTTGACAAATCTTCGATCTTACCCGAAGTAGGGGTTGTTGAATATTGATAATTTATTCCATTTCTTGCTCGTGGATCGCATGTCTACGTGAGGCTTTTGAATATTTTATATAAGTGTTATTGTTTAACGTGAGGGGGGGCGGACCGCATGAACACGGCCGAACCCCCCTACATCGTTCATGTTTTTTATTCTTGCGGGCGGAAGCAAGGTGGCGTGGTGCCGTCGCACCACGCGGATAATTTTACGATTAACTTACGTGATGCCGTCGCGCGCGCACCATGGAAGAAACAACAAGAACGCGACGCCGTCGTGCCGCGTTGAATGAATATCAAAGCACGACGAAGGGGCGCGGTGCCGTCACACCGCGCCGGACGACGAACACTGCGTCCGGTTCCGGGCCGCGGCGAGACGAGGAGACCGCGGCCGGTTCCGGGCCGTGGCGGAAGAGAAGACCGGCGGCCGGGCCGCCTGCGTCGGAAGCCGAAGGGGGGGGACCGGAATTTCCGGTCCCGTTGGAGAAAACCGGCCGGCCAACTACCCGGCCGGATGGAGTTAAACCGGGGGAATTAATCCCCCGGCCGGCATATAAAACCCCCCTCATTAAGAGGGGGGCGGTTCCATGAAAGGGGGGCAGCAGCCCCCCCGGTTCTTTTAATTAAACCGGCCCCCACGTGGGGGCCGTTTCTTGCAAATGGCGCGGCACAAGGCCGCGCCGCCTTATCAATCAGCGGGGGCTAGCCCCCGCGTGCGGCCTCCTCGCGGCGACAGCCGCCGCGGCTCCCCGCGCCGCCGCTCCGCCGCGCGCCGCCCCGGGGGGGGGGGGGTCGGGCCGGGTCGGCCCGGACCCGGACCCCCCCGTTTTGAACCTGTTTTGGTCTTTTGACCATAAAATGAGTCTCGGACCTCCGAATGACGAACCGTCTGCGGAAACGCGATCCTTGGATCGAGACGGTCGTTTCTGTATATCGCACTCAAGGTTTCGGATTACTTTGAGTTCGGCCGGGTTGGTTCGTTCACGAAATCAACCGGGCCTTCGGAGCGGAAACGCCCATATCTTGAGCCACGAACGTCCGATTGACGCGCCGTCAGTCGCGTTGTGTTCCTATTAGTGAGACGGATCTTCTGGCATACTCCGCCCGAGGTTTGGACGCAGGTGGAGTACGGTCGGGTTGGTTTTGCCTTAAAAACCAACCGGGCCCCGGAGACGAAAATGCCAATAACTCTCAGACCGGGCGTCCGATCGACGCGCCGTCTGCTGCGTTGAGTTCCTGTTGACGATACAGAACTTTTGGATACATCAACTCTGGACCTTGTGACAGTTGATGTATCAGCCTCTCGGCTCGTGGCGCGGACCCTCTGAACGAGCTTGCTGTGTGTGGGAACCCTAGTGCTGGCTGCGACTGACTGCTACTACTACTGTTACGACAGCTACTGTGACTGCGACGACGACAGTACAGAGATCCTGTGTGGATTCGACGACGACGACTACAGCACTCAGCGATCCTACGTGGAACAGTGCTACCGAACCTGTGTGAGTTGAATCTTCTGTTTACCTTGGGCGGTGGAGCGCTTGGGTGTAGCGGCGGACCCGTGGTACTTGACAGTGGTGGTGCGCTTGGATGCAGCAGCAGACCCTTGGCGGTGGAGCGCTTGGTTGTAGCGGCGGACCCGCGATACTCTACGGAGTGTGTGCGCATTGTTGTAGCGACAGACCCGCGACGGTGGAGGCGTGCGTGCGGAGTTCGGAGACCGTGTAGATGACTGAGATCTGACGACTGCTTAACCGACTCGACTTGGAGTGAGTCGACTAGCCCAGTGGACGGAGCGCCCAGTAGTTGGCTGCAGACCCACGGCGGACGGAGCGCCTGGTAGTTGGCAGCAAACCCGCGGTACTCGACAGGAGGAGTACCTCAGTAGGCTATCTGGGTGAGCGCCTGGTATTTGGCAGCAGACCCCCAGCGGACGGAGCGCCCGGTAGTTGGCAGCAGACCCGCGGTACTCGACAGGAGGAGTACTTCAGCAGTCTTAGGTTAGTGAGCAGTACCTCGGAGTCGTGACAGGACCACTGTACACTTCAGAGATGGGGCTCTTCAACTTTTACGGTTTCGATAATGAAAATCCTGGTTTGTGCTGAGTCAATGATCTTTGTGTTTCCTCATGATTGAGATGGGTCACTTGATAACTTAGGTATATGTATGGGCATATACCTGGGTAATGGTTATCCGTTGATTTCATAAACTTGTTATAAACCGTGTGGACTTGTACTGTTATCCTATGTGTATTTTACTGTTTACTCCTCTTTGTGGATTGGGATCTTCTTGGGCTCGTGTTGGAGCCGAACGGAAATTGGTGACATAGGTATATGTATGGGCATATACCTAATCAATTATGGATGTTACTTCGTGATTGTATCCTTCATATGGTTTATCCTTTGTGGATTTCGGGAGACCTTCGAGGGTCTCGGGGTCCCTACTGAGTATCTTATACTCACCCCTGCACGGGCTATGCCCGCACTTCGTTGTGTTGGTTGCAGACGACGGACAGCGCTGACTGCGGTTGAGGCTTACGGAGTAGGTCGGTACCCGGAAGAGGACCACTGAGCGGGACGTGCTCGGAGCGGACAGTTGGACCGAGGAGTTGTGGAGCTATCTGTACCTACCCTTCAGGTAGGATCTGTGGTGGACGATCCAAGAGCTGAGCCATCTGTACCTACCCTTTAGGTAGGAATCGAGGAGGACGTTCCAGGAGCCGCTTGTACTTTCAGTTTCTGTTTTCCATTTCGAGTTGTACTTTACTTTACAGTTGGGCTTGTATTTCCGGCCCCTTTTCTTCAGCACAGTTGTTCTAGTTTTGTGTACTGCTTTTCTTCCGCTTGTTACTCTGAGGTGCTTGTTTACTTTATTAAGGCAATGCCTTCCCTTTTTACTGGGATTTTACGCCTTGGTGCTAGTCGCCAGCCCCTGGCCTATGGAAGGCGGGCTTGGGGTAGTCACGGCACGGGCCCCGAGGGCGGGTCGTGACAATTACACATACATACCAAGGTATAGAGTGATAGGGGTAATCTCAGGGGGTAGATTCATTACCAACCTAGAATTCCATCACCACACCTTCCACACAACCCGAACCCTTTTATCACATAGGAATATAGTTTCCATAGACCTATTATTCCCTTTAATATAGGGATTTTGATGAAAGATAATGGACCTATATGTAGTCCCCTTAGTACTTGGATGACCCATCCCTTGCCCCAGTTTAGGATCCATCATCCCCTATTAATTAATCTGCCTCAACTTCTACTTCATCCCTTTATTCTTCCATCATCCTAACATCACCGTCTTATTCCACATTTTCACAACCACCATTATCCACATCTTCTCAACCTTCCACATATATATTCTCATGACCTAATCCATTAGTCCTATTCCATGGTTTCTGATTTCATATTGAAAACTAGTGCCCAATTTTCAACCACCTCAACTTTCCCATCGCTGCACCATCCTTTTTCACCACCCCTCATCTTCCAGCAGTCATGATATCTTCAAAAACATACCCACCAGCTAATCCCTCTTCTATGTCTTCCCCCACAACACATCATGCCCTGAAAAATAATCTTTCTGAGCTCACCAACCTTTCTTCCCAGCATGTGTATCTTGTGAAGAATAACTAATTGGGAAAGAGACATGCCTTCCCACCTTCCTCATAGGTTCCCCTAATCAATCCAGATTCCAGACACATATACTCAGTGTAGATTATCACATCACCCCTTCATTATTGATCATGTATTTTTCCTATAATATGAAATATTTTATAGTGAGATATCCACCTTTCCCATTATCTATAGATTATATCAATAGGGAGGACTATTTGTATGAAAAAAATATTTGGGAGTGGACTCCTGTTGCAAATAACAGTGATGCTTTATATATTGTTTGGTTAAGTCCCAATATCCTTCCCTTTTATAATCTATTTTGGGGTTTCAATTTGGAATTTCTTAGATTCCATTTAATACAAATGTACCATTTATAATATATATATGGGATTCAATTTTATAATTCACCAAAGTGTTTTGTTTTTTTCATTTCACAAATGCATTACTTTATCCATTTCTAGCTCCTATACGTCATGATTCTTCATTAATAATAATTTCCTACCATCATCTAACATCATGCATGTGATGGCTCAACATTTTGTGAACAGATATAGACAACATAGGGATCACTAGCTGTAGATTTGTCCTTAGTTGGATCCTTCTCAACACATATAATAGTAGTTATTCCTCCCACATTAACATCATGGTCAGCACCATCCCAATATGGTTAATAATTCCAAACATCCCCATGACATCGATGAATTTACCACCAGTTCTTATGGGGTTCAGTATAATTCTATGTCAATGGATGAAATGTATTGAAACCTTTTTATAACCATCAAGATGATAATTTTATTTTAAGGACTTAATGGGAGGCAAACCATATTTATTTTGTGTTTAGTATTTTCAATTGTTCTCCCGAGACCTATATTTTTATTTTCAAGGACATCATTTTCTTCGATCATCCAAAGAATCATTATATTAAATTCATGAATTTATCAGATTTTCTTTCTCCTAATTTTTACTATATATACCTACCAATTATTTTTATTCAATATTTATTATCCCCATTGAACTAATGGTCCATCTAGTCAATGTATTTTATTTCTAACAATTGATGAATGTAGAAAAATTCATCTTCATCATCCAACAAGGTTCTCCATGGAATGAATTTCAATATAGGGATCTCTGACATCCATAGATTTAATTTAAATATTTCTATTAATATTGTACTCTTCTTTCACTAATATCAATTTTAGATTTTTTATTTAGAATAGTACAAAAAATATGTAATTATATGTGTGAGGGAGTCTTTATTTTGATTTATTATTGATGCACATAGATAATTTCCTATTTATACTGGTCCGTGAGACATTTTTCATTGATATCTTGCTTTAAAATTTAATACTCATTACACCCATTTAAATTAAAGAAAATGTTAGTTTAGAGAATTAGGAAATCATATTTTTCTTGTATATATTTGTGTCATGATTATGAATTTTAGTACTCTGATTATAATTCTAGATTATTTAAATTTTGAATGATTGACTCAATATTATAAACTATTCCCTTATGTGATTTATAGTTATTTTTTAACTCTCATTATGGATAAATTTCTACGCCTATAGTGTGATATTATATTAGAGAATATATATTGGGAGATACATAGGTAATATAAACATATCTAAACATACATTGATATCAAATTGAGGATATGATTTAATAAATACATAGTTAAAATGATTGATGAATTTTTTGATGAGCTAGTTTTGTTGAGACCCACCATTACACCTTTCCTTCTTTTTCTCATAGAATACATGAATATCCGTATTATGATGGGGTCATTTTAATCCTATTATAGATTCATACCAAATTCTTAGTGTGATGTATGGGATTCTACTATATCATTGTGGGGGAATTTTTTCTAATGATGGACATTGGATGTTGATACTGAGGAAAAAAATGGTTAATCATTTCTTATATTGTAATGATGTGGACTATGATAACTTTTGGTATTTTCTATGTTTACCATGTTCCTTTGGAATAGGAAAAAAATATTAATACTGATAATAAATAAAAGACTGGGTTGTGTATTAGGAATGCCAAAATCACCATTAACATAATTTTGAATCTTATTATGGAACATATTTCATTAGATGGTGAATGTTATGTCATACCTAAACAAGATATTAGATAAATAAATAAAAAGAGAAATAAAATATCATGGTAAATTATTGATAATTACTTGACATATTCAATGACCACCTTTGAGTTCTTTAGAGGATGAAGAAATTTTAATGCTAGTGTAATGTCATTACACAATTCACGGATATCATGCCTTATACTATAGATCATATCCTATATTTTTCCATTATTTTCACTATTTACCCAACAACCCTCATCCTCAGAGACATTATAAACTTATTTTTGGAGCCATCATGATTAATTTTGTTTTTTAATTAAAATGTGATGATATTATAACCAATGGGGGCCAATAGTGGGGATATGAATTTAGTGAATGATAAAAAAATCATTCAAATTTTAACATGATTAATGAAATAATATTTATTATGTTTTAAATTTCAAAATGGGCAAAGATTGTGAGGAATAGATGTGAAATTATAATTAAATGAAGACAGAATATGAATAAGGAATCCGACTATGAGGCATGACTAATTTTATCTATAAAATTGATTCTACATGACATACTTTTTCTACTTACACATAGATTTATTTTTGTGGGGTTAAATGATATTTCTTTTCTTAATTTTTTTAATTTTAAATTCATGTTATGATACATTTTTCTTGAGGAAAATAATTTTTTCATGTGTAGGATAAATTTGATATAGAAAATATTTTATACACATTGTCATTATATTTTATTTAGGTTCTATCATATTTTATTGAATTATAAACTAGTTTTGGATGTATTTTTCGAGGAATTAGGAATTTAAGTCTCAAAGGTGTGATTTTTGAAAAACATAAAAATTGGACACTATATTTGATGAATCTTAAGTACATGATGTATGCACCACAAGAAGACCACTTGTTTACTTAATTACATTCCATGAATCCAAAATACCTGGAATGAACCAAGTACATGATTTCTATCTTGGTTACACTTCAGAAACTATTTAAAGTCCATATATGAATATAACAAGGAATGAACTCATTTCATGACATGAGATGATCAAAACAAATTTTTCATTACATATTCAAGACAAAACCTCCCTAATGATCAAAAATATTCATAATATTTTACAAATATGATTATATTTGGTGAAAACAAGTTACACATTGTTTATTTTTTGAAGAATAAGTCACTTAAATCATGTTAATGATATTACTATTATACACGCAATGAACTAATTGGGATATATATATATTCAATGACTCAGATGATGACAATATCTGGAAGATCTAAACATTATTTTCATTATTTCATTCATTTTTATCAATTTTTATTCCATTTTCAAATATGCATGTCTCTACTACTTTTGATTATTATTTCACACATATCGTTCTTTTCTATTTCAATTACAATAAGTGTATGTATATTATAATTAATTTGACCTTCCTTTTTCCAATTTCATTTTTTCTGAAACATTCATTGAAATTATTTTCTTCTTTGATTGTTCAATCATGTTAGTACATAATTTACTTTTTTATTATTTATATTTTTTATTTATTTTTATTTAGACGTTTTTTTTCTAAGAAGCATGTTGGGATATATTTCCCCTATTTCATTCAAATTTGTCAGTAAATCTAATCAACACATGTTTAGGGGTTGAGATTATGGGTTGTTTGAACCTAATTAAAATCTAAAATTAATATTTTTTAACCCTTTGTCTAGTGACCTGTTTTTAAATTATTTGCAATTTAATTCTTTTCCAAAATCCCTAACCGTTAGTGGTGCAAATTGATTCAACATTACTTAGTTGCATAATATTAGTCTAGGACCAATATTTTTAAAATCATTCTACCTAAAATAAAAGAATTATTGCCTTATGTTGGTACTTACTTATTGACAATGATTATTTTCTAGATTAGGTTGGTCAAAATGGTTGGACCAAGATCAATAAGTGTCTTTTTCACCACTTTAAAGCCTACTCCGTTGGTTTATTACAAACTTATATTTAGGATATACCCATTTTATGTACACATAAAATGATTACTAAATATTAATTTCAATAATAATAAAACCCCAAAAATTCTTAGTTTTATTCAAACAAAAATTTTACGAGTCATAGTGAAGAATCCTTCTCAAATGATTCTAACCACAAGGTACCATTTCTGAAAAGTTCTCTATATGGGTTTGACCATAGAATTCCACTTACCACAACTTTTAAGTTGAGTGTAGTGTCGGAAAAGAAATTTATAATCTAATAAAAAAATGTAGGAATCCACAATTCCATTAAGAAACAACTAGGAAATTATATATTTTCTATAATTAAGAATAGAAGAATAATGATGATATCTCCTCAATATAGCATTCATGGTTATCATCTTAGGATTAATTAATATAAAAATTAATGATTTTTAATAATTTTAAAATTAATTTATCATTTTTTAAGCGAAGAACAATTAAAGTGGGATAAGTGAGTTAATAATTGTTATAAAAATATTTATTTATTCTTATGTTATGATGTTTTTATACCCATTGATAATGATATATTTCACAAAAAACGGTAATGAATTTTTTATATTTAAAATTTCTGTTGCATTTGAACATTTCATTTTAATGTTCATTTAATAAGAATAGTCCATGTTAACCAATGAGAAATGTCTTATGCCTTTCCATTATCACTTTTATTACCTAAGATTTCAAGTAATGAAAATATATAATGGTTCCCTTTAATAGTGTAATGAGATCATTGAAAAATGAAAATTTTATATTTTCATACATAGATTCGCCCACACCCTATAAGCGTGTTATTTGTGAATTGGAGAGTGTTTTCTACAGTGAATAATAGTCCTATACATGGTTTTGTTGAATTTATATTGATAATTATAAATATATATGTTATTATAAATAATATTTAACTATTAACAAATATAGTTAAGAATTTAATGATCAAAATTTTATATGATAAGAAGAAAATTCCCTAAAAAATATGATATTATAAACTTTTTGAGTTCATTGTTATAGTAGAGAACAAATAATTTACACATTCTATTATATGTGTATATGTTTTCCTTGGATTGTATATCAATATGATATACTGTACATGGTTTCATGGAAACTACCAGTGAATCTTTAAAGTGATACACAATATCCTCTTGTTGGTTGAAAGAAAAAAAGAGCAGGTGGATACCACATATATGGAAATAAAATTTGAATCTTGGGAAGATCAACTTAGGAACCATAAATATTGATTATTTTTTATCTTGTGTAATAGTATTGTATGTTTTAAATATAGTTTATTTGAATATGAATGTTGAATAAATATAATGGAGGATAATGTATTATAAAAATTCTTGTATTCGTCTAAAAGTTGTAATTTCTAAAAGAAAAGGCCAATAAATTTGATAATTTAAATGTATTATATTTTCAACAAGTTAATAGTTCTTGGATGAATGTTTTGGCCTCCATGTTGAGATGGGATGTTAGAAAACAAAATGATAATTTGTTCCTATATATTAGTAAACTAGAAAAGATAGATTTTTTGAAGACTATCATGAGTATAGAATTTCTATCATGACTGTTTTATTTAATCAAGGGTTGAATACATATAAAGGATATTAATGGATTATCCATTAATGTTTATTTGAATTTTTTTTATATAATACTTTTTCATGGGAATATTTTTTTTGCTGATAGGAGGTGAAGAATTTCCCATGATCGATGAGCAACAAGACATCGATTCCCCTTGTCATATCTATGATAAAATATCACGACAATTAAAACCATGATATATAACACCCCATTATTTTAAAATAACAACATTATTTTAGATAGATTTTTTACATGAAACACCAATCACATAATAAAATAAAACCCCAAATACATTACCAAATATTTCTTTTAAAATTAATTTAATTTTTTGTTTTCATGTAGAACATGCAACCTCATCTCAAAATGAACCATAATATAGTATACAATTATTAAATAGTTGTTAATTTTGTATTTTTTAATATGAATAACTCAATTATCAGAATCATGGTCATATATTTACTAGTGATAAAACATGAACCGTTTAAAAGAAAATGAATTTTTTTCTCAAAATTAGTATTATTTATATATGATGGCTTAGTCTTGCTTTGGTCACATATTTTGATATTATTTTTTTCCCAATTTCATATAATATATTTGATCAAATTAACATAATTTTCTAAATTAAAATATAAAAATTATTTTGTGTGAGATTTTAAAGTTTTCGAAAATGATTCATTTTGTGATGAATAGTGAAAACACTAAATTGTAATTGGAAATGTCCTTTTTTGATTAAATAAATTAAAAGATTAAATTATATTTTAAATTTTTTTCAAGTCAAATTAGTTTATTTAAATATAAATTAATCTAATTTATTTCATTGGAATCATATTAATATTAATTTTTGATAAAAAAATAAGGTAAAATCATGAATATTCCCTCTTTGAAAACCTATTTTGGGTCCCATATACTTGATTAATTTTGGCTTAAATATTTCTAATTATACAAATGGAATTTAGAAAAAAATAATTATTTTTATAATTATAATTTACATTATCTAATATGTTCAGCCAAAAAATTTACCATAATTAATAGTAAAAATAGTAAAAAAAAATTACTACAATTAAGGTAAAAATGGACTTACTGGGGGTTAAACAAAAAAACGGTTCATATGACATAATTACATTTCTGAAATATATTTAAATTCCATATATAGACAATATAATTTCTAGATATTTCTAATACATCCTTCTGAGCCACTATGGAATTTCAAAATTGTGGATAAACCTTTTTCTTTTAAAATTTTACAAGTATACCAATCTCCTTTTAAACGGACACATCCTCTCTTCTCTTATTGTAATGTAAATAACATTGTGGTTTGGCCAATACCTTCCAAAATCACATCCCAAATATTCTAAACTCTTTTTATAAGGATTTATTTAGGCATAATCCAAACATAGGATGGATTTAGGTGAAATCCTATAGTGGTTACCCGACAAAGAGGTTATGTTCTTCAACAAGCATTAGTTAATTATTGGTTCATCCACCTATTTTAACTATAATATAAATAAAATAATATAATATACTAATTAGCATTCATATATTTATATTTTTTATGTTAATTTAATAACCTACTACCATCACATATTCAATCATATGGGTTACGAAATCATTATTTGTATGTATGATAGACTACCACCTTATGTTCTGATTTCAATCATTTTTCCATTACCGTCTCCCACACTTGGGTATGATGATGCATAATATATATATTTATATGTTTATATTTTTATAATATTTATAACATAATTATAATGATTTATTATGTATATCATATATACCTTTATTATATTCCTTTCTATAGTGGATACCATAATGTCGCTTATATGTACGGAGGACTACAGCCTCACAAATCGATGTGATTTGTTTTTTACAAATTCTTTACATGGAAGTTAATAATTACATGATTAATAAATATATGTGATATATATGACATTGTTATTATATTAATGTCATTTTTATCCTTCTTAAAATATAATATATAATTGAATTTTTAACCTTTTCACTCACTTATTTTTGATATCTTTATTCGTCTACGTGTGCACCACCACCTTCATGAATAGATGGGACTATATTTTCACCACCACACCACATGGAAAATATATATACGTTTATATAAATACATAATATGAAATTTATGATATTATGACCATTTCCAAAAGATATACTAATAGTTTCCTCCTTTCCATAATGATTGTTTAAAAATGGAATTGTCACTCACGTGTATGTGCGCCCTACCGTCTCCTTGATCATAACATACTTCATTTCACAAACCAATCACTAATGATTGGTATTATATGAATATTTGATAAATAAATATGAAATTGAATTCAATATAATTAATTTGGATATGATGTAACTATATAATATGAACAAGAACATGATAATTTAAAAAAACACATTAGGAATTAAGTCAAATAACACTACAAATAATGAAAACAATGAATGATAATTAACCAATTAGTGAAAAGAAATTATAAAATCACCATATATGATTTAATAAATAATAATATGGTTTTTTATATGTTAATATGATGTTCAAATTTAATATATATATTATGATAGAACATGTTCAACAATAATAAAGCGTGAGGTATGGGATTTATTAACTCAATTTCAAATCATTATGTTAAACTTTTAATTCGTTTATTATGTCATTCTAAGATTATGTGTGAAATGAATATTGAAAATTGAATATTTTATTTAAAAAAATAGTTCAATTTTATTTTATGAAATAATATACTAATTAATTAATCCCAACTTCGATGATCTGTTATTTGTAAGGTATTTTGTCTCAATTTACATTCAGTGAGGAACATTTGTAAGTTTCACAAAAATTTATTTTATATGGTTTGTAAACTATACATTCAAACATTTAATATCATGATTCCATAATAATTTATTGTATTTTTAATTTAAATTTTAATCATTTCATTCATTTAGATATGAAGTAAATGTTACCTAGTGGTTATGATTTTCATATGTCAACACATTTCTATTGGTTTATATTACTTCTTTATCAACTACAATATTCTAATATTGGGTCCAAAATTAATTTTTGGTTATATTTTTTTTAAACTTCTTTTATGTGGACTTAAATTCGACTCACATAATTTGTAAATTGATTAATTTTTACTTCGTTGCTATGATGGTTATAATGGTTATTTTCAAAATGTCTTTCAAAATGATGTTATTTATAATTGATTTTTAGTTGAATGAAATTAAATTACCCTTTCCTAATAAACCAATTTGATTTTATTATACTATTTTTCTTCATCATATTTTATATCAAAACTACCATTTTCCACACTTTGTTACTTAAAATGTGTGAAAATGTTTAAAAAAATTGTATCCATTTCTCTCTTCTATCAGAAACTAGTTTTCTTCAAAAAAATTTCTTTCCTATAAAAAATTCATATTTATTTTAATATTTTAAAAGTGAATTTTTGAATTATTTTATTTACTTTTACATTTTTTAAACAATTTTTGGAATGAAACATGATGTCATTTTCCAAATAATGCTTTTTTGGATTTTACTATAAATTTGAATGGTATATTTGTCTTAACATGTATAGAATGAATGGAATTCCATAACATCATAAATAGAAATTAATTTAAAAATACCTAATCTGTTTCAAAGTTTATTTTAAACTAATGTGTTCTTCAATTTTTTTTGAAATGTTCGTTTAAAAAAAAATTATTTTCAAAATGAAAAGGATACGTTCTAGGAGAATGTTTTAAAAAATATATTTATCAAATTATACTCATCAATGATTACAACCATTTATACTTACACTAATGGGTATATATTAGGTTTCTATTATACATGTTCTTTATTTTCATGGATTATGATCTTTTTATGATGGAAATTATTTACAATCTCTTTCTTCATTCATTATTGTAGTCATTAATGTTCCCTGGAAATTTTCACTTACCTATGATAATTGGACATTAAATTTAACATATATATTTCTAGTATCTATCATATATATTCTTATTTATTAAAAGAAATATCCATAGTTCATGCGGTGTTTTGTATTAATATTTATTTTGTTATCATGGGAAATATAGATAAATTCGAATTCTTTACTCAATACAGCTATTTGATTTGAGGGATCATTTTTCATTGATAAAATTAATTATTTTATTTATGATGAATGATTTATACATGCATACATGTGTGGGTCCATGTTATCTATATCCCCTCAATGCATTGGATACTCTCATGAGACGAAACAATTGGATATCCTTTGTTAAATGGGTTTATACCCATCAATTTTAAACATTCAAAATGATAGATCGTGATGGTAGATTTTTCATGTTCTTGAGACATGTCATCCAAAAAAAACATTTCCTTCATTAAGAATTTAGTTATTATTATCCACGATATTGTCACAAGGGTGTTATCTCAGGATGCTTTCCATTATATGTTTATTGACAAAATAGAACATGATTTTAATTATTTATCTTTCCATATTAATTGGTAATTATCTTATCATGATATTAAAGTCATTTAAATGTCTTTAGTGTTTAATTATATCCATATAAATGTTAATTATACCTATTTATTCATAATAGTTTTTTTAAATAACCATTACAGAGCATTTGATTTCATCCTTATTTTTATTCCTTTTTCATGAATCCATGAAATAATAATGTTTCATAAATAATGATATGATAGAGTGAATAAGGTGATTCCAAAAAATATTGTGAAATTATGTTTTTTAAATTCAATATAAGAGTCATGTATGTTGATATTTTACAAATAATATTAAACTTTTGGGTACTTTATGAGGTGGTTCATTTTATCTTATGAAAATATAATATATCTTTCATATGTTTTGGGTTACTAGGGTCGGAGTAGTCATTGTTTGTATGATAAGAAGTTTAGAAAAGTCCGTAGGAAATAGATTTAGGAAATCATTGATTAAGGAATGTAACACTGTGATATATTTTATGTTTATTTAAATAAGATTATTCTAATGATTTGGAAGGTGACTGATTATGTTCTTATTCCTATAAAATACATCAATGTATGGGTATTATATGTGGTTGTGGTTTTGGAACATTTGTACATAGAGGTAAATACTCTTAAAAGGGTGAATTGGGCTTGACCCAATACTAACCTAGTCAAGGAATGTGCGACGTACTATGCTCCAGGTTTTACACTTCAAATAGATATTCATAAAATAATTCACATTATATTTAAAAACCATTATGATGGATTTCAAATAGATCTATCCCCAATTAATCCAAGTTAATGATTATGGGATATGATTTTAATTTTTTAATTTTTTTTAAATATTTCATTAGTTTTTTTATTATGAATTATGTTTCGCAATGATATGATATAACTTTGTTTATTCCATTAACTAGACTTAATTTCTATAAGAAGGAATGAGAAATGAATCAATTAACATTATCAAAAGAGTTATAATGAACATTTTGTTGATGAGAATATGCTAGAAATTCGATGGGAACTACTCTCTTAAACAATATGATCAAATATATTCATAGTATAATGATATAAAATGATAAATAAAAAATTATATATGTATTATGGATTTTTATGGATTCATGAGAAGAAGATGATGATAGGGAAAAAGGGAAAAAATGGAAGAACTTAAATAATGAATTTACAATATATCATAATTATTGAAAGAAACAACCTGGTAATTTTATAAAAGGAATTGGATTTTTGTAATGTATTTATGAAAAGGTCACCATTATTGTTATGGAAATGCTAAGATAAAACATTAAATGTACAATTATTCAGCTAAAAGGAGATATGGATCTATGAAAATCAATGACTCAATCAACAAAGGAATATACATAAAAATAAGAAAATAGATCATTTTAAATTTTATAAAATAACCCAAAAAAATATTAATAATTGATGTGAATATTTTTTGATTCAATAAATATATATTTGTATATATGATCTATGATATCCTGGTGATAAGACTAATAAAATGTATAATAGTTTTCCTCTAATACATTTTCATTGTGAATTTGGAAGAATTTGTTGAACAAAACTGATAACAATGAAATATGAATCACTGGAAAGTAGATCTTCTTATAAACCAATGGAATGATGGAATGAAAAGCCTTCGAATATTTTTGGTTTTGGGATAGTGGTGTTGGGATATATAGATGATTTATATGGATATAGTAAAATGGATAAAATTTATCGCTATGGGACTAATTAATGATTTTTTGAAAAATTAATTTATATTATCATTTGTGGAGTTTACTACATCATTGGATTTAAGTAATATATCAAACAATAAATGTTTCACTTAAGGAATAAGGAACATTTCTTTTTTTTAAATACTTTTTAAAAGTGATATAGGTTATTATTTTATTTCATGAATATTTTTGATGAAGGTATTCACCTGTTTGGAATGTGATGATTAAAAAATACTTCTCATTGTTTAGTGGATTAATGATAAATTAATTTTTTGAACTCAATGACCATATTTGTAAAGTTTTTGATCATAATATTTAGGATGGGTTATAATGTTGACCGTTTATGAAATGATTTTTTTTAATTTTTTGTGATTTTGTAGAGATTAATTAATTAATTTACTATATAACGGTTTAGGAATATTGGATAACAGGTTATAACAATTTTTTCATAATAGAAACTACTGATCTAAGTAATGAATTAATATTCTCTTATAGATATTTAAAGACACTGAATGTTTATTTTAGTGATTTATGAATAAAAAATAATTTTTAGACATTCATTTCATAGAGTAAGAAAATAATTGGAAATTGATCAAAGAAAAACCTAATGATGAAATAGTTCTGATGAAATAGAAACATATCAATTAAGAATATTTCCTTAAAATCATAGATAGTAAATTAATTACATAAATTTTAAAAAATTAACTTTAAACCAAAAAAATATTATTACCTTCATATATTATGAATTAGATTGTATTTTAAATCAACAATATTTATGATTTTGAGATTTTTAACATTCAATTGGTGTTTTACTTTTATGGAATCAATGACCTCTATCACTCTCTATATTTATTTTCAATTTTCTTCCATGTCTATGTTTTTTATTTCAAACTATTTTCTCATACATGGAATCCTAGTTCTGTGTTATTTCAGGTGACATTTAAACTTATTTTTCCTTCTTATTAATATTACTTTTTATTTAACATTTTATTATTATAGGTTTGTATCATTGGTATTCCCAAATGTAAAACTCTTAATTATCATGATCATGTTCAAATAAAGGTGAGAGAATTTATTTAATGAGAGAAAAATGTAACACCATATTATTTTAAAATAATAATACTTTTTTATTAGAATTTATTACATGCAGTATGAATATTATAGTAAAATATAACACTAAATACTTTATGAAATATTTTTTTAAAATATCTTAAATCCCTTTGATAGCATACAGACCACGTAACCATAAGTCAAAATGAACAAAAATATAGTATACCATTGTAACCTAGATATTAATTTAGTTGATATTAATAATAATAACTATATAAAAAAAATGTTTGTCTAGTGATTTGATGTAGAATGATAACTAATTAATAGAAAAATAAACATTTCATGGAAACACGTATTCTTTCTCAGGAATGGCTTGGTCATGCTTTGAGAACATAATTTAAAATTAATTTCTTCAATATTATAAAATTAATTTGAAAATTTGAAATTTATTTTTGAAATTATAAGATCAAAACTATATTATGGTAAATTATTGTTATTTTTCTGTAATGATCCATTTTTTTATGAATACTAAAAAATACTGCATTTTAATTGGAAACAGTTTTTAATTTTAAATAATTAATAATTTTATATTATATTTTATATTTGTTTTAATGAAAAATTATTTGAAATATATATTAATTAATTCAATTTAGTCTATTTAAATCATTTTAATAGTGACTTTTATATAAAAACATTTTAATCATTTTTACAATTTCTCTTTGAGAACCTGTTTTCTCATTGTATATGTGGGATTAATATTAAATTAAATTTTTATACATATATGACTAGAATTTAGAAAAATGTATTTAATATTTTTAATATGAAAAATTTATATTATAAAGTAATTTCAACTCAATTTTTTACAATAATTAATATTACAAATATTTAAAGTTATTTTTCATTGTTAAGGTAAAAAAATTATTTACACAGGGATAAAATAAACATATAAGGTTTAAAATGATATAAAATATTTTTTAAAATCTATTTGAAGGCCATATATAGATCCTATAATAAAAAATATATCTAATATTCTATTTTATACCCTTTTATAATGTGACGATCGTGGGTAAACATTTTTTATTTCAAAAATTGGCAGTGTACCACTCACATCACATAGAAAAGGACACCCCCTATCCTCTCTTCTTCACTCCTTAAAACCATTTGGATTCATCCAATCCCTACAAATATAACTTCTTGTATTCCCTAAAACATCATTTAATCCTTAATTTTGATATAAATATAACCTAGAAATACATATTTTACAAACCTATAGAGGTTTCTCAAAGAAGATTCAATGTTCTTTAATGTCCATTTTTATATTATTATTTCTTCCTAAAAACAATAAATTATTATTAAAAAATATGATATAATAAAAATAGGTATCTTCCATAGAGTTATATGTTACTATATCAGGTTAATGACCTAAAAAATTTCCAATTTCATCATATGGGTTAAGAAATCATCCTTCATGTGTATGGCGGACTACGACCTCGGAAACCCATGCTATTAATTTTTCATGACAATATTTCACTGTTGTGTATAGTGATGGATTTCAATTTAAAATATTATATATATAATATAATTACACCAATGGACTAATTATATCATATATACCTTTTTTACTATCCATTTGTTAAGGGATATGTTAATGATTCTCATGTGTCTGCATGACTATCACAGCGTGGAACAATGTGACTTATTTTTCACTAACACATTACATGGAATATAATAAGGACAATATTAATGAATATATGTGATATAAATGAAATAATAATGATTTTAAAATAATAAATATATTTCTGAAAAGATAATATATCATTTTATTTCATACATTTACACTAACATATAGATGGTAATCTCATTCATTTAATGTGTATTACAACCATCACAATGCAATGTGACTATATATTCATTGCCACGCCACATAGATGATATATAGAATAATATTAAAATAAATAATATGTTTTTTATGATATTTTTATAATTATGTAATTAAAATGTATTGATTTCCTCCATTTAATAATGATCATTGAATAATGGAATCATTAGTCATACGTACTTACAACCAACCATCTCAATGATTGTAATGTACTTTATTTGTTAAGACCATCATTCATGATTGGTATTAAAAGTATAATAAATTGATAAATATTATTATTAGTTCATTATTATTATTTATGTGGTGGAAATATAAAATATATTCAAGAACCATATCATTCTTACCAAAACTCTCATGGGAAAACTAGTTAATAATACACAAAATAATAGAAATAAAGAAGGATAATTAAAAAATTGGTGAAAAGATGTTATAAAAGGATAATATAGGATATAATAAAGAATAATATGGGTTTAACAGTTAATAAAATTTTTCAAACCACTATACTGTAGGTTAAATCATGTTAGACCAAAAGGTAGCGTGATAAACCATATTCCTTAACTCGATTACCATTAATTAGAATAAAATCATATTTTGTTGATTATTTAATTATAAGAATATTTTTATAATTTTCACTTATAATTTTAGGTTTTATTTATAATTTTAACGTTTTTTTATATTTTATAAACATAATAAAGTCATTTATTAATCCATTATTCAATGGTATGATATTTGAAATGTTTTTTGCATCAATATCCGTTCATTGTGGAAAATTTGTAAATTTTGAACCAATTTATTTTATATTGTGTATATAATTAGCATTATATATGTAATATCATTTTTGAAATAATAATTCATTATATTTTATGTTTAGATTATAATTATTTTATCTAAATTGATTTGTTTTAAAAGTTACAAAGTTGTAATGAATTTCATAAATAAATTTAATTTCATTAAATTATATTATTTCCTCATCTTCATTGATATTCTAAAATTATATATTAACTTACTTCTTAATATCGTAATTATTATTTTATCATTATTTTGGATGATTTATAGTAGATATAAATAATCTATTCATTGATTAATTTTCACTTTAATGTTGTGATCACTGTATGGGATTATTTCACAATCAAATTCTAATCGAAATTTTTTGTTTCGAATTTTAGCTAAAGGAAACTAATTTTCTATTTAATTACAAAAAAATTTAATTTTATTATCATATAGTAATTCATGATAATTTAAATTAATAGTGCCATTATTTAAGTCATTGGTACTTAGTGTTTAACGAAATATATTTAAGAAAATTGAATTTCATTTCCCTCTTTGATTAGAATTTATTTTCCTTCCAGAAGCACGATTCATAAAAAAGTCAAACTTTTTTTCTAAAAAATTGAATATTATTTATTAAAGAAATATTTACACATTTTTTATTTTTTTTAAAAAATATTAAATGATTCTTCATGTTATTTTATAGAATAAATGAAAGGAATCATTATTTTAACATGTATGGATTAGATGGAAATTATAGTCATCATGACCAATAAAATGATTTGAAACATAATTTATATATATATAATGTTATTTTAAAAAATATTATTTTTTTCAAAATTATATGTGATCATTATGTTTTTTAAAAAATGATTTTAAATTTGAAAGGATATTTTCCTCAAATTTTTTTAATCATATATTTATAGTATTTCTATTCCTAAATGAAAATAACCCTTAGTTATTAAGCCATTAAGAATATTTTAGATTTATAAATCATTATAATTTATATAGATTTTTATGATAATTTTGACCATGAAAAGAATTGAAAGTCACATTCTTTTAAATATTTTTTGTAGCCATTAAATTTATCTATATTTTTTCACTTTCTTATAATAATTGAAAATTAAATCTACAAAAAATTATAAAATGTATTTTTCATGGAGATTTTTATTTATTAAACCATATATCACTTTGATATATGGTCTTGTAAATTGAATTTTATATTTTTATTTGGTGACATATTCATAATAGGGTATTATTTACTCAATTTGGATATTTGAAAATAAGGAACTATAAAAACCATGTTTTTTAATAAGGTGTAAATCTTTTATATTTTGGTCTAATTTTATTTTTGGAACCAAAATTGGATTCCTAACATGTTCATGAAGTTAATATGGGTGTTTGGGGATTATTTTGAGCCTATAAAGAATATTTTAGAGATAAAAAGGATAATCAAATTGTTATAATAAACCACGCTTAGAAGGCCCTGAAATTATTTCAAATTGGGAAAGGATGGATTGTAAGATGGTATTGGTTTCACAATTCACTATAAGAATCCACTTGGGATCACATGGACAGTTGAAAAATATTTTGTTTTTAGAAAAAAATATTCACTCAGATGTTGTATGGTTTCTCTAATTGGGCTGCCAAATTGTGTGGCTTCCCCTTCCATCCACAAACCATGTGAAAAAACTATATGAATTATACTTTTGGTTTATTTTATTGTTTTTTTATTTAGTTATATAATTTTTAACAACCCTCTCATATGATCTCAAATTTCTATGTAATTTATTTTTATTTACATTTTAGTTTATGCCCTTTATTTTTCTTAATTAAGCGCTTACCCATGTCCTTACGGTGGATCAGGGGTATTATGGGGGTTTGGGACATGAAAAAAATGGTTTTCTAGGAAGGTCTCATGGTTTGTGCGTGGTTAGTGGTAACCATGTGAACAACCTAGGGAAACCGTGTAAGAGGTGGGATTTTGGACAGTGGCATCCGCACGATTTGACAATGGTTTGGAAAAATGTGTGGGTAAATAGTGTTCCCCAAAAACATTTAAAAAACTTCAATTTTATCACTCCGGGATTTTAAACCCCAACTCTGGATTTTCCTCCACTCTCTTCCTCTCAGCCCTTATGGTGAACCAAATGGACTAAGAATTCCCAAGGATCGATATCCTTTGATTATAAACTGTTTTCAGTGCCATTGGAGGTGAATCGAAGATCTAGGTCAGTCTAATCTTCTCATACTAACCCTTTTCATGTTTCTTGTTGTCTTTTGTGAAATCTCCATTAATGTTATCAACCCTTTCTATTCCAGTGAGATCTATATTATTGATTCAATGGTGTTTAATATTGGTATTTATGGCCTTGATTGGTAGGGTGTTCATCCATTGATTCGAGGTAGTTGGGGTACAAGTTATATCAACGGAGTCTTAAAGAGATTTAAGAAAGTAGTGTTTAATTATTAACCTATTGGGAAGATTTCTTGGTGAAATTATTGTGGTTTGATGTTTAGGGAGTCTCAAAAACCTAATGAAACCCTCATGATCCCCATGGGATGAATAGAAGAATATGTGAGTTATGTTATCGCTACACATGGGGTGTATCGATAATCTTAGATTAAGAATTCAGCTATGTAAATGTTGGGATGTTGTGAGTGAACATAGATACCATTGTGAATATTTTGTCAATATTGAAGGATGTGAAATGGTAATCGTAGTAATACACCATGCTGAGGTTATGGCCTTAGTGGTTTTTTGGTTGGCTTAAAAATAGGTAAAATCAGTTAAGGAGAAAAGATAAGGGATTAGATATATACTTGAATATTCTAAGTGAGATAAAAATGGGAATGGAAAATGGGGATGAAATGTTGTTGTTTATAAATGAGTAATGTGTTAATGGATTGTGGCATAATGTTATTTTCCAAATAATTGATTTGTTGTGTTGTAACCAGTGATATTTTTTGTGTTGGTTTTTATTGTGGTTGATATGGAAATTCATAAATAAGATTGAATACAAGGAATTGTAGTGTGGGTTATATAATTGAGGTTCATTTCCCACTGGTTGATCATTGACTAAGGTTCCATGTCTCGCCCTCATAATTCAATGGTTTGGGAAGGGGAGAAATTTTCATTTCCCTAACAGTTGCATCCTCCTAGACTGAGGCATCGAAGAGAGGATAATGAAAATTGTTGTGTAATGATGTCTGGTGAGGTAATAATTTTTTAAACCCCTCGGGTTGTGAATGTTGATCTTTCATAATCCATTAAACATTTATTAAGGGTGAATTGATAAATAATGTGTATTATTATGACTATGGGTTATTTGGAAGGTTAACAGACAAAAAGACATAGGTTTGTGATCAGATATTTAAACTATTTCCCTTACTTAATTTTGATTAACTTTTCATGCACTATCTATCCACTGGATATTTTATAGAACCCATTGGTGGTGACCTACTAATTTGTACTCACACTCTGCTCTGGTCATCATTGTGTACCCGGGCAGAATTCATTATTGTGGGTCAGGATAAGGGAAAAGGCACAGTTCTAGGGAATAGATTATGGTTCGGGATGAGCTTGGTTGAGGTTTGGGACCTTGTGCTAGGATAATTTTGTGGATAACACTATTTGTCTTTACTTTTGTTTTTTCACTTTTCACTATAACATGGAATGACATACTTACATTTGGTTATGTTGTACTATGTTTTGGAATTATCAGTCTACGCATCATGTTGGGTTTTTCAATGTATTTATATTATTTATATTTTCATTGATGTGGATTATTATTGTAAAATGAGTGTATTTTCACCCCCACATGACTATTTCTACCCTCGCTGATAGTCTTCAACCTATGAAATGTGAGGAAGCGTGTTTGTAGCCATATAACCACCCGGCTCAGGGAACCTGTTAGTTGCTCTCAGGTTGGGGACATTACAAAGTGGTATCAGAGGAGGTCTTTTCTCGTTAATACTATTTGGGTACAGTATATCCTAGTTTGGACAATGTCAGACCTTGGTAATGAGCTCGTTCTTTGGATTAGTTAACCCATTTAAGGGGAAAAACAACTCACCTTTAGTGGGAATTTTTGTTTCTGTTGTGTGTTGTCACATTTGATGATATTCCACCATCAAGTGATGTTCTTATTGTGTGATATCATTATTTTATGAAATTTAACTCCTGGACGGAATTGCACAAGGTTGTGCATTAATGCATCATCCAAGGAACCTATATAGTTAAGTGACTTACATCATGGTAGCCACACACACATGATGGGTGTGTATGATGTAAATGTTAGGATTTAATGTTTCTTTTAAAAGTGATAATGTTATGCCTAATTGGATGATAGAATGGGTAAGAAGGGGTGTGAAATGTTTTTGTAAAAATCAGAGAACATGTTTAATAAGAATATAAAATGGGATAAGGTGTTGTTAGAGTAACCTCTCATGTAGAATTTTTTGAAATGATTTATGAAATAAAGGCTTTCAAATGTGTTAGTTAGTTAACTATGTAAGCTATAATCCTAGGAGGAATGGATAATGGTAGTGTACTGGATGTGACGTCTGTTGTTGGATAGTGTTTTCATATTGTATGTTATGTCTTGTGGTTATTTTTTTTTGTTATTCCTTCTTTTCGTGATAGCTTTAGTTCTTCATTTTATACCTGTGTTAGTAATTATAGGTAAATTCCTCTACAAAGATGTGTTTCAGTTGGGAGACCAAAAGACATTGATGAATATTATCCTCTAGTAGTGGAGTAGGGGAACCCAATGGTTCGGTGTGATAAGGAATATCAATTCTATGAGAACATAACTTGTTTTATAAAGATGATGGAATGAGTCCTAGGGTAGGTTGTGCTGAGTATGCTTGAGCTGACTAGAGAGATTCAGATGCAGCACCCTCCAACCATTATCCGAGAGGGTGAGCTAGAGGCAGCAGATTTCTAAATTGAGTCCATCCAGACTACTCTTGATCAACTATAGACTCCCATTATGAATAATTTCAGTTTGTAGATTATACGTTGAGAGGACATGTGATGCATTGCTGGGGAATTATGGTCCAAACATAATAGGTGGAGGGAATAAAATTGAAGAAATTCTAAGATACGATTCATGAGAACCTCTACCCAGAGACATTGAGACAATAAAAGGTGGTTTATTATAAGAATTGTACTCAAGGGGATATGTCAGTGATGAACTACACTAGTTGTTTCACTAGAATGCGTCTCTTTTTTCCAACTTTAACCAGATATGAGGTTGTTAGGGAGAGACATTTCTAGGGTGGATTGAGACATTCCATCAAGTCCTAGGTAAGTATTTTTCATCTAAAAATGTTTTTTTTTGTGGTAGATGAGGCTCATATCTTAGAGGGAATCCTCAATGGGGGCATGGGTATGGAGCTTGTAGTGGAATCTGGGCGGACCAGTAGTGCAGCTTCCCAGGGCACGAAGCACAGTTTTGGAATCTTTTAGCTGATTCAAAGTGTATTGGGTAGACAGAAGAGGGGGACAGCCTCTCATAGTTGTGAAATGTTATTTTTCTATCAGTGTGGTAGGTTGGGGCACATGCGTGTACAATATTCCCTACCAATAGTCCAGTGTCGTGCATGTGGCATGTTAGGCCATGTGTAGAACTTCAGTAAGAACCCGTGATATCCAGGAAATAAATGGAGTCAAAAGAAGATGTCGAGTGTATGAAGGGGTTTGGTTACCCCATATCATGATAGAAATTGGAGCTCTACATGTAGTACTAGTAAAGGTAGATGATGTGGAACTCTGGGCTGAGACGATTATTACCATCAAGGTAGTGCAGCGTAGGGTAACCAGGTTGGAGCATAGGGTAAAGAGGCAGGTCAATTCCAGGTGGTTCAGACTACACCTGAGTGTGGTGAGTTAGGTCCATCCACATTTTGAGGTATGATTATTATATCATCATCACTTTCTATTGAACTACTTGATACATGTTTTACACATCATTTTATTTCTTTCAAGATTTTATTTGGGTTGGGTTTGACCGAGGAAGACACATGTGGGGTAATTTCAATTGATACTCTATTTGGGGTATGCATCAAAAACATCAGGAATTGTAAGGGTTCTCTCCTAAATATTGGTGTATATAATTTTTTTAGTATTTCTTTGTCCTACTAGGGTTAAGATTTAAATTGATCATAGGCTTGTACTGATGAGTGTTGTATCAATCCCCTATCGGATTTTACCGACATCAGGTAATATTTTTGTCTCTTAATGGAGAAATATATATCGTTTATGGTGAGTGGGATGCATGACTAGGTCATGTCAGGCCTCGTTTCTAGCATTTGGGAGATCTCACAGCTTAGGTACCATTTCTTGTGTTGGATAAAGGGGAGATGGATCAACTAATATTCCCACCAGTAGTTGATCATTTTCAAGATGTGTTTATTTAGGACTTCTATGGGCTCCCCCCGAGAGAGATGTGGAGTTAAAAATTGATTTATTGTAGAGAATGGATCCATTTTCCATTCTTCTATATCTGATGGTGCTGGTAAAACTCTGATAACTGAAGGTTTAGTTGGTGGAATTGGAAGACAAGGTGTTAATTTGTCCTTTTATATCACCTTAGGGATCACTAGATCATTTTTCTAAAAAGATTTATAGGTCACATAGATTTTGTGTCAATTATTGGAGACTGAACTTGATGATGGCGAAAAATTGATACCCTATTCCTATAATCAATGATCTTTTTGACCACCACGATGGTGCATCAGTGTTTTCAAAGAACATCTTGAGATTGTGATAACATCAATTAAGGGTGAGATATTTAAACAAGTTGTAGACAACATTCCGTAGTAGGTATGGGTTGTATGAAATTTTGGTAGTGGTTTTTGGGAAAACCAATGCACAATATCTATTCATGTATTTGATGAAATCGATTTTCAACCCATATTTGGACTAGTTCATTGTTGTTTTTGTTAATTATATCTTATTGTACTCCAGGACATATGATGATTAAGCCCAATATATTGACATCATCTTGAGTACACTGAGAGATAATATGATTTAATCTAATCTATCAAAGTGTATATTAAGTATTTTTGAGGTGAACATTTTGGGACACATAGTCTCAGAATCAGGTGTGTTGGTGGATCCAATGAATGTACAAGATGTAGTGTCTTGGGAACAACCCAAGAGTGTTTCTGTTGTTCATAGTTTTCTTTTTTTGTTTGGTTATTGTTGGAGGTTAATTATGGAATTATCTCATTTGGATTCCCCACTCTCTGGTCTGAACAAGAATTTAATGTGTTTTGAGTCATCAGGATCATGTGAATGCTTTTTTCAAGAGCTAAAGAAGCGGTTTACTACCGCACCGATTCTGGTTTCACTTGAACCAGATAATAATTATACCTTGTTTTGGGATTTGTCTTGTGTTGGACATGGTGCAGTGCAGATGCATGATGACATGGTTGTTTCGTATGGTTTAGGACAGTTGAGACCTCATGAGAGAAATTAACAAACTATTGACCTTGATCAAGCTATTGTGGTTCATGATTTAATGTGTTGGGTTTATTACATGTTGAGAGAACCTTTTACGGAGTTTACCAACTATAAATTTCTTAAGTACATATTCTAACAGTTGGATTTGAATCTTTGATAATGAAGGTGGGTTTAATACCTACAATAATTTTATTTTGAGTTGATTTAAACATCATGAAAATGGAATAATGTTGCTGATGCTCTGAGCAGGAAGAATCGGAATCAGATGGTTCAAGAATCATCTTCAGAGTGGAGATTGATGACCTTATTTGCTATGATGTACCTGGAGGTATAGAATGATTTGAGGTAGACGACTCATACATACATAGAGGTTGAATCTATTCTTTTTATTCGGATTAAGGAGATCCATTTATATATAAAGAGTGTTTATCTATAAAGGAAATTATTAAAGGTGGGGAGTCATCTTCTAGCTGGGTTTGTTGCACATATGTTGTTTCCCATGTTCATGACTGTGTTGTTGTACCAGTAGGAGTACGGGAAGATTTGATTCACAAGTTCCAAACATCGATGCGGGTAGTAAATCCTGGTTTCACTAATATGTATCGTGATCTCCACATAAAATTTTGATGGCCCAGAATGAAGAAATAAGTTGTGGGCTTTGTGGCATGATGCCTTACCTATCTATAGGTTAAGGTCAATCACCTGCATCAAGGTGGATTGTTGTTGTCTCTTCCTATTTCAGAGTGTAAACTAAATGACATGAAGATGGGATTCGATGTAGGTCATCTGAGGACACCTTAGAAGAGTGATGAAAATTGGGTGTTTGAGGACTGTTTGATGAAATATGATCATTTCTTGCCGATCCAAGAGACCTTTACAGTTGACTAGTTGGGACTGTTGTATATTTGGGAGTTAGTGAGGTTTCATGGGGTGTGGAGAACAACTGTTTTAGATCATGAACTACATTTTACATTTTGCATCTGGAAGGGGTTACATAAGGTTCTTGGTACCCAGGTGTTGTTGATTATTGCTTATCACCCAAAAATGGATGGGAAATTAGACATAAATATTCAAGTGTTAGAGGACATCTTTAGATCTTGTGTTTTGGATACTTTTGGATCATAGAAGAAACACTTTACCCAAATTCAGTTCTCCTACAATAAATTTTTTAGTTTATGATTTAGATGAATCCTTTTGAGGAACTCTAATAGAGACCGTGTAGATTTCGTATATTTTGGTTAGAAGTGGGAGAGTCTAAGTTGTTGGGAAAAGGTCTTGAGAGGGTGACATTTGAGACGGTTAGTTTGACTTATAAACCTACGGAAATAGTGTAGAGTGGGTCTAAGACTTATTCCAATCGATGTCTTATACCATTGGAGTTTAGGGTGGGAGATAGAGTGTTTCTTCAGATGTCGACAAGGATGGGTCACCATCAGATTCATAAGCTAAGAAAGATGGCACCTGGGTATGTGTGGCCATTTGAGATTTTGGACAGGACTGGGCTAGTGTCATATTAATTGGATATTCCACAGTGGTATAGTGAGATTGATGATGGGTTTCGTGTTTCAATTATTCAACAATATCACCCTAACCCATCTCATGTTATAGATGTTCTTGATGCTGAGCTTGATGTTGTTGTATCCATTGAGGAGAATCGGGTTTGTGGTGTGGACCACAGTGAGAATGTTTTGCGGGGCAAGGTTGTGAATTTGGTTCATGTGATGTGAAATCACGATTTATTTTAGGATGAAACATTGTAGTGAGAAGCAGATATGCGGGACCAGTTGCCTAAACACTTTTCTTATCTTTTGGCGATGCTCAAAACACTGGCTCAAAGAAGATTCGTTATAAGGTGGGGAGGTTGTATGATCATAGATTTATTTTTATGGAATGTTTTACTTATTTTTAAGCTTAATATATTTATTCTGTTTGATTATGTTCTTACCCAAATCCTTACGGATGATCAGGGGTGTTACGAGGGTTCGAGACATGAAAAATGAGAAAATTGGGTTTTCTGGGATGGTCTCATGGTCTGCACATGGTTAGTGCTAACTCTGTAGATAGACTAAGAAAACTGTGAAATAGGTGTTATTTTGGATTTCGGTTTCTGAATAGTTTGGAAAACCATGGGGACTAGAAACATTTAAAAAAGTATAAATTTTCCACTTAGATATTTTAAACCCTAACATGGGATTTCACTCCACTCTCTTACTCTCAGCCATTGTGAATAACCAAAAAGAAAAATAGAAACCATGGATAGATCTCCTTTGATTCATGAACATTAGGAGTGCCATTGTAAGTGAATAGAATATACAGGTGATTCAAATCTTCTCCCCTCACTCTTTTTCCTTTTATGTCTTGTCTTTTGTGTGATCTCCATCCAATTCTCTCAACCATTTCTTTTTTTTGGTGAGATCTAGGTTGAGGCTTCCAACATGTGTTGGATTGGTATATAATGCCATGATTAGTAGGGTGTTCATCAATGTATTCAACTTAGGTGGTCTAAAAATTATATCCCTTAATTTTTATAGAGATTTTTTCATGTAGTTTTTTGTTTCTAACCATCTTGTGAAGAGTTCGTTGGTACATTATTGTGATGAGATGTTTAGGACGTCTAAACATCATATTGGAACCCCCATGATCCCTATGGGATGCATGGAGGATGATGTGACCTATGTTAGGGATACCCATGGAATGTGTCGATATTCCCGGACATACAATTTAGCTATATAAATGTAGGGCTATTTTTCAGGAACATAGAGCCCATGGTGAATATGTTATTAAGCATAAAGGATGTTAAATGGGAATCGTAATAATAAACCTTGGTCAGGTGATGGACTAAGTGGGTATTTGGATTTATAAAAAAGGGTTTATATGAATTAAAGAGAAATGATATGGGATTAGCTTTATAATTGAATATGCTTAATGAGATGGGCAAGGGAATGGGAAATGGGTATGAAATGTTGTGATTTATAAATTTTGAATGTGTTAATGGATAGTGGCATAATTTTATTTTCGCATTTTTAATTTGTTGTTTTGTATCTAGTGATGTTAGATATATTGGATTTAATTGTGGTTGTTGTGGAATTTAATAAATAGTAATGTGCACATGGATTGGAATTGTGGGATATATACTTGAGTTTCTACACCCACAGGTCATGCGTTGACTGATCTTCCATGCTCCACCCACAAAATGCACATGTTAGGGAATGGGATGGAGTTCTATTCTCCAAACTATTGCATCCAACTAGTCTGAGGTTTCGATGTGTTGATAATGAAAATTGTGGTGTTATAATGCCTAGTTAGATATGATTTGTTTAATTCTTTCATGTTGTGAATGCTTATCTTTCTTAATCCCTTGAACAAGTATAATGGGAGAATTGATAAATGAAGTGTATTGGAATGAGTTTGGGTTATTTGGTAGGTTAATGGAAAAAGACATAATTGATATTGGATTTCAAAATGGTTTCCTTTAATTTCTCTTTTTTTTAACATTTCATAAACTATCTACGGACTAGATTTTTTATAGACACCATTGGAGGTGGAAAATTGAGTTTTACTCACTCTCTTCTCTGGGAATCGTAGGGTACACAGGAATATTTCATGGTTTCATATCAGGATATGGGAAAAGGACTAAATGCTTGGGAATTGATTATGGTTCAGGATGAGTTCGGTTGAGATTCAGGACTTAATGTTAGGACCGTTTTCAGGATTCCACTATTTGCCTTAATTTTTTTCATTGTTCACATTTCACTATAACGTAGCGTGAAATAATTACTATGGGTTGTGTTGTATCCTATTTGGTAAGGGTTTGTTTATGCATGTATTGGATATTTCATAGTGTTTCCACTATTTATATTTCTACTATTTTGGATTAATCTGGTTAAATGAGGGTATAGTCTCCCCAAGGGAATATTTAGACCCTCGCTGATAGTTGAAAACATCTAGCCTACAGGGAGGCACACTTGAGGTTATGTATCCACTTGGATCGGCACACCAATTTGTGGATCACTAGTTGGGGACATTACAACTCCTCCATTTTTCTCATTCTAACAGACTACCCCTCCAAAACCCTCCCAATTTAGCTCTTTGGAGGCTAAACTGGGATTTGATCTGGAGTGTTTTTCAGATTTGATTCAAAGTGACATCTATCTTATTGGATCAACACAGTTGTGTTCTTAATTCCATTTTAATCATTATACAATATTCTTTCTATTAATGATGGTATTTAGATACAGTCCCACGTTACTAATTTTAAGAGAATTGATTTGTTTCACTTATCTCATCCAATCCAGGTCAAACTCAAGGGTGATACATGACATTTTGAGTTGTACGAGTAGATGGTAGGTCGAAAATAACTCATCCCTAAAGAATCATTCTTTTATAAATTCTCATGTGTGCACACCTATTTCATCAGGAATCATGTGTTTAATTAATATGACTTTCTTGTAGTCTTTAGAACTATGTTCTAAGACCCATGCAATATAAGTTATTCATCATTGGTGGTTATATCCACAACACTAACAACCTCAATTAGGGTGATTTCCATAATTCGGTTTTTAGAGCTTGATGTGTGTCAGAACAACCATTTGGGTGTTTCTTAGCTTGACCTTGCTAAAGGTAATCATTATTTATTAATTTAATAATGAATTATGAATTGATAAATTTCTAGTACCATTTTATCTTCCACATGACCCGCCTAAGGTTTTTTCATTAATTTGAAAAATCAATTAGTGTGGTAACTGTAAAATGTAGTAATGATTTAACTTTTCCTATATTACACTAAATGAATTGAATATTGTTCCTCATCCTTATTCAAACAACATCATGTTAAGAATGTTAATCGATAGAACTAGGTTATCTAATATGAAATGAATGAAATGGATTCACTCATAATTGACCTTGTAAACCTAATGAAATGAAATATATTATACCTTTATTATTTATGTGGTACAATTATTACATGGATTGATTAAATAAATGTATTGTGACTAATTGTATATGGAACTTGCACATCTATAGGGGTGGTGAGACTCGATTTAGATATTTGATTAACAAGGAAATATCTTTAGGACTTTTGGACGCCATTCTGATTCAAGGTTTCCTATTTCCATGGTGGAGACACACCTTTTAAACCGAACCATTTCTATAAGTGTATGTCCATTATGAAAAAATAGGATCCAACATTTAATATTATAGGATGAAATGGATTTACTCCATGGTTCCATCATGGCTTTTATGGACATGATCTTCCATTTCTATGCCTATGGACCTAAAGATAGATATTTCCCTTTTACATTGGATAAATTACTTAAAATCAATTAGATCACACATTTATGGAATTCCATGTATTATATATCATAGAATTCACTCTTAACCCATTATCAAATCTACAATTACTACTGATTTGGCGACCCTTGAGGTCAATGTCTCCATATTTATTACCTTTTATCCCCTTCCTAATTAATATTAAATATGATTCATTATTATATTATGGAAATTTTACTATTACTATCGCTATTTGATGTCAATGATGGATATGCATGACATGAATTTAATTTTTAAACTAGAAATTAACTAATTAATGAACTGGTAATATGTTCTGACACCTTCCAAGGCCTACAGTGTGTACTTTGGAATTTACATTAATGTACTGCATTATTTTTATATATTAATGTGTGCGCATTATTCAGTTTATATTACTAAAATAGGAAGCCATGTTTTGAATTTTTGGTTCACTACTGAGATTTTTCTCACACCAAATATTGTCCACCAATAGAACCTGGGGAGACTATATGTACACTGTTGTTGATAAAGGGATGTGTCAGGCTTCAAAAACATAATTTCCTGTTATCATTAGATAGAGTTGTTAGGATATGAATGAGATGAATAATAGGGTGTATTGGATAGTTTTTGGATCCATTTTTATACTTATTTCTACCATGTAGTACTTGCTGCTTTGTATCAATGTTTTCTGTCATCATAGATACATGAAATTTGAGCATCTAATTTGGTATATTTATATCAGATCCATCATTGGTTTATTATTTTATCTTCTTATTTTATGGATTTTTAATATTATATTGCTTATTTTACATATAATCTATTATATTAGATTCATTTATAGTTCTACACTCTGCTAATGAGGGAATAATATCCCCACATACACACCTCATGCCATTATTTCTAGTTTACAGCCTCATGAATTTGGGAACATTCGCTTTGGTCCATGGGACAAAATGGGTTTTGGGAACCTTCAGGGGAATCTGGGTCTAGGATGCCAAAAAGTGGTATTAGATCGGTTCCATTAATTCATTACTATTTGTAGACAACAGATTGGAAATTATAAATGATTAGAAGTAGGTCATAAGTCCTTCTTGTGTGTTGGAAACCAATGTTTGGGGAATGTACCATGTTCTATGAATGATAAATATATTTTTTATTTTTCCAATTGAAATTGATATCATTTCACTATTCTGTGACAAACATGTTTTTTCGTTATTATTATTATTATTATTATTATTGTAACACTTCGAGATTTTATGAGATATATTATTTTTAATTTTTTGATGTCTTCTATTATACATTACACCAATATTAACTTGTACTATACGCAACACTGTATTAGCTTGCAGTATACGCAACACTATTCTTGGCTCGTGTTACAAAAAATTTCAAGTTCATTTTTTGGAAATTATTATACACAACATTGAGTATAGAAGTTGTTTAATGTATAAATGAAAAATGTTTTGATTATGTTATATGCGACAGAAAACAGAGCTTTCACTATATGCAGCCTTGACTTGGCTTGCATTACACGCAATCAAGACCTTCCTCGATAGCGTGTGTTGTACGTACTACCACGTTTCACTAAACGAGATATTATTATAATATTATTATGAACTAGCTGTTATGAATAGTAATACCCAGTTTTTGAAATTTTTAAATTTTATCTTTCCAAATCGATTTCATTTTTGAATTCAGAATATCGAAATTAGGGTTGGGTGAAATTTTGGTATTTTTTTTAAAAAATTCAATTTTTGATGATTAGTGAAAACACAGGGTTACTATTTAAAACCTGACTTTTTATTTAAATAATTATTTATTTTAATTAAATTTACTTTATATCAAAAAATTTTCATAATACCTATATAAGTTCAATGTAATTCATTGGAGTCATTTTATAATAATTTTAGATATATAAAATTTTTATTAAACCTTTCACCATCTTTTACCCACCTCCTAGGAGAATTTGAAAATTTACAAATAAAGTTAATTTTACGTCTTCTGTGAGTGGTATTTCAAAAATCCGAGAGAGACGGTAAATATCAAGGAGTAAAATGTGGTTCAATAAGATAAAAATAATTTTTGGTGAATAGTAATTTTTTACGTTTATTTACCATGATTAAAAGTAAATAGGGTAATTAAGGGTAAAAATGATATTATTATTACCCTAACACAGGTCTTAATTCTATTGGATAAGTATAATTCGACCAAAAACAACCTTAGGAATATAATATTATCATTTAGGTCCACTTGGAGTAGATTAGGACATTTATTCAAAGAAGAGTTAAAAGAGTTAAAATCAAAGTTTAATAACTAAAATATTTTTAATTTAGGGTTATACATCAGATAAATTCAATTATAAATATTCATTAGAAAGATAAAAGGATTTACTACATAATGGTGTTTTGTTTATAATTTTAAGACATTAAATAATTTAATTTATTTTTTACACAATGATGATGCAGTAATTACCATATTAATGAAAGATTAACATAATTGATATGATAAATACACAAATAATTGTAATTTGGGACTTTTTATAAATTACATTATTTTTTAGGTTAATATGACATGTTAGTATTGATTCAATTAACTTTTTTCTAACTAATCATGCTTTTATGATTTTCACAAAAATCAATTACCAAATAGTTTCAAAATTGAAAAAATAGTTTTTTTAAAAAAAATATTATTTTATTAATTGTTATTATATTCCAAAAAATATATGTTTCAGAAATATTATTTAGATACGGTCATATATATTAATAATGAACCACTTTGGGTTCGTTTGGATTGTTATAGTAAGTTTATTTACCATATAGTGTAAGAAAACAAGAAGACACTCTAAAAGTTAAATTATTTAACTTAGAGTTAAATCTAAATGATAAGGTTAAAATAGTAACGTAAACTTGTCTAAAACCTATTTGTTGAGAGTATTTCGACCCATCCCCAAATTATATTCCAAATAAATCAATTCAGAGCTATTATGAATCGAATATGACTTTATTATAAAATAATATTTTAAGATTTTCCAAAGGTGCCCCTCTACTCCATTATAAAAAGGGCACCCCTTACCTCTTCTCTTCACACCCTTTTAAGCATTGAAGCTCAGAAAACCCCTGACAATTACTCTCTCTAACCTCCATAGTTATATCATAGAGATTATGGTCTTCACAAAAGACCAACTCTAGTTCCCTAAGAAGAAGTTTAAAGGAGGTGTGTCGAGGAAGAGGTAATCTCTTCTACCAACTCTTTCAAGTTTCTTTCTTCTACATCCTCTTATTTAGTTGTTTCATTATAAATTAATAAAATAAGTATTACTTATATACTGATTTGTTATTTTAAATATTAAACAACACTATTTCACCTTCTATCCATCCTACGGAAAACGAATCATCACGTATGCGTACGTACGGAATACTGTCTTCACACTATGGTGTAATCAGTTTTTCCACCACCACCTTGCATGAAGGGGTATAATGGTGTAAAGAATAACTATATTTGATTATTATAACATCATACTGACTATATGATATTATATCATCCAATCCAATTCCATTCAATAAATATGGTAACGATATCATCGCTCGTGCGTACGTACAGATTACAGTCTCCACGACGCGATGAGATTCATTTTCCATGTTAACAGTTCAAGAATGATTATAAAGTATATATAATAAGTAAACATGAAATATATGAAATAATAATGCAACTGGATTGATGTATATATATATTTATGTCATATACTTAATTCCATTCAATTCAATTAGGAAATTAAAAAGAATGTTCATGCGTACGTACCGCCTACCGTCTCTATGAACAATGTATTTATTTCCATCTATTGATCTATTATATATATGTATATTATAAATATATATTATATTTAAATCATTTTTTATATTCTGGAATTAACTAATCATGAACTAAGTAATCATGTTAATAATTACAAGTCAAAACACGGACGATAAGTGAAATGATTTTACCCAAAACGCTGCTTTAACATGGAATTGACAAATGAATGGATAATATAAAGTCGTAAGTGAATAATATATGATATCATAAATATTGTTAAAGATCTGTTACAAGTTAATAATATTTTTAAACCCACTATACAAGAGTCTCTGACACATACGAAAGAAATTGGACATAAGGTAAGGGAAAATCATGCAATCTCATTTTTATCTGAGATTGTTTATACTTCAGAATTTATGGAGGAATATTTATCATCCGCATACATGTTTTCTCAATATATAATTTTAATTCTATCTTCCACAAATAATATAAATCCAATTTTACCCATTGGATTGTTTTTAGTAAAAGATATGAACAGAATCTTTTGTCTTTTTTAGTACAAGGTACTTTTTGACTTTACCGACCAAAGTATGAGAATAATGTTTTTTTAACTTATACGGCATGAATGGATTTTTACGGTTTTATAACGCCTTATTTTCATGAAGCTAACTCTACAAGATTTAATGACTATATTGAACAAAATCCATTTCTTTTAAAATTGCATGGCATTTTTTGAAAATAAATTGATTTTGAAGAAGAAAGGATATTTTCCTCAAGATTTCTTTTCATGTGTTTCATATAAACCATTTTCCATCTAAGATGACATTATTTCATATGTGTTTGTTTCCAGTATAATGTTTCTTTGATTCAAATGGTTTAACTTTTCTTATGATGATATGATATCCATTTGTTTTATATGGATTATGTTATGATGGGATGATGTTTATGAAACCCATTTTATTCTTTGGGTAATGATGAATGATTTATGTTCATGTTGTGGCACACGTAAGAATGATTTCATTATGAGATTGGTGGGACCTATATCTCCCTCCAATGCATTGGTTAAATATTTATATCTCATGTGATATACAGGTTTGGAATGGCAAGTTAATCTGGTTCAGTGTTAACGGACTGAAACGAGGAGTGAACTCGATTCAAAAAAAGACTTTGTCTACTAAGATGGTCTTGGAAGCAATGCCTTGGATTCCATGGAAATCATATCATGTGCTTAATGGTTTTACACAATTAAATGTTTTATTCCCATGATATTTTATCATGATTAATGTTCATTTATTACCTATTCCTTACATACTACCAAGGTTTATTTCACAACTCAATATTTTGATGTGTAATCATTATGTTCATGTTTTGAAGTTCAATTGTATATGGTTTGTTTTATTTTCTCCATGCTTACCCTTACAAAGAATTTGGGCTCACCACTTATATGTTTTCTTTTCCCCGAGATATAAAGAAATATTTTAGGTAAAAAATAAAATGGGAAGATCTTTAGGGGATATGTTGAAGATCTTTCACCATGATTAGAAGATTGTGTTCCGCATTTCCAAAGACACTAAAATATAATGATCCATGAGTGTTGGTTTTTGTTATGTATTAATTATTACGCAAAAGTAATGTAATGACTATGTATGTCAGGATTTGGATCTCTACAGGTGGTATTAGCAGAATGGGTTAGTTAACCTTTGGAAACTAGGATCCAGAAAACTTTTACGAGATCCCTAGAGATATTTCTAACGAATTTCTAGGGATGTCCCTAAGGATAAGTATAAATATAGGTTATATTCCTAGGATTACATTAATGATCATTGAATTAAACCTAAGATGTTAGATACTAAAAGTACTTCCCCATTATTAAGTTGTTTTCCTAGAATGATTTCTTCTTCTCACACTTTTCTTTTTGGGTTTTATACGATGGATGGAACCCAAAGGAACCGTGTTGATCAATGTAATGGAAAATACAATGGTTGTCCTCCTGAACAACTAAATGTTATTGGAAATGGAGTGAAAAATCATATTGATATACTTATACAAGCTATGAATCATTCTGGACTTCCGAATGAGCAGAGAAGGGAACAATATTCTATTGAGTCCATCATGAGGCAATGTCCACCTTCTTTCAGTGGGTCTTCTAATCCACTTATTGATGAACAATGGATCAATATCATTAAAAAGATATTTTAATTACAATCACTATTGGGTCATTATGATGTAATGAAACATATTATATATTTCAATGATAATTAATTTCTACCCAAAAATAAGATTATTTCAATAAATTGTGAAAAATTCACCATTGGATAATTTCAATGTCCTGAATCAAAAAATAATTTTAAATTTTATCCAAAAAATATTATATATATGTGAATTTTCACTTTAAAAAACACGTCATTTATCGAAAATTCTTTAGTTTTTACAAAAACAACATTCAAACCATAATAATAATTACAATTGTGTTCATAAATATTATATATTCATTTATACATATTAAAAAGTTATTTAATAATAATAACATTTTATTGAAATATAATTTAATTCAAAAATCCATTAATATATCAATATATATTTTTCAGTTGAATAATAACTAAAAATACTATTTGTGCTTTAAAAACTATTTACAAAGGAAAAATAATAAAATGAATTTATATTATTTATTATATTCAAAACTTTTAACAAAATCATAGTGCTAAGGTCTTGTTACATTACACCTTATATCACCCACATATGACCGAAGAGTGTGGTGTGTGATGGTGATAGACTCCTGGGGTGGCACGGATAACATCACTCGGGTGGAAATATCTATCAACTACCACATCTCCTGTAGGAGGTTCTATTCGAGCATAAAATATGGAATCTCGGCTTGGGCTTGGTCAAGATAGAATCCCAATGACGCCAACTCCTTTCTGAGCACCAACAAATGGTCTTCGTACGGGGCAAGTCTATGGGATGAGGCCATCACTTCCTTTGTCTAGGTAAATTAGAATTGTTAATTCCATATATTTATATTAATCATATGATCATTTTTCAACAACTATATTAGAAACAGTCACAATTGTTAATGGTATTTGAAAATATAAAAACATAAAACCAAGGATGTGCATACATAATATAACCATCTTACATAATAAGACATTTAATTAGATCAAGAAAAATATTCCTTAATAAAATTTTGGGATGTTTCAATCATCCCCCCTTAAGAAACATTTCGTGCTCGATATTTGTTTTTCCCACACTAAAATAGATTCAGGTAACTCTACTTCATCACTTCCAATGATTCCCACATTGCCTCTACAAACTTGTGGATATGCCAATACACATTGATGAGGGGAATTGTTTTATTTTGTAGAACGTTTTCTCTATGATCTAAGATCTTCACTATTTTCTCCTCATGAGAAAGATCATCCTCCAGCTATATTATCTCTAAAGAGAGTACATGGGAATGGTTTGATGTGTACATACATAATAAGGATACATGAAATATGTCATGTACATTGGCCATCGTGGGTGGAAGTGCTAGTTGACTTGCCATATCGCTGACACAATAAATAATCTCGAAGGGGTTAATGTAACTAGGACATAACATCCCTTTCATTCCAAACCTCAGAACATTCGTCCACGGAGATATGCATAGAAATACCACGTATCCAACTTTTAACTCAATGCCTCACAGATGATTATCTTTATAAATATTTTTTATCCTATGTGTTTCCTTGATATGATGTTGAATGGTTTTCACCTTCTCCACTATTTCATCGACCATTTCAGGTTATAACTGCTTATGTTCACCGACTACATCCCAACACGCTGGTGTTCTACACCTTTTTGCATAATGGGATTCATATGTTTCCATTCATATTCATTACAGGAAACTATTATTTTAGGGGAATTCAACCAGTGGAAGATGTTTGTTCCATCCTCCTTTGATGTCCATAGAACATGATATTTACATTTCTTCCATTTCCTAAATAGTTTTCTTTGATTGGCTATCATTTTGAGGATGATAGGTTGTACTAAAGTTCAGTTCAGTGTTTAGATAGTTCTAGAGACTTTTATAGAACATCGAGGTGAATCTAGGATCATAATCAGATTCAATATATTGTGGTAAAACATGTTGCCTTACAACTTCTTTGATGTAAATCTGTGCAGCTTGATCCAATGAGAAGTCCTCTTGAATCTCAATAAAGTGAGTTTTTTTCATAATATAATCCCAAACGATCCATATAGCATTGTTTCCTATAGATGTTCTTGGACATCTAGTGACAATGTATATGGAAATGTTGTCCCGCTTCCATGTTGTTATGGGTAGTGGTTGCATCATCCGCTAAGACTTTTTCCTCTCAGCCTTCACTTGCAGACATACCAGGAAATTTGATGTATATTCATCAATCTACCTATTTATACTTTCCCACCAAAATATTTCTCAGTGATCATGATACATCATTATGCTCCCCAGGTGAATAGAGAAGGGTGATTTATTTTCATCATTCAAAAGATCATCCTTTATCTCTGCATTAGTTGGTACCCATAATCCTGACCCAAATATCACAATTCCATCATTATCGACCATGAACTCTAAGGATCTCCCATTTCTTGTAGCTTCCACCCTTTTCAGAATATTCACATCCTTTCTTTGAGCATCCTAATTTTCTCTATGTGAGATAGTTGAGAAATCATTTGAGAAATGATTGATGATGTTCCCCCCATAATAATTCCATGTCCATCCTCTCCAAATCTATAACGATATGATCCTTTTCAATTCCCATCATTGATAAATATGCATGATAACTTATACTTAGATCATGTACCAACATTTTTACCTTATTGGGATGGTAGTAGATTAAGAAGTGATAATCCTTCATTAGTTTAATCCATATTCATTGGTGCATTTTATGATCTTATTGTGCGAATATATATTTGAGGCACTTGTGATTAATATATATCTCACACTTCTCCCCATAGAGATAACGCTGACAGATTTTCAATGCAATGATCACAACCTCCAACTCCATATCATTTGTGGGATTGTTTTCCTCATGGTTTTTAAGCTTCCTTGAGGAGTAGGCTATCACTTTATCATTCCTCATCAACACAAAATCCATGACATTCTTTGAAGAATCACTAAATACCAAAAACTATTATCCACTCATCGTTAATGTGAGCACGGGGGCATTGATATGCCTCTTTTTTAACTCCTTGAAGCTCTCTCCTCATTAATCACTCCAAATATAATTTACTCCCTTCTGAGTTAGCATGGTAAGAGCGTTGGACAATCGTGAAAATTTTCTCACAAATCGGCAATAATATCTTGTTATCCCCAAGAATCTACAGATATATGTTACAGATATTGGCCTTGGCCATCCCACAATTGTAGTTTTCTTTGAGGTATCCATATATATCTCGTTTCTAGTGATGAAATGAGCCATCAATGATACATCCTTCATCCAAAACATACACTTGATATATATTTCATAAAGCTTCTCCTTTCGCAACGTCTCAAGTACAGTTCTTTGATTCTCCCCGTGATCCACCTTGGTTTTGGAGTATATTAGAATATCAACAATAATGCCTACCGCAAATTAGTTGAGGTAATATCTAAAGACTCTATTCATAATGTCCATGAAGATTGTTGGAGAATTAGTGGGTCTTAAAGGTATTTCTATGAATTTGTAGTGCCTGTATATTGTACGAAAAGAAGTTTGGGTGATATCTTCCTTCTTCACCCTTAGTTGATAATATCATGACCGTAAATACACCTTGGAAAAGTATTGTTCTCCACACAGTTGATCAAAAAAGACATCAATTAATGGTAAAGGATACTATTTATTTATTGTGATTTTCTTAATACCTAGATAATCGATGAAAATGTTCATTGACCCATCCATCTTCTTGATGAAGAGGACAGGTGCACGCCATTGTGAAGCACTTTGGATATATGCCCTTTATATATATTCTCATGTAGTGGTTTATTCAGATCCTCATGCTCCACAAAATCCATTATATTAGGAATCTTGTATATTGGTAATGCCCCAGGTATATGGTCAATTGGGAATTAAAAAAATCTTTTAGGAGGAAGTTCAGTCTATTCCTTGTGAAACACTTCATCAAATTCATTCAAATTAGGCTTTTCTTTAGGGATGAATTCTTCCTTGGACTCAATCAATTGAGCCAGATACACTGGATCAAATGGACAATAATGTCCATGATTGAGATGATGGTACTAAATATGATTCATCTTCCTCCTTGCAATTATACAGAATCGGGGGTCAATTATCAACATGGACTGTGACATTCCTCTCACAATAATTTGTGTTGGCTCTATATAAGGAAATTCAATCCTTTCTAATAATTGCATCAAATTCCCCCAAAGGGAGTATGATGAGGTTTTTAGGATGTTCAATCCCCCGATTATGACAGGGGAGAAGTTATATTCATGGGATGCAATTTTTTCCCCATTTTCCATGCTCACCGATATCATTACATCCGTGATTTGGGGTGGTATTGGGATTGTTCTACTAAACATTCGGGATACAAAATATTGTGTAAAACCATAATAAAAATGTACGTTGACTATTCATGAATGAATAACAAGCATAACTATCACCACATAATTGTTGGAGTTCACTTCGGAGGTAGTGACGGAAAAATCTCGCCCATGCTGCCTTGAAGTCTGTTGGTTGCCTCCGAAAACCCCTAACATAGGGAAATAATTTGCAAGGTACCTTGGTTATTTTTAGTTAAAGAAATTAAAAATGCATAGTGAGTTGAACAGATCATTACTATCCACTATTGTAGTTGTATGTTTTTCTTATCTGCAGTTAATAGCTAGATGTCATTCTCTTTTACACCTAAATCATTTCATCGTCCCCATCAGGTTATTTCTAGGGTTCTTCTGTCCACACCTTAGGAAAGTGGGGTGCTTGATTTTCAAAACATCGATAGATTTACCATTCATACTGTTAAAATTGAAATCCAACTTATTCTCTTATCCCCATGATAACCCTTAGATTCTATGATCGACATTTCTAACATGAGGGAACATCAGACAATTTCCTCTTAGCTATCGAAGTCATGGATCGTCGGGGCTTTCTGCATGCTAGGTTTCATCCCACCAAAGAAGAAGTCAACCATGCATTAAGGTGTAATGACAAAGCTGGAGGCGTATCTTCCAGGCCATGTGAATTTTTCCTTCTGCTCTCTGATGGATTCATCATCTTTTTTCATGAGGGCAAGGAAGTCCCTTTCTATCTTATTCTTGAGGGTGTGAGGAAAATATTTATCAAAAAACAATTTTTTGGAAATCCATCCATTACAATGCCTTGATATCCTCCTCTCGATTCATATTTTTTTTCATAAATTTACACTATTGATAAGATTCACACTCAATATGATAAGAAGTCAGAAGAAAATTCTCTTGTTTGGAACATTGAAGGATGAAGAAGATCTTTTCAACGAAGTTGATCCATTGTTCAGTGATTGAGGGATCCGATGAACCATTTAATGTTGGAGGCCTTTGTCTCATGAGGCTCTTGATGTAGACTAGTTCATTATTATTGTGTTTGAATGATCCTCTTGACCCATTTTTGTATTGAAACCTCTAGTTAGTTGAGAGAGTATTGTGACACAGTTCGTGATTCTTACTCTCATCTGTTTGAGAATCTCATTAGAATAGTTCTCACATTGGTCTTCACATCGGTTGATACCCAGAGTCCTCTTATTACCATTCATTAAATGGAATAAATGAAATGTTATGGTAACACATAAAGGGTAAACCAGGGTCAAAATATATAACTTATAAATTAATTTCATTTCCTTAACTTCTGAATCTATTGGATTCAATCTATGTTACCCATGATCTAATTTCTAACATATATTATTAGTTATTTTTTTTAATTCCCTAAATAATGGTTCATATCATGCTTGTGATTTTACCAATTCATATCCCCTAGATGTTTTGTAAAAAAGAGTGCAGCAAGGCTTCTTGTCATGTACCAGGATACCCGAGTCAATCCCGAAGCTCCCTATTAGAGTTTTCACTCCTAGGTAAATATGTGTTAGAGCCTCCTCTACCTACTTTTATCCTAATAGGGATATATTTGTTTCATAAACCACTTTCTCAATACTCACTAAAACATTGGGATTTTTTTGTTGTACATAGTCTTAAACTTAAGGCATTCACTAGGGTTTTCTAATCCTAATCACCAAAATAACTAGTCTTATCCTCTAATACCATCTATATCAATCATGATATTTATTACACACATAAACATGATTTATTACATAAACCATTCAATTGAAAAAACATAGAATATTGAGAGGTCTAGTGTATTTGGTTCTTATGAACATTACATAATGACTGAAAACATGAAACATGACATCTTAATTGATAACTTCCATTACATGGCCACTGATTTTCCTCGTACTTATAATTGAATGTGATAACCTGAAGACATGACTAAGAAAATGGTGACCTATAAAGCCCATAAATGGAGTAAACTAAGAATAACATGAAGACTACAATTCATGTTAGGAAATAGGCATATCAATGGAGCATAAAATAAACATGAACATAATGGCATGATAACTTGGAAATGTGGAAACTACACATAAAAAGTTATTAGCATTTGTGATGGATCCTTGCAGATGGAGCATTATTAAAACCTCATTTCACTTGAATTAGCATGAGTAAAAACTCATTTCACATTATGTATCATGATACTAGCATTACCCAATACATCAGAGAGCTATCAGGGCACACCCTTCTTAAACATTTCTTTTCATACATAAGGGTGCCAAATTAATTATATAACATGGATTCATAAAAAATCATCATTTATTATATGATAATGGAATGTGGAATACATACATGAAACTATATTATCATAAAGTAAATGTTCGTAGAGGTGAATACCCTTGATAGATAAATGGACATGGTGTTCACTATACAGTGACTTTGAGTTGGAAAATCACGGTGCAATTTCAGCAACATAACGACATGACATAAGAGTTCAAAAAAACGGTTGATGAGAGTGGAAGGGGTGTCTCATCATATTTTCAAGATATGGATAGTAATAGAGTCATATAGAATGTCCCAACATATTTAATGAAAATTATATTTTTTTTACAATAAATTTATTGAATGTAAATGAGGATAGAGAAATCTGTTACTAAGTTTCGGTATTGTAACATATGTACTTTGGAGGCATTAATGAGAGAGAAAGGGGTATCACTTCATTCGAACATAAGGAGGGAAGTATGGGGGTGGTACGTAATCATACCTAAACATTTATAATTGAATATAAAAGGGCATAACAATATTAAGAAACATGGATAAAATGAGAAAGGAATGATTCATTTACTTGAAAGTGTGATCCCAATGGCTTGATATGGGCTTGAGAGAGGCTTCTTGAGAATTTGGGGTGCCATGGGAGGATTCTAGAGAGAGGAGGACATGGGTTGGTCTAACTCGAAAGGCTTTGAGGGAAGAAGAAGCAGGATCGTGGGTGGATTTTTATAGGAAAGGAGAGGAAATTCTTTATTATTTAGGTTTGGGACACCACACATTAAACTAATCAAATCCAAAAACCAACCCATTGTTTTTTCCCACGGTTTTTTCCAAGGGGAGTAAAAAAATATTTTATAAGGCCATTGTCTGAAAATATTAAAATAAATGAGTTTCATATGTTGAGGTGAGTCACACACTAAAGGAAATCAATTTAAAAAGCTAAAATGTTTTATAAGTCTTGGTGGTTACACTAAGGCTTTGTAAAATAAATAAAAAAACCAAAAATAAAATTATATTAATGGAAAAATATATATTGGAAGAAAATAATGTTTATAGTATTTTATTACATCACTACTGGGGAATTATGATGACATAAAAAATGATAAATATTTTAATGGTATTTAAATTTTTACCTGAAAATTCGATTGTCACAGAAATTTATGAAAAATTCACCCTTGATTGATTTCAACATCCTGATTCCAAAAATAATATTAATTTTTTCCAAATAATTTTTTTAAATATGCTAATTTTCACTTTTAAAATAAAAACTGATATTTATTGAAAATTCATTGGTTTTTACAAAAACAATTTCGAAGCCTTAATAAAATTTACAATTGTATTTATACAAATTATATTATCATTTATACTTAATAAAAATTATTTTAATAATAATGATATTTTATTAAAATATTAATTAACTCAAAAATTTATTAAATTATAAAAATAGATTTCTTGGTTGAATATTAACTAGAAATACAATTTGTGCTTCAAAAAAAATTTACAGAGTAACAATAAAAAAATGAAAGTGAATTATTTATTATAGAAAAAAATAATACAAATGATCATAGTGCTAATTTCATGTTACATACCCATTTATAACACCAGCATAAGACCGAAGGGTATGGTGTGCGACAGTGATAGACTCCTTGGGTGGTTGGGATAACATCGCTAGAGTGGTAATCTCTTTCAACTTAAACTTTTCTCGTAGGCGGTTCTGTTTGAGCTTAACATGTTGATGCTTGGATCGGGCTTAGTCAAGAGCGAGGCCTAATAACAACACCTCCTTTCTAAGTTCTGACTAATGGGATTCATATGGGGCAAGTGTACATGATGAGGTCATTAAATCCTTTGTATGAGTAAGTTAGATTTGTTAAATCCCTATATTTACACTCATCATGTGATCAAAGTTCAACGACTATATTAGCAATAATCACAATTCTTAATGGCATTTCAAAATCCATAAACATAAAACCATGTGTGTGTGTAACTTATATAACCAAATTACATAATAAGACATTTAATCAGATTAAAAGGAATTTTCATTAATAAATGATTGGGTTATTATAGTAATAATTAGTAATAATTTATTAATAAATTGTAATCATTGTAATAATTAGTAATAATTGTAATAATTTGTAATAATTAGAAATAAATTACAATAATTAGAAAAAAAATTGTAACAATTAGTAGTAAATAGTAAAAATCAGTAATAAATTTTAATAATAATTAATAAATTAAAATCATTAACTATACTTAGTAATAATTAGTAATAATTATCAATATTTAGGAATAATTAGTAATAATTCTCAATAATTAGTAATAAATTGTAATAATTAGTAATTATTTGTATTACTTAGTTATAAATACTAATTATTAGTGATTATTTGTTATAATTAGAAATAAATTGTAATAATTAGTAATAAATTAAAATAATTAGTAACAAACTGGAATAATTACTAATAAGCTCAAATAATATTTAATAACAATTTATCATTTGTAATAAATAGTAATAAACTGTGATAAATGGTAATAATTATTATTAAATGGTAATAATTTGTAATAAATGATAATAATTACTAATAATTAGTAAATATTGGTAATAATTAGAAATAAATTGTAATAAATAGAAATAAATATATTATTTATAATTAAACTGTAATAATTAGTAATAGTTAGTAATAAATTGAAATAATAAGTTATAAATGGTAATAAATTTATATAATTCACAATGAAATCTAATAATTAGTAATTAATTGAAATAATTTGTAATAATTTGAAATAATGTGTAATAAATAGTAATAAATTATAATAATTTCTAATAAATCGTAATAATTTTTAATAAATGTACAAATTAGTAATAAACTCTATTATTTAATAATAATTATAAATAAGTTGTAGTAATTAGTAATAAATGGTTATAATTAGTAATATATGGTAATAAAATATAATAATTTGTAATAAATAGTAATAATTAATAATAATTAGTAATATTTAGTAATAAATGGTAGTAATTAGTAATAAATGGTAATAATGTAATTAATTTATAATAAATTATAATAATTGGTAATAAATTACAATCATTAGTAATAAATTGTAGCAAATTGTAATAATTTTTAATAATTTTTAATAATTTTTAATAATTTGAAATAATTTGTAATAATTTTTAATAATATGTAATAATTTTTAATACATAGTGATAATATGTAATAAATAGTAATAATTTATTATCATTAGAAGGAATTTGTAATAATTAGAATTATTTCATAATAATTTGTTTTAATTATCAATAATTAGGAATAATTAGTAAAAATTAGGATTAATTAGTAAGAATTATAAATAAAACGTAATAATTATCAGTAATAATTAATAAATTTTAATGATTAGTAATAATGATTAAAAATATGGAATAATTAGAAATAATTAGAAATAATTATTATTAATTAATAATAATTAGGATTAATTAATAATAATTAGGATTAATTAGTAATAATTACTAATAATTTTTAAAAATTACTAATAATTTGGATCAATTAAAATTAATAAGGATTAATTAGAAATAAATATGATTGATTAATAATAATTTGTAACAAATATGATTAATTAGTAATAATTAATAATAGTTATTTATAATTTGAATTTCAATGTAATAATTAAGAATAATTAGTAATAATTTGGATTAATATGTAATAATTAGGATTACAAAGAAATAATAGGGATTGATTATTAACAATTACTAACAATTACTACCAATTAGTAACAATTTTGATAAATTAGTAACAATTAGTAAGAATTAGTAAGAAATAGTAAAAATTAGGATTAATTGGTAGTAATTATGATTAATCAGTAATAAATAGGAATAAATTAAAGTACATTGATAAACCTTATTAATTTCAATCAGTTTCACGACAATTTTTTTGATTAATGCCTTATCTCCTTGAGACATTCTCCCACTATAATCTATATGAAAAATCTACTCATACATTTTTCGGAGCCTATTTTTCATAGTGATTTTAGTCAGAGAAAGTTACAAGGAAGTGAGCCATCAGATAAAAGAATCTATTTTCCTAAATACTCATCTCCTTTGAACTTTTCTGGCTGAAATCACAATAAAATGTATACTCTGATGAATAGATTTCAATTTTTGTATTCACAATCATGGAGATCAACATGACAATGTCTCCCTTATATCCATCCTCATTCATGTGAAAATGGATATTGATACGTCATAGAAGACTTTTCATTATGATTCTAGTCACAGAACCTTTCAAGGGGTTGAGTTGTCAGGAAAAAGAGTTATCATCAATCTATTGGAAACATGTTTCTAGTAATTAAGAATAATTACTAAAAAATAGAAATATTTGTTAATAATTAGTGGTAATTAGTATAAATTACTAAAAATGAGTGTAGATTAGTATAAAAGATTAAAATAGTATAAATTACTATAAAATAGTATAAATGATTATAAATTTCATGAAAACATAATTTAACTGATTTTTGTTATATGGATAGTGTTTAATTTTTATATAATTATAGAAAATAACTAATCATTTGATATTTTTTAGACTAATATGGAACAAGGAAGTAGAAAAAAATCCTTTTTAGATGATCATACTTGGTTAAATCAGCACAGGAATCCAAATGGTTCTAGTTTATGTCCAATATAGTTATAGTGTTTAATCAATCTTATCATTTTCATTATCATAAAAAAAATTGGAAGGGAAAATTATGTTTCCTTGTTAAAAATGTGCTCTGGGGACATATAAAACATTTGACAGCATTGGTGGTCATTTATTTATTTTTTTTCAAACAGATTATGTTTTTGGAACCAATATGGTGAATTACGTTCTAGTTAAGATACTAATAATTTGGATCCAGATATAGAACAGTTTCTAAATTTAGTATTTTATTTGGTAGGGACATCTTTTAAAAAAATTGATACTCGGGATGATATTGATTTAATTCGTGAGTTGGAACCATCTCATTTATATGAGTAGTTGTGGTCTGCTGGGGATTCCTTATATACTAGTTGCAAGATAATAATGTTTGGAGTTGTTGTTAAATTTATGGATATTATATTAGATAATGGAAATTAAAATAGTTGGTTTGATCAAATAATCTCTTTGCTAAAAACACTTATACCTGAAGGAAGTGTGTAGCCTAATAATTTATATGAGAGCAAGAGCCTGATTTGTAATCTAGGTCATTATTATTAGAAGATTCATGCATCTTCAAATGATTGCATCTTATATTATGCTGAAAATGAGTCATTAGATACTAGTCCTAAATTTGGAAAATCAACATATAAAGAAGCTCATCTAGGGATGTTTTTATTTGTTCATATAAAACAATTGAGATACATCCCGCTCACACCCTGATTTTAGTGTTTATTCATGTCTCAAAACATAAAATCATTTTTTCATGGAACAAATAAACATTTCAATGAATAAAATCATAAATCATCAATGTGATGGTGATTCATGGAAACAATTTGACCCTGTTCATCTGTCTATTTCAATAGAATCCGGAAACGTGAGATTGAATGTTTATACTAATGGTTTCTGTCCATTTGGTCCTTATGGTAGTCAATATACATGTTGGCATGTCTTTATAACTCTATATAATTTACCACCATGGATGTTGATGACATATCAATATATATTTTTGAACATATTAATTTTAGGTCATCTAAAAAATATCGATGTTTATTTGAAACCAATTATTGATGAGTTAAATTTGTTGTGGAGTAATGCTATTAGTACATATGATGTTACTAAAAAAAAATATCCCACTGAAAGCTGCATTGATGTGTAAAATTAGTGAATTATCATAATACAGAATGTTTTCTGGCTAGAGTACACATGGAACAAAATCATGACTATACTATATGCGAGATAGAAAATCATTTATTCCTTTCAATGCGAAAAACAAATATTTTTTTGACTTTCACCGCAGAATACTTCCAACAGATCATCCTTCTTGAAAAAATAATGTCATTATAGAAAAGGATCTTTTGAAAAAAGAAAGGAATCCATCAATGATCTCAGGAACACAGTTAAAATCCATTATATCATCATTACCTTCCATCACATTTGGACTACTAATAAACAAACATTAATTTGATGGGTTTGGAAAAGGGAAAAATTGGATAAAACAGATCATTTTTGGGATTTGTGATATTGGTATGATTTGTTAGTATGTTACATGTTTTATGTAATGCATATTGATAATAAAACTTTTGATAATAAATTTTAAATAGTTTTGGATACACTGGGTAATACCAAAGATAATGTAAATTCACAATTATATCTTGCCAATATTTTCCAGTGGCCAGAACTTCAACTGTTTGAAAATGTTAGATCACAGAAGTAAATAAATCCCAATGAAACTTATACACTATCCAAAGAGATTCACATATTATTTTATCAAGGGATTGTAGATTTGAGACTTCCAAATGTTTATGAATCCAACTTTGGAAGATGAGTTAGAAAGGGTCATTTTACTGGATTGAAAAGTCATGAATATCATGTTTTATTAGAAAGAATAATTCCAATTGGATTAAGAGGACTGTTATATCCTATGACTTGGGATGCACAAATCAACATATAATATTTGTTTCAAGAAATTTTTGCATCGACAATAGACTATGATGTAGTAAGAAAACTGCAAGAAGATGCCATTTTAATTTTATAAAAACTAAAAAAAATCATCCCGCCATGTTTTATTGACTCAATGAAACATTTGATATTACATTTTATGCATGAAAACAAAATCTGAGGGTCTGGTACAGTTCTGATGGATGTACCCATTTGAGATATGCATGCCAGAATTTAAAAATAATGTATGTAACATTGAATTAGTTGAAGGGTAAATTGTAGAATCTTATTTGCTAGAGGAATTTTTTCCCTCCCTCCATTACATTCAATCTGAATAACCCTAAAACGTATGCATGATCCCTAATGAGGGAATGATAATGATGAAATGAGAAATAAACTATCTATTTTCAATCATCCCAAACATGGATTCGTTGGGGTTTATGAATAATGAATTTCAATGATGAACCCCGAAGAGCTCATACATCGATTCTTCTCAACTATGAAGAAATTACAGCATTTATATTGTGAGTCCTCCTATCAGTAAATTTATAATTTTTATAATAGTAAATTAATCATATTTTATTTGTATGTTATGTGATTATCATATCTAGAAACAGATTTCAGAAATTAGAGTAGCTTCCCTTGAAGAATGTTGTTAATAAAAATTACCTACTTGGTTAAAAAACCGTTAACCTAAATTAATTTTTATTTCAAATAAAAATTTAATTTATTACTTTTTATAGTGATAACTGTTTTACATCAATTTAGGTATCTCAATATGCTTATAAAATTGATAATAAATTTCCTGTATTGAGTAACCCACCATCTAAAATGATTAAATCATATAATCAATATGTGGTGAGTAATTTTTGATTTCATACACATGCATATGGGGAATCAAAACGAAATTAATAGTAGTGTTTTCATGGAAATATATCATTATATAAAGACTATTGCCTAATTTTACTGACATGCTAGAATAAATCATTGAATTGTGTTATCTGTGATAACATTACATAATAATTTTTAAATTTTAATGGTTAGATACTGAGAGAGGATTGTGTATTCATATAATCCTTGGAATAATTGATTTTAAATATACAAGTATTTTTCACGTAAATGAACCATTATTATTGGATAATCATGAACAAAAAATTTATAATGAAAATTACAGTGTAAATTCATGGGAGTCGGGTGATTGGTGGAGAATAATAAATATTAAATCATTAGAGACTGATAGTGAATGTGGTTCTGATGAAGTGAAAGGAATTGAAATTTTTCATATTACTACCCAGAATCCATATTTTACATGAAGAGACATGAAAATCATTGACGACACCCCACATTAAAGGGCATAGGGTGAAGGTGATTTTAATAATGTTACAACTGATTTTGAAGTGACAGGTGATGATGAAACTAAAACTAATATAGAAATTTATGATATAAGGAGTAATATAGAGACATTGACATCAGAATCTATGAAGACAAGGATGAATATGAACATTTACATAGTTAAATTCTGGTTATAATAATATATAATATATATCTATATATAATATTTGTTATAAATGTTTTCTAACAACAATAATTTCATGTTTCAGATGGATGAGAATATGTTTTGTTTGTTACAGGAGGCTGATCTAACATTAGATGAGGAGGAGGTCAGATCATCTGGCCCACAGACTATTGGTGGTTTAGGGGGAACTTGGAAGGGGCATGGTCATTCCAAATAGATGATTCCTGACCCTATCCCTGAGTGATGTCTATATATTGGGTTTGATCCATGCATCCAAAGGTACGTTTACCTATGAATTCTTGTTAGTTTACGTTAATTTATTTACATTATAATCGTTTGATTAATTTTTATTTTATTTCAAATCATATAGCATATAGATTATGGATAGTGGAGGGATATATTGTGAAGTTATTTTTCTGATTCATGGGTGTCATGGGATCAGATTCCAATTTCTCTACAACACCATATGTTCAAGAATTTTATGGTACATAAATAAATAATATATATTTTGAAATTACTTTAATTAATAAATTTATATAATAAATAATTTTTAGGGTTTATGGTATCCCATTTCTGAGATCACCTATGAGGTTATCTGTAAGGCATAGTAGGGATCTATCCATGCACGTTGCACTCAATCTCTGCATAATTTGGGAAAAAAATGAAGAAAGCGAGAGTGATTAAGTTTGATAAGACATGTAACATCCACTGACCAAATTATAATTCATCTTAGGTTTGGTATGGATTTTTTACACACTGGTAGAGTATGTAGTTTCTGGGTAGATCCTCTGTAGGTCAGAAAAATAGGGGGTGATAGTAGGTGACACCTTGAGCTGGTAGTCATATATTTAGTACACATAGGGAGCACATGGTAAGTAAATGTTTTAATATTTTATATAAATTAAAATTTAAAGAGTTGATTTTATATTCATATAGGTAGTCGTACAACTCGATATTTCAAAGTAAGATGTTTATAAGAGGATGTACTATGATCCCACCACATGAGTGATTAGAGGTGCTCGCCAACGTCAAATTTTGGTTAGAATAATTTATTTCTGAGTTTTAAATTTAACTACAAATAATATTTTAACAATTATAATTCTAAATTTAAATTGAAGGAGTTATATGAGGCCACGATGTCTCAGAAACATGTTGAGAGTAAGGTCGAGGATGATGGTCAGACCTGTTCCCCCTGATTTGATGAGACATCGTGGATACATGTGACCCATTATGCCTTCATGAAAGAAATAGTTGTTGGTATCATTTTTCAATAGGGCCTTGGGGGTTTTTAGGGCACCTCTATGGTGTCAGTGTCCAGCTCGAGAGGCACACAAAGAGAGTCATCATATTCTCATGCACAGTTTGAGGAGAAAATGCAATCATAGAGTGAGCTTATAGAGACTATGCAAAGGGAGAAGGAGAAGATAATCAGTGGAATCAGCAGCAGTTAGAAAAGTTCCAAAAACAGGGGAAAGAGATGCAGGATGAGATGCATCGATGAAAGAATCCGTAGGAGTATGAATAGATGGAGTGCATATGACGTCTAACTTACATTTTAGGGATGAAGTTCCATCCACCATCTTCTCCCCCTCCTCCAAACGACCCTCCCCTCAGTAAATTTTTTTTAATTTATAATGAATATTTTGAATGTATTTTTTTAATATTAATTCATTAATGATTTAAATAGCGTTTTATTATATTGTCTCGAATATTATAGTTTTTTATTATTTATTTTAATTTTATCATTTTTATTATTTTATTAATTAATATATTAAACTATTTTTCAGAATACATAGAATTTTATTATATTACTAATACTAATATTATTAAATTTTTAGTAATTAAATTATTATTACTATATTATTTACTTATTTGAAAATTAATTTTATTTAATTAATATAAATATTATTATATTATTTGTAGTAATATTAGATTATTATTATTAGTATTTTTTAAATAATTGTATTGTATTAATATTATTATATTTTTTTATTTATAATAATATTATATTATTATTAATATTATATTATATTATATATTTATTTTATTATTTTTTCAACTATTTGTCACTGACCCATTCCAAAAGGATTTTTTTTATTTCCAGTGATATTTGTGATGGTCTGTTAGAAATACTAATTGTGATGGTCTGTCACATAGAAGAAAAAAATGGGAAACTATTTGTGACCAGTGGCTTGCCCATCGCAATAGATGATTTTTAATAAATCATTTATTTTTTTTACGACAGTGCCACTGCCTATCGTAAATAATATCTTTTTGCAATGGTCCGTCACAAAATGTAATATTTTTTATGCCATTTTGCAAAATGGTTCATTTTTTATGGGACACCATCAGAAATAGCCCATTATAATAGTCCATTTTCCAGTAGTTTCAGAGATAAAATTATATGAAGATTGGAAAACCCGACCTTTAGAGATGGGGGTCAGGGATTATGTTTTCATGTGGGTATCACCTAGGCTAGTTTATAGATGGAAGCATAGGCAAGGAAAGTTGCCCCCTAATTATGTTGTTCTATTTAGGATTCTATATAGAGTCGGTATAATATTCTATTGGTTCATATTACATTAGAGGTATCTGTTTCTGATGCTTTCTTCAGGGCGCGCATGTCTGACTTGTTTGAGAATGTTGGTCACAGTTTTTGTTACCCCGCTTTCCCGCATTCCAAAGGTGCATAACATCTGCTCATTATTTAGGGACGTCTGGTCCTTGATCGAAATGGGATGATGGGATGTCAGCTCATACTTTCGTGTATTCCTTCTCGGAACTTGCCTCCTATTCCGGGTCTCTCTTTTAGACTAATGATATTGTTCGTGAAACTCTTCCCGGCGCCATAACTTCATGGACACCAGTTAATTATGCTGGTTTTGTCCGGACATTCCAAGGGGTCTGATCAGGGAAGCAACCTTCGGTTAGGGGAGTAGTCACATGGGGAATTACTAGTGTGTTTGGACACTGCGGGATTGGCGTGTCTGTCTTCTGTCACTTATTATAGGGCCTCTCGAGGGAACGAAAGCCCGAGGAGTCCCGCATCAACTACGGGGAATCATATTCCATGGGTATGTATCTGAGGTTTTCCTCAGCTTCCCATGTTTAACACGGGGTATGATGCACGTTTAACTTCCACCGGAGACAGATCAGACTGATCAGAACACTAACTAGAGTGGATGAGATGGAGGAACCCCTTGGGGGGAACACTAGTATTGGGGCCAACATGGGGGTGGCCCCTCGAATGTTTTGAATGGACTAGGATATGAGGTGACATGATACCACCGGCGTGTGGCAGCCCGGTTAAGGATCTGGATGGATGATGGAGCAGTTTGAATGAAGTGTATTGTGGATGGGATGGAACTTTCATGAGGATGACGATGGTTTTGGGCTTGATACTCGAAGAGAATTCCTACGTATCCCTGTTGTAGGGAATCAATGTCCACATAGTTCATATGATGACGGCTTACTGCCGATTTGGTTTTTCAATGGCTTTCCACTGGTTGATGTCACAACAGATTACCACTGGACGGGGTTGTCAGCGGCTTACCACTGATGAGGTCAAAATGTCTTACAGCTACATGGGGTCACAATGTCTTACCGCCGATTATGGTCACAATAGCATACCACTGAATGGAGTGATAATGGCTTGCCGCTGAATGGGTTCACAGCGGCTTACTGTTGAATGGAGTGACAATATCTTACCACTGAATGGAGTGACAAGGGCTTACCAGGGAATTTAGTTCCACAATTTAGCGTCGTGTGGGATGGAGGTGAACTACATAAAGAGGGTCAGAACCACTGGGTGTTGGCCTTGAAGCTTGTGGTGGCTTCCTACGTTCCTCACCTTGGAGAGGATCAAAGACATCGTAGTTCCTAATATGGGGGGATTTGGGGATTACACTCTGAGGAGACCCAAGCTATTGGTGAACTAACGTGAAGGTGGTTGGAATGACCAGGTGGTGGGATTTAACATCATGGAGGTTTTTTACGTTCCATACCTTGTCAACGATCAAATTCCATGTAGTTCATTTAGAGGTGTGGGGCTTACACTCTAGTCTACCAAGGGCGTTGCAGAAGTTTGTGAAACATTGTGAATTAGGACCTCGAGTTCGGGTGGATGGTGTGCTTGAACCTTGTGGAGGCTTCCTACGTACCATGACTTGGAAAGGATAAAATTCCATGTAGTTTGGATTGATGGGAAGGGGCACGGTACCCCGACCTGGGGTAGTCAGGACCAATGGATGGTGGGCTTGAACCTCATGGATGTTTCCTATGTACCTTTCCTTGGGAAGGATCAAAGACCTCATAGTTTGGGTGAGTAGTCGGTGAACTGACATGAAGGCGGACCTGGGATCCAACAATGGTGGGATTGAACCTCATTGAGGATTCCTATGTACATTGTGTTGGAAAGGATCAAAGACCTCATAGTTCGGGAGAGTGTGTGTGGGGCTTACACTCTAGTCTTCCCAGTGTGTTTATCATGGTCGGTGCTTACTCTAATCCCATGTGAGTCATGATTGGTATGAGAAACAAGTGGTATCAGAGACCCAACAATCAAGTCATGGAAGCTGCATTTGTGGGATGTGAAGTGGGTCTTACACATGGTTAGCAGCCCGGGGAGAGAAAGATTGGGACTTACGTCAGGATAGAGGCCCGCTGGCGACAAAGCACAGCGGGAGAGGGACTTGGGACTAATTAAAGAATTAGCACCATCCCCAACCACGCCCTTCGCTGGCCCTAGGGACCGAAGATGAAAGGAGGAGCAGGGATGCTGCCTCCTATAAGAAAGATAGGTACTTACACCGAGATGGATTCCATTCCCTCGTGGACAAACACCACTCCCATAAGAAAGATATCATCCCATTTAGAGACCAGTGGGCAGAGATAATGTCCATGGAGGTGGCACCCCGCATGTGAGGCATGAGGAAAGGTCACAGTTTAACATCATGTTCTAAGGACAATGGTGCTTGGCAGTTGAATGTCCTACAGCTCGGACAAGGTGGGTTTGCTCTGAACCCCTAGGACTTACATAACTGGTACCCTCTTCTCCTTGGTGCAGAGAGGGGATAAGAAAATCCATGGTGAGGGGGTGTCATGGTGCGAACCATTATGGGGTCCACGTTGTCATTGTTATGCGAAAAAGAAATTTCCATTAGTGTGCCTATGCGAAGAAGCATAAGGTGAAGATACTCAATGGGCAGTATCGTCCAACGGAAATTGAAGTCACATCATGCAAACCTGTAGGGTCGCACGGGAAAAGCAATTTCCAAGCACATGGATTCATAGGTAGGGTAATTGTGAAGTTCTGTTGATCGGCATGGTGGTAGGCACTTGCAAAGGGTTGTGTTTCGCAATTTCAGGTGCCTTAGCCTAAGAATAGGGTAGAGGTGCGTATAATAGGTGCTTCGCTAAGTGGAAAGGCGTTCGCAGAGCACTGCCTCATGGAGAAAAGGTGCCTCACAAATCTAGGTTTCGTGAAACAATGTGGTTCTCAAAGTATAGTGACCCTGCATTAGCATGTGGATCATGTGTACTTGAAGGGTGTTTCGTGAAGCATAAACACTCTGTGACGACCCAGGTCCCCTTGGGTATCCCCTTCCTTCACAATATCCCTTAGGCTTCGCAAAAAGGCATCCCTATTGGAAGAGGGGATCAAAATGAGATAATGGGGAGGCACTTTATGGAGTAGAAGTACCTCACACAACTCATGTATTGCAGAGCAGAAGGATGCTTCCCGATTAGGGAGCTGTAAATTCAAAAGGTCGGATTGTCCCTCCTTGGGGCATAGGGGGAGCTCAGTATTTATAGGCAAGAGGCACTGCAAATCGGGGCTTACACAGTATGATGATATATTTGGTTGCTTCACAGTGGGCTTATGAACAACAATTGTGTTCACGGAGAATCATACCCCTGTTCTTCGTGGCGGGCTCACAAATGTCAACTGCGTTCACATAACATCCCGCCACTTTGCTTCGTTTTGGGCTCGCGAATGTCAACTACGTTCATAGAGTGTCCTGCCTTCATTACTTTGTGGTGGGATCATGAACATCTAATGCATTTTTTGAGCATCTTGCCTCCATGATTCATGGCGTTCTCGTGAACGTCAAATGCATTCGTGGAGCATCCCGCCTCTTTGCTTCATGGCGGGCGCGGTGCTGGGGGGACTCCATGGAATAGTTTTGCGATGAAATCACCGGTGCCTTCTTTTTGGCTTCTTCTCTGTCCCGAATTATATCCCCAACAAATTCCCCCCTCAGATTTGGAGCCACAGAGAGATCAAGGGTTTAATTTTGAGGGTAATCGCAAAAATCAACGGCCATTCGAGATGCAGGCTCATGAAGAGGGAACGTGAGGCGGATAGGGGATGCACGGGCCCAGCACACTGCGAAGCATGGCATTAACTAGACACGCCGCGAAGCCCCGAAGGTCGTCACCTTTAAATAGGGGGGATGACCTTTCTTTTTTCCTTTCCCTTCTCAGTAAATTTTTTCATTTGTGCTCTCGATTCGCGAAGCTCTGTGTACTCCGCGAGTGTTCTCCGTGAATCGAGACTTCACGGTGCATAGTGAGTCCTCGAATCCATGTTTTCACTCTAAAATCCAGTGCTTGAACGCCTCAATAGTGCTCTACGAATAGTCTTTTTGAAGATTCTTCGTGAACACGCTCTGCAAATGAGCTTCTCGAACCAACCCAAAAATCGTCTAGGTTCCATAACAGAATGGCCCACCAAGAAGCTACCCAGTGGGTCCTTATAGATTCCACCCAGGGGGATGAGATGGTGAAGAGTCTAGGACTAGGAGAGTTATTCTATAGCCACATGAAGCATAGTTCATTGGTGGAGCTACTATCGGAGAGCTAGATGAACTAACCGTTGTGTAGGAGGTCTCCCTTGTCTGGCTTCGGGTGGATGGATGATGTCTTCATCCCTGAAGCAAGTAGGGATGAACCGTGTTACTGGTTCTAGAGCATACTATGTCAGCATCGATGGTTCAGAGTGCCCGATGGTCATGCCCGGAAGGACTTCAAGCCCGTCATCACTGACTGATGATACAACCATCTGAAAAACATCGATGAGATGGTATTGCAACTAGAAAAGTCCACTACTCTATACCAAACTATCCTCAAGGCGATGCTGGGGAACCCGAAGAAGGGGTGGTCTAAGGAATGGGACATATTCATGGTTGAAAACTTCACAGAAGATTGGGAATGGGCCTACTGGGTAGGCGCCTCGTACGAGGAGTCTGGAGGGAATCTGAGATGAGTGGGCCTGTATGAGGCATCTTGGGATTCCCAGTTTCGTATATATCAGCCGAAGCAGCTAATGCTGGAGATTTTGAGCCTGTGGTCATTAGGGAACAATACCTTCCATCTTCATCACGGGGTTGTTGGCACCAGCTTTTGGGACGTGCATCTGATCATGGGGATCGAGATACTGGGGTGATGTACGGCGAATTCCTCCTAGATATTATTGTGTAGGAGGATCTAGAGCAGATGCTGCATTTGGCGTTGGCCTTGATAGAGCTTGTTCCTGGGGAGGTCAATGAGCAAGTGTGGGATGTACACTTCAGACGATGGTTCAAGCAATTCCTAAATTTCAATGAACATAGGAAGTTCCCAGTGAGGCCTAGAACATTCCCAAAGGGGCCTTGGAGTAAGGAACACTCATACTGACGGCTGTTGGATGATAGCCAGTAGAAAACCTAGGGCTTCAGAGTCAGCACTAAGCAACATCCAATAGTCAGGCTGGTGGCATTCATCGCATCTCTCATCTGTGGTTGGATCCTACTGGTGAGGCATACCAACATGGGAGGGTGACCAAGAACATTCATTATGGAGTCTACATTGGTTACAGTAGGGTGGGTCAACCTAGGGATCTTGATGCTCTCCATGTTGTATAAGATTATGTGGCACACCAGCGAGGAAAAGAGGTCATAGATGATATGCGGGTCGTTCCACCTTCTGTATGGGTGGATAGAAGCGCACATCAGGGGGATCTATGAGTATCTGAATCCCATCTCGCCTCCAGGGTCAAACATCCACCCCTAGATTCTCAATGTCACGAGGAGTTTTCTGGCCAAGATGACCGTATCATCGGTACAAAATCGAGTCTGTAAGGTAGAAGAGTTCAACATTCATCTGTTCACATTGTCGACGGGGGTCTTCACAGATGATGGTCGGGGAATAGAAGAGAACTGGGCCTACCTCAAGGCCTTTTGAGGTGGAGTCTTGGTGGATAGGGTGGACTGGTAGCATCTCTGTGAGCCATATGCCCCACATCCGTTTGCAAGGAAATTCTGGTTCCTGCATCGACTGACCACATAGGTCAACCTGGTGGTGCATCACGAGGAGCACCAATATGTGATGAGGAAGATGTGGCTCAAGATCACATGGTAAGACGGGAAGATGCGGAATGTACTGCCTCTGCTGACCACCGTCCTCGGGATGGTAAAATAATATGTCTAGAGCTAGGAGGCGACCTACCCGGGGGAGATGTTGAAGCATCCAACCATTATAGTCGGTGATGGTGAGCTTCCCCAATCTCAAGGTCAAGGCTGGAAGGCGGCAAGGGCATCCCACAGTGGCGGGGCTGCTATAGTGGCGATGCCCACTCCGGTTGATGGGGAAGTACTGGTAGTGGATCCCGAAGAGGCAGTGGACACGGTGGACCCACGAGAATAGATTCATCATGAGGGGCGGCCACCAATGGGATTCCGCAGGATTTCTACTCAGGCCTCGGGGAAGCAGTTGTGCCATATTGATGTGCCAAAGAAGTTTGTCTTCATGGAGGCCTGGGACATCTGGGTAGTCAACCAGAAATTACTCCACCCATATGAGTTATGGCAGCACCTTAACCACCTCGGGATGGACTTGTTGGGGATTGGACCTATTAGAGGTGGTTTTGCAGTATCCCCTGTGGAGGCAGAAAAATACATGGCCGAACTAGAATACTTTATCCACTCTCGGGGTTCCCTACTTCAGATGACAGTCCGAGTTAGGGTCTTGTGGGATTTTACGGTCCCTCCATAACTATCTGCTTCTAACCTGAGAGAGAGCTTCCCTCTACATGAATAATCAGACAAGTCCTCCTGGGGAGACACGACCAGTAGAGGGAGTCCGTTGGAGGAGGGTGAAGTCATCGATCAGTCCTCGAATCTCGATGTTTTCATGGAGGCCCTCGAGGTAAAATCCCAATATCCTTCCTCAGGGTCTACTCTTAGGTTACTCTGGATTCCTTATCGGTATCTGCACTATGTAGGAAGACCTTGTGCATCGACCTCATTCTCGTCCCTTAGTGGGTGATGACGTGGGACCTTCAGGATCCACACCTGTGGCTGCATCAACTTCAGTGTCTAGTGCGGCTAGGACAATTGAGGCGACTCCCCCGGAGTCTCCAGACCATACAACCATATATGGGGGGCCACATATCGAGATCCCAACAACATCAGTCCAAGAACGATAATAGGGATTTGATATTCGTAAGTCTCCTCTGTCGAATTTGTGATTTCCATCCCCTATCCACATTAACTAACATTCACATCCCATTTTTGGCGTGAATAGTCCATCAAATGGCCTAGGACCTATGGAGAAGTTGGTCGGGTCTTCCTGTAGCACCCTTCCCAGAGGCATGCCAATGGTCGTTGCGGTGGACATCCATCCTGACTGAACAACAACGCTCCTGATCACTGGTTGGGATGCCAGTGGGACTGTGCCAAAGGTTATTGAGGTGGTATCCATTTTTGATGATTAACCAGATAGTTCAGGCCCCACCACGCCTGATCCAAAGACATAAATGGACCCGACTGAGGAGTTCATGGGGGCATTCCCTGGATATGAGCATGCAACTGCACTGACTGAGATGAGACAACCTCTGACAAGCAGGACAACAAAACAGTCCATCGCGGATTGGGGAAGTTGATCACACGCTTCATCAATGACACCCCCAATAACTATGGTGGGATGAGATGGATGGACTTCGCTCGCGACTGTGCGAACTGTGTACTGGGGGAGTGGACGCCCAGTGCCCTCACTTTCTCGACCGATATCTTATTACAGAAAATATTCGGGAGTATGATCATGGCCTCAGTGTTGGTTGACAATGGAGGAAGGCGGTAAACATCAAGAGGCACCAGGAGGCTTAAGATGAGGTCCAGCGGCTGCAGAATCGGGCAGTGAGCACTCGACCTCCCTCAACGTGCAATCTGAGCTAATATTTCAATTGAAGGCCCAGCTGGTTGATGCCAAATAGGACCTAAAGAGAGCATCTAAGGAGATTTCTACCATCTGGGCCGATGCGGATCATGCCATGATTGCGGCCAACGAATTGCGCCCTCTCATTGGCAAGGAGGAGCAGGATCTGAATAGGCGGAATCAACATCTGCACGCCACCACCTAGAGGGTGGTGAAACCACTCCACTATTTAGACAAGGTCAACCCATCCATGGGGGGATTCGACCCTCAGGTATTGTAATGATTACAAAACCTCAAATGTAATTTTATGATTACATTTTTTCATGCCATAACATGCATGAGTTTTATTTTTTACATTGGTTTATTGTATCCGTGTGATGTTTGCAGAGCATCCAGCAATCTTTCCCTCAGCTCTTGTGGGTCGGGCCCGATGTCGGAAACAAGGGATTACCAACTTTTCACCCCATCCAAACGTAGGATTGCAAACCATTCTTTGGGCAGCTGATGTTTGACCAAATAGTTATGATTTCTTGGAGGAAATGGGAGAGAACTGATTGGATAATGAAGCTATCAGAATAGCTGAATTACCGTTTTCCCAGTGTTCTCATTTGCACAAACCAGGTAATGTCAGGGGTACTGAAATAAATCTGAACAGATTGTAATGGGAGGTGTGAATAACGATACCCAGGATTCAGAACATTGTAGGGGTGGTGTGACAATAAAGAATAAATGTTGACCACATTCGAAACGCAATATCCTTATCATATTAGCCTATATTGGGGATAAAAAATTAAGGTATAATGATGACCATGTCTGAAACATGGGGCCAGACTCAAATTGTCATCCGTTAGTCTTTCGGAATATTGGCCTAGGATAATAGGCAGGCAATAGGGTGAGCATCCATACTGTTAGGGGGTTACCTTATACACTAAAGTGTATGAGGCTCCAAATAAGTGGAATGAAAATCCTGGAATGTGGAGTAATGGTTTGTTCAAATAGAATACAACACTCTCGAAATTATGCCACCACGGTGGAAGAACATTAGATGGAAGCATCAGTATGAACATAGATCAATCGTTCTTTTTTAGATAGGACCTATCTGGCGAGGGAGTAGTCGCTTCCCTAATGTCTTCTTGGGGCATCCAGAACTTGTTTGGGGAAAAATTGAAGTTTCATGGCTCCCCACAAGGGGTCAGTCCAGGGGCCAGAAATGAAGAGGAACAATATTTATGATTCCTGGGACTCGACCCGAGGTGTAATTCCTGGGTGTCCCTATGTGTCCCATGAAGATGGTAATCGAACCATATGAAGTTCTGGAAGCACAATTTAACGTCATGCGGGATGATGAAAAGCTAGGCTGTGCTGGTGCACAACCTTCCCAAACTACTAAGACCACGCGAGTCATGCTTGATGTGGGAAACAAGAAGTAGTGGTTAGATATTCCAGAAACAGGAGGGATGTTGTTATGGTGAAGGCACACTCTGTGAATGCCGGCCCAATGATGTTAAAACATCCATGTAGCGCACCTAGATGCACGAAGAAGTAGAGCTGATTATGATAGAATTCCACCTGAACATGTGGAAGTGGAAATGTGCGAATCATGATTCTTGAAATCTGGATCACAATGATGGTGATGTTATGATAGAGGGATAACTATTGACTATATTCAAAACACAGTATCCATATCGTGTTAGCCTGGAATGGGGATAGAAAATTGAGGGTCGATCACTGACCATGTTTGAAACATGAGACCTATCTCAAATGTCATCTGAGATCCTTAGATGTGTTGGCCCGAAACAGTAGGTAAGCCCATGCGGCAAAAGACTAGACCGTGAAGGGGTCCCCACGAAGTTGAAAGAGGATGAGGATCCAAATAGTGAGCTCACGACGCATGGACATGGAATGAGGGGAATGTCCCCATGAAATTTCCACACGTCAGACTCTCTTTCAAAACACATCTGAATACGACAATGATACATATTTCATAGAGGGATTCTAGTCCCTTCCCATAGGAAGATCATAGTTTAGGGTCATAGAATTCAGACCATGGATGGTTGGAAACGCAAGAGACAAATGGAGGGGTAATTATAAATCCCAACATGAATAAGAACCCAGGGTTTCGAACACCATGTGTTCCCTGGGATGATTTTAGGCCAAGGGACCCGAAACGGAAGTTAAGCTGGCCCTGAGGTAAGGTGCACAGACGTTCCTATGTACCCCGTGAGGATGGGGATCATGGTTCACATTGTTCTGGAAATGGCATGGTAAGGTACTAGTGCCAGGGATAGAAGGGGTGTGTGGCTGTGGCCCCCGCACCAAAAGAAGTGGTATTTGATGTATCTAGTTTGGCCTTTAAGGTGAATAGGTTTTATTGTGAAGCGACTGGCCTAGGGTAGAATGTCTCGGCATCTCCACAACAATCAAGTTGTACCAAGAATTGACAAATGGTATGGCATGTGACCGATACCAAACAAGGTGTCCCCTTGACTGAAGACAACATGATGTAGTGTCATTTTTCGTCATGCAGAAAGGACGATAATTTCACAGTTTAGGGTCATGTGATGGGACTAAAGGGGGAATTTTCTTAGTGCTATAAAATGTAACTGACATGATCAGGGAACCAAAGTTTATATTACCACACCGTAGGCAATTCCGTGAATGAATCCTCTGGGAAAGGGGGAAAATAGTGGTGAGAGGGTAAGGGGCTGGAGAAACTAGATTCCAATTGAGCTGGACCCAAAAATGAGACTTCTAGGTGCTCCTACGTATCCCATAAGGATGACAATCAAGCTATTTGTAGTTCTTCAAAGGGAAAATATGAATATATATTAGTTTATGGTCTTAGAACTCCGACCAGGGAGAAGTAGGACTATCCAAAGTAAAGGTGGACCATAACCCAATCCCCATGCATACGTAAGCTGAACTCAGTGTAGGAAACAAGTGAGGATAAGGTATTTGTAATATGTGACATATATGCAAGGGTGGAATCGGTGAAACCCTGAGTGATTTACTTACCGTGGATTTTTTCCTCCTAATGTGTGGATGCACACTAAGGAATTGTACCATGAGTTTCTAAGTTCTCGTTGGAAATGATGAGGTAGAGAAGTATGTGAATCATGCAACTAACATTTTGTGATTTGAAGGGGTTGTCGTGACGATGGAGGATTACTGTTGATTGTGCTCGAAACATAGCATCTTTATCGAATTGGCCTGTAATGGGGACAATCAAATGAGCGTCAATCACTGACCATATTCGCAATGTGGGAATTGTATCGATTTTTTGTCTAAAACCCTCGAGGATGTTGGCCCGTATTGGTAGAAGAGCACTTAGGCATTTCATACATGCCATTTGGGTGTAACATCGGGTGTGAACGGTGATGGAATCCCTAATGAGGGAGAACATGAAGCCTAAAAATGGGTTGGATCATGTCTTCCTAGAGTCTGAAATTCCAGGCAATAAACCAGAGTACCATTGGGCACATTGGTGAATCACCGAAGAAGATCGAGGGGATCATCTTGAGAGTGAACAATTTGAAAAGACGAATATAGAACAAGGGGATAGAAAACCCTCAGGAGAAATAGTTACATGGCATTGTTGTTACAAACCCGACGTCAATGGGGACATAATCCTATACCACAACATTTATCTCTTTTATAGAAGAATGTGGGCTGATGGGGAAAGATGGGATGGACCCGAAGACAAGATGCTTGGGCGGTCATATGTATACCATGAGGATTGGAATCAAGCCATAAGTAGCTATATAAATTCATATAGGGGTATGATACCCTAATAAGGGGGTGTATTGTGCATTGAGTAACCCGACGTGGATGAGGACAAACTCCACACTGTATAACCCTAAATAGAAACTTGGGTCGGGGCCCGAAAAGGCCAAGGGGCTAGAGGTTGGGCCTTGGTGGGAAAGGCCTGATTAGTTTGTTGTAATGCCCCGAACCCAGTTACTCAGAGTTGGTGCATTATTACATAACATTGGCATGATCACAAGATAGATCAAACCTCGAAAGACCGATTGGTTTAGTAGCCTTGGAAGCACTAGATATATTCATAAAGTTTTACATTACATCATAAAGTGAAAAACTACAACAACAACATAATGTCTCTATAGTCCACAATATTATCCCCTCATAATATCCCTACAGGTCATTCATAACTTACTTCTTCACTTACTATGAAAAATAAAACATAGAAAAGGGGTGAGCTCAAATACCCAGTAAGGATAACAATATAGTGGAATCTTTCCAAAATAAGCATAAATATTTAAGGCAATGTATAACTAAAACAAAAGCCTCTTAAACATGATCTTCAACATAGTATGACAAAAGTAAAATGAAATAATGCCATTTACTTATTCACATAGATATTCTACTAATAGAATAATCACATGCAATATCAATAACCACTTTCATAATGATGGATTGCATAAGGTAAGACTATCATAACCACATAGCCAAGGCCTCGTGCCGAGACTACAAATAATATTTTGTCAAGGCCTTATGCCAAGACACTAGTTTGTCTCATGAGGCCTATCAATGCATCGAGGAGCTATAGCGGGCTCCACCTATCACTTACTAAGTCCAATGAATTCCCATGTGAAATGGTTTAAACATAACATAAATATTCGTATTAAAACTAGCATACGAAATGTCAATAATTTCTCCATAAACCATGAATGGTATAAAAATAACACATCCACAGTCAAACATATCACAAAACCTTCAATACATTATGGAACTTTTGTATCATAATAAATCAACTTCATATAATCATAAAATCCATCAAAGGATGTTGACATAGATGAAATCAAAACTATTAGAGAGAAATATCTCCTTTTTTTGAAATAATTTAAAAGTCACACATTTATAAAGGATGTAATTAAAAAGAGATTTTTGAATCAAAGTGTCCTACACCACTTTGAAACTTTTGAAAGGAATTAACATTTCAAAAACATTCATGACCATATAAATAAATCCTTAAAACCCATTTTGAAGACATGGACCTTAATTAAAAAGATTTAGGAAGATAAATCTTTAAAACATTTAAAATTCTGATTTTGATAAAGAGTACCTTTCTGAAATTCTTAGAATTTTCATTTTGAAATCATTTAAAAGTCACATAATTATAAAATAAAACATTTACTTTGAAAATATCCTTGTATGATTGTAAGGTAAGCTTGACAATTTTATAACGGCGTTAAATAGCCGCACCCTCCCTATAAGTTAAAAAAACATTCTTACCTTAATTTTTTCGGAAAGGTTAAAAAGCACCTTGTTTGGAAAATGATGGAAAGATTCCTTAATAAACCTCTAATAAAAAGTAAAACAGGGGAATAAATGACTTTAACCCATATTCTAGTAAATAGTAAACAATTTTTGAAATTCATTTTTAAGAAACGTGGATGTGGATGATAAATAGATCCCAGTAGATAATTACATATAAACAACCTCGGACAATGAAGAGATTGTGAAATAAACCCTTACCTTGTACATTTCCTTGGTTGGGGTAGGATAACCTCCTGTATAATGGTGAAATAATTGTTAATAAATTATTCAATAATCATATACATTTATATGATATCATATATGATCTTTTAACATTGCATTGTTAATAATATCTTAGAATTATCGTCGTTTCGAGTGTTAACTTACTCATTTTATTTTATATATTTTATTTCGTAAGACATGTTTTTAATGGATAGGATGTATATTATTCATATCCAGAATTTTATCATGTCCAGAAACATCATTTTTAAATCAGAAAATGATAATTATACTTGAATGGATACGATGGAGAATGAATCTCATCGCGTTCGTGGAGACGGTAGTCCGTACGTACGCACGAGCGAGAATATCATTCATTTGATATTAAAATAATATATAATTTGATAGTATATCATATATACAGAATCATTATCATGTTATATTTATTATTTAAATGAGTTACACATCATTATTATACCCATCCAAATAATAATATATTGAATAACAATTACACCACGACGTGGAGACGGTAAGTCGTGCGTACGCACGTATGGTGACATGTTATTAAAAGGGTGGATAGAATACTGAATATTGTTGTTCCATATTTATAATAACATCACAGTATATATAAGATACTGGAGTTATTATTTTATAATGGTAATAACAAAGAAAGAAGAAGTGGAAGAGGAAAGGAAGTTGGAAAAGGGTGGTGAAATCATTACCTCTTCTTTGGGTTCTTCCTTTTGATTTTATCAAAAGGGCTCCATAGGATGGCTTTCTGATCAAAATAAGGCCTTTAGGTTGTAGTTAGGGAAGTTGGGAGAGTATTTGGGAAGAGTTTGGCCGAACCAAAAGGCTTTGAACGTGTGAAGAAATGAGAAGGATGAGTGCCCATTTATAAGAGGGGTGAAGGGAACCTTTGGAAAAGCTAGAAATATAAATTTATAATAAATTCATATTTGGTTTCTAATGGCTCCAAAGTTTATTATTTAAATTTTAAGGTGGGGATGGGTCGAAAACAACTCAACCAATAAAAGTTAGATAGGTTTGGGTACTTATATTAACCTTATCTTTAAGTATTACCTCTAAGTTAATTAGATTCACTTTTACAATGTGTCTTTGTATTTTTATATTATATGGTTAATAAACATACTATATAAATAAAAAAGACCCCCAAGTGGTCCATTAATGATATACCTATCATGATATAAGTATATTCGCTGAACCTTAGATTTTTAGGAATTTAATACCAATTAATAATATAATATTTGTTTTAAAAACTCTTTTATATCAATTTTGACACTATTCAATAGTTTATTTTTCTGAAACTCATAACAGAATGATTACTTCGAAAAAATTTAATTAAATCATTCAAATAATGTCATATTAACTTTTAAAATTAGTTTAATGCATTAAACGTCTCAAATTATATTTATTTGTGTATTTACAATATCAATTATTTTAATTTTTCACTATTATTTTAATTACTGCATCATCATTATGTCATAAATAAATTAAATTATTTAAAGTCTAAAAATTATAAATAAACTTTCATTATGTAGGAAATATTTTTATCTTTATAATTAATATTTATAGTAGAAAATCCAACTTATATAACCCTATGTAAGTTTTTTTTCTAAACGATATATGCTTATGTCATTTTTGTACTTATTTTAACTTATTTAAAATTAAGTGTCCCTATCACCTACAAGTGGCTCCATGGGGTCCCAAAATCGACCCAAATACTCCTATGGTCGAACATGTATCAACCAATAAGGCTAGGACACGTTTTAGGGTAATTATTATTATTATAATATTATTTTTTAACCCTTATTTACCGGATTTACCTTTATCCATGATAAATAAAATATTTACCGCAGTAATTATTCAAAATGTATAAAGAAAAAAGTCACCTATTTACACAATTTTAAAATCCTGATTCCAAATATGGAATCCATTTTTCCAAATTCAAAACACAGAAGTGGCAGAAATTAATTTAAAATTAATTCCCGTTGTTAAAACAAAAAGCATGTTTTTAAGAGATATTAACTATCAAAAGATTGACAGTTGTTTATGTCTGGTTTAATTGTAAAATTATGTCCAATTACCAAAATTGTATTAAATGGTAAAAATATATTCTAAATATACATTAAAACCACTCAAATTCATAATTTATCAATATTAATTATTTTGGTTAAAAAATTTGTTTTTAATTAAAATTTATTAATTTTCACTATTCATCAAAATATTAAAGTTATCTGAATAGTTCCAAAATTTGACCCTAGGCTAAATTCAATATTCCGAATCCAAAAATGAAGTCCATTTTTAAATAGAAAATATATATAATTTTAAAAAGTAGGTATTACTATTCATAACGGCTAGTTTGATTGGTTGTGGTGTGTGTTAGAACTCGAAGTTGCGTACAACACACGCTACTGTATTATTCAAAGGAAAGCATACCGAGGAAGCTTGGGATTATTCATTTTAAATTTTTGACATCCCCATTTAGTCAAAAAGTTTAAAATATTGTATTTAAAAAAGGTTCACTATTTAAAGTTGATAAAAGTGCAATACTGATAATGAATTTGTTCTTATATTATGTCTAAGAAACTCCTAATATGGATTCTAAAATTATAAGGATTATATAAAGTTTACTATTCAGTTAATAATATTCATAATTTATTTTGAACATCTTGTTTGGTAAGTCATGGTGCGATTGAACTCGATGTTACATGTAGTGCAAGTTATTGAATTATTTTGATGAAATAACACACTATGAAATCTTGGGGTGTTACATTCTCCCCTCCTTCAATAAATTACGTCCTCGCTATTTGAAATTGTTCTTTGAAAATAAAAGGTTGAAAATTGAAAATACCTTTGTGGGAAAACCCACATCAGAAATTAGGTTACTAATATTTAGTCTTAATATGAGGAAAAGATAAATGAAAAGGTCACCACCAAATTATTAACTCTATTAGGAGAACATTGGTGGAAATTAGAGACATATAATTGGAGGAAAAATGTAAATATTTATAGGTAGTGATTGAGGTCATCAATCACAAACAAGTGTAAAATTGAGGTCCTTAAATTCATCAATCTATGATGATTTGAAATACCATCGGTTCAATAAAACATAGGGTATTAGGATAACACATTTTTGGTTTTAGGATTCCTTAAATAATGTATAAGAATTAATTTCTTCATAGAATAATAGAAGAAGAAAAATATATTATTGACAAGTAGAGTTCCATCCTTTAACTAATTTCTACCACAAACTCATCTTTCACTCTAAAAGATAATAGAATGAAAAAATATATTCTATTTATCCTATTCGTATAGGGTTCCAAAAAAATGAATTTATAATTAATCTACCAGATCTTTTAAAAAAACTACACTATTTAATCTCGGACATCACGTGGTTTAGTGGTAGGTGATACACCCTTGTCCCCCTTCTGTTGTGGGTTCAAGTCTCGCGGCCTTGCCGGACGCGACAGGTTGTCGCCCGACCTCCGGGTTGTCCTTTTATAGCAATCCAAAATAATCCAAACTAGAACTATCCAAATACATCAGTCCAAAATTTATAAGGAAGGTAAACACAATGAAGATCCTTTTTTTCGCTGCGTAATAACATGTGATCACCTTCATCATGTATTCTTTTAAAACACTGAAACATCCTGAATTATCATAAAACCTTATTGATTACATTCATGATAACTTATTCCTTATAGAATAATAGATATACTCCTTCAATCCAAAAATGTTGTAAACCCCAAAAATGATGGAATATACAAATCATTAATCATTTTCAAGTTAGTCAAGAATATCCAATATAATTTATCCAAAACAATCATGTATTATTCTAAAATCACTACCTCTGTATCAGAACCATATTATGGTTTATCTTTCTCTCAACCATATATTTTCCAAAAATTTGACCTACTATTGAGTCACTTTTCTTTGTTCCACACAATATCAAGTCCATAATGAAATAGTACTGTAGTATAATCCTTATATACTCCATAATTATTATAACAGGTACATTGTTGATACAACAATCAAATGACGTAATCAACACAAGAACTATAATCATTTCTCTTCATCTATGGTAGTATCATAACTTGATTATTATCCAATAGAATCATTTGTGGCGTAGTCTGATGACTGAGACACAGGCTCACATAGTGTCCAAACTCCTTGAAAATGAAGCATTTTACATTTGAAACCATTTTCTTACCCTTGCAGTCACATACTTTGTGGCCTTTTCCTCCACACTTATAACAAACTCCCATTCCTTTCAGGCAAGTTCTAGGGTGTTTCTTTCCACATTTATCACATATGGGAAAATTCCTCTTTTCCCTCTTCCTTTTATCCATCTTTCTCTCTTCCATCTTTTCTTCTCATTCTTCCATTCAAAGCCATAGGACTCAGTAAACTCATTACTTATCTTATCAACACGTGATATTATTTCTTCATATGATGATAATACTTGTGAGACTATTTATCTTATAAATTCTGGCTTAAGACAATGAAATATATGATCCTTCTTTCTCTTTGTATCATGTGCATTGCTGGAGTTCTCATTCCTTCTTCTGGTCACCATTTCTATACAATGGCATACACTTGATTAGTTTATGAATAACAATACCTAATCCCAAACTTGTAAAACACATAACATAAATTAAATAGTTTATGGATATAATCCATAATCGTAAAAATGTCTCCTTAGAGTATACTCATAAACCCTTCATAATGGTTTGTAAATATGATGAGAATTATCCTAAGAATATCCCCCGGGAGTGTCGTAACCAAGAGTGCAGCAAGGCCCGTTGTCGTGCACCAGTTCATGTTCGAGTCTATCTCAAAGCGTTGTTTTCGGGTTTTACCCCTAGGTACATCTGTGCCAGAGATGCCTCTACCTACTCTTATCCAGACAGGGTTGTATTTCTCGGAAAACTCACAAAATCTCTACAATACCAAAATTCTAGGAAGTTCTTCTATACTAATCCTCAAATTACATATTAAATCTATGTGCACTAATAAGAGTTTATCTAAATCTAGCTTCCAAGATTTGTACTAAACTTCCTCTGATACCAACTGTAATACCCTGACCCCAGTTACCCATAGTCGGTGCATTATTACATAACATTGGAATGATCACAAGAAATATCAAATCTTGAAAGACCGATTGGTTTAGTAGCCTTGGAAGAACTGGATATAATCATAATGTTTTACATTACATCATAAAGTGAAAAACTACTACAACAACACAATGTCTCCATATTCCACACTATTATCCCCTCATAATATCCCTACAGGTCATTCATAACTTACATTTTCACATCCTGGGAAAAATAAAACATAGAAAAGGGGTGAGCTCAAATGCCCAGTAAGGATAAAAATATAGCAGAAACTTTCCAAAAATAGCATAAACATTTAAGGCAATGTATAACTAAAACAAAAGCCTTTTAAACTTGAACATCAACATAGTATAGAAAAAGTAAAATGAAATAATTCCATTTACATATTCACATGGATATTCTACTAATCTAATAATCACATAAAATATCAATAACCACTTTCATAATGATGGAATGCATAATTCCAGACTATCATAACCACATAGCCAAGGCCTCGTGCCAAGACTACAAATAAGATTTTGTCAAGGCCTTGTGCCAAGACACTAGTTTGTCTCATGAGACCTACTGATGCATCGAGGAGCTATAGCGGGCTCCACCCATCACATACTAAGTCCAATGCATTCCCATATGAAAAGGTTTAAACATAACATAAACATTCGTATTAAAACTAGCATACGAAATGTCAATACTTTCTCCATAAACCATGAATGGTATAAAAATAACACATCCACAGTAAAACATAACACAAAACCTTCAATACATTATGGAACATTTGTATCATAATAAATAAACTTAATATAATCATAAAATCTATCAAAGGATGTTGACATAGATGAAATCGAAACTATTTGAGAGAAATATCTCCTTTTTTTGAAATTATTTAAAAGTCACACATTTATAAAGGAAGTAACTAAAATGAAATTTTTGAATCAAAGTGGCCCATACCACTTTGAATCTTTTTAAAGGAATTAACATTTTAAAAACATTCATTTCCATATAAATAAGTCCTTAAAACCCATTTTTAAGACATGGACATTAATTAAGAAAATTTAGAAAGATAAATCTTTAAAACATTTAAATTTCTGATTTTGATAAAGAGTACCTTTCTGAAATTCATAGAATATTTATTTTGAAATAATTTAAAAGTCACATAAATATAAAATAAAACATTTACTTTCAAAATATCCTTTTATTCTTGTATGGTAAGCTTGACAATTTTTTAACGGCGGTAAATAGCCGCACCCGCCGTTTAAGTTAAAAAAACATTCTTACCTTAATTTTGTTGAAAAGGTTAAAAAGCACCTTGTTTGGAAAACGATGGAAAGATTCCTTTATAAACCTCTTATACAAAGTCAAACAAGGGTATAAATTACTTTAACCCATATGCTAGTAAATATTAAAAATATTTTGAAATTCATTTTTTAGAAACGTGGATGTGGATGATAAATAGATCCCAGTAGATAATTACGTATAAACAACCTCGGATAATGAAGAGATTGTAAAATAAACCCTTACCTTGTACTTTTCCTTGGTTGGGGTAGGTTAACCACCTATATAATGGTGAAATAATTGTTATTAAATTATTCAATAATCATATACATTAATATGATATCATATATGATCTTTTAACATTTCTTTGTTAATAATATCTTAGAATTATCATCGTTTCGGGTGTTAACTTACTCATTTTCTTTTATATGTTTTATTACGTAATACATGTTTGTAATGGATAGGTTGTATATTATTAATATCCAGAATGATATAAAGTACATTAAAATCATTTTTAAATCATCAAATTATAATTATACTTGAATGGATACGATGGAGAATGAATCTCATCACGTTCGTGGAGACGGTAGTCCGTACGTACGCACGAGCGAAAATATCATTCTTTTGATATTAAAATAATATATAATTTGATAGTATAAAATATATACAGAATCATTTTCATGTTATATTTATTATTTACTTGAGTTACACATCATTAATATACCCATCCAAATAATAATATATTGAATAACAATTACACCACGACGTGGAGACGGTAAGTCGTACGTACGCACGTATGGTGACATGTTATTAAAATGGTGGATAGAATACTGAATATGGTAGTACCATATTTATAATAACATCATAATATATATATGATACTGGAGTTATTATTTTAGAATGGTAATAACAAAAAAAGAAGAAGTGGAAGAAGAAAGGAACTTCGAAAAGGGTGGTGAAATCATTACCTCTTCTTCGGGTTCTTCCTTTTCATTTTATCAAAAGGGCTACATAGGATAGATTTATGATCAAAATAAGGCCTTTAGGTTGTAGTAAGGGAATTTGGGAGAGTATTTGGGCATAGTTTGGCCGAACCAAAAGGCTTTGAAGCTATGATGAAATGAGAAGCAGAAGTGCCCTTTTATAAGAGGGGTGAGGGCATATTTGGAAAAGCTAGAAATATTAATTTATGATAAATTCATATTCGGTTTCTAATGGCTCAAAAGTTTAGTGTTTAAATTTTAAGGTGGGTATGGGTCTAAAACTACTCAAAAAATAGAATTTATACAGTTTTGGGTACTTATATTAACCTTATCTTTAAGTATTAACTCAAAGTTAATTAGTTTCACTTTTACAATGTCTCTTTGTATTTTTATATTATATGGTTAATAAACATAATATATACATCCAAGAGACCCTAAATTGGACCATTAATGATATACCTATCATGATATAAGTCTCTTGGATGAACCTTAGATTTTTAGGAATTTAATATCAATTAATAATATAATATTTATTTTAAAAACTCTTTTATCTCAATTTTGACACTATTCAATATTTGATTTTTGTGAAACTCATAACAGAATGATTACTTCGAAAAAATTTAATTAATGAATTCCTAACATGTCATATTAAGATATAGAATTAGTTTAATGCATAAAAAGTATCAAATTATATTTATTTGTGTATTTATAATATCAATTACTTTAATTTTTCACTGTTATGGTATTTACTACATCATCATTGTTTCGTAAATAAATTAACTTATTTAAAGTCTAAAAATTATAAATAAAATATCATTATGTAGGAAATCGTTTTATCTTTCTATTGAATATTTATAGTCTAAACTCCAACTTATATAACCCTATGTAAAAATTGTTTTTCTAAAAGATATATGCTTATGTCATTGTTGTACTTATTTTAACTTAATTTAAATTAAGTGTCCCTATCACCTACAAGTGGCTCCATGGGGTCCCAAAATCGACCCACAGATGCCTAGGGTCGAACATGTATCAACAAATAAGGCCAGGAAACGTTTTAGGGTAATTTAGTATTATTATAATATTATTTTATAAACCTTATTTACCTGATTTACCCTTAACCATGGTAAATAAAATATTTACCGCAGTAATTATTCAAAATGTGTAAAAATAAAAGTTACCTAATTACAAAATTTGAACTTCCTGATTACAAATATGGAATCCATTTTTTCGATTTCAAAACACAGAAGTGGAAGAAATTAATTTAAAATTAATTCCCGTTGTTAAAACAAAAATCGTGTTTTTAAGAGATAATAACTATCAAAAGATTGTCACTTGTTTATATCTGGTTTAATTTTAAAATTATGTCCAATGACCAACATTGTATTAAATTGTAAAAATATATTCTAAATATACTTTAAAACCACTCAAATTAATAATTTATCAATATTAATTATTTTGACTAAAAAATTTGTTTTTAATTAAAATTTATTAATTTTCTCTATTCATCAAAATATTAAAGATATCAGAAAAGTTCCAAAATTTCACCCTAGGCTAAATTCAATATTATGAATCCAAAAATGAATTCCATTTTTAAATATAAAATATATATAATTCTAAAAATTAGGTATTACTATTCATAACGGCTAGTTTGACTGGTTGTGGTGTGTCTTAGAACTTGAAGTTGTGTACAACACATGCTACTATATTATTCAAAGGAAAGCATACCGTGGAAGATTGGGATGATTCATTTTAAATTTTTGACGTCCCCATTTATTCAAAAATTTTAAAATATTGTATTTAAAAAGGGTTCACTATTAAAAGTTGATAAAAGTGCAATACTGAAAATGCATTTGTTCTTACATTATGTCTAAGAAACTCATAATATGGATTCTAAAATTATAAGGATTATATAAAGTTTAAAATTTAGTTAATACTATTCATAACCTCTTTTGAATGTCTTGTTTGGTAAGTCATGGTGCGATTGAAATTGGTGTTGCGTGTAGTGCAAGTTATTGAATTATTTTGAAGAAATAACACACTATGAAATCTTGGGGTGTTACATTTGTTGTTTAATGTCTTGTAGTGAGGATGATGAGGGGAGTAAGATATCCCACACAAGGGAGGTGTACGACATAGTGAGTAAACCAGCCTAACATAATTTCATACCACACTACACACTCTAGGTAAGAACTTGGGTCGGCGCCCGAGCAGGCCAAGGGACCTGAGGCTGGGCCTCAGTCAGGAAGTCCCGACCAGTTCACAGTTTAACGTCTTGTAGTGAGGATGAAGGGAGGATAAGGTATCTTATCGGTGGATGTGTACGGCATGGTGAGAAACCCTATATGAATGAATAAATGATCGCATACCACATCGTACAATCCCATAAGAGAGAACCTGGCCTGGGGCCCCGAAAAGGACAGCAGGCATGAGACTGGCATAGCCCGAACTGAGTTCATCTCTTGGAGATACAACGGGGCTGTATGAACCACTACACTCAATGTTTAGAACATCTTATGGTTGTTCTAATGTTATAGGACAACTATTGACCGTGTTCGAAACACAACATCCATATAGTGACCTGAAATGGGAGCAACAAATGAGCATCGACCACTAACCATATTCTCAATGCGGGACCTGTATCTGCTTATTTCTCAACATCCACGAGTTTTTTGGCCCGAAGCGGTAGGAGAGTCCTTAGGACTAGCATCCATGCCATTAGGGAGACCATCAGGATAGGTAGGATGATGGATTCCCAAAGGAGTGGGTAAAGCAAGTTTGTAGCCATCTATTAGAGAGGTGAACGTCTCTAGAGAGCGGGACGTGTGGCCAGATCGAGAATGGATTGACGTGAATTGCCGAAAAAATTTACACATCACCATATATATTGACCCGAGGGGAAGGCCCTGGCGTTTGGGCTGGGCCAACAAACGAAATGTCTGAGCATTACTATGTATCCGACAAGGATGGGAATCAAGCCATACGTAGTTCTTGAAAGCAATGCAGTTTAACGTCATGCGGTGAGGACATGAGAGAATAGACGAATGGGGAGCAGGCACATGGAGAGACAGTTATAATCATTGCATGAGTTGGGCTAAGGAAGCCTACATCATAAAATCCAAAGATCCTCCTGGAGAACTATACCCAGGGGGGGTAGTCAAAGAGAAGAGTTTGGGGATGGGCTCAAGATGAGGTGTCTGAGCCTTCCTACCTATCCCATAAGTATGGTAATCAAGCCATACTTCATTCTAAAAATGCAATTTAACGTCATGCAGGAAAATGTGCAATTTAAGGTTGTGTATGTCCAGATAGTTTAAGGTCCTACGGGACCGGTGTACAGTTTAGGGTCATGTGGGACCATCTATTTTAAGGTCATGTAGGACCATGCATTTTAAGGTTGTGTGGGACCATCCAGTTTGAGGTCGTGCATTACCTTGTAGTTTACAGTCGTGTGGGACCATTCAGTTTAAGGTTGTGTGGGACCATGTAGTTTAAGGTCATGTTGGACCATGCTGTTTAAGGTCTTGCGGGACCATGCAGTTTAAGGTGGTGTGGGACCATGCAGTTTAAGGTCGTGCATGACCATGCAGTTTATGGTCCTTCAGGACCATGCATTTTATGGTCGTGCGGGACCATGCAGTTTATGGTCGTGGGGGACCGTGTAGTTTAAGGTCGTGCAGGACCAGCGTACAGTTTAGGGTCCTGCGGGACAATCCAGTTTATGGTCATGCGGGACCATTCAGATTAAGGTCATGTGGGACCAGCGTGCTGTTTAGGATCATGCGATACCATCCAGTTTAAGGTCATGTGGGACCATGCGGTTTAAGGTCCTATGGGGCCATGCACTTTAAGGTCATGTAGGGATGTGCATTTTAAGGTTTTGTAGGACTATGTAGTTTATGGTCATCCTGGACTATGCTGTTTAAGTTCGTGTGGGACCATGATGTTTAAGGTCGTGCGAGACCATGCAGTTTAAGGTCATGTGGTACCGGCGTGCAGTTTAGGGTCATGCTGGACCTTCTAGTTTATGGTTCGATGGGACCATGAAATTTAAGGCTGTGTGGGACTAGAGTGTAGTTTAGGGTCATGCCGGACCATCCAGTTTAAGGTTGTGTAGGTCCATGCAGTTTAAGTTAATGTGGGACAAGTGAGCAGTTTAGGGTCATGCGGGGCCATCCAGTTTAAGGTCGTCCCAGACCAAGATGTTTAAGTTCGTGTGGGACCATGCAGTTTACAGTCATCCAGGACCAGTGTGTAGTTTAGTGTCATGCGGTACCATCCCATTTAAGGTCATGTGGGACCATGTAGTTTATGATTGTACGGTACCATGCAGTTTAAGGTCATGTGGGACCATGCAGTTTAATGTCATGCGAGACCGTGCAGTTTAAGGTCGTGCATGACCATGCATTTTAAGGTCGTGCGGGACCATGCAGTTTAAGGTCATGTGAGACCGTGCAGTTTAAGGTCGTGCGGGACCAATGTGCAGTTTAGGGTTATGTGGGACCATCCAGTTTAAGGTCATGTGGGACCATGTAGTTTAAGGTCATGTAGGACCAGCGTGCAGTTTAGGGTCATGTGGGACCATCCAGTTTAATGTTGTGCGATCCCATGCAGTTTAAGGACTTGCAGGACCATGCTATTTAAGGTCATGCAGGACCATGCATTTTAAGGTCGTGTGGGACCATTAGACCCAGGAAAATAATTTCTTGAGGAACTTGGCATTAGTGGGAGGAGTTAAACGCTCACCATCCATGGACACTAGGGAGCATGCTTCATTGGGGTAAACCTTATGAACAATGAATGGTCCTTCCCATTGGGACTCTAATTGAGGTGGTTTCCTACCAGGTATCATTGGTGTTCTTAGAGCCAACACCGAGTCACCTTGGAGGAAAGAGCGGTGGAGAGCCTTTTTGTTGAAGGCTCGATCCATCCTTCTCTGATGCCTTTCTAGATTTTACAGGGCACGAAGCCTATTCTTGTCAAGTGCTTCCAATTCAGCTTGACAAATTTGAACCCCCTTATGTGTCACCTGCTGGTTGTTGACCGATGTGCGTAATGAAGTCACATAAATCATGATGGGCAGGATGACCTCAGTGACATACACCAAGGAATATGGGGTCACCTGGGTGGAATTGCGAGTCGTCATTCGATAGGCCCATAGGGTGTTGGGGATCTTGCCCGGTAAACTCTTATTGTTCTAGCCAACCATCTTCTTAAAAAATGTTAGAGAGGGTTTTGTTGAATGCATCGATCTGCCCATTTTCATGTCTGTGATAGAAGGAGTTATGGTTCAAATAGATTCTTTACTTGGAATTCAATTTCTTCAGCTGAACTGCTTTGATGTTGGTACTCTTATTTGTGAGGACGGTGTGAGGGACTCCAAACTGGTGGATTATGTTAGAGATCATGATGTAAATGACAGAACGGGCCATGACCTCCTTGAGTGGAACTGCCTCTGTCCACATGGAAAAGAAATCTGTGAAGGTCAGGAAGAACCTGCATTGGCAATCTGTCCCCGGTGGATATGATCCCTTGACATCGAATCCCCATATAGTGAATGTCCAAGAGTACTTGGTGGAGTGGATATGTTCTGGTGTCTGATGCATGAAGTTATCATGAATATGGAATGTGTGACATATATTGGAGAACTCGTTACAATCATGTATCATAGAGGGACATAAGTACCCCGGTCTACAGATCTGATTTGACAACATCAGCCCAGCTTGATGAGCCCCACAGGAACCGGCATGAAACTCTTGCATGATATTATAATGTTCGACTCCATGGATGTAATAAAGGATAACAGAATCAAACCTATGCTTGTAGAGGATCTTCTCAAGACTGCGACCACTCTCATGGGTAAAATGTAGCGTGCGGCATCATATTTGCTCACGCTTGGCCTGATCAGTCGGGAGGCAACCATTTTGGAGATACTTGACAAAAGGGTCTCTACGGTCGAGAGTCACTTCAATCGCTACATTTTAAGAAGATAGGGGTACTAATGTGGAGGTCTCGGTGGTAAGATGGCTTACTCGCAGGCCGTCGTCATCCTTCGGGGTGATGGAGGTAATGAATCTCCAGTGTTCCATGTGTATAAACATATCATCCTTATTGGGTTCTCGAAGTGATGCAGCTAGGCCAACCATGGCATCGTCCTGACTGTTTGGAGATTTGGGGACATGAGTAACTTCCTGTCGAGATGGAAACTAGGCCATTAGCTAGAGGGTGCGTTCCAACAATGGTAAGAGCTCCATATTTCTAACAATGTAGTCACTGCTAATTTTCTTGATGACCAGTTCAAAATCCCCTTTTACATGCAAATGGGTACATCGATCTCAAGGGACCGATCGAGGCCAGTTATAAGATCCCGATACTCTGCCTCATTTTTGGTGCATCCTTCTGAAAACAGGAATGAATATGTCAGAGTGGCTTGCGCCGGGGTAATAAAGAAAATACCCAGTCCCACTCTATTGAGTCTAGGATCATTGAGTCTCCTATCTATGGGGCTCCGGGAGGCACCATCAAAGTGAATCTGCAAACATGGGATGGCAGGATCTACTGAGAGGATTGCCTTATCAGTAAAATCCAGATCTAGGGACTGGTCTGCAAAGGTTGGATGGGTAGATAGAAAGTCTGCCAATGCATGTGCCTTGATAGACTTCTAAGGGAAAAACCTGATGTCAAACTGCTGTAGTATTACCACCCATCGTGTTAGACATCCAGTTAACATGGGTCGGTTCATAATATACTTCAGCAGGACTACCTGAGAGACCACCAACACCAAGTGGTGTTGTAGGTAATGTTGAAATATCTTCAAAGAAAATACGTGTGCATGGAAGCTCTTCTTGATGGGGGAGTATCTAATCTCTGTATTGAGGAGCATGCAGTTGAGATAGTAGAGGCTGTTTTCCATACCCTCATTGTTCTTCTAGGTGAGGAGGCACTGAGAGATCGTTCCAGGGCAGTCACATACATGATCAGTGGTTTTTAGAAGATGGTTGGAAATAAGACTGGAGGCTAGAGTAGATACTACTTAATTTCCTCGAACGTGGTCTGGAACTCTTCGTCCCACTTTTAGGTAGAGTCTTTCTTCATGAGCCGGGAAAAGGGGTCACACCTTTCAGCCAGATTCGCAATGAATCATCGTATGTAGGCTAATTAACCTTGAAAACCTCGAATCTCCCGAATATTGATTGGGGGAGGCATCTGGCTGATTGCCTTTATCTTCTCTGGGTCGATCATGGTGCCCCGTTACCTGACAACAATTCTAAGAAACTTCCCAGAGGTGACCCCGAAGGAACACATCAACGAGTTCATCTTTAAGTGGCGGAATGGGGGAAGTAGAACACATTCTCATGGTCCTTGGGATGGTCCTAGTTTTGGAGAGATTTGAAAACCAGATTGTCCACATAGACTTCCACCAATGTCACATGGATTGGCTTGAATATGTGGTGCATGTCCCACTAATAGGAGGCACCTGCATTCTTCAGGATGGAGGGCATAACCTGGTAAAAAAAATTACCTTGGGGTGCTTGGAAAGCTATGAAATATTTATCCTTAGGGGCCATCTGGATCTGATTATATCAGGTGTACTCATCCATGAAGGAGAGGGCTTGGAACCCAGTCGTAGCATTGATCAAAAATTCTGTCACTGTAAGGGGAAAATCATCCTTCAGACATTGACGGTTGAAATCATGGATGTCGATACAGAATCTGATATGTCCATTATTCTTCTTGATGGGAATGATGTTTTCTAGACACATGGGGTACTGGACCTCCTTGACGATGTTGGCTTTGATGAGCTTGTCAACCACGGCCTCGAACAGGGCACTGTGAGAAGGGTGCATCATTCTTGGAGGCTACTTGAACTCGCGATGATTTGTCGGGAGACCGAGGTGGTGGAAAGCTACTTGAGGATCTAGTCCAAGAATCTCATTGTAACTCCAACCAAACACATCACGGTGCTTTTTTAGGAAGTCCACATACTACTGTTGCTCCTTAAGGGAGATAGTAGCACTGACAATGTGGGTCTTGGATCTTCGACGCTCCCAAGGTTCACCTATACCAGTTCAGCGACCATGGCAGAGCTGCCTTCTTCAAGGGGGGGGGGATCCTCCAAATCCTCTTCATTGATGGAGGAGGAGATATTCCTAGCGGGTGATGCTTCCTCTGGGTCGAAAGAACCTGATGGGAGGCTAGTGCTAGTCTGGACTGCAGTAGACAACATATCAAGCAATTCACGCTCTACTAAGACCATAGCGATGAAGATAGTCAATCCAATCCCATATGGTCTTCAGCTGAAGGGGCCACACTTGAGGATATAAATGCAATAATGGCTTGTCGTCTTGAGCCAATTAATTCCATCCCGGCGAAACAGACACGCATGACATACTACTGTTGCTATAGGGTGAACATCATGATACCGTACATGGGTAAGAAGTTTTGGTATCACCTGATCCTGGTTTGGGTCGGTGTATGAGGTGATTTTCCATCATCTCATGGACATGGGAATATGAATTCCCCTTATACCAAAGAAAACAAATCATTTCCCCATGTTAGGGGTCGTGTCCTCTAATAGATAGATCGGGAAGACATAAGCATCATCCAGACATGCTCACAGGTCATTTGTCATAGTGGCGGGCTCAACCTCAATTGTTAGAATCTACTTATTCGTGCTCTTGTAATAGTCAGCATCTAAATAACATGCTTCACAAGAGGAGAAAGGAGATGCATCACCTTGGAGTACAACTACTCGACAATTTAGGGAGTACTTGAGGCACTTGTGATATGACAAGGGGTCCTCCATGTGCAGGTGGAGCCATAGTCTGACTATCAATGTATTGTACGTGGTTTCCTTGGAGACAACAATATACTCATTACTGGAAACTAGGACAGCGAACTGTGTCTTCAAATTGATCCTACCGATCGGGGCTGCTCTATCCTATCATATCCCTGGATCCATAAATTCGAGGGATTTCGGTCATCTTCAGATAACCCCAGCTTCTGTAGTGTCCGCGTTCGGATAAGATTAATCTTAGATCCAATGTCAACGAGATAGTGGCAGAACTACAAGCCGTTAAATTGGATTGTGATGTACAGCGGGTGGATGTGCCCCTATATAGGAGAGCCATCATATTATCCATAGAATGAAATAATGGTATGGCATTTATCATTCTCAACTATCTCAGCATGAAAGGTTTCTGCAGCTACTACCTCTATCTTAAATAAGAGGGGGCTTCTTAAAGCCTTATCATAAGCCTCGTGCATATGCGACGATAGGCAAAGGGCTTCAAGGATGGAAATATTTTATCAGATGCCGGTGAGGTTCTTGAGAACATCGTACGTCCATGATAGGCACGAAAATCTTCTTACAGGAGGCTCCTATATGATTGGAGTCATGGTGGGCCTCAGTGGCTAGACAAGAAACTGGCTTGTACTAGGCCTATCCTGCTGCTCACTAGTAGAAGCCTGAAGAGTAGCATCCAGATGAGGACCGGATGACTGAGATGGGCCTATAGCTAGGCGAGTCTTTCCCCGGTCTGGATGAGGTTTCTCTTCCTGATTTAGTAGCACAAACGGTGGAGGATGTGGTCTTGACAACATAATATGAAGAGGATTCTCATGCCAAGCTCTGTGCTAGTTCAGCTATCTGGTCTCTGTGGCATGCACGACCTATCTAGAGGTGAAAAATGATGCACCATGATGACCCATATGGAATCGGCTTCGCCGATGTTGTCATCTTCTAGGGGTGGTTGGGAGGTTCTCCTAGTACTCCCCCGCTTCAGGAGTCATATAGGGATTTAACAACTCCAGAATATTAACCAAAGCATACCCATGACTATCACTTGAAGAGTAATCCAACGCTAGGAGGATTCTGGGAGGGATCCCCATCTCATCGGGCATTAATTAACTGAGAGGTCGGGACGATGACAGTATTGGCGAGGCACATTGCTTTTTCTTGCCCCGCAAATGCTTGATCTTCCTAGAAGAGGTCGACTGATAAGATGATGCATAAGTGGTTGTTGTAGCATCTGAAGGCTCTGGCTGATTCAGGCATTCCTGAATGGTGCCGTGGGTGTGATAAAACATCTTGAGAGCCATCCAATCATCATACATTTGGGACCCGTGGTAGGAAACCTGCCGCCACTCGCCTTCGTTGTTGCTTCTGTTGTCTGACCCTACAATGACACTCGCCACTTGAGCTGGGGCCAGTCCCAGCCTGACTATGTTGTTATCGACATGTTCTGGAATCCAGTCTTTGAACACATAGCACCACTTGATGGTGTTCCCCAAAATCTGATGATAGGGGTTGTAGTTGGGGTGATCAGTGAGATTCGCCTTTTCCGACCTTCTGTACTCAGGCAAGCATACAATCCTTTGCTCTACGGTGCTACAGAAGTAACCAGGGACCTGATTCATACTGAATGAGTATGTCCGATTTCTTCTTTATGGAAAGGGGTACTTTGGATCCTGGCCTTGACAAGGAGTCAGAGGGTCCTATCGAGGAGGTGGACCATGATTTCCCACCTAGGCGGTGGTGGCGCATTCCGCGGAGGCACTTCCCGATTATGAGGACACTGCTGATCCGGAGGTTGTGCCTGAGGAGGAGGGCATCTGCGAGGCAGTGGGGCCGGTGCAACTGGTAGTAACTCCAACTGCATGGGGACCTCAATTTGTGCCACCGTGGCAGGCTCGGCTCTGGATGCTCTCATCGCTGGGATTAGAGGGGCAATAGACGTGCCTTTTCGGCCTGTAGCATGGCTTCCTCAAGGTGCTGGACCATGTGGAGAAGTCTCAGAATCCTCCATGGTAGTTTTGGGTGATCATAGAAGGAACTAGTTTAGTCTTGACATTTCCATGGCACATCTACAAAAAAAATTCTTGAGTCTGTGGCATGTCAAGGGAGTATGTAAAACCCTTCCACTGGGCGATAAAGTCCATGACTTGCTCGTCGGGCCTTTTCATGCACCTCAAGAGTTCTGTGATACTGGTCTTCTAGGTGGTAGATCTGAACTGGTATAGGAATTTCCATCATGGGTCCTCCCACTAGGTCATGGATCCAACAGGGAGATGGCTTTACCAGAAGAATGCCAGACCCTCAAACGTCTAAACAAAACAGTAGAGATTGACAGCCTCCTACTGTGCTGGAGTCCCTAACATGGTCCCTCACCTTGAGTTGATGTTGATCAGCTGCTGTGGCGGGTCCCCTATCCTATTAAATGGGAAGAGGGTGGGATTCTCGAAACACGGAGGCGTCGGCATATCATCCACCCATGCCGGGTATGCCTTACCCTCAGGTGGGATTGCCACCTATCGCGTTTCCAACGCCTCAAGGCAGGGTATGAGACCCGCAATAGGATCATCTGGGTGGGGACCTTGTCTTGATGTGGATCCCTTACTAGGAGCATGTTGTTGGGTTCTTCAATGTAGTAGACAGGCTCAGTGGCTCGTAGAGCGGCTGGTTGAGCGACTTGTGGGCAACTGGGGGAACACGGATAGGATTCCATGGATTGTTGCGCCATTCGAGAGGGTTTGGAAAGACATACCGCACCCTCATTCCCCTTCTGATTAGTAATCCTCCCTGATGGGTCCAACAGAGGAGGCACATCCTTAGGGGTTAAGTCTCCATGGAGAAGCTCAATTTCTCCCCCCTCTTACATTTTGTCGGCCATGTTCACCGTGACCCTTCCAGGGGGAATGTCCTCAACATCGCATAGCGAATCAGGCTGCCGCTGGACATGAATGAAGAGGAGGGAAGCATACTACCCCCAGCCACAGATTTCCACATGGGGGTAGCCTCAATGATAATTCTTCAGAGTAACTTGATACTATAAATGCATTCAAACGAGAGGGCCTCACAACAACCAGGTTACTCAGGGCGGTGGGCCACAGCGAGTGCGGCCAGATCAACTAGATGACACTACTTGATGATGTCTTCGAAATGCATTTGGATCCTTTGATAAAACATGCTCTGATGATGGAGACTGAAATGTGTCACCCAGAGGGTGTAGAAGAGACACTCAACTTCCTCTGGGGTGAGGGATTCCAGTATGAAGAAATTATGCACTATCACGAGATAGAACTTATCGGGGAAGTGGTACGCTGCAAGGATGCTCCAAAATATCATCAGCATGATTTCCGGGTCTGGACCTTGATTTCCCCACTTTCCAACTAGGGGAAGATGAGGAACTAGAAGTGGTAATGAGGAAGACTGATGGGATGGTAGGCTGGCTGATGGAGAGTACGGCGAGCGGGCTGACTAGTCACTGATTCTCTGGCTCTCCTCCGATGAGTGTAGCGACCTGGCCACTACATCATGATAAGATGGGTTGATGGCCACTGTTCTAGGATCAGGGGCTAGGGAAACTGGTGATGGGATGTAATGTTGTACACCTACCATTGGTTCCTAGAATAGCTCTCTGTGATCTGTTGTGGAGGTAGAAAGCACTTCCGGTGACAATGTGGGTGATTTCACGACCGTAACCTGCGAGGTATTCAGATTATCATCATCCTGTGTAATCCTACGGAGGGAGGATGGAATCCTGTGGACCTTGTATTCTAAGAGCTCCTGGATAATCCACTTTGTCCCTACCCCGGACCTGGACTTATATGTTTGAGGGGAGGGTTCCTGAGCTTAGTCATACTCTGCATCAGAGTTCGAGAAGTGGAACGATTTTATCACTGTCCGGGCCTTCCAAGGATTATTCTTGTGGCTGTGATGACCTTCCTTCCTACCCCTGGGTGGCTCTTTAGGATAGGTATGATTTCTGATATGGGGTCCTTCGGACACACTAGTGTGGGGGCGGAAAAGATTTCCACGCGAGAAGGCTGAGGTGCGAGGAGCACTAGTACAAATGTCAAAAGGTACATGGGGAGGACCTCCATGAATAGCACTAGAGATAGAAAATCCTCTACTGGAACCGGAAGGATCATGGAGAGTACCTCCATGCTTGGTGCGAGTGGAGCTAGGCTCGCCTTCACCCCTCTGGTTGCCGGGGCAAGGAGGACCTTCTCAAGCTACGGAGTAGACATAGGGAGGATCCCTACTTTAGAGAGAGAACAAATAGGCGATTTCCCTACATCAGCGGTTGGGGGGCAGTAGGAATGACTCCATACCCAGTGTAATAGGCACGGGAGAGTTTTCTGTATTGAGTATCACTCTCACATGTCAGACCTTCATTCAAATTGGGTCTAGCATGAAGTGGAACTCCATGTTGAGCCTCGAAGTGGAGATTGATCATGTTCTCTATGGTAATGGAATGTGGAGGATATAAGTATGGGGTGGCATCGCTTTGGGTTGGTTTGTGTCGACCACTGATCATGCATGTGACCAGGAGAGTTGACCCAACCTGCCTGTGGAGTGGTTGGGGCCTCGATCTCGGTTGGGAAAACAAGCACCCATGCTCAGTGTATACAGGGACTTGATGATATTAATCGGTGGTGGCTCAAGCCACAATAGTTATCGATGTTGACACACCATGGCGGGCATCCTCCTCAGCTAGTGTCTGACACTGCCATCTGGTCGGACGAGTCGGGGTTGGTGGTGCAGGTACATAGTTTACCTGCTCCTACTCCGGCAAGACCAGGTGGAGGCGCTGAAGCGGATGGATGGGAGCCCTTACTGGGAGCCCCTGGATCGGGACTCTGACCAGGCTGGGCCATACGTCGCCTACCTCATTATCATAAGGCAGAGAGTCATCAAAGCGCTCCGGGGATAGGCTCTCGAAGCAGTTGTATACCGGGGTGGGGAGCAATGGCTCCCTGCGTGGCTATCGGGGGCGTCATTGATGGCGAGGTGCAGACACCTCCATATCCAAGAGGACCATATACCATATTGGTAGTATTCCCTCCACTTCATAACTACATATGAGGTCATTAATTACCCTTCATTGGATAATTTCCAATGTGGAGATGGAGCGTGGGAACCCCACGGTCGTGGACGCAGAGGCCGTCATAGAAGCGGTGAAACCATGCGGAGCAGCTGTGCTGGTGGTGCCTCTACCCCTACGTAGATGGACGGGTGGCGATCATGTTCTTGCGCCAGCAACCTAATTCATGAGAAGCAGGAAGATGAACTCATCAGCGCTGAAAGAAAAAGGAATCGACGACCAATTCCCTCGTGCCATCCCATCTCCTGTGATCGGTAAGAGGTATCCACGCTGAAAACATTGTATAATGGGATGTCCAACATTCAACTTCCCCAACTTCTGGTGAGTTTCACAATAGGCCTTCTATTTTCTTGGTGGGAGTCGGTTCTGGATGTCTGGATCCAGTGATAGGTCAATCTATTGATGCCCTGAGCACTACTGATCTCCATATTTAGGAGATGAAATTCATGTCGGGTTCACCATTTTTGTTTCGAATGATTTACTGGGGTGAGCACGTCCAGCTCATTTGGGGATGAGCGGTGTGGTTTTTATTACCCTGAATTCCCACTTTCCAAAGGCGGGTGGAATCCACTCCTTATTTTGGGACGTCTGCTCCTTGATCGAAACGGGATGATGAGATGTTAGTTCTTCCTTCTATGGATTCCTCCTCGTAACTCATCACCTAGTACAGGTATCCCTCATTCACTTAAGTTGTTGTTTGTGAAACTCTTCCCGGTGCCATTTCTTCATCGACACTAATTAATTACGTTGTTTCTGTCCAGACATTCCAAGGGGTCTGGTCAGGGCATCAACCTTTGGTTAGTTGAGTTGTCACGTGGGGCATCACTAGCATGTCTAGATTCTAGTGTATTCACATGTCTATATTATGCCCCTTATTACATGGCTTCTAGAGGGCTCAGAGGACCAAGGTGTCCCACATAGAATGCGGGGAATCATATTCCATGGGCATGTGGCTGAGGTTTTACACAACTTCCCTTGTTTAACACGGGGTATGCCGCAAGTTTAACATCCAGCGCAGACAGATCAGACTGATTTGAACACTGAGTAGAGTGGATCAGATTAAGGAACCCCTTGGTGGGAACGCCGGTATTGGGGCCAACACATGGGTGGCATCCCGAATTCTATTGAAGGGACATGGTTATGATGTGGCATTATCCCACCGGGATGTGGAGGCCTAGGTAAGGATCATGAATAATGATGGAGTGACTGAATGAATTGGATGATGGATGGGATAGAACCGACTTGTGGATGAAAATGGTTTTTGGTTAAATCCACGAAGAGAATTCCAACGTATCCCCTTGGTATGGAATCAATGTCCACGTAGTTCATATGATTATTACTTACCACCGATTGGGGTTTTCAACGGATTACCACTGGTTGATGTCACAATGTCTTACCGCTAGATGGGGCTGTCAGCATCTTACCACTGATGACATCAGAATGGAAAACAACTCCATGAGGTCATAACAACTTACCACAGATTAAGGTCACCACGACATACCACTGAATGGAGTGACAACAGATTACCACTGAATGGGGTCACGACCACATACCCTTGAATGGACTGAAAACAACTTACCACTGAATGGAGTGACAACAAATTACCGTTGAATGGTGGTCCATAGTTTAACGTCATGTGGGAGGGGGTTTAACTGAAATGAAGAGGGTTAGAACCACTGGGTGTTGGGATTAAACCTCATGGAGGATTCAAATGTACCTCCCCTTGGCAAGGATTAAAGACTTCATAGTTCCAAATATGGGGACATTTGGGGCTTATGCTCTGAAGCGACCAAAGGTGTTGGTGAACTGACGTGAAGGAGGATGAAATGACCAGGTGGTTGGCCTGATCCTCATGGAGGCTTCCTACGTACCTTACATGGGAAAAGATCAGAGACTACATAGGTAAGGTGGTGGTGTGGGGCATACACTCTAGGCTGCCCTGGGTGAGGCAGGAGTCGGTGAACCGGCTTGAATAAGGACCTGGGGTCCAGATGGATATTGGGATTGAACCTCATGGAGGCTTCCTATGTACACTACCTAGGAAAAGATCAAAGTCCTCGTAGCTCATAATGGTGGATAGGGGCTCGGTACACCGACGTGGGGTAGTCAGGACCAATGGATGGTGGGCTTGATCCTCAGGGAGGCGTCCTACGTACCTTGCCTTGGAATGGATCAAAGACATCATAGTTTGGGTGAGTGGTTGGTGAACCAACATGAAGGAGGACCCGGGGTCCAAATATTGTGGGCATGAACCTCTTGGAGGCTTCCTACATAACATTTCTTGGAAAGAATCAAATAACTCATAGTTCTGGAGAGTGGGTTTGGGGCTTATACTCTATGATGCCCAGGGACATTTTCATGGTTGGTGGTTACTCTGATCCCACATGAGTCAGGGTCGGTGTAAGAAACCACAGGTATTGGAGACTGATAGATTAAATATTTTCAATTAATTTATACTGAATATCCTTGTTTTAAATCCACAAAATTGTTCTTCTAAGATTAATTGTTTCATTTTTATGATAATGATGTTATTTTGAGATGAATAGTAGAAATTTGCCATTTTCGGATTTTTAACAGTTTTAAAATATTTCGGTAGTTTTGCCATAACATTATCTACACTGATTTAAATTGAAAAATGCTTTATTTTCTTGATTCTACACATCTAGGGCTTCGTTTACTATTTTTGGACGAAAATCTGAATCATCCATATGGAAGCTCAAAAGAAGGTCACAAGTTGGCTCAAGAAAACTGTTCTCAGTTCTTCCTAGTTTTAATGTAGGATCCATAACTCATCCCCTGTGGGCCCAAAGCTTGTGAAATTAGGTGGGTGGACGCACAAGGAGTTTTGGAGCATCATTAATGAAGGAAGAACCGAGTGAATGGGCCGTCTATTGGGTACTTAAATCACCCTAATCTGGAGGATTTCGTTTTGGAGAGTCTGACTTGACAGAATAAATGCTCATAGTAAAACGGTCATAACTCTCGGAATTCATGTCCAAATCCGCTGAGATGTTGAGGGGACACGGCCAACGGAATTATGAACAACATTTAAGAAGGGCTCAACGCGTGAAGATGTCATTTAATCGGGCTACAATGTGTCTCCATTCGGGGGAAACATTCTGGCTATAAAAGGAGGAGAGCTCCACCCTCTCAAGGCACACATTCTACATCACATTCCTTCTAGGACACCAAGAAGGAGAACCTTTCGGCTTTATTTTTTATTTCTTTTTCATTTTCATAGTTTAATAATGCATTATTCTTCCCCATTCATCTCAATTTCCCTTACCATGGTGGGGTAAACTTTTGGAGTGATTGGGGAAGGGTTGGTTTTCTACATTGTAATGCTTGAGTTCTTGGACGCAATTGAATAAATTTCTTTCTTCTTCAAAGTTGTTTTCAATTTCTTATAGCGAATTTTATTATCATGTTAGATCGTTCTTGAATATTAATTCTGTTATTTATTTTTCTCTTGGTAAAATAATCAATATCTCCCACCACTAATTTCTGGTTTATATACGATGGAATAAACTATGAATTAGTGGTGAAGTACTCGACGATCGTCAGTACGTGTAAAAGGTGTAGTGAATGTTATTTATTGTTTGGTATAAACAAAACCCAATTCGGAATTGCCCATTTCAATTAAGTATATTCAATACAACTTTTTTACACATGGAAGGAGAGTTGACCAAACCAAGATCTTGGTAAGGTTTTCTCTCACAATAATAATTTCACCAAGGAATTGAGAGGAAACGATTGTGGAAACTCACTTTAATCAACTAAGAATAAGAGGTTTGAATTAAATTGAAAAAGGATTGAATTATAATTAGGAAATCGTCCCCGAACTAATCACCCTTTTAAATTTCATTTTTTTTCAATCATTTGAATTTCAAATTTCCGTTCACAACATTTTGACCCCCGTTTTAATGTGACAACCCATTTTGTGTGCACTCATCTTCAGGAGACACCCTAGGTCAACCACATTACTACATTTTAACTTAGGAAATAATTGTTTTTCCACACCCTATGATAGGCGTGCGTCAAACTTGGCTCTGTTGACGGGGATGTAGTGCCACAATTTATTTTTAAGGATTTCACTTTTTCAAATTTAATTTTTTAAAAAAAAAAATATTTTACAATGTTGTTTTCAAATGATTATTTTTTTAATTCATGGAAAAATTACCCACAAGTGCGTCAAACTTGGCATCGTTTCCGGGGAGGCAGTCAAAACCCAGGGCCCACTTGGGGCGATTAAACCAATATTTATCCTTCTTTTCTTATTAAAATTATTTTTGTATTTATTTTAATAAATTCCTTATGATATTTTTTTACTATTTTTAGGTTTTCAAAGAGAAACACTTAGGATCCAAACTCAACGTTGCATTTCTAATAAGCCAGGTTGTACCTCTCCTTCACACTTGCTTGATGTTGTGATTCATTTGAAAATTGGCTTACATGTTAAATCCACTTGAATTCATCGAGGACACTGCATCATTTAAGTATGGGAGAGGGAACCATTGAAGTATAGGATTTTCATTTGATGTTTGTTTTCATAGAAAAATAAAAAATTGTGTGTTTTCAAATTTTTGTGTGTTTATTTATTAAATTTTTGGTGTGTTTCTGAAACTTGTGAGCTGAAATGATTATCAATACCATTTTTGAAACCCATGTCAATGAGTGAACCAATCTATTTCATGAAACCGAACTTAAATGAATGCTGAAATGACTTCTTTTCAAGTTGAAATCTTTTAGAATTTCATGAAAAATACACTGATTTTTGAAACCCATACCATATTTCACTGTCTATATCTTTGAAATAACTTTCATGTGAGGATTCTGAACCATTTTTGTCATATTATTTTCATTCACCTCATTTCATGAGAGAACCAGACCATGTTTTCTTTAACCAGAATTTGATTTATTCCTTTCAAAACATGAGGGTTGGGGTACGTGGGTTTTAAATGACTGAGGAATTTATTTGGTTTGAATCCCCCTTTTCAAAATAATCATTTTCATTATGGCCCACATTTACATTTATCCTTCATTGTAGCCCCTAGTAGCCATGAATTTCCTATTAGGTTTGCCACATTACAAGCCAATTTTCCCTATCCTACCTGCTCTTGAAGTAAAATTGCATGATCTAGTTTAACTTAAGTGTGGTGGAAGATTTATTGTGGTGTACTAACTCATTTGGTTATACTTTGGGTGGAAAATAAATTGTTGAAGAGATGTGTGTGATGCTGAAAAATTATTCTGTTGAAAGCTGTACCTTTTCTGGAGCATTTATGACAAGAGAAGCTGTGCCTTTCTGAAGCTTCCAATCTAAAAAGAAAGTTGTGCCTATCTGGTGCTTTAAAAAAATAATTTTGTAAAAGATTGAAATGTTTGCTGCTGAGCTGATTTAATGATGATGGAGCCTATTTTCAACAAAGAGGAAGTGAAGGAGACCATATTTGAGTGAAAATTAGAATCTTGCAATTTTTCTTCAATAAGAGCCAAGCCCTCCTTTTTCGGCATCAGAACATTTAACATCTAAATCCTACCAACCAGAAGCCACAGAACAACCCTGAAAAGTCCTCATGAGAAACACATGTCCTTGACTCACACCGGGTGGAGAAGTAGGAATTTATCAAACCTATGGTGACTTTTATGTGAGTTTGGATGAGAAAATCCTTGTTCAGCCTTTACATTTGTGAGATGAGAGAAAATTCATGTGAGGTAGGTGTTTTGAGTGCATGGGATAAGAAATGAAGTGGAAATATATTAAAATCTTAAATGGAGAACTTGAAATAACAGTTTTTGATGAGGCATGATATCTTTTTGTTTCTTGAAATTGATTTGATTAATCTCATTGATATGTGTTTTGGATTTGATTTGATTTGATTTTTACTTGTTCAGGAGTCCAAGTGCTAAGTGTGGGGGAATTGATAGATTAAATATTTTCAATTAATTTATACTGAATATCATTTTTTTAAACCCACAAAATTGTTCCTCTAAGATGATTTGTTTCATTTTTTTGATAATGATGTTATTTTGAGCTGAATAGTAAAAATTGGCCATTTTTGGATTTTTAACAGTTTTAAAATATTTCTGTAGTTTGGACATAACATTATCTACAATGATCCAAATTGATATATCCTTTATTTTCCTTATTATACACATCTAAGGCTTCATTTACTATTTTTGGACTAAAATCTGAATCGTCCATATGGAATTTCAAAAGAAGCTCACAAGTTGGCTCAAGAAAACTGTTTTCAGTTCTGCCTAGTTTTGATGTAGGAACCATCAATCATCCACTGTGGGCCCAAAGCTTGTGAAATTCGATAGGTGGACGCACAAAGAGTTTTGGAGCATAATTTATGAAGGAAGAACCGAGTGAATGGGCAGTTTATTGGGTCATTAAATCACCCTAATCCGGAGGATTTCTTTTTGGAGAGTCTGACTGGACAGAATAAATTCTCATAGTAAAACGGTCAGAACTCTCGAAATTCATGTCCAAATCCGCTAAGATGTTGAGGGGACACGGCCAAGGTAATTATGAACAACATTTAAGAAGGGCTCAATGCGTGAAGATGTCATTTAATGGGGCTACAATGCTTAGCCATTCGGGGGAAACATTCTGGCTATAAAAGGAGGAGAGCTCCACCCTCTCAAGGCATCCATTCTCCATCCCATTCCTTCTGGGACACCAAGAAGGAGAACGTTTCGGCATTATTTTTTATTTCTTTTCTTTTTCATAGTTTAAGAATGCCTTATTCTTCCCCATTCATCTCAATTACCCTTACCATGGTGGGGTAAACCTTTGGAGTGATTGGGGAAGGGTTGGTTTTCTACATTGTAATGCTTGAGTTCTTGGACGCAATTGAATAAATTTCTTTCTTCTTCAAAGTTGTTTTGAATTTCTAATATTGGATTTTATTATCAAGTTCGATCATTCTTGAATATTAATTCTGTTATTTATTTTTTCCTTGGTAAAATAATCAATATCTCCCTCCACTAATTTCTAGTTTATATACGATGGAATAAACCAGGAATTAGTGGTGAAGTACTCGACGATCGTCAGTATGTGTAAAAGGTGTAGTGAATGTTCTTGATTGTTTGGGATAAACAAAACCCGATCGGGAATTTCCCATTTCAATTAAGGATATTCAATACAACTATTTTACACATGGAAGGAGAGTTCACCAAACCAAGATCTTCATAAGGTTTTCTCTCACAATAATAATTTCACCAAGGAAGTGAGAGGAAACGATTGTGGAAACTCACTTTAATCAACTATAAAGAAGAGGTTTGAATTAAATTGAACAATGATAGCATTATAATAAGGAAACCGACCCCGACCTAATCTCCCTTTTAAATTTCATTGTTTTTCAATCATTTGAATTTCAAATTTCCGTTCACAACATTTTTACCCCCGTTTTAAAGTGACAATCCATTTTGTGTGCACTCCTCTTCGGGAGACATCCTAGGTCAACCACATTACTATATTTTAACTTAGGAAATAATAGTTTTGCCACGCCCTATGACAGGCGTGCGTCAGAGACCCGAAGATCATGTCGAGGAAGGTGCGTCCTTGGGAAGTGAAGTGTGGCTTACACATGGTTAGCAGCCCAGGGAGAGAAAGATTGGGACTTACTCGAGGATGGAGGCCTGATGGTGAAAAATCATAGCAGGAGAGGTACTTGGGACCAAAGAAAGGAGAAGCACCATTCCCTACCATACCCTTCTCTGTCCCTGGGGACCAAATATGAAAGGAGGACCATGGATCCTACCACCTACAGGAATGCTAGGGGATTACACTGAGATGTTTTCCCTTCCCCCGCTGACAAAGGCCACTCCCATAAGGATGACATCATCCACTATGGAGACAAGTGGGAATGGAGAGTGTCCAACGTGGGGGCTCCCCACATGCGCATCGTGGGGGGAGGTCATAGTTTAATGTCATGTCCTGAGGATGATGGTTCTTGGAAGTTTAACATCACGCAGATCAGACGAGGTGGGTTTGATCCACACCCATAAGACATTCATAACCAGTACCCTCTGCTCCTTGGTGTATAAAGGGGACATGAAAATCCATATTGAGGGGGTGTTATGGAGTGAATCATCTAGGGGTCTACGTTAACGTGGAAATGCGAAGAAGAAATATCCATTAGAGTTCCTATGCAATGAAGCATAAGGAGAAGAATCGCAATGGGCAGTATCATCCAAGGGACTATGAAGTCACATCATGAAAACCTGGAGGGTTGCACATGAAAAGGAATTTCCAAGCAGAGGAATTCATAAGTAGGGGACTTGTGATGCTCTTTTGTTTCGAATGGCTGCGGGAACTTATGAAGGGGTGTGGTTCGTGTAGTCGGGTACCTTAGCCTAAGAATAGGGAAGATGTGCATATGAGAGGTGCTTCGCGATGTGGAAATGAATTTGTAGATAAATTCCTCATGAAGAAAAGGTTCCTCGAGAAGTGAGGTGCATCAAGTAATTGGCTTCATGCAGTACAGTGACCCTACCTTAGCATGTGGATCTTTTGTACATAAAGGGTGTTTTGTAAAGCATAAATACTCTGTGATGACCCGGGTCCCCTTGGAGATCCCCTTCCTTAGGAAGGCCCTTAGGCTTCGCCAAAGGCATCCCTCTCGGAAGAGGGGATCAAAACGAGACAAAGGGGAGGCACTTCATGGAGCAGAAGTACCTTGCATAGCTCATGGTCTGCAGAGCAGAAGGATTATTCACAATTCGGGATATGGGATGTTGAAAGGTTGAATTGTCCGTCCTTTGGGCTCAGGGGGAGCCTAGTATTTATAGGCAAGAGGTGCCGCTAAGCGGAGCTTACATGGTGAGAAGTGGAATTTGGATGTTTTATGGTGGGATCACGAACTTCAAGTGCGTTCGTGTATCATCCCCCCTCCTCACTTTGTGGCGGGCTCACAAGCATAAACTGTGTTCACAGAGCATCCCGCCTCCTTAATTCATATCAGGGTCGCGAACGTCACCTGCGTTCGTGGAGCGTCTCACCTCCTTACTTTGTGGTGGGCTCACGAACGTCAAATTTGTTCGTAGAGCATCCCAAATCCTTGCTTCACGGTGTGCGCGATGCAGGGGGATTACGTGGAATAACATCATGAGGTAGTCACTGGTGCCTTCATTTTGGCTTCTTCTCCGTCCTGAATTTTGCACAAACAGTATCATTCCCGGAACAATGAATTCCATGTTTAATAGCCTCTCCAATATCATGATGAAAAATATAATACTTTTGATACCCAAAATGTTTTGTTAGATGTCAATGCTTATTTTTAGGTGTATCATACATGCATCATCGATATGAGAATTAAGGTTATCTGAGGTCACTTTTTCCCTCTAGTATATGTGGTAAAGAATAAAATCTGTGTATATGATGAGACATGGATGTGGGAGGCTGAAATATACAGATTGTAGTCATAGTTGTTCTCAGGCCGTGTTTTTATTCCCATGGAAGGTGAAATTTTGGATGAGTTCCTTTAAGGTGGTAGAATGAAAGAACCTGGTTTTTGAATTAGATATAGATTCTTTATATTTTTTGTTTAATTTTTTTAATGGACATAAAATGGATCTTTAAAGTGTTCATGAAGTTTTCTAGGGTGTCTAGGAATTATTCAAATCTGAAAACACAACATTTTTTTGGTGAAATTTAATTTCATAGAATTAGAATAATCTACTTGGGGAAGGTCTCATAGTTAGTTCAAAATGTGTAAAGATAGATAGTGGGGTGATATATCGAACACAATTCAACCCAACCATGCACTAGGGGTAGCATGACAATGTGAAAAGTTTGTAGTTTTTTAGAATAGGAGTTACAAACCATTAGAATAGGGATTCCCTAGTTTTTTTTCCTAACCATACAGGTCCCCCCTTACATCATTAGACTCTTCATGTTTAGTGCACGGTTTGGAAAACCATGCATCTATACCATCTGAAGGATATTTTTTGGGTCATTCAATGTTGTTTCCATTCAGTGATCTAATTTTAAACACCCACCTACCTTTTTCTCATTCCAGTATTCATCCCCTCCAAACCCTCCATTTTGATCTCTTTGAAGACCGAGACAAGGATTTCATCTCAAGCATCCATCTGGATCCTAATCAAAGCAATATTTGTCTCATTGGAACCATATCAGTTTGGTCTTACTAACTTTTTAATATTTAATTGTTCTAATTTTTGTCAACAAAACAATTTAGATTCATGAATATATTACCTATTTTTAGGGAATTTATACATTCATCAGACCTCTTCCAATCCTCACAAAACTATTGGATGATACAGGATGAGGAGAGTCGTATGAGTATGAGGTATGTGGTCTAAAACCCCACACTCAGGATTCTTCATTTTATAAATTTTTAAGTTTTCATGATGATTTCACCACTAATTTATTATATGAACAATATTCCATCGTTGTATTCATTATAACAATATGTTAAGACCCATTTTATGTAGTTTACTCATAGTTGGTGGTTACATCTCCAACGCTGACCTCCCCAAGTAGGGTGCTTTCAATAATTCAAATTTTAGTACATGAATTTTGTATCAGTGCCACCATTGTGGTATACCTTAGATTTAACATACTATTGGTATGACTTCATTGTTTGATAATAGTAGAGTTGTGAATTGATAAATCACTAGTATCATGTTTGGTTCTACTTGACACACCAAAGGTATTTTCTTTGATTTGATAAATGGATATAATTGGTAATTTGAATGTGTAGTATTTCTATCACTGGGAATGGATTATAATAATTGAATTTCTCATGGTTTCTTGTCCTTATCATAGCCTTGTAATGTTATGAAAGGTAATAACTAGAACCAGGTTAACTAATATGATATAAATGAAATGGTTTTAGGCCTAATTGGCCTTTTAAAAAGATTGAAATGTAATGTATTGAACTATTATTATTTAAATGGTACAATTAATAAATGGATTGATTAAATAAATTAATTAAGTGTAACGTCAAAAATTGTTTATGGGCATTGACACATCTATTGGGGTGACCATGCTCTACTTATCTTTTGGATTCCTGAGAGAATTACATGATTACTCATGGATGACAAACAGAATCAAGTATATTTGTTTCTATAGTTGAGACCCACCTAGGAACTGAGTCCTCTTCTATCATTGCATGCATAATATGATTCCATATGATACCATCATAACTATTACATGATTATTTGGTTACAATTCATGAATCTAGTGTGGATCATCTGGACATGATGTTCCTTGGTTATATCCTTTGGTTGAGCCATAACTTAATTTTGTTCTACCTTGGATGTATTACATGGACTCTATTAGTTCACACTACTGCTGAATGACCTGGATTATCCTCCATAGATTACACATTTACCACTTTAGACAGGTTGTAGTTACTATTGGGTTAGAAACCTCTGAGTTCTTGTTTTCCTTGGTTATTACCTTAAAACCCTTCATAATTAATATAAAAAGGTTTCCTTGATAAATTATGGATCCATCACCGTTACTATCATGAGGTGATGTCCATGTTTATGATGCCTAATGTGACATAAATATATAAATTTTAAATTAACTATATAATGAACTAGTTACTTGTTCATACCCCAACCACTAGCTGATGAAGGTACTTTTTATTTAGAATAATGTTCTAATTTACATTTTTATATGGTTGATAGAACACTATTTAGTTTATATTACATGGATTGGATGATATATAATTCATTGGTAGTGGCCTAATGATATTTATAACACACACTATTTGGGAAGATATTGAAACTTTGGTCGACTACCAATCTGTAGGTGTCGATAAAGGGTATTATATAGTTTCAAACACTTGATTTAGTGTTTTCAAATGATTGAGAAGTATCAAATAACTGAGATGAAGCTCTAGATGATTGGTGTAGTTTTGGGTTCTTTATTATACTTTTGTATAGAATGTTGTTTCTATTTCTTTATATCAAATTTTCTATCTTTATAGATACATGACATATCGTAATCAGCTTTCGTATAATTATATCATTTGCATATGTTTTTTACTAGTATCTATGATTAATTTTTTAATTTTTTTCTTACATTTCTTTTTCTACATATCTCCAGATATTTTATATTAATTTGATGTGCTATTCTCTACTAATGAGGTCATATTCTCCCCATAGAAACACCCCATTCCCTTTCTTATAATCGGTTGCCTCTGACATTCAGGGAGATGCACTTGAGTCCATGTCACCAACTAGGGTTAGTGAACCATTAGTGGCATGCAGATCTTGGATGTCACCAGAACATTGTTCATGAGTAAACTATATTAGTCAAAATATAAGAAACAATTTAGATATATAGACACAGTTGGGGTATAGTTATAGATATCCCCTCGATGAATTGATATGTATAATGAGATGAATTTGTTTTCTTGCCTCAAATAAATGGGTTTCTTCCCATCCATTTTAAGTTATCTTGATGATATATCATGATTATAGTGGTATCATGTCCTTTAGACATGATGTCCAATATGTTAGTATTTCCTTATTTAGGTATTTAGTTAACGTTATCCTTGATACATTCACAATGATATTGTCTACGATTGCTTTTCATTATCATTTTATGTATTAAATAAAATGTGTTTTCAATTTTTTACGTTTATATATTTATTATTTATTATCTATAATGATAGTAATGTTATTTAAAAATAATTTATGTTTAGTTATTTATCTTATTATATTGATTATACTTATTGATTCATGATAGGTTCTATTGTACATAACACTTACTGATAATTTTAGTTAAACGTAATTTTTTTCCATCATAAAGAATCCATGAAGTGTTCTATGTTTGATATGAAAGGATATTCAATAAGTAATAATATTATTTTAATAAAAAAAAATTGTTTTAAAATGTAATATTGTATTCATGTGTGTATCTAGTATACCAAGAATACTAAACTACTCATTCTTTTAATATGTGATTCATTGTATCTTATACTAACATAATAAAGAAGACAATAAGTTTAGGTTACTAGGTTCATGGTAACTAGATGAAATATTCATGTTGTTAGGGTTCTAATATTGTTTTAGTGCCTGTGGAGTGTTTATATAATATATCAGATAAATGGAAGATTATTCCTGATTATTTAGAGTTATCAAAAGTTACTGAAAAATAGGATCTACAAAAATATATATTTACACATACAAAAGTCACGCCAATAGTGGTAGGTAGAAATATTTTTGTGAATTTTGATTTTCCAAAAAGAATATTGGTTCTGTGATTTTTATGAAGGTGGAATTTCATGAATGATATGTTCTACGATGTGAAAAGGGATGTTATTTTACAATACATTCATTATCTCAAAAGATTAAAAATTACTGAATTGGTAGATAAAGATTATTATGAGAGAAAATTGATTTGTATTCTACAAATTAAAATTTTATGAATGGTTTACAAGTACCACTGGGTTCATCCAATAATTTGGGTGAACCGTTTTATTCTTTGAACATTATGTTTACATGAAAAATTGTTTTGGGAAAATAATGATGTCATGTGAATGGATATTCCATACTTATGAAATCATGAAATAGTGTTATTGGATGAATTATAAATTCATAGTAAATAAAAATTATTGTAAGTCAATTTGGACTTGTTGATGATCTTTAAAAAGGTAGTAGTGAAACAAATGTGAAAATCAATGATGAATTTATATAGGGAAATTTTTTGAAGATTATAATAATAAAAAACAATGATCATGATGTTACCTTCAAGTCTTTAACTTTTTAAAGTGTTCCCCGCGTATATTAAATAATAGATTTCATTATTAAAGTAGTGTTCCAAGGTATAAAGGATTATTGTTCCTTGTAAAAAATTTACATTACCAAAATAATATTAATATTTCTTTTGAATATCATTTCTTCCCTATTATATTGTTAAAAAAATCAAGCTATTCATCGTGTATTATCATTATAAATTATAACTAGTAAAATATCTATGGATTGTGGATTCTTTATACTTACTCTTACCAAATATTTTAGATTGTGTGTAAAATTATGTATTTAATATATTGAACACTACATCCCATTAGAATTATAAAAATATCCTAAAATACTATCACATTAGTAAAATAAAATTTTCATTTGGGGGAATTCCATAATTCACCCCATATAAGAGAGTATCATGTTACCAAAATTGGTATCGGAACCTAAAGTTTTTCACTTGGTATTTAATATCAAAATCAATTTTAAATTTTTTTTCACTTATATAATCAATAATGAATCCCTAATTGTTTTAGAAAATAACATTATTTAGTAAAGAAAATAATATTTTCATTTATACTCATTGAAATGTCTACCTGGAAGAAATTATTGAGTTTTTTTATTTGACCATGATTGGTGGGAAAATGATAAATTAAGACATAGAAATGTTCAATAAAATAACACATTCCAATTAAGGTTATAATAAATCATTGAATTTTATTATTTCTTATGATATGTTGAAATTATTGGATGTCACCTATGGAAAATTAGAGGAAGGGGATAATGTTTTAGAACCCCTCACAAGAGATGTATGTAAATGAGTCAATCCCTAGAAATTATTTAAATAAAAGAATAATATTTCTTTATGATATAAATAGGAGTAAAATGAAAATTTATGTCTCCTAATAGAACTAACACTCCAATCCAGACAATCATTTCATCTTCAATTTATAAATATGATTATAAAAATGTTCTCAGAGAAGATTATAATTTTTAAAATTTTGAGTAACCCATAATTAATTAAATATGTTAGGTTTCCAAAAATGATATAGAAAATTAAACTTCTATTCAATTTGAATATTACACATGAAGTGATCATGAAAACATCCAATGCCAATTTGAAATTGTGACAAAATTGGAAATCATTCAGAAAGTAGACTTGTAATTCATATAATATTTAGTCATAGAAAATACGTGTCTTAAGTGAGTTGAGGTGGCCTTGAATGTATATATAATGAAGATAGGAGAAATTATGAATCAATTGAGGGACTTAAATTAATATTTAGCACATTTAGTCGCAGAATAAAATGTTATAGACAAGGAACTAATAACAGTTGTTATCACTCATTGTAAAAAAATGAGATAATAATATCTAGCATTTAATTTAGGAAAAGGATAGAAAATATTTATTCCTACTAAAATTATAAATATTATAATATCAAAAAGAATAAATCAAATCTTGGATCATTAAGGGGAATAGAAAAAAATATTTCGTTTAAGTAACCCTTATAAAGTGGAGTACAAAATAATATATAAAATTTGGAAAGAAGAAGATGATTTATGGCAAATGGAGGATATGGGTCTTAGAAGATGCTACATATAATGCGATACTATTGTGAAAGATCACAAAACACCATGAGTTTGTGTGATGTGGCCCTAGGACTCAATGGTGGAATAAACATACTATACTAACATCATAACCGATAAATAAAAAAACGAGGTATGTTTTAAATAGGGGATTTTTTATATGTACTAACAATAGAAATGTGGCTAGTGATTTCATCATGAAATAAGACAAATGTATCATATACAATTCCTCTCCTTCTATGATAATATTAAAGATAATTTACAGTAGAAAAGAATATATTAATATAGAAAACCTATTTACTATTCTAAAGGAAAATAAATGAGATCACCAAATATCTCTTAGAAAAAATTATGATGAACACACTGAATCCTCGATAGAGAGAACACAATCAATGTTAGAAGTAAAAATAGAAAATTTTATACAACTTATAAATTTGAACGATCATATCAATAAATAATCATTGAGTAAAAATAATTATATTGTTATTTTATTTTCAATTGAAGATGTATGATGCTTGAAATTATTGGATTCAAAAACTATACCACATTCTAATAAGTTAACGTTTCTTTGAAATCACTCTAATGGTAGATGAAGCATCCAAAATGACGCATCAATGTTTCATCAAAAAATTAAATTGTGAATGTGATATTAGTCTCAGAATGGGCATGAAATCAAATCCATAGAAAATAAAAAACCCTTAAGAAAACAAATGGGTTGAAATTTGTATTAGTAGAATCTCCTAAATTTGAACCATATGGAAGGCTTGGAGTAATGTTAAATGTAAAGCATTGTTTCATTCTGAAAACCCAAATTTTTATTCTTGGGAATGTATAGAGATTCCCCTCTAACCATGTATTAAATATTTCTTATAATTTAAAGATGTGGTGTGGGCTTAATGATGAGATATGATTTATTGGTTGCGTCTATAGGGAAATGATTTAAATAACATTATTGTTCTAAAATATGACATTTTTGCGAGTTTAAAGGATATATATACAATAATAAGATTCATATTGGTTGACGTTCATAATTTTTATTTGGAATGATTAAAATTATGAATATTTATTTAGGATCAAATCAGATACAAAAAGTTTTATCTAGAACCCACTTTTTTCTATATAGAATCTAGAACATTAATGTTGTAATAAATTAGTAAAAATGATTTAGATCCAAATATAGATTTAAAAATCTTTTAAATATGGATTAAAATTTTTCTATGACATAAATCCAACTATGATGATCATCAAGTGAATGTAGGGAATATTTTATGGGATATAATACCACCAAGAAGAAGACATAAAATTAATGAATGAAGATGAAATATTCGGGGATGCCATTATTATTCAATTATATTATATAATGTTGGTATAAAATAATTATTTTTTGTATATGAATAGATACAAAAATGAAATGACAAAATAAAGAATTGGTTTCCCCATATGAATTATCTCTACACTTCGACACAAGTGAAAAATGAATTTAGTGGAGTTTGTGATCTATTATAAAAGGTTTTGTAGCCTCATTTAGAGAATTTAAAAACCATTTGATGAAAATAAAGATTAAAATGTGAATATGTATGATATTTTTATAAAAAAAATGTTGTATCACTTAGTTCCACAAGTTTTTCAAATTAGATACATTATTCATTATTTTTTATTTTTTTGATTTCTTGGGGAAATTATTATTTAGATATTAATAAGATTTTATAAATAAATAAATATACTTCTTAAAAAATACTAATGGATTTAGGTGAGTGACATTGATATATTTAATTTTTTTGACTTAATGTCTTATATCTAACACTGATTTTTGACTTGGGGGTCTTGGGTGATTTGTGAATGACTCAATTCCAAGTGGAACCCTCAATCTACGAATGATAATAGAGTAAAATAATATAGTACAAGAGAATGGGGATAAGATCTTTAAAAATGAAGTCCAGAATTATTCTATTCAACAAGTAGTATATGGTATAATGATAATATTCATAATGGTTTTAAAATTTTTTTACCATCCATTAGAATCAATTCATAATTGAATATAAAAATATTCTCACCAACTATTGTCATCAAAAAGTATTAACATAACCAAACAATCAATCAACTAGTGGTTTACAATAAATAGGTAAAGGTTGTTGATGAATTTAAAATCTCAAGAGAAAATATTATTTTTATTTTTTTGGAATAACACAATTATTTAGAAATTTAACTTCCAATAGATTATAATAAAATAGGTTTTCATATGTCAAATGGCTTTATAAAAATTTCCTAGGATGGGATATATGATAATAGTATATAAAAATCTCTACAAATTTGGCATTTAGAAGTTTAAGAGGATCATCAATCTCTAAAAAGAATTTTCTAGAGGTCATTACATATTTTGAAGAATGTATTGTAGGTATTAAAGGGAAATTAAATAATAAAAAATTATAGACATAGGGACCCTTTTATTTTTCCTCAAAAGGGGGAGACAGTATAATGGTAGTGATAAGAACTAACCATAAAAAATGTATTTTACACGAATTATATGAAGTTTTATTTTTGGGGATACAACATATTATTTATTATAAAATAAAAAGGGGGAAATATTCTAATTAGGTGGTTGTGAAATAGTATTATTCAAAATAGTATATGGTTTTGTTAAATAGTATTTGAATGATTTAGAATCACTTTAGGATATAGTTTGAATATATAAACATCCCAAATATGGGTTATTCTACCTATTTAGTTAGTTCTAGAGAGTATAAAATAGATTTTATATGGTTTTGGAGAATATAATTTAGTATACAAGGAGAATGGATGAACATATAGGTTATGGGTTATTATAGTTAAGAAAAGAGTTCTTGAGAGTGTGAAATAATCACATATATGATTTTTTTATGAATATTGAGAATTATAAATAAAAAATTAATTCTTGATAAGATTTAATCATTTTGAAAAATAATATAGAATATGAATATATAGAATTAATCAAAGATGATGATGATTCATTTAATTAACTATGAGTTTTTTGTTGTACTATTTCATTAGAAAATTAGATTAAGAACAATTCTTTTTACCAATGGAATTATAAAATTATTCTTTAAATTGAAAATCTACATGTTATATTAGAAATATGTTTTTACAAGTACTATAAAATATTTCAAGTGATACGTAATATCCTCTAAAATCATATGAAATATATTTGGATTATATAATATAGTAAAATGTGAATACCACACACATGGGAACCGTATTTAAAATTTGTGATGATGAAATAAGAAATAATAAATATTGTTTGTTTGTTCAGAGTAATAGATGTTCATGATCGAAAGATAGTGGATCAAAGTTGAATTAGAGAGACATCGAATACGGGATAATGTTCTTCTATAAAATATTAAGTAATGGTCCATAATTTTTATTTTCCAAAATCAGAAGACGAAGATGTTGATAGTATAGATGTTTAAGGTGTTTGATTTTTTCATCATATCAACAATTTTGTAAAGTGTTTTAATCTGTTCGCATTTATAAAGAATATAAGAACCTATAATTTATATCATGATAATGTGATATGGTAATGTTTTATAACATTTTATAGGAGATCTGGGATCCATCTGTAGGTATTTTATTCAGATTTTATTAAACAAATCATGTGAAAATGATATAATAACTAACATAACATGACAACTTTTCCATGATTGATGAGAATCAAGAGGGAGTAGAAAAATTAAAATTCTATGATGAAGTATCATGACTATGAATTCCTTTATATATTGAAAAAATAATAGTTATAATATTTTATTAGTGTGTTTGGGATGTTTATATAAGAAATTGGATTTAATGAAGAATTTTTATACAAAGGAAGAGTTATGTTATGTTATTGAAAATATGAACAATGAAAATGTAGATTTATATGAAGTAGATTAGTGTGAATGAATATAGATGGTGTGATTTACTTGAAGGGTGAGTTTCATAAAATAATAATGGTTTTGAAATTTCTATAAAGGTGGATTAGTGAGAAGAAAAAGGTTTCACAATACATGTTGGGTGGGTATTTTTCTATAAATACTCAAACCCCAAAATAAGAATAATATATTCATTGGTATTCAATGATTATTTTTATAGAATATCAATATATATTCACTACAGTAAGGTTGTGAATTAGTGTTACATGAGCCCTTGGGTCCCATGAGTTATTTCTATGAATCACTGGGTTCTAAAAAAAAAATTTGAACAAAACATGTTTTGTGATGAAAAAAATTTCATGAATAACCTAACATGAATAAGTTCACGTATATGAACTTTTAAGGCCATAATTATGTTAATATATGGTTTCTCTAAAATAATTATTCTGTATTCATAAGAATTGTTTTGTACAATATGTCAGTTGGAACTTGTTGAATACCTCCCTAAAGGGGGAATTAAACAAATATTTAGTTCAATATAGAATATATATATATATATATATAATTAGGATGAAAACTGTAATAGAAATATATAATAATATAAAATACATCATTATGTATATAAATAATTTAAGATACCCTTTAGCCTATATATTACCAATTTTAATTACCAATTTAGTGCATGTATGGAATAATAGTGTGTGCTCCTAAAATATATAATTCAACATTCCTAAATGACTATAATAAATTCATTGAGTAGTATTTCAACTATAGTATATCAAAAAACGATTTTTTATGCCCCATGGATTATCCCATTGTGGTGAACCACGTAAAATCCTCATGTTAGGGTCATGATATATACATATTCATAAATTCTTGCTGAGTTTGTGTGGTAAAGGAATTAATAAATAAGTTGAACACATCTACTTGTTAAAAATTAAAACAACTCATAAAATATGATTAAATGTGTTAATGAAAAAAATAATTTTGAAAACACCATATGTCACCCCATCCCAGGGTGTCTCATGTTGTAGTATTATTTATACTAGATTTAGGTGTTTAATTAAATATTACATCATATTTGGTATGTCAACCGCAATTTCAAAATGAACATTTTTATAACAAATAATATTCCTAATTTGGAAAGTATTCATTACAATGTGATGAAATTATAGATATTTTATGGAATAAAATATATTAAATTTTATTTTTTTCCCACAACTTCCCTAGATGGAGTATCCTCATGGAAATTTAAGATTTTGTTTATTTTATTCAAAACATATTTTCCGAAAATGTTAGATGATTGTTCTAGTTTTATATATGCTTATATTTTTACCACATTTAAGTAAGTTGGAAGGATTGAACTCAGAAATCTCACAAAAACAAGTTTAAAAAATATAGGATTGAATATAATAGGCCTTTTGACATGTTAGTTGAAAACAATTTTTGTTTAATATATATTTACTACAAATAAGAAAATACTAAATTATTTATAACATTAATATAATCTATAAGATCGTGTAATGTTTCTATAGAAGTCATCAATATAATTTAATAATGATTAGAAAAAAAACCTTGTATCATTACATTTTGTGGGAGGTTGTAAATTGATCAAGGCTAAAACAACTCTCCCTAAATTCACTATTATTTCCTTGATGTATACCTTTTTATTTAATATTTATAAGAGGATAAAAAAATATTTTGGAATATGTTAGTGATATTCAAGAGGATATATATTTACAAAAACCATTAGTAATGTTTCTATAATTTTTATCTGTATTTTTCTTCCATTAATCCTATTGTGTTGAAAAAATATATTGGGAAATGTTAATGGAATGTTTCCTCTATTACTTTTATTTTTTAAATTTCATTTTATATTCCCTATATTTATTTTTATATATTTACTCCTCTTATTATCCATCATAGTCTAGTACTACTTGGAATTATATTTATAAATAGAGTGAATATTTTTTACAATGATACTGGTTTTTCATGCACACGTTACTTTTGAGATTTGGAATTGGTTGAGTTCAAAAAAATTGGGACTTTTAAATTATTTACATAAGGCATACAAGATTAATTTTAAATTACTTAAGCTGATTTAACATGTCCATATTTCTAAAGTCTAATATATTCTGTACATTTCATTGTGAACTAGTTCAAGGAAACTTATATGATTTATTTTTCTAAATTTGTGGTGGTTGGATGGTTTTTTATTGTAGGGTAACATAATGGGTTATTGGAATGGTAGATGTTGATCATACTAGTTATGAAATTATTTTATAACTTGGGATTTTTTTAATTAAAATCCATATTTGATATGGGAAACATACTTATATCCTTGATTTGGATGTTGATGTTTCCTATATTGATAAGTAAAAATATAGCTTCCAGTTTCTAGTACAATATCACATTGGTTAGTATAATTAATTTTTAATATAAAATATCATAAATCCTTTGTAGTGTGTATTTTCAACTGTTTCATGAAGTTTGATGTATCTATTTTTTTATTTTTTATTTTTGGACTCGAGTAAGGGTGACATAAAAGATCATAACTCACAAACTCCTATTCTCCCAATGCCTATTCAATAGAATTGATATGAATTTTATCTTATCATCTTAATAAGTCTGAGGTATTATACTAGTTTATTTTATTTAAAATCTCAACTTAAGGATTAATCCAAAAATAATCATTATCAAACAGATATTGAAAGAAGAAGACATGGAAATGAGGCTCCTAAATTGTTTGGTTTTTCCAAGTGACACAAAATGTCATGAATCATTCTCAATAAACAGTAAATGGGTCTTTTTATTTCAAACATTATGAATAAATAACTAAACATTGTTCATAATTCATTATGATTAAACACTACTAATAAAATGCTTCTCTTGAGGTCATCCCAAACATTAACTTATATATGACATTGGTTGGGTAAATATCCATAGGTTCCAATTTAAAAATAAATTGGAAAGGTTATACATTTTATTTTTTTAATATTTTCAACATGAAACTAATATTTAACAAAAAAAGGTGAATTCATTGATTTAATTTTCAATATCATCACCATTAAGGCTCAGAAATATTGGGAATAATTCCAAAAATGTTGTATTAAGATCAAAATAATCTCTTTATAAATGGATGGAAAATTGATTTCTTAATAATTAAATGAGGTGCACAAATATCTCTTATTTTTATTTTTGGGTTATTTAATAATTTATTAGCTTTATAAATAAAAAAAATATTCATTGTATTTTGGTAGTACAATTTATTCAAAATCTAATAGAATTTTCTTGTGGTCTCTTAGATAAAAAAATATATTAACTAATTTTCAAACAATATATGGTTTAATATATAAGAAATTTATATTTTTATAATGATTCCTCAAAATTATAATTATTTAATTGACACCCTTTCCCCAAAAGCGGCTCCATATTTTTAACCCACCAATCATGGAATGTTGAAAAAATAAAATAATTACTATATGTTAAAATATTTCATAGTGGAGTCTAAAGGGAGTCTCTGTAGTGGGGTTTAAATTTATTTTATCAAAAAAATTTATATTAAAGGGGGTTTTATTTGAATTTTATAATATTTATCTAAAATGATTTGAAAATGAAATGAAGGTTATTGATCATGTAAAAGATAAGGTGATTTGCTGGGTTTACATTTTTTAAGCTAATCATGTATTAAATAAATTAATACTCTTTCTATGAATAAATCTATGTGATAATCCAAAATTGATTCTACATATCATGAAATTATTTATCCTAATTATGGGTGATGTATGAAATCAAAAACAAATCATAGCATCTTAACCATGAAACTCCCATAATTATTCAGGAAACACCCAATCAGGTATAGGTACTCCTATGAAATCTACAATGATCCACTACCTACCACATTTGTATTATAAATATCATTATAATTCCCTAAAACCCATAACCATATATTTATATATAGGAAACAACATATTAATGAAGAAACTAATTTATCATCCAAAAAAATAATAGTGTGTGAAATAAAATTGTTTTACAATCAAATTCGATTATACATCCAAAAACTAGATTCTAATATCAAAATGTTTAAAATAAATTTACACGTCATATTCAAACTCATGTATTATAAAACATTTCAACTAATCACTATTCAAACCACTAAAAATATATTATCCTTCCATGAAAGAAGTTCTTATAATAAAAAATGGGAAATAGAAAATGCATTTGAGGAGAAATATTACTCAAAAAATTTATCGATTGTTTTCATTCTTCTTAGTCTCCTAACCCATTTATAAATTATACATTACCTCCTTAATAGAAGTGAATATTTTTGAGAATATTTATATATAAAATAGATTTTTTTGGTACCACTAAAAGGGGTTAATAAGTGGACTTGGTTTTCAATTTTCTCTTCAGAAAAAACATTGATAATCTATTAAAATAAATATCCACTAGTAAATTTTTACTCAATCTCACCATAATGTAGTAGGAAAAAATATAATAGGAACACTGAATTCTTATAAGATTTAGAAACAATGTGAGATAAAATACTTGTTATGAGTGGTTAATGATCCCCCCCCCCCCAATCACAAATCATTTTTAATAAACACTAGTAGTTAAATTTGGAATCATTTCGATCCCATCAACATTGTGTCACAATATGATCTAGTTCTATTGTACCACTAGAAAACTAAATACTACCATTTCCCATTCCAAAACCTTTCAATCCAAAACATGAAATATATAATTTTCCTCTATCTCACATAAACCCAACATATTGTAGATCATTCTCCTCAATCCCCCTAGATAAACTGTTTTTTTGTGCTCACATCCTCAATAATTATAATGATTGATAGTCATGATTTGGTTTGTTGGTTGAGATCACTATATTAATAATAATAATAATAATAATCTTCTGAAAATCCTAGAATTATTCGAAACAAGAGGTATTTTTATCCTCTATATAAAATATAATCTTTTCTATTTGATGTAGCAACATTGGCATCTCAACACTCATTGATAATTGTTTTTCTTCTTTGACTTATGTTTTTTTATTCCTAAAATATTATCTGAATATTTTTAATTTGATTTCTACAAATGAAATATTGAATCTTCCATTGATTCTTAATTGTACAAATATTTCATAAAGAACAATTTCTATTATCACAATGAATAATTTAAAATATGGTATATTCAAATACCATGAATGTCTTCTTGTGATCATCTAATTAAATCCCCATTAAAAATCCACAAAAAGATTCTCAGATAATGGATATAAAATTTTAGAAACATATATAAAAATATTATGGTATTTATTCAAATAATATTTAATTATAAAATTTTTCCCATAACTCAGAAGACTAAGTATGTCTTAAAAAATATCCCATTTTCTAAATTGTGAAGTCTTACATATGGAATTAATGTCTGAAAGATATTCCTGAAACAGTTAAATTTTTTTAAAAAAAAGTGTTATAATTTTTCCAATATTATTGAAAACCAATTACATAAGTGTTTTGATATTTTTAAATGATTCATAATTCGTTAAAATTATCTTATATTTGTATTTTATATAGTTTTTTCCACTCAGAATTAACAGCTTTATCTTAGAGAAAATATGTCATTCTTGGATTCAAAACTGTTATGTTCTAACTTATTATTATAAAATATATTATTTATGATCATAAAAATCATATTAAAAAAACATAAATTAATATATTCATTATAAATTACATCAAACATGCTCGGAAACATTTCTAATACACTCATGGAGTTCTCAAACACTTTAAAATGGGTTAACAAATTTGGGAAATATATGAATAATTCCATGGATCATCATCACCACTCCCAAATGTTTTTTTTATATTTCTGAATACACTTCTTGATTATTTATTGTATTTTATATGACATATTATTTTAGAATCATGTATTACTCCTCAATAAAATATTATAGCTTCAATGACCCTTTTCGTATTATATATAGAATTCTATCAAACTTTTGTAGTTATTAAATTCAGCTTTCATAAGAAATCTTCATTAACTTATTCAAAACATTGAAAAATCATCATATTTAGTGCTACTAAACTGACAATATTTTTTATAATATATATTATAATGGTTTCAAATTTCTATTTCTTATTTAACATAGGTACTAACTTCACATTATAAATTGATTTCACACATATCATACAAATAAAACATAAAACATCATCATATGAAATCTAATTATGTTCATTAATCTCCCACATTGTATTTTTTCCATAACTTTTTTTTCAAAGTCAATATTATCTTCTCCCCCTAATTTTAATTAAATTAAATAAATATAGTTCATTAATACCACTCTTCTTTATTCAGTTTATGTGGTATATATATAATACTATTCTCCCATTTGTATTTATAATATCTTTATAATATAAGTTAATAAGATAAGTAAGAAACCATTTAATTCATAGTAATGCGATTTTTCCTAACTAAAAGTAATTATACATGGTCTCTCATGGTTTAGGGAATAAGTGATATTATGAAATATTATAATTTTTTTATAAATATTCTAAGTATCGGGCACAAATATTACATTCCTATATTTAGTGTGGTTCAAATAGATTTATCATGATATTTTTCTTATGCTAATCTTTATCAAAATAATAAAAATAGTTCAAGGGGGTGGATAAATGATTCCCCTTTTGTGCCCATTATCTAAATTCATTTGATAACAGATTCTAAATAATTTAAACTATTAATGTTTTGTTTTTATACCTTATTAAGTTTATTATATATTTTGTTCACATTATATTTTTTGGTGGAATAATTCATTCTTCACTGAATCATCTTAAAGTAATCACCTACTCAAGGGGTCACCATATTTCCTCATTTTCATAGAAATTTGAACACTTCATTGTAAGAATAGTATTTTTCTAAAGATAGAAACCACTTTTATCCCCACTATATTTGTTAATCTGCATCAATTCCTTGATTGTTAAAATAAGTATAAGAGACAACAGAATAAGTAGGAATATCATAGTTATTAAAAATAACATAAATGAAGGTTTCCTCTTAACCAGTATCCTAGAATAATTTAAATCTCATCACATAGTGAGTTTTTCATGGATCTTATCCCTTCATGATCCTTTACATGTTACAGGGTAATCTTATTCCTTTGAACTATTTTATTTTGTGGGGTTTTTCATAATATATTTATTCATTTAAAATGAATTTATAAGTTCTTACATCAAATTATTCAGCAATACTTCTTGAATATGTAATATAATAATATTATGTTGAATACTATGTCATTTGTTTTTAATATTTAACTCAGTTTCTCTTGATTCATCAGGTTATCACCATTAAACACCGTATCATGAAATTAGATATCTTCATGTGAAATAAATTAGTTCTATTTATAAAAATCATATGACTGTTCATTTTTCAATATATGAAGCCTCTTCTAGTTATACAGGATAAATAATTAAGTAATCCTTTTACTAGGTTTATTGTTATTTTATTTTTCATGTGGTTTCTTAAATACCTTAGTAATTCATGATTGTTATTATTTTACCATCAATATTTTCAAACCATTTACACAATAATAAATATATCTAAGTAAAAAATTATTCATTAATTAAATATATGTAACTTCTACAAAAATCTACCAATTTTATTTTTTATACATCCAATACTATATTAGGTGGTGAAATCATATCAATTTCTTTTCATAGCGTTCATATTTATAAAATTATCTTCTATTATCTCACTAATAGTCAGATTTGGATCATGAATCTTCCCTATTAATGACATATTTAGCTATTAATGGTAGGATTTATATCTAAAAACCCCATGAAAGTAAAACGAACTTAGAAAATCAGTCTTATATATTGATTATAAATCAATATAAAAAATATTTTTATTAAAATGTAGGAGGAAATGTTCTTCTTGTATTATTCCTACTTTCCTTAAATTGTAATTATTATATCTCATTTATCTTCCTTATATAAACTAATTAAAATTTTATTTTTAATCCTACAATTATTTAGATATCATTTTTTCTTTAAAACTTATTGTAAGACAATTAAACTAGCCTATTGTGTTTATTCTTCTCACTGGCTTGAGAATAATAATTTTTACTTCAACTAATTTATCTAAATATATTCTTATATTTTTTATATCATTTTGATCTTTAGAAAAATTGATTTTTTGTCTAACAACATTTATTCTAATGAAACTAGTTTTTACTTATGGTCTCATAGGTATGTGACATATTAATATACTCATGGATATTGTTTATTGATATCATTAATATAAGATTCCTATTTCTTGACAAAGTTTTATTTTAACTCATTTATATTATCTTTTTATTCCATATTCTTAATATATTTCTTCTTCAATTGTGTGTTATTATAATGAAAATATTTTAATTCATTGATTAACATTTATTCCAACTCTTTTTATTCACATTCATCTTTATCACTATATATTGCAGCGAAACCCCTATTAATATAATACAATAAAATACATTCATATTCTAGTTATCTATTTAATACTAAATTATCCCATTATTATTTTCTCATCATATTTCATCTCTAGCTACCAGAGTACTTATTTTCATATTTTTAACTATTTAATAATTTTTTTCCCTCCTCTTTAACTAATTCAATGACCTCATCCATATTATTTTTATACATTAATAAAAAATTTATAATTCCATTATAGTTATAAAAACATGGTTGGAATTTTCATTATTTTTTCTCCATAATTTACAATATTTCTTTGTTATAAGAGAAATAATTTTTTTATAATCTCCACCTTATTTCACAATATCATATTCACTTGTATCTACAACATAATCATCCCATATTCTGAGTTTTCCCGTGGCCTCAAAATCCATTTAATCTTTAATATTAATTTTTATAACTGGGATGATTCTCATATCATATGAAAAGGTATTATTGTGTAATTCATCTTGTGAAAGATTTTATTTTTCTTATAATGATAGAATTATATGATCTTACAAATCATGAAGGTTTATTAATAACTTTTATTGAAAAATTAAAATCATTCAGTTTCCCACCAAATACATGTATATTAGTAACCATTATGTTGAATATATATAGGTAATAATAAATTTTTTCTTCATTAGTAATATTAATATCCTCATTGTTTCTAATCCAAATATTCAAATTAGATTTTATGACTTTAATATTTACTTTATAAATTCTAACTAATTTATACCAAATATCATTTATAGCATCAATCCCATGAAAATTATTATATGTTGTTTATAATTGAGAAATTAAATTGTAATTTTGATCCTTGAAATAAAATTTAATATTTTCCTTATCTGAAAAAAATCTTAGGAGATCTCTAAAGAAAGGGTGAAATTATAATAGTTGTTTCATATCATACTTTTTATTTAAGTTATAGTAGGTAATGAAATTTCTTAATATTTTAACATTTGTATTTTTTTCTATCCAATTTATGTTCATCTATAACATTTTAATAGTTTATATTCTCCAAACTCACTAAATGTGTTGTTAATTTATAGGGAACATTAATATGTTCTAGTACCACCTCTAAAGCATATGTGATTTTAAATCAATGAGGAAGTAGAATTAGTGGTAAATTTTTAAAAAACTATATAATTATACATTTTATCTAATTGAGTTCTCTATATTTTCATTCATTGTTATTTAAAATCAACAAAATATCGTTAGAAAATTTATAATATAATAATACTATATTTTCACATGATTTAGATTAAATTTTAGTGATTAAACATAATTTTGATTGGTTTTCCCAGCAAATTCAAATATTCTATAATTTAAATGAAATTGGTTACACCTTAAATCTTCATGATCATATCATTATAGAGTCGTAATATGATTCTATTCTAATGTCCCACTAGAAATATATAGCTTTACTCTTCAAATTAAATAAATGGTAAAACCTAAATAAAAAAATTATTTCTTTTTATCTTAGTTTATTCTATAGAACTAGGATTAAATTTTCTTTTTTAATACTTCAAGATGAAAGGTTCATCCTTTTCTCACTTATTCATGATCTCAATAAAATAATGATCATAATCATCTCTTCTAAATTTTACCACCCTCTTCATATCTTTTATGATTCAATTCTTCCAAAACTCCTTGAACACATAGGTACTATAGGTTATATTCTTCAATATAAGGACTCCTATCTCTAATAAATATATGGTATCTATTTGATATATTATTTTATCCACTTATAAATTATAAATGATAATTACTATTCTTATCTCTCAAATACTATCAAAAATGAAGAATATTATATGAATATTTTGAATATTATTTCTATATTTCAAATATAGAAAACCCCATTGATTTTCGACTATATAATGTATTCTTAAATGACCTTAGCTCTAAATATAATAACTAATTCCTTTTGTTTATTTTTAAATCATATGGAAATATCACTGAAATCTTCTCTTATAATCATAATTCAATTCTCTAATATTTAATTGACTATATTTACTCTCATTCTAAAAATTTAATATATTATAATGTACCCAAATATTTCTTAATATTTTTTTACTCTTTCTAAATATCTCATTTTATTAAATGATGAATTTTTACATACAGAAATAAAATACAACACACTTTATTAAATGTCCCTAAAAATTCTGAAAATTATTTTAAATGTTCCCTAAGTATTACAGTGAGAGAAGTTTTATGAAATTTAGTGTATTTATTATCAAAATCAGTATTCTCAAAAAAAATTATTATATATATAATTTGTAATGTTTTCTATCAGGGAAATGAACAAATTTAAATCAAAATACAAATGTTTCACATGACCTAGAAAATTTTTCTTATTGAATTCTTGATGAAAAATATTTTATGTATAAACATAAATATCATAAATATTTCCCATAATTAATGATATTAAATCAAAATATTATAAAAAAATCAAAAACATATACAATCAACATAAGGAACTATTATAGACTTTAAAAAAACTATATCATATTTTGGAATAATAATAATAATAATTCTAAACTTATTTCGAACCATTTTTACTGTTTTTATAGCATGTGAGTTCTTCTCTTCAGTATTTCAAATAAATTATCTATGATTTAATTTCAACCTCAAGTCTGACACCTCAAACTATATTTCATGTTTCAAAATCCCTTTTCCCTAGTACTCAAAACTATCCTTCATACTATTATAGTCACTGCATTTACCACACATTATCCCTTGACATTTAATTATTCCGTAAAACTCAAAATTCATCACATTAAGAGATACTACCATAATTTTTTTTATTCAAACACCTAGAGAAGTATATTAGTCCTTCATTTTCCTATATATAATAGGCACCAACATCAAATTATACATTTAATTAACGTATGTTATAATGAAAAAATTACTATTTTATCTTCATAAATTCATTTCAAAAGATTTTTCTCCTAGTTTACTTTTTACATTATTTATTTGGATATAATGAATCATATAAATAAATAAATAATATTTCTTAATAATTAGGAATTTAGAGCATGATGGATCATAATATTTCATTGGGGAGGCATGATAATATATCAACAAAGGGGACTAGAAAAGTGTTTTCTCTTAAAAATCATGGTTTTTGATAGAGTTATCGATAAGCACCACATTATACCATGAGAAAACTCTTTCATATCAGGATTTTCACTTCTATATAAATGAAAGTTCTATTAAATATCTAATTAGAATGATTTTTAACAATTATATATTTCATTCAATGATCAAGGAACCCATATATTTATGCCTTTGTATTTTAGAAGTACTTTTTCTTCAGTTAACCTATATAAATATCAATAAAAATGGACTATTCACCACAAATTGAAAATGAACGTTCCTTATATATACTGGTATTTAGTGTAGTGACACTTTAATATCCAATATAGAATATAACAAACTTTTTATATGCGTGTTTCCAAATTTTTTATAGTTTAAATATTGAAATGAATCTTACATATAAATCACATTATAATATTTTTCAAAAATCTTCTAAAAATTCATCCTCTCACTCATATGTTATTAATTACTTATAAGAAAACATTCTTATATATAAAAACAAGAATTAAATAAAGTTTATCCATTGAAAAAATGGTCTTCGAAAAATCAAGTAAAATCGTTATTTTGGGCACTGTTTTCAATGATGTGCAAAAAAAGCTATAAAATAAATATGTCATAATTTCAATTAAATTATGAAATTCATGGGGAATAATTGATTAAATTAAATATCAAAATAATAGATATTTGAGCTGTGTGATAAATGAAATTGGGACCATTACACATTTCAATTTATTTACAAAAGTCTTTGACTACATCTAATAATTTTAATGTCATTATGAATGGACTACTAGGTAAAACCAACCATGCAGCAATTTATGTTTCAATTGTGCAATAGTAGGCCATTATAGTTCATACTAATTATACATTACTAGAAAGCAGAGGATATGGTTTGTAATTAAACATATATAAAAGCCCATTATATTTATGGAAACATTATTTGGAGCGTATATGATATTATTATTTGGGACGAGGTTAAGTATTACACCTAATAGGATAGCTATATATATTCTCTTATCTTATAATATGTATACTTGGAAGAATTTATAGTCACATGATTAATATGAACCCTCATTTTTGATGTATTGTAAAGACGCAAACTTTTCATAAATAAATATTACAACATAATATTTGAATATTGATTAAAAAAATAATAATCCATTCCAGAACATCATAGGATTAGTGCATTTGGAAACATAGAAATGTAAACCACATTTCCGTAATTCAGCTCTATAAATTCCCACTATGACCATAATAACTAGCACCACTCTATGAAAATCATACATGATACCTTTAAATATAACCTAGGGATAGGAAAAAAGATAGGGTGATCTCAAATGCTCATAAAGGGAAAAAAGTGGGACATAAACATATCATGAGTAGACGGGTACAAAAATATGAGAATAAAATTTTAAAACCATAACCTACATATCATGTATCATAATAATACATAATTGAATAAATAATTTCTGTTTATATGACATATATCATAATTTAATCAAACGACAAGAACCATGATAACATAATATTATTATAAGGAATAGATTTATAGTATAAACATAAGCTTATAACATTGTGAACATGTATACTTAGTTACAAGTTCAATCATTATATTAATGATATGAAATATGGACCATGAATGAATTTATGGACATGTAACCAAGTTTATTCATAATATTATTGACATGAAATCCTGGTCTATTTATAAAACAACAACCATTTCATAATGTTCACCCATTAAACAATTTTTATGTCATCAGGTTCATCCATAAGATTGTGAACATGTAATTAGGTTCATGCATATCATATTCATACATGATTTATCCAAATTTTTCCAATGCATAATAGGTAAATATATGTCCCAACCATCACATAATATATACAGTTGAGTTCCATAAGAAAATAAAACATTCATCATATCATAACCCTTGAAAAAGAGTCTAGTTCCATAATGATTTCATTATTATAAAACCCATTGAAATAAATTGGTATCATATAAATTATTTCATCATATGGACAAACCATCAACATAAAGAATTAATATGGTGTAATTGGATCATATACCCATTAAATCTTATGTAACATATAAGGATGTCATCTTATACAAAAATTATTTTGAAAAATCCCATGGATCATTTCATAAGGAAAAATTATTTCCACTTTGAAAAAATCTATTTTAATCATAAAAACTTTTTAATATACATTTCATTAATCTAAAATTAAAAAACATAAATTAACCATTAAAAATTATTGGTCTTGATTGTGTAAATTTAATTATGTATTTAATAAATGATTCCTTTCAGATTTTTGGAAAAAAACAAATGGGAATTGTTTCAAAAAGAACAGAATATTCCTTCCAAAAAAAATTTTAAAAAAATTAAAAAATGTTTATTTTATTTTAATAAATACATTTAATAAATTTTAAATCATTTTTTGAGGAATTCATATAAACATTGTATTGTAAGAATAAAAGCCTTTTAACCGAAGAGGAAAATAAATATAATTTTTTCTAAAAAGAATTCTTTTATAATATTGGGTATATAAATAGTGGATATGAGGGGAACTGTATTATAAAGAGTTTACCAGAGTATATAAAAATATATCATTTTCTTTTTATATTTATCATACGGTTTCATCATCAGAATCATGAACATAAAAAATCTTTATAAATGAAGATATTATATCATAAAAATATTACAACTTTGAAAACATTGAGTTGTAATCACCATGAAAGAATAAAATGAAATGAAATATAATTTATATGGAATAGAAGTATATTTATGAATAATAATTTCAATGGGGGTAGTATACACACCTTATAAAATAAGGTTGGTGGAGAACACAACATATGTCTCAAATTTGGAAAATTATGACAAACCCACTTACCGTATTGGTATCCTAGAAAACCTAATCCCCATGAATGACAGACCCTAAAATTGATATGTAAATTCCCTAAATTTTCATTATAAAAATCCTAAAATAATTAATGGATAGTACATAAATGATATAAAATAAATACATGGTGAATATGGAAATTTTCTCATAGAAAATATAATATAGATAGAAATTCTATAACATTATTCTCACCTTTATTCGTACACAATAGAAAACCCTTTATAGTAAATATGTGTTTATTATAAATATATTATAAAATAATAATTATATATATCATTCCATATATGGTGTACCTATGACAATTTATTATTCATTTATAAATGAATCCTTAGAAAAATCACTTTACGAGTAACATTAAATTTGATTTTCATATATGTTTTGATTTGTTATTTTCAGTCCAATTACTGTCTTAGTTGTTAAATAATATAAATAATTTTTTCTATTGTAACGAACTAAAATTATATCAATTAAAATTCATCTTGATCTAATTAAATGTCTTACTATGTAAAATGGTTATATAACATATGCACTTACAAGGTCTTATGTTTTTCAAAATTAAAATACCATTATGAATTGTTACCATTGCTAATATATCCATCGAACATTGACCACATGATGAGTATAAATATATGGATTTAAGAAATCTAATTAACTCAGATAATGGAATTGATAGCCTCATCTAGTATAATTTTCCTATACGAGTCCCATTTTTCAGAGCTAGGGAAGGATGTATCATCCTTGGGCTTATCTCTTGAAATTGCCCCAACCGAGCTTCAACACATTAGGATTGAACATAACTGCATATGGGAGAAGATGATGTTAATGGAGATTACAACATGGGAAATTTTATCTGAGTAGCCTTTAGAGGCTATCACCATCACACACATTACCCTTAGGTCTTGTGTTGGTGTTATAAGGGGTTATGTATCACGCTCCTTGAACTATGATTTTGTTCATAATTTTTTCTTTTGATTAAATATTATACATTCATTTTATTATTTTTACATTATAAATAGGTTTTAATGAACAAATAGTATTTTCAGTTAATATTCAATTAAATAATTTTTATTGATAAATTAATGTATTCTTAAGATAAATTATATTTTAATAAAATATTATTACTAAATTACAATTTGTTTAATATAAATGATCGTATAATTTTGATGATTAAAATTGTAATTTTTTTATGGTTTAAAAGCAATTTTTTTCAAAACAAAAGTATTTTTCGATGAATTTCAATTTTTATTTTAAACATAAAACATCACATATTTAGAAAATTATTTATATAAAAGTTTTTTTTGAATCATGATGACAAAATTATCAATTTTTTTATTTTTCTGAATTTTCCAAGACAGTCGAAGGATTGGGTAAAAATTAAATACCTTTTAACTATATAATGTGTTAAATGATATCATAATTACCCAACAGTTATGTAATAAAATAATATAAAAGATATCTTCAGAAAATATAAGCTCTACCTTTAAAATAATTTGATTTTAGATTTGTTTGATTTTTTTACAAATCCTCAGTGGACCCTCTAAGTCTTATAAAACATTTTAACATTTTAAAATGGTTTCCATGAGAGTGTGAATCACCTCCACACAAGAAATACTAATACTTTAATAAGTTAGAAAACAGGCCATACAAAATAATGTTTTACACCCCAATTTAGACAAAATTAGGGGCAGAAACCATGGGATGGTTTGTCATTTTGATTAGTTTAATGTGTTGTGTCAAAAACCTAAATAATAAATAATTCCCTCTAATTTTATTTATAAACCAACTCAATATATCATTTTTCTTCACTCAAAACATTTAGATCAGGATCATCCCATGATATCATCTCTCTAGAATCCTCCCAAGGTGCCCCAAGCTCCCATGAAGGCTCTCCCATGCCTCTGGGATCACACGTCCATGTAAAGGATTTATTCCTTTCTTATTTTTTCGAAATATCATTATGTTGTTTACCCTTTACCATACATACCTCTTTATGTTTTAATGATGATATACCTATTTCTCTGCTATTAATTCCTTTCATGTATACTCGTTACCATGCTCGAATTCAGTAAGGAATTTATCTCTTCTCATTTACATTCATGAAATTAGTTTATATTAAGAATCTAAAATACATTGAATATGTTTTTACATGTATCTATATAACCCCACATTCGATCCATTTCATGTATATATTATGAGATACCCCTTTCTCTCTCACCAACCAATTTAATAAATTATTATGTCGCACTCTTATGCTGCCAAAATTGCACTGTGATTTTCCTTTCAAAAGTCATTGTATAGTTAATATCGTGTCTATTTCTCTATCAAGGGAATTCACCTTTCTGCACACATACATATTTTTTATAGATTTTATGGTATGTATTACAGATTTCTTTATCCTTTAATAAATAATGATGTTGAATGATTCATTATTAAATGATCCATGTGGGACAATTAGTCATTAAATTAAATGACTATGAAGGGTGCGCCCTGACATCCCTTCAATGCATTGGGTAAAGATTAGTATCATAATACATCAAGTTAAATGTGGGTTTAGGAATTCTAATTCATGTGAAATTATGGTTTACTCATTATCCATGTGCAATGATCCTTGGCTCATGCTATTATCATGATAAATGTTGCTTCAATATTTCCATGTTATGTTAATAATGTTATATCATTCCTTTATGTTAATGTTTCTTTTATGCTCCATTAATATTCCAATTGACAAAAATGTAATGTATTATTCATGTTACACCCTATTTAATACTGTACTAGGATTTCTTGCTCATCCTTTTCTTATTCATGTCTTCGGGTTATCCCATGCAATGTTAACTATGAAAAAATGTGTGTGGTCATTTAAAACGTTTTCAGTAAAGATATCTTATTTTATGTTCTATATTTTTATGTAATTGTAATAATTTCTCAATACACTAGACCTATCGGTCCCTAGAGTTATCTTATATTCATTTTTATGTAATATATCATGCTTAAGTGTATAGTTAAGAGCATGGTTGTTGTAGTTGGTATCTATGGATTGGTTTATATTTTGTTGGGATTTTGATTAAAAAACACATGTGAAATACGTTGGGATAAAACTATGTATAAAAATAACAAACAGAATTTTTGGATAGTATTTTTTAATTGTTTTATCAAGAAAATACATCCTTCTCTGGATATGAGCCCATAGAGGTGGCTCTAGCACAAATGTATAAGGGATGGAACCTCAAAACACCACTTAGAGCTAGAATCGAATGGGAAATGGTGCACGGAAATGGAAATTTTTTTCAATATTGATTAGGACTCTCCTGGGGGATATGCTTTGGTAAATTCATAATCATAGTATTATCCATTATTAATAGAATTAAAGAATCCCCCTAAGAATATATGTTGGGAAGTAGATCCAGGATAAAATATATATGTTATAGAAATAAATTCAATTTATAAGTTATACATTTTTGTCATTATATTACCCTTTATGTGTTACCCTTAACATTCCCATTATTGCAGCAAATGGATGGTAATTAGAGGAATCAGACAATCATTTGATGCGAATATTAATGTAATGACTATTCTAATGAGATTCCCAATCCGATGGGAGAGGGAATTGCACACATTATCATGATACTCTCTCAGATAAATCATGTTTTTAATAGTAACATGGGTCAAAAATAATGTTCAACACCCCCCCCCCCCCATAAAGAAACAACATGCCACAATCAATAGACTCATGAGAGAAGGCCTCCTACTTTTAATGAATCATTTGATCCCTCAATCTCTAAAAAATGGATCAAATCCATTGAGAAGATCATCTCCATCATTCAATGTTTTGAACAAGATATGGTACTTCTAGATGCTTTTCGTATGGAGGGTGTAGCTGATTAATGGTTGACATTGATAAAAAATATGAATCCTAAGGTGTATATTTAGGTGTTATAATGGAATTATTTTTTGAAAATGTTTTTTGATACATATTTTCCTCGAACGCTCTGACTTAAGACGGAAAGGTAATTTATTTCTCTCATGAAAAAAGCAAAAAAAAAATCCATGGGAGAGTATAAGGAAAACATCACAAGGATTTCATGATACGCCTATAATATTGTCATTACCCTCGAATGCAGGGTTGAAAGCTACTTTGTTGGGATAAAACCTATCTTACAAAAATCCCTATAGATCCCTGACATCAATATCTATGAGTAAATTGTATGTTGTTACATCAATGTCAAAATGGATATCAATGTATCCTAGGGGTATCATTGGGAAAATAAGATTAAGGTGGACATTATTTCTGGAGGTCCGATGGATTAATCCAATGATGCTATGAAAAACCCACACCACAAATGCCTATGGTTCAAAAAGAATCAGCCCATAAATTTCCTAAAGGGGATGAGAATATTCATTAAGAGTGGGTGAAATGGGTACCTAGCCATTAACGGGTGTTAAGAAAACCCTGCAGCTTCAACATAAGAGAGAAATGCTCTATTCCAACATCAATGCATTGTTTATTACATCAACTGAAAATAACCAAGGCACCTTGCAAACCAGTCCCCTTATCTAAAGGTTTTTGTAGGAAACCAAAAACCTCAATGGTCGAAAGAGTGATATTTTTCCAACACTTCCACCGAAGTGAACCCCGACAATGAATTAGTGTACGGTACTCTGGTTATTCATTCAAGAATAGAAATCATAATTTTTTATTCTAGTTCTACACATTTTTTATATCAAGAATGTTTAGTAGATCAATCCTAACACCACCATAAATCATGGAAGTAATGATATAGGTGAGAATGAAATATGGGGAAGCCATTGCATCCCATGAATATAACTCCTCCACTATCAAAATTTATGGTTCCAAAATATTGGTGAGCCTCAACATACTCCCTCTTGTGGGATTTCATATAATTCATGGTGTGGATTGGCTTTACCTGTATAGATCCAACATAAATTTCCATGAGAGAGAAATCATTCTTTATATGGGGAATCGACCCCTGATTCTATATAATTACAACAAAGGCGGATTTATTTTCATTAGAACCATCATCCCAAGAATATATATTTCATCCCTATGAGCATTCAGATCTTACTCAGATTTTTGATTCTAAGGAATAAAAAATCTCGGAAGACATGTGTATTGTGATGGAATTCATTGAGGTGTTTCCCATGTAATTGTATTGCCTTCATCATAGAATAGATTTTTAATTCTCAATTGATCTTATACCATGGGTAATGCCAATATCCATGACTATGTATAGAATGGATGTTGTGGAGCTGAAAATACAACTATGGGAGAATCTGAATAAAGGGTTTATACACCCATGTTTTTCACCATGGGGGGAACCGGTCCTCTTCTTCATGAATAAGGATGGTCAATTTGACTTTCCATTAACTACTGTGAGTTCAAAAAAATCACGATAAAGAACAATTATCCACTACCACGAATTGATGACGTATTTGATCATATACGTGGATTACAATACTTCTGCAAGGTGGATCTGTGGTCAGGATATTATCCAGTATGGTTGAATATGTTGGATATACATAAAACTTCATTTGCTCTAAGATATGGGCTCTATTAATTCATAGTAATTTCATTCAGACTCAATAATTCTCACGGAATCATCATGTACTTGATTAATATGGTCTTCAAGGATTACCTCTTAAAATTTTGGTAGTATTTAAAGAAGATATTCAAAAAAAATCCAATACCGAGCCGGAGCATTAAGAGAATCTAAACACTATACTAAAGACCTTGAAAAATGTAAAGCTATTTGAAAAGTACATCATGTGTGAGTTTGGGTTTGAGGAGATCTCATTATTGGGTCATATCATCACAAGAAATGGGATATCTATAGATCCCTCTAAGACAACTACAATTGGGGGATGGCTAAGGATAACATTGGTAATGGATATCTGTAACATCCTGGGGTTAGCTGGATATTATCACCATTTTGTGAGAAATTTTTCATCATTGTCCAACCAACTTACCAAGCTAAATCAAAAGGTATTAAAGTTTTCATGGTGCGATGAATGAAAAGATAGATTCAGGTAGTTGAAAGGGAGTCTTATCACTGCACCCATTCTCACACTACCATCAAGTGGTGAATTTTTTTGGGTATTCAGTGATTCTTTGAAGAAGTTCATGGGATGTGTTTTGATGACAAATGAAAATGTCATTTCCTACGATTAAAGGTAATTGAAATTCCATGAAAAAACTAACCAACAAACAATATGGAGTTGGATTTAAAAATAATTGCTTTAAACTTTTTGTGACATTAAATCTTTAGGGAGAAGAGTGAATGATATACGGATCAGAAATGCCTCAACTATATATTCACACAGAGAGAGTTGAACATGAGCCAACAATGATGGTTAGATCTGATCAATTACTAGGAATGTTAAATCTAGTACCACCCTAGGAAAGCTAACAAGGTTCAATATTCACTATGTAAAAAGGACCCAATGATTTTATCGATGATTATAATTGAAAAGAATCCAATATTCATAGATTTTATGAATATGAATATGGGAATCATAAAGAAAGTAACATCAATAATCCTTTTACAAATGATTTCTCAACCATCTCTTTTAGAAAGGTTAAAGGATGCTCAAAAGGATTATGTGATAATTCAAAAAAATATTGATACTATCATAAAATTTAAATCCTTAGAGTTTAATATTAATGTAGAATGAATTTTGAGATTTGGGATAAGAGTATGTGTTCCCTAAAATATAGAGTTAATGATTGGAATTTTTTATGATGAACATAATTTGAATTTGTCTATTCAAACAGGAAATAAAAATATGTATAAATATCTTCAAGATCATTATTGGTGGGATAACATGAAGAAGAATATCACTGATTAAAAATCAATGTTCCTAGTCTGTCATCAAGTGAAGGAAGAGAGAAATAAGTCTAAGGGTTTGATGCAACCAGTACCAATAATGAAATGGAAATGGGAGAACATCACCCTGGACTTTCTCATCGGACATACAACTACATCTAAGGGAAACAATCATATCTAGGGTTTCATGGATCTTCATACAAATATTTCACACTTTATTTCAATTTGGGAGGATTTCTAATTGGATCAACTGTGACGAAGATATATTAGCAAATTTTTAAGGTAGCATGGAGTAACCCCATCTATTATATCAGATAAGGATCTGAGATTCAACTATATGTTCTAGAGGAGTATTTAATAGGATATAAATACTATATTGAACCTCAATAAGGATTATAATCCTCAAATAGAAGGACAATCTAAGAGGAGTATCCAAACACTAGAGGATATGTTGAGAGCTTTCTCAATGGACTTCAGGAGAAAATGGGATCATCATCTGTCTCTGGTTGAGTTCTCTTAAAAAAAAGTTGCCACTCATGTATACCAATGGATCCTTATGAAGCCCATTATGGGAAGAGGTGAAGAATACGAGCATGTTGGGATGATGTTGGGGAGAGAAAACTTGTAGGTTTAGATATGGTCAAAGAAATGGTGGAGAAGGTTAAGACAATCCATTAACACATAAAAGCATATCAGATTCAAAAAAAGTGTTATGGTAATAAGAATTTATGAGAACTAGAGGTTGATGTTGGATTCATGGAATTCCTCTGTATATCACCATGGATGAGAGTCAAGAGATTTGGGAAGAACGAAAAGCATAGTCCAAGGTACATCACCCCATTTGATATCCTTGATCACATTGGAGTAGTGGCATATAGACTAGAACTCCCACCAAACCTATATCAAGAAGAGTATATATTCCATGTATCACTCTTGAGAAACAACATACCAGACCCATCAGATGTGCTCAATCCATTGGTGGTTCCATTGGATAATGACATATCTTATGAAGAGAAGATGTTGAAGATCATAGATCATAGATATAAAATTCTATAAAATAATACAATTCCTCGCGTCCAGGTGTTGTAGTTAAACCCAATGTTTTTAGAGGTAATGTGGTTAATAGAGAAATTAATGAGGAAGTGTTACCCTCATCTATTTTAGTTAGTAAAAATGATGTTTTTAGGGATAAATTTTATAAGGGGTGAAGATTTTAATGACCAAAACGTTTAATAATGAAAATTCCTCTTCATCTAATTAAATGTCATATTATATGAAATAGTAATATAACATTTTTACTTCCATTGTGTTACATTTTTTGATTTTAAAATACCAATATTAATTGTTACTATTTATAATATAGAATTTTAATAGTGACAACATGATTATTATAAACATAGTGCTTTAAAAAATATAATTTTCTTTGAAAAAGGAAGTGATGGCCTCATCCATTTGAATTTCTCCATACAATTCCGATTTTTAGAAGCAATATAAGGATGTAGAATCCTGAGGATTCCCACATGACCAAGCCTATGCATAGCTTCAATACATTAAGCATGAATGGAACCACCTATGGGGGGAATTGAAAGATAAAAGAGCTTACCACCCGAACGATGTTATCAGAGCTGCCTAGAAGTATGTCACCACCGCACACCTTACCCCTATGTATTATGAGAGTTCTATAAGGGGTTATGTAAAAATAACCTAGCACTATGATTATGTTCATTATTTATTATAGAATAAATTATACATATTCATTTTATTATTGTTACATTATAAAAAAATCGTAAATCATAAATAGTATTTTTAGTTAATATTCAAATAAGAAATCTATTTTCGTGAATTAATGGATTATTGAATTAAATAATATTTTAATAAAATATATAAATTAATTAATTTTTATTAAATATAAATTATCAAATAATTTTTATTATTGAAATTGTAATTTTTATTAAGGTTTGAAAGATATTTTTGTCAAAACCATTGAATTTACTATAAAAGTGAGTTTTTATTTTAAAATTGTAAATTAATATATTTAGAAATTATTTATATAAAACGATTTTTTTGGAATCAGGATGTTGATATTATCCAATGGTGAATTTTTCATAATTTTATGAGACATTCAAATTTGTGGGTAAAATTTAAATACCTTGTAAATATATATTGAGTATTTTGACATCATAATGACCCAATAGTGATGTAATAAAATAGTATAAAATTATTTTTTAGAAAATAATTGTATTAAATTTAAAATAACGTTATTTAATATTAGTTTCATTTATTTTACAAATACATAGTAAACCATCCTACACTAATAAAGCATTTTAACATTTTAAAATGATTTCCTTGAGGGTGTGAATCAACTCTATATAAGAAAGCTTAGTATATTAATAAGTTCAACCATTCTCCTTATAAAATAATTTTTTCCAATCCCCTTAAAAACCATGGTAAAAAACCACGGTATGGTTTGTGGTTTTGATTAGTTAAATGTGTAGTGTCCAAAATCTAAATAATAATTTATTCCCTCCCCTTTCGTATATGATCCCACTCAATATCCAATTCCCCTCCACTCAAAAAATTTGGAGCATGACCAAAAACAGACCTCCTCTCTCTATAATCCTCACAAGGTCCCCCAATATCCCAATAATCCACTCTCAGGCCTCTCCCAATCCTCTAGGATCAGACTTCCATGTAAGAGATTTCTTTCTTTCTCATTTTTTCAAAATTTCGTTATTTTGTTATAGCCTTTTTTATTAAATTAAAAATGTTGTGGTATGATATCGCACCACCCCTATAAATCCATCCTTATTATTGAATTATTAGAGTCCTCTTTTTTCTCATTAATTCCTCCCATATACACGCATTTCTATGCTAAAATTCCATAATGATTTTCCCTCTTCTCATTTACATTCAAGAAATTATTTTATAATATGCATATAAATTCCTTTAGATATGTTTGAACATGTATCTATATGGACCCCTTACTGTAAATTTCATTTACGTATGATGAGATACCCATTTATCTCTCATCAGCCATTTTTTTGAATTTTTATGTCACGTCGTTATACTGCCAATGTTTCAACATGATTTTCAAAGCCAACATCATTGTGTAGTTAATACAATGCCTATTTCTCTATCAAAGGTTTTAACCTTTAAAAAATTGTAATTATTGATATTATAGATTCATGTATGTATTACAAATTCCTTTTTCTAGGAATAAATGATGTTGTTGAATAATTATATTTTTTATGATCCAGGCGGCACACTTATGCATTAAATGGAATGATTAAGAAGGGTGCATCCTGATAGCGCTCTAATACATTGGGTAAAGATTAGTGTCACAATATGTCAAGTGAAATGAGGGGTTTCTCATGAAAATTATTGTGTAATGAGGGTTTACTCATGGTACATGTTAAATGAGCCTTGGATCATTCTAATATCATTTCAATTATTGTTTCCACATTTCCATGTAAAGATAATCAAGAAATATCATTCTTTTATGTTCATGGTTCTGTTATAATCAATTAATATGTCTATTTGATAACATGTACTTTATTATTCATGTTAGGAATTGTTTACTACCATACTTGGCTTTATAACTCACCCATTTATTATGCATGTCCCCATGTTTTCCCATGCAATGCAATGTATGAGGGAATATGGGTGGTCAGGTAAAATAAGTTTTCAATAATGATGTTATATTTTACATTCTAAGTTGTTATTTAATGGTCCAATTTTCCCAAGACACTGGACATCTTGATCCACAGTGTTTTCTTAAGTGAATATTTATGTAATAAATAATTTTTAAGTGTGTAGTAAAGTAAATGGTTTCTATATTCATTATATAGATATCAAATATATGATGACAAATTTATTTGTTTTAATCTATAAATGATAGAGATATAAAATGAAATAAATTTTTCCTGTAGATGGTATATCATACATACACATAAACATTGTATACATTTTTAATAAATTAATAAAAATAATGGAAAATAATATATTAATATTAATTACTAATTTTAATGTAATATATGTCACATATTTTGGTTTAAAAAAATCCTATATTTCCTTAAATGTAAAGTATACATAAAAAACAAATCACTACCTTTTTTGAGGTGGTAGTCCGCCATACACATGAGCGATGTTATCATACTTCCACAAAATTGAAAGTAAGATGGTATATATAATATAATAATTTCTTAATAATAATTATGTTAACAATACAAATTTCTTCTATCCTTATTACCATCCATGTAAAATAAATATAAAACTCACGTCACATCAGTTCATGAGGTGTAGTCCGCCGTACACACAAGTGACATTATTGTTTTTCCAATGGGGTGGGAAGTAAAAATATATGTTTGTAACAATATATAAATATTTATTATAATATAATAAATATCATAAATAAAGATTAAATCCATCATTATATCCAGTCATGATTGGTAGTGATGGAAAATGAATAACATTCGTTCCCAAAGTGGTATTCCACCATACACATGAATTATGATTTCATCTCCCATTTGATGAAATAGGATATGAATATATGTTTTCCAAAGATAAATAGTAAAATATTATTATATGGGATATATTTTTTATTATACCATTATTAGAAAATAATATTTGAATGATTTGTAAGAATAATTAAAACCAAAATGCATAGTGAAAAATGTTACCACTTCTTCATACAACCTCTTAATGATTAACTTAATTACTTAAAATATTGGATTTGTTATCTCAAAAATGAATCTTGGATGTGGATAGGGATTTAAGTGAGTTATTTTTTAATTTGTTGGCTAAAAATTGAATTATTAATTGTGAATATTAGAGGAGAGGGTCATCCATTTTCAAGTAAGGTGGGTGGTACTGTTTTAATTTTTTGAATGAAATGTGTTCCTAGAATCTTGACAATATAAATAGCTCCAAAATGGATAATTATCTATACTAATAGGTTATAAGGTATATATATTCCCATACAATGTATTTTAGATATGATTTTGGACAATTATATTCTTTATAATTTTAGTTTAACACCCTAGTAAACCCATTTTTACGATAACCATGGTAAATATTTTTTACTACTTTTAATATTTTTAATGGTTAAAAATTAATTTTAACTTATTAGAAAGATTATATTATTTTTTCTTCAAATAATATTTAATCAATTTTTCCAATAATAAAATATTCAAAATATTTACAAAAAATTGTATAAAAATTCTATATGAAATTAATTCAAATAACCAAAATAAAATAATTGATATATAATCTAAATAATTTTTCTTCTAATTTTTTTTTCAAAAATGAATAATATACATTCATTAAATGAAACATAAATTCTCATTAAAAACTAGAAATTTTTTGTCTTCATAATATTATTAATCTTTCAAAAAAAACTCAAATAATTTACCCTAATATAATACTGAACTGATGATTTCTATAATGAAGTTTATCTTTAGAAATAAATTTTCCAAAAATGGGGAATTTATTTTAAAATAATTTAAAAAGGCTGATAAATCAACATTTTAAAAAAAAATTGTTTTCAAGCATAAAATTTTATTTATTCTTCTCTCTTATCTTGAGAACACATAATATTATTGTTAACCATTTTATAGGAATTATACCATAAAAATATCATTAACAAGATTCACTAAATTTGATTTTAATTTTTTGTTAAGGTAAAACGTGTTTGTGCGAAAAAATGTAGATTTTAATAATCATATTTCCATTATTTGAAAATAATATTTATTTTCATTTCTAATTACTGGGTCACTAGAATATTTATTTTAAATAAATGGTTAAACAATATATATTCCTACTTCATCTAAAAATATCTGTACACACTATTACAATGGGTAGGTGATAACTATCATATTAAATTATAATATTTCAATAGTATGTTATGATTCATTTAAACTCATTATTTCATGTAATGAAAAATAAACTCCATTTTTTATATAACCGAAGGTATACTCATTGTTACCTCTAATTCATGCTAAACTCATTGATGCGTGAAATGAAATATATTGAAAGAATTGAATTTGGTAGAAAAAAATATTTCCCAAAATCATAGGGTGTTATATTATACCCCACTTAAAATGAATTTAAACCTGAAAATTAATCACTTGGGTACCAAACACTGAGGATATTTATACCTCATTTCATCCATAATTTTCTACATATCTTCCTCGAGCTAGTAATATCATGTCAAAACATTGACCATGTGACTGGTCAGGTTTCGTAAAACATTCTGTTTACAATCAATAATCTTCACCAGTTATTCCTCATAAGAAATATCTTACTCCATCAGAATGAAATCTATGTTTATTAAATTTGAAGGATCACGTGTGTATTTCAATAGTAGAGATACAAGTAACATATTGTGAAATTTAGATAGTTTTTGAGTATGTTCCAGGTGAGGAGATATGGTCCTGATACGATCAATAATTTCAAAGGGAATGATATGCTTAGGGCATCATTTTTCCTTCATTATTCTATAGATAACATCATAAAAACAAATTTTCACTGACTTGAAATTTTAGTTTACATAAATATTTATTAGTATAATATTTCTATAGACATTTTTCTCCACTTATAGGTTGTTTAATGGATCTAAGCATATCTGGAATTTTATTAGCGAGGTCAGGTACCAATTTCATTCCTTCTATAACATCATTCAAGCACATTTTTTTTCTATACTTATTTTCATAAAGGAATTCAAAATGAGTTAGCTAAATTTAAGAGTGAAATATGTTATTATAAGAAAAATTAACTATAGGAATTTTTTGATCCCAACCTCCTTTGAAATCCATAGAACAAGATCATATCATATTCTATAGGGTTTGAATAGTTCTCTAATAAGTAACATATGATTAAGGATGATACAATGTGCTAAAACATAACTCTATATCAAGATCATGCTTATGAATTTTCTAAAAACAATGAGGTAAACATTATATACCAATCAGATACACCTAAATATGGTACTCCATGAAACCATATCACTTCTTTAATTTATATTCTAGAAAGTAGATCTATATGGAAATATTTTTGAACGAAATGATGTATTATTACTTCGTAAGGTAATCGACTAAAACCAATAATTACCCCATCATTATAGATAAGATAAACCTAATGGGATTATGTACATTTAGTCATATTTCTGAGAAGTGTAAAGGAATTTCATATCAAATAATTTTTTAACAACAACATATAAACAACCAATGGTTTATATTACCATAAATGTATCTGAAAATATCTGTAATATTGATAAACTCACATTACATAAGCCTTAAAATGGTGTTTCAGTGAATTTGAACATATGATCAACCATAATCTCATTAAATTTTAATGGTATCCATATATCTTATGTAAATCTTACCTAGATAAATATATGATTCCAAAATATAATTCACCATTTATTCCATAAATAAGAACATATATTAGGAAAAAAATTCATTTTAAACATCGGTTCATCCATGAATCGATAGAATGTAAAATGTCATTCATTATTCCATAATCTATATTGGGGAGATAATCAATTCTCAAAATCAATTGAAATTTCCCTAAAGGACAAACAATAACATTCTCATAGTGATAATTCAAAAAAATTCAAACATGAAATTAACTTATAACGAGGGTAGTATATGTGTTCCATAATTATCATAACTCACTTAATCCATTATGATTTCATAATATTTCAATTTTTCTTTTCTCTTCAAATGATGTTGTGGATTATCATCAACCTTAGCCCATGGGATAAGGAATTTACTTACATATTGACCAAATACCTTCAACCTGAATCACTAATATGTAGGTGGTTCATTATTGAGATATTTATCTCTATATTCATTGGTAACTAACTTATGCCAACGAGCCTGTACCCAAGTGGTAAGGGCTCCTTCTCGGCATCCAAGAGACCTGAGATAAAAACCGGGCAGAGGCAACATTTCGGGGTACTATAGCTGTACTATAACAGTCACTGTTGTAGTTAATGTTCGATACTATAGAAGTCAGAACTATTCTCTTGATTTGGAACTTTGGGCCACCGGTTTGGGACTACGGGTCTCCATGGCCTTCGGGTCATCAAAAGCCTTCATGCCACAGGGCCTTCGGGTCACGTAGACCATGGAGTAGCCCGGTTCACTCAAAAAAGGCCCTAGAAGAGGATCAAGAGTAACTGGAGTAGCAAGCACCAGATGCAGAGTTAACCGGATTAGAAGAATGAGAGGGTATGGAAGCAGCCATCGGGACCAGGCACTGTGCAGCTTTGTACAGGGAAATGCTAGTCGATCAACAAATCAAGGTGGGGAGCTAGGGTGACCAATGATGCAAGTCACTGGGATGGGGTAGTTCTAGTGGGTTGGGCCTACGAGTCTTGTAATGCGCATGGTATTCCTCTGGGCCTTCTGTTCATGTATTGCGGGTCATGTCGGGCCTTGTTCCTTGGGCCTACGGGTCATGTACGGGTTCCCCTTCAAACCTTAATAGGGGGATTATATATAATAAAATAAAAAGAAGGCCTTCGGGCCATTTTGGGGTTAACTAACGTATTCCCTTCAATTTTATATTCATCCTCATAATAACATTCTTTTCCACAGTTAAAACATTTAGTAGTCTCCTAAAGACAATTTCCTCTCTATTACAATCAACACATCATATATAAAGGAATGTTTATAACTTTTCTCTAGGGTTTTAGGTTTTCCTTTGAATTAAATATTTATTTTCTTATCGATACCATGTGATTATTGTATAACTACAATAAACACTACCACTTTGATAGCATAATGAATGATTTATTAAAAGATACTAAATTACCCTATGGACTACACCCTTAAGAGACATTATTTTATGAAACTAATGAATCAATCAACTTTTCTACCAGGTTAGATGAAAATTACAAAATCATACTTTGAATGCCCTGTAAATATTTCCACAAATGTACCAATAGATTCATCATCCATTTGTTTTAGATCACATAATTCCTTTTATATTTTTTTATGAAGAATATGATGAATATAATCATTAAAAATGATTTTATAAACAAATTACATTTCATGGATTTAATTTCACATTGTTTACTAGTATTCCATATAATATTCAACCATTGATCTACTTCTCCTACCAAACAATAATCCTACCAAATGATTTTGTCTCGATATAAACACAACAGAATGGAAAATATCATTTCTGTGATACATATATATTTCATAGAAACTATCTTATTTTTGTAAATAGTAAAATAATATGGTTGTTTCATCCTTAATGAATCAACATAACATTTTTACCTCACATTATTTTTCGGAATTTCTTAATGATTCATAGTTTTAGAATGTTTTTTGAGAATATTAATGATATTTTTCATTCTATATCCCATAAAGTTTGGTTTATTAGTGAGAAATCTTCTCATTTTCCATTTCATTAAGAAATAATATTAATAATGGGTAACAAAATAATCATGTAGAATAACTTATAAGATGTCTAAATCATGATATATTCTTTTCAAAATATGACACCTTATGTTTAACATAGGTCACTCAGGTCAATATTAAATACATTCATGATGGATAGTAAGTTTTTATTTAATTTACATAGAATTTACATTAGTATTGTCAACCCAAGTGTGTAGATGGGCCCATTAGTGTGCCTCAAGTGATGAATGAGTTAGGCTTAATGTTCCCTTTTATTATTTATTACCACTAAGAAACTGTGTTCCATATCCACATCAACTTTTAGTATTTATATTGGGATTTAATTTATTTTTTTGTTTCTTGATGGATCCTTTACCAAAATTTTAGGTAATTTTTTTATGATTTAACATACACATAGACATATCTATAGTGATATTTAAAATGGTTTTCTCTTTCTTGTTTCCAATGATTTACTAAAACTATTTAAAAAGATTTTCTCATGCTAGCTTCCAATGATTAACTAAATCTTTTCTCTGATACCAACTCTAATGATCCAGACTACTCAACCATAAATATTAAATCTTTATTGATTAGTATTTATTAAAAAACGAATCCATCCATGATATAATCATTTAGGTGTAGTGCCTTTCGGAACATGGTCACATAAACAACAAATATATAAGTGATCTATTTCATCTCCCACTATGTTATTCAAAACTATAACCCTTATTATACATATCATACATAATACCATCCATCATAACATGGGGAATTGAACCATAAAAAGGGTGGGCTTATATGCTCAATAAAGGAAAAGAGGGAGATATCAATATATAATGAGAATAAGGGAATGAAAACATTTGAATAACATTTGAAAACAATACCACTTATATCACAGATCATTAACATGATTCATTCAATAAATCATTATTTTTAATAATACGTGAATCATAATGGATTCAAAGAACATGAACAATAGGAACATAAAATTGGCATAAAACATTAATTTTTGGAATACATATAATATTATAACATTGTGAAAATGAATAATTATAAAATAGTTCACTCATTATGTTACGAACATTAAATTAGGCCCTCAAATAAAATTATATAGATGAAAATATGTTTATTCATAGTATTTTGGGAATTAAATATATGTCCAAAAAAAACACTATGAACAGGTAATATAGTTCATGCATACCATCGTTTATATGTCATATGATTAATGAAAAAAAATTTGAACATGTAATCATGTTAACATATATATGATATTTAATCCTGAGTTACACATATTTTCTAAATGAATTTGAGGGAGATTTGGTCCCTCCCATCACAAAATCCATAAATTTATGCACATTGGATCATAAAACATTCGTCATATAATAACCCATGAAAATATGTGTAGCTCTATAAAAAATTCATTATATTATATATTATTGACGGAAATGGGTTTCATAATCATATTTCTACAATAATAATAAATATTTAAGAAAAAATAATAAATATTATATAATTTGATGATATCCCATGAAAATATTATATAACATCAACGTATACTATCTCATATGGAAAATGATTTGGAGAAATCACATGGAACATTTATAGAATAAAATAAAATTTCCATATTAAAAAAAACATTTTAAAACACAAAATATCATTAAAATAATTATAGTTAAATATAAAGTTGTAAAATTATAATGGAATCCTTATAACACTGATAATTTATGATATTGGAAAATGCTGTACATATTAAAATAATGATTACTAACACATTTTCAGTAAAAGTCAAAAGAGAATTGTTTGGAAAATTCCATAAATATTACATTTAAAAACATTTTATTAAAAATATAAAACATCATTAAATTTTATTTTAGTAACTAGTTTCTATAATTTTAAAATTAATATAAAAACATTTTTATAAAATAAGGCATTGGTGAAAAATGGTTTTCTAACGAAGTGAAAAATAATGTTGATTTTTTATAACACATTCATTAGAATATTTGAGTAGATATTGTGAGGAAAATGAAGGGAAAACATGTATTATATATAAATAACCAGAGGATAAGAATAAAGATGGCGTTCATGGGTGATATATCATATGTTTTCATTATTAAAAGCATAAAAATAAGCAATCTTAATAAACAGTCTGATGTTATCATAAAACCATTATAAATTTGGTAACATTGAATCATAAGCCCCATAAAAGAATAAAATTAAATGTAACATAATATATAAGTAATATAAATATATTGATTATATAACATGTCAATGGGGTATTATATACACCTCATAAAATGAGGTAGGTTCATACCACAATATTTTTCTCAAAGATGGAAAATTGAGTCTAAAATCCCTTACAGCATTCGTAACATTCAAACCAAAAAACCCATGAAATAAAGATCCTAAAATGGATATTTACATCCCCATAATTATCAATATAATTATAATTTAACAAATTAATTGTAATCATATATTCCATATAAAATCACAATGTGAATATGGCATTTTTCTCATGAAAAATAAAGTCAAGATGGAAATCCCTTACATTATGTCTTGAAATGATTCCTACACATTTAAAAATTCAATATAATAAAAATAATTTTTTTATACATATAAGATATAATAATAATTATTTATATCATACTGTATATTATTTACATTTTACATTTTATTTAAAAATCATGTTATGGGTAACAACATCTTTCTTTTTCAGTATTTTTTTATTTTCTAGTTTTAGTTCTATTAATATGATCTAGGTTCCATAATCTATTTAATTTTAAAAATGATATAAATTTCATATATATGTTCACTAAATAGTTATTTAGCGTAATCCATAAAGGATAGGGATATAAAATGAAATATATCTTTTTTGGGGACGATAGGACATTCGTATGCATAGACATTGTTTCTATTTTCTCGAAGGACTGAAACAAATAACGGTAAAAAAATGTATTACTCTTCCATAATTATTTTTTATTTCATATACATATCATATTTTTATACCATTTCTTCATTAATTTTATGTAAATAATATGTGGATAACGTATCACATAACTTCTTGTGGAAGTAATCTATTGTACACATTATTGACATTATTGTATTCCCACAGAATGGAAGTTAAGTGGGTATATGTTATATAATAATATAATTATAATTGTGTAAAAAATAACTTATATATATATTTAATCAATCCTTATTTCCATCGACGTAAAACATAAATGAAAAACACATCACATCTGTTCGTGAGGTTGTTGTCCACCATATACAAGACTGTTGTTATTGATTTCCAAATATATTTTGACGTAAGAATAAATATGTGATATTATAATTGTATAGGTATTTTAAAATCATAAATATCATATATACTCTTTAAATTTATAATTATATCCATCCATGATAGGTGTTAATTTAAAACGAATAACACCAGTTCACAAGGTGGTAGTGTGACGTACACATGACTGATGATTTAATATCCCATTCAGTGGAAGAACATATGGATATAAATTATAATATTAACATAATAAAATATAATAAAATATTATTTATTAATTTAATTATATCATTATAATGGGATAATATTTAAAGTATTTAGATGATGTAAACTGAAAACACGTAGTTAAAAGTATTACCTATTCTTTGGAAACATCTGTAGGTTTCAACTAAATCCATCCTAGATTGTATTTATGTTCTAAAAAAAGTATTTGTGGTGTTTGTATGGATATTTGGGAGTTATTTAGGTCATGGTTGGCCAAAAATATTGGATATTAACTTTTTAATATGAGAGCAGAGTCAATGGACTTTTTTATGTGAGGAGAGTGGATCACATGTGATGTTTTTAATAAAAAATGTGTACCCACATTTTAACATTCCAAAATTATCTAAAATGGATACTATTATAACCTTAGTGGTCATATGGTCATAATAGGTCCATAAAATGGGTTTTAAACAACTAGTTGGTTATTTCTAAATATAATTTTTTTAGTTTAACCCCTGGTAAACCTATTTTCACCTTCACCATGTTAATTAATTTTCAAGTCATCTACTGTATATAATGGTAAAAAAATTAGATCATATAGAAATTAAATAAATATTATTATAATTCCATATATGGATTCAATTTTATAAAGTTCCATTCAAATAATTGAAATTTTTTCATTTAAAATTAAACATGTTGTTACGAAGTAAAACTATTTTCCAATGAGAATATCAACAAAAGATTAGAATGTTTTTTTAAAAAAATTATATATTAAATTTATTCAAATGATTAATTTTGGATTAATAGATATTATATAATAATAATTTCAATTTTTACATATTTTTAAATAAAAATTAATCTAAAACATTTTTGATATGAGAAAACGGGTTTCAATAAAAAAAATTGTGTTTCTCACTATGCATCTAAAAATGAAACATTCCAAATAAATAACAAAAATTAACCAAAATATAATTTTGATATGATATCATCAAGAAAATAACTTTATTTATTCAAACAGTTTTTTATAATTTAGATACAAATTAATTTTAAAATTATTTTATAAAAGATTAGACAAGTACCATTTTGAAAAATAGATTTTTTATGAATACAATTGGATTCATTTTTGTCACTATTATAGAAAGCATATAAGATCAATATGAATTTATTTATTAAATATATGATATATAAATTTCTTTAAAATAATTCACCACATTTATTTTCTTAAATTTATTGAGATAAATCAAGTTTGTGTGATTAAAATAGTTTTTAAGAAAACATATTTTCTTTAATTTGAAACAGTTTTTATATAGCATCTAATTAATCAGTCCATAATGAATTGATTTTATATATGTGTGTAAAACATATATTTTCAAACATAAGTTATTATTATTCATACCCAATATTCTAATGGAAATTTTATAACTATTATATGAGATAAAAAATTAAGAATATGTTCTGTTTGGTTTAAACATAGTGTTGTGAGTGACACAATCAAAAATTAGTGTTGTATGTAATGCAAACTAAACTCAAAGTATCATGTAACTCAAGATAATCTCATTGTATCTTCTAATTAAAAATATTTTAATATTTTAATTTAATTAAAAAATAATGTTTATCAAAATATTCTGGTGTTATAGGTATGACTTATATGGGATTGGCTTCTCATTGATGCATTTCTAGTTACTTGATTAAACATAAGGGGGAACAAGTTTGGAATTTACTAATAAACATATGGAGTTTAAAGTAATAAAAAATATATATAGAATATGTTTTGGGATATTTATCCTAGGAATAGTTTTTCTTGATCTCGTCAACACAAAAAACATAAGTTGACCAAGTATATGACGACTTTGAGGGGGTAAACTAAAAGCATTGATGATGAGTGTTCTGGGATATAAGATATATTATAAGTTACCTGATGATAAGGGTACATATAATAAAGGTAATATAAGATTAGTAGTACAATAAGTACCATGTTTCATATAGAGAAAAATGATTGGTAAATTTCCAAATATATATATACAATTCTAATTATCAAGGGAAAATATGATCAAAATATAGCCCAAAGACATGATCAGTAACATCATAATGTAGGTATGGTATATTTAGAGGAGATAGTGATGTAATATACATTCTCTGGTTTTGGACATGGGAAAATGAATCCAATTAGTACATTTTGGTAATCAAATTATCCCATGGCGGAATCCCTAGTGAAGTACAAACTATTGGTTAGTATTCTATTATTATAAAAGGGACCTTTTATGTTATGGATTACCATATGAAAGGTTATCCACGGTAAAAGACCATCTAAAAGAGGTAAACTTTTATTTAGAAAAAAATATATTAATTAATTATATGGTTCTATGTGGGTGGGTGGGGTCCACTAATTGTATCTTTTATATATATTATTAGTGAACACTATAGGTGTAGTGAAGTGAAGATCTTTTTATTCACCCCATTTTTTATGTATAAATTTAAAGGGGTAGTTTAGATCATCTAGAATAGAATCATTAAAACATTGTGGTAAGATTTATGGACTCACTCCAATTTCATTATATATCTCGGATTTTGGTTCATTAAATGTAAGTATAGGTTTATATAAAGCCACTTTTCATTAATCCCCTTGGGGTGATCTATGTTCCCCCATACAAAAACTATATGGGCCTAAGAAAATAAAGAGTTAGACTAATGTTTTGATACAGAAGAGGTGTGATATCATAATTCACTGTCTTCTAAATTCATTAATATGAAATTACAATGGGATAGAACATTTATGATATCAATTTTGTATCCATTTATCATCATATGACAGGGCAATTTCCATTATCTTATATGAATGATTTTTTCCTAGATTAACCACATAAGTTTTTTGGTCATTTTTTTTATTGAGAGGATATATTTTTTAAAAAATTACCATGGTTATATCTAATAGTTTATGCTTTTAGGGAGGCATATATCATGATCATTAAAATAAGTTTTCTGATTGACTGGGAAAAACCCCATTGATTGGTAAAATATTTCTTGGTGCAACCTTCCTTAAAATTTCAAGAGCCCTTTTATATAGTGTAAATAGTTATATTATGGAATCATGGGATGGAATTAATGAAAAATGGATGAGAAACAATGACAAAGTCCTTCATAATGAACTGATTGTAGATTAACTCCTAGGTTATTGATATTTTTTTAATGGTTTTGGGGTGAAAATACACATAGGTTGAATGACTTATTATAGTGAGGATCTAAATAATATGGACACTATTTAGGACCTCAAATTATTCCTACTTAAATGTTGTATTCATAGAAAGTTCCTCCATATTGTCTATTTACTATTTAATCACCATGGGGTGTCCAACATGGTTATTAATTATTTGAATGTTTGTTACGGGATATCCTCATTTCTATTAAATCATTGCGATTCATGGGGGATATCTATATTTTTTTATCACATGATGTAAATATTTTATTAATCATTATGTAAATGTGGGTAGAACCTCCATAATTAAAGCTCCAAGCAGTTCCCCAATATCATTTTGATGTTATTTTTCCATAGGGGATCTTCATGAATAAATACTTCATGTCTTTTTCCTTGAATATGACTTTCATGGTTAATGATTCTAGTATCCTTAAGAGGACCTATATATTTTTCTATCATGACACTATTTATAGTACATTTTAATGGATTTCATATTCCATTGTTGGTGAGGGGGTGATAAAATTGATCATTGAGGAATGATGTTTCTTGATCATGAGGACCTATATCCTTCCTTAAAATAATATTAGAAAAAATGGATGATCTTTTATGATTCTCTTAGTTGGGGGGTTGTAGATTTACCTTTTGGAATTTCCAAATCTCCCAAATTGGATTATCTTAGGAGCATCTAAAACTATTGTTGAGATATTCCATCAATCTTGGTTGGTATATGTGAATCCCTTCTCATGTGTATTAGTGGATGGCTACCCGTAGAAGGTATTCTTCCTAGGTTCCTTGTATTAGACCAAAAAATAAAAAAATCAGATATAGTCCCCCAAAAATCCTCATATGGAGTTATAATTATGTGGGATTGGATGTTAGAGTTTTTTGTGGAAGTCCTCTAAGAAATACCCAGGGTACTAGTAAGGATTTATTTGAGATTCCTTTCCAGATACTTCCATTATAGAAGATTGGTATTGGACCACTCAATAGAAATTCCTTTGAAGTTGTTCATCATTGAAACATGGTCTACTTGACAACTTCTGGCCTATCATTGGAAGAATTTATAAGGTGGTTTATATTTTAAAGGACATCAATATTATCCTCCAATTTTAGGAAAGAACAATTGATGTTGTACTCCCTAACAAGTAATGTTCTAATGTGAGACTGGTAAAAAGGTCAGGATGGGGTGAATGGACTATTTTCAATTTATTTTATGAATTATTATTAATGATAATAATTAAGGTAGATGGAAAAAATGTTTAAATGAAAGAAACACTTTCTACAGTAATTTGGATATAAATGGTCATATTATACTCATCACCCCTATAAATTTCAAAGATAAGTATCACCTAAAAGGTATGGAATCTCAAAACATTTAAGGGAATCACAACTCCTTTTACTAACACATTAAACCGTAGATGAAAAAACTAAAAGTTTATTTTTTTTAAAAACGGAGTCTGAACCCACTACAGACTTTTTCTCACCTAGATTCCCAACTCAAAAACCCATTCATTTGTGAACCTTAAAGCACAACCCAAATCATGCCATTTATTTGGGGTAGTAAAACTCAAATACTAATTTTATAGGTATTATAAAACATACACAATAAATCAAATTGAAAATAGATATTTTTAAGAGCTACATAAACCAAATTAATAAGAAAGGATCTAAGTGTTGAGGAAAAAAGTTTTTCTCCAATAGTAATGGATAGAATGATTAATGAATAGATGAGCGAAGTAATAGATCACTAAGGTTTATCATGTAGTAAAATTTAGTAGGATCCTCAAACTCGTTACTTGATTGGTTTTTTCACAATCAAAATATATTTATTACATTCTTATTAGATTCAAATCTTTTAGAATGTTTAATTTGATCCTTACCAAAGAATTATAAAATTCCATAATTATATGTTTGTAAAAAAAATTCCCATTTATTAAAAATTAATTATTGGTAATATGAAAATATTATTTCTAGAGGAACACGTTATAATGATTAAATAACATTAAAATTCGATGATAAAAAAGAAAATTCCTTTAGAGTCCTCCCACAATACCTGAAAAGAAGTCTATTCAAATTTCAAATAATATGAACTCAAAACTCTTGTCTTTATTGAGAAACCAATATGATATTTAAACCCACATTAAGATCACATAATAATGTATAAAATTCATCAAAATAAATTTCATTATCATAAAAATAAATAATAAATATTTACTAAATCAACAAATCAATGAAAATAATTAAAACATGAAATATATAAAAATGATTAAAATATATATTGTATGAAAAATAGGGCATCATTGAAAATAATCTCTTAAGAAATAGTAGTAAGTTATCAAGTCTATACAAGACTTTTGGTAGGTATAATATCATTAGAAGTAACGTTTTTTTGTAACTAATTACATTCCCCTGGAATTTTATCATCTTTAACATATGAATGGTGATTTTTTCAACATTTAGTCGATCATATTTACAATGTGTGGTTGATCATGTAAGAACCCAGTTCCTTATTGAGGTATGTATCCTTTAATTTCCAACAATTTTCAGTTGAAATGTATAATGTGGCCTAATGTGAATTCTCTTTGACCCTATAAATGTATCAATGGTGTTTGGGGCTGGTTCAGAGCCCGGAACCCATGTTTTGGGGTGATATAATCTATCGTCTGGTATGTCCAATCCGTACGTGATAGGACACATGGTTAGATAAAATTTTGATAGTATGGATACTGGGAATCTCTAAAATACATAGTTATAGAAACTTTTAGATATTGGCTATATAGCAGTGCGGCTATGTCTGTAGTTCTTGACATTGAGTTTTTCATGTTTTAGTAAGATCAGTCAATCTATGTGAGGAAAATGCATGCAGTCCCCCACCATATTGATAATCATACATGATCAGTGCCTAGTTTGGCCAAATTGAGTGTCTAAAGCACTCTATTCCATGTTTTTTAGTGAAATTTCAAAAAAACCCGCTTATTGTTTCTATTTATATCATAAATCACTCATTTCCTTCCACATTCAGCAACTCTACTATTTTGAAGTATATTTGGAGTCATTTTATGATTTTATGATGACTCTCCATCCAGGATCTGATTTAAAAATCACTAATCTCATTGAATCTATAATGGTGAGATATCAATTCCTCTTTATCCATTGTGTATTTTATCTTTTATCATTTACATTATTTATTTCTAAGATAATTTTCCACAAAATATGGTTCTTTATTTGTTATTCAATTTTCTAGTGATTTGAGTCGAACAATGAGTTGATACATGAAGAAATATCAACTATAGAATTACAATATGTGTTCTCATTACTTTTATTAAATGTTCAAGTGTTTATATAATGTAGTTTCAACGTGTTTCTAATTCACAAACCATTTCCCTTGAAATGGATTTTGATCATTGAATAGAAATGATAGGTATAAACTATGAAATTGAAGAGGCATGTTAATGAATTTTTATATGTTGATTAATTTTATTTCAAACCTCCCCTTGGATGTGTTGTGTAGTTAAATGGATAATTTTTATGGGATATGAAATTTTCCCCTTGTGGTGTTCCCTTTTCCCCTTTCATGGGATGTTAATAATTAAATGTCAGATAATGGTTGTACTCTGAATTGATAAGTAAATTGAATTATGAAATCAACTTTTATTAATTTGCTTAATGGGGAGGATTAAAGGGACCTTAACCCTAGTCATATTCCTTATAATGGATTGGTTATTATTGTTATGAAAATTGTAATTAAATGCATGTTGGGACTAAGTTGGATAGAGAATGAAGTAAGAAGATTTTATTTTTGAAGAGTGTTGTTTTTTGTTATTCAAAGGATATATAAATTTACTCTGTAAAAGACATGGAATATTAAACGATGCGTTTTTTTGTAATTCAGAAAAATAATAAGTTTTTGGTAAAACATGTGATGCTATATTTATGAAATAAAGGGGGATTTATACTGATCATATATATATTTGATTTGAAAAATTATATTGCTGGAAGACAAGGACGTTACAATAATATCATCAGAAAATCTGATGATGTGAAATGTCATCGATCAATGATTAAATATCAATGTATATAAAGTTCATAGTGAATGAAATAGATTTATTTTTTGAATGATGTAATGTTTGGTAGAAGATGGTGAAATCTTTAATGATTTATCAATGACCATGAAGTATTGTGGTCGGTGTTTTTCCAACGTAGGTTTTTAAGGTAGTGTCATTTCCTAGTGTTTGCCTAATTTTTGGTCCTCAAAATCAGGGATTTTTTTTGGAAAATGGATGTTTTTCCTAAATGGAGTTCATGAAGGAAATTTCACACACCATGAAAGATAGATCAAAGACCACATAGAAGGTATGTAGAGAAATTATGGAAATTCAGAAATGGATGGACTCTTCATAGTATGGATATGTAGACTGTGAATCACAATACATAGACCACATAGGATAAAAAGTACCCAATAGGACCACAGTTTGAAGAAGTCTTAAAGATTGTGGCGATGGTTATCATTCACGAAATGGAGGCAGTGATCCATTCATAGATGTATTTCGATTCCACGAAGGATAAAGTTTGTACATTGAATGTGAATGGAAAAAATGCTTCATAGGAGGAGCGTAGTACGCAGTAAAGGTTGTACCACATCGAAAAATTGGAAAAATTCGATTATTTCAATTTATAGTGTTATTTTCTTATATAATTTACACTAATACTATAATTAATAAATAGAAAACTTTATAAAAAGACATCATCATTTTGGGAATAAATATAGATAAGTCTAAAGTAGTTCATGGATGATATATTCTAGGTTGGAAGAAGCAGTCCACATGGATCATTTCCACAATTAAGACAGTTCATGGGGACAGTACATAGAAGAAGTTTTCTAGCACTAAATTCCATAAGGAAAAGGATATCATGTAAGATATGTGATCATCAAATGAACTATCTATTCATGAAGCAGCGTTGTTCTATGGAATAATCTATCATTTGAAAAGTAGGGGAGGTATGTAGGAGAGGATGGTTTTCTGTGAAGCAGTCGAGCGATGTAGTGAAATTTTGTTCTTGTAGGATATATGTAGTTCATGGAGAAACAAGGTCAGTTCTCAAAGGAATCATTTATGTTACTAGTATCTGCACGGTTGAAAGTGAAGAATTTTTTTTCAAAGACACTATTTTGCAATGATGATCAAGAATTGCGTCATTTTTTTCTAGAAGAAGCACACATACTATTGAATTATTTTCATAGTGATACAAAAGTCTAAGGGAAAATGTAATAATTTTATCTCACATTAATGGATTGATTTTTAGTTAATTGTGTTTTATTTTATTGTTTAAAAACTATACCAAGGACGTATCTACTCTCATTTAATTATGATCCTTGTCAATTTTTATGTTTATGGGGATGTGTGGTTGAATTGTATTCAAGGGGGACTGACGTCATTAACATGTGGAGAAATTTGATTCATAATGAAACTTAAAATAAAATTATATTGCTAATTCACCCCTACCCCACTCAGTGATACTTGAATCATGATTGGGTATCATCAATTACAGTATGATTATTTAAGAGGCAAGCCTTCTATTCATGGATAGTGACATGAGTCACCACCTATGTTGAGATTGAATTGATATGTTCTTGGCATTGACCTTGAATGGTTAAATTATTTTTTATAAATTTTATGTAATTTTTTAAATACATACATGACATGGTTGACACCTCGTTTCTGTATGAATTCCATGGATGGACTCAATTTGAATTTACTTTTCTGATGCCTATGTGGTATTAGGACACCCTATAGAACTACAAGGGATAGACACTGAGGCGAGACTATTATATGTTGAGATATAAGGGAATTCCATATAGATTTTAAAGGAATGAATCAAATGAAATTTGATCAAATATTTCATTGGTGATACATGAGCTTCCGTAGTGGACTTCCAAGGATGGACTCAAGTTATAGTGATGTCAAACCACATCTAGATAAATACCAGGGATCTTGAGGATTTCAATGGATGACTATATAGGGTGTTGGATTACATTATTCCTTGACCAAATCCTAGATTCCATATTTGGGATTCCATGGATATTCTTACGTTCATATATGAATAAATAATGGAATGATTTCTGTGTCACTTATTCCAACCCAAAACAAATTCATGGATTCGGTGTTGATCGTGTCAATTATGGATGGAATGTTTTGGCATAATTTGATCATGTTATCATAAGGTACACTAGGCAACTCACCAGGTCACAGAAATTGATGATTAAATTAAACTGAATCATTAATTGAACATGTTTATAAATCATATAGTTCTATCTTATAAATCATAGAATTATCTTCTAAATGAAATTGATTTAACAAGATTTATATAAATTGACATCCTATAATTTATATGTTGTTTATATTAATGATTTCTTTAACATATTATAGTGTTTCCTTCACACTATGTCTTCTATATATTAATTGATTTGTTTTCCCTTGACCATGGATGGTTTCCTTCTAGTTTATAGGTGTAGACCATGTTAGGGATACCTTGGGTACAGAAAAAAATATATGATTAGAGGAATGGATAAGAGGAACCACCCTACTAATGGTTCCAGATTGCTAGTTAAGAGTAGGGGATCATGGGATAGAGATGAGTCTTAAGATGCTAGCAGGGATACATTTCACATTTTTTTATTTCAATACATGTATTTTAATGTACTATTGTATACTGGTTTTGGAAATTTTATTTGAAATTTGATATGTATCATCATTATTGAATATGAGACTCCTTTAGGCATTGTTATCTATTCTAATTTTTTATCTATGGGTTTTATGATATACTTAATATAATAATTATTTGATATTGATATTCTATTATGCTATACTCTTGTGGTGAGGGAATAGTCTCCCTACTGTTATAGTTTGTCCCTCAGTGATAGTCAACTGCCTCTAGTGTCTAGGGAGATGCGCTTGAGGCCATGTGGCAAACCAGGCGTGGGGCACTATTGAGTGGAATCCGGGTCTGGGACATTAAAAAGTGGTATCATACTATTCATTTCTAGTTTTCATTAATAATTAAAAATAATTAAAATTTATGATATGGAATTTGAATTAGGTAATGATTTTTTATTAGGTATCGCTAAAACTCATATAAGAAAAATCCATATTTCCTCTAATTAAATTGTCATTTTCTGTATTATGACTGTTACTGTTGATTAGATTCCATCGTTTGATGATTTTCTTGTATTATGAAGTGATTACTAAATATAATGTGGGTTACATTTTCTTGAAACCTAATGAGATGAGGGTATTCCATCACAAGCATCATTATATTAACATAATAGTATTCACATGCCTTGAATTATTCTATTAAATTTAGGATTCATTACTTATTTCATGTTGTTGTGATTTCTGTAGTGATAGATATACCTACTGGAAGGATAAGTATTTTGTAATGTCTTATGTTGTGAATTAATAGTATTTCAGTATTTGGTTCTTGAGGAGTGTGTTCCCACATTTATAATAATTTAGAAAATCAATGGTAACATCTTTTAAATTTAATTTTGATCTGATGTTTCAGGTGTATTAATTGGTGTAAGCAATAAATGAGCAATGAATATAAAAATGAAATGGATACTGAGTATCTTATAGTTGAGAACACAACCCATAAAAAACCTTTGTAGTGGGAAGTAGGTCGTATATATGTCTAAAATATGGTCTATATTACCCCTAGAGATGACTCAAGGAGGAAACAAAGAGGTGTGTTCTTATATAGGATGGATTGTACCTATCTTATTTTAGTATTTTATGTTTTGAGCTGTGAACATTGATAATGATATTTAAATGAGGTGTGTGTTTGGAATTGTAGTGGCTTTCAACCATGATGGCCTCCAGTCCTATACCAGGTGGGTGGCGGTAATCAAACACTGGAGGTGGTAGTCCATGGGGTAGAGGTGGATCATCTAGTCACGATAGTTGTGGAACAAGTGATTGTACTAGATACATGCATTGAGGAAAATTTATTGAGGGTTTTATTTAGTTTATAGAGACAATTATGGGAGAACTATGATCATACCTAATTATGGTAGAGATTAAGTGTGAGATACAACACTAGCATCCGCCCATTTTTTCAGGAGATAGAAAACCACAGGTTGTGGATTCATTGATATAATCCATGTTATCTATCTTCAAGCTTCTATAGAAGCCTCCTGAGAGGACGGTAAATCTCTCTACATATATGTTTTGTGATTCTATCAATAGATGGTGGGATTTCATTACTTAGATAGGACATCATAGGGAGATGGGTTGGTGGTTTTTAAAAATGTACTTTTATGAAAAAATTTATCCTAGTATGTTTAGGGATTATAGATCCCATGAATTTATGAATCTGGAACTAGGACTGTTATCTATTATGGAATGATCGACCTGTTTTAGTGATCACCAGTAGTTTCCACCTATTCTGATAGATGACGAGTTACCAAAATTTATGAGATTTTGGAAATGTCTCAGGTTCGAAATATTATCAAATTTGAATTTCTTTTGGATGACTACCAATTTAGGAGTAGTGAAAAAGGTTCCTATCATATTGACTAAACTAGGTGAGGCTAGAGGTGTCATCATTGGTAGTTCGACATCTAGATCGGGTACTACATTGGACTATATTAGGAAGCATTGTCTATAACTTCCATTAATTTATATTTTAAGTCATATCACAAACTCATTTAGCTAGGTGAGGTGAGATCAGTGTGGTAGGCAGAGAAATATGAGGCCATAGTTTACAAAAGACCCATTCGGCTATTGATCATGCTAAGTGATGGGTCATCTATATTTTTTTAGAACCTTTCATTTAAAATATAGTGAGATGGGGTCTATATCAGCTCTATGATTAGGATTAGGGTCAATAGCTTCTCATCTAGTAGGGAGCTGGAGTATAGCTGGTCGATCGAGCTGATGTGGCGGTCATGGTCATTATAGTATAGGCATAATTTTAAAGTGACATCAGGGTGGATCTACATAGGGACGCAAGACACTATTAATGGGTTGCAGTTTAGGATAGATATATGCACTGCCACATACCCTTGAAGAATAGGATCTAAGACATTACACTATCTGAGTTACTATTCTAGTATCCTCTTCTTTAGCTTCTTGATTTTTAAAATAGTGGATTCTCATAAATATATATTTGTACCATTTTTGAAGAACCTTGGGCCCAGTTTTTAAACATCTAATGGTGTTACTCTTACTAATACTCTATTGAGAATTAGAATGGATGATTTACTTTAGTGCATGGATTACCCATGGATTTTGTTGGGTGTTACGTCATATGGGACATCTTTTTCCATGATATGTGATTCTTTGATAAAATTATTGTAATTGAATAGTTGGTTCCCTTTTATAATTGTGTTGACTTTTATCACCAAATGTTGACCTTAACATCACTATTGGGCAGAGAGTTTATTCCCAAAGGTGAATGGGATGTCCAAGAGAAATGAGATGGACATGAGTATCGTGGGTTTGGTTGGATGACATACTTGTTTAATAGTTGTTCCTAGATGATCATGGAACACATCAGGAAGATTTCCCTTCAATGGTTAATTTTTATGGGGATGTTTTCTGAGAAGAGTTTTCCTGATTTCCTCCAGTGAGAGAGGTACAATTCTCTATCAAGATAGTTCCAAGGGATTCATATGTATCGATTCCTCTATAATGTATTACTAATAATAAGATGAAAGATCTGAAGAGGTAGTTAGAAGAATTATTGGAAAAGGTTTTCATTAAACCCCGTACTTTTCTATGGGGTTCAGTGTTCATATTTTCAAAAAGGTAGGATTTTACACTCATGATATCTATAAATTATAGGAATTTTTACGAGGTGATGGTAAAGAACCAGTATCCTCTACTATGAAAAGATGATTTTTTGACTATCTCCAGTGATATTGGGTTTTATATAATATTGATTTGAGAACTGGTTATAAGTAAGATCATGTTTGTCCATTAGACAGACCACACAAATCCTCTCATAGAATGTATGGTCTATATGATCATTTTTTATATCATTATGTCTCACAAATGTGCCATCAGTATTCATGAAATTGATGAAATGAGTGTTCATCCTTTTCTGGATTTGTTTGTTGTGGTTTTCATGGATGGTGTATTGGGGTATTCTCATAATCAAAATGACCATGAAAAACATCTTCAGATAATATAGGGTACACTAAGATAGAATTATATATATGATATGATCACAAAGTGCAACTTTTGGATTTATATGATTCACTTATTAGGTCACATTATCTAAGATAGATGGGCACCAATTGACCCAAAAAAGGTGACATATATAGTCTCTTATGAGCATCCATGGAACTTCTATGATCTATAGTGTTTATTGGGAATAGATGGTTACTAAATGAGTTTTATTTAGGACATCTCACACTTAGAACTTCCACATAAAGTCTTGATTATGAATGGTGTAATGTTTATATGGTCACATTCCAATAAAGTAGCCATTCAAGAGCTAAAAGGGAGTTTATAATTATTATTGATAATGATCCTTCCAGAACCAAGTAGAAGTTACATTGTGTAATGAAATTTCTCATGTATCAAGATAGTGGTATTTCATTTGAAGGGAGTTATAGTCGTGGCATACAGGTCTCAACAGTTGATTCCACAAGAGAGGAATTACCCAACGCATGATACAGTATTCTCTTACGATGTTATTACGTTTCACTATTGGATACATTACTTATTTCATGAAAATTTTTTGATGTACCTGGAACAATAATTCCTCAAGTACATATTTACATAGCATGAACTGAATATGAGTAAATTAATATGGTTTGAATACCTATTATCTTTTGATATTGATCTTCCCTACATTAATAGTAACAGAAATGTAGTGGCTGATGCACTTACCAAGAGGACTCTGATGAAAGCAGTTTAACAGTCCTGTAGAGGGTAATTCATAGATTTTTTTTGGATACACTTATAGGTGCATGAATGTCAGGGATATACATTTCATTAATCATTAGAAATTATATCTAATAATCTGAATAGTTTTAGTATAATGTTGATATTGGATTATGAGGGGCCAATACTACAATAGTGTGTGGAAGGTGAGGACCCTCATTCTAGTTGTACTTTAGGCGAGGATGATAATCTCTTTGTACTAGGTTGAGCATGGATGTCATCATATGTGTGTAGGGAGATGCTGCGAGAATTTTAGTCTTTTACTTGGGTAGTGAACTCTAGAATCACCAAGACGTATCGTAATTTACGTCTCCCATATTGGTGGTTGTGTATGAAAATAGATTTATGTGGTATTTACATTAGGTGTTCCACCTATCATCAGATGAATCTAGAACACCAGTGACCAGCCAGACTTTTACAGCAGTTTTCCATTCCCGAGAATAAATGGGATGACTTCATGATGGAATTTGTGACAGGTTTACAAATGTCATCTCAAGGTAGTTATGTTGTATGAGTGGTTTTTGATATGATCACAATGGTGACACACTTCCTACCTATCATGGGATCCTTTTTAGTAGATTATATTGGGAGTTTTTATATCTGTGATATAGTATATTAATAAAGGGTCCCATGTACTATCATTTTAGATAGGGATTCATAATTTCCATCTCATTTTTAGAAGAATTTTCATATGAAACACTGTACAAAAGTGCTTTTATGAACAACTTTCCACCCTCTCATAGATTTCTAGTGATAGAATACAGTATAGGTTGTTGAGGACAAGGTGAGAGCATATATCCAGGATTTTGGGGGTTCTTATGAGATTCATATTACCCTTGATGAACTCTCCTTCGATAATATATTTTAGTATTCTATTGAGATTTCACAATGTAAGGATTTCTGTAGTAGTTCATGTCGATCAACCATGTAATGGTTAGGGGTAGGAAAGGTAGCTCTGCTTGGACATAATATTTTTTAGGATATCATAGCATAGGTGTAATTGATTTAGAAGAGTATGGGTACTGCACAGTCTCATCATAAATATTATTCGGAACATGGAAAATGACCTCTCGAGTTACAGGTCTTGGATCAGGTCATTTACAAGTTTCACTAAGGCTTCGACAAAGGAGGATCATGATAAAGGGTATGATTTAACCATGTTATGTCTTTTCATTCTATATTTTGGAGATATTTAGGCTGGTATCTTATCGATTTTAGTTACATTAGAGGTATTGAGACATTCATGACATTTTACATGTATCATAGTTGTGATGTTACTTTCCGCTCGAGAAGGTGGAGATATAAGTAGATGCTTCCATTGAGGAGAATCCTATACATATTGGGGAAAATACCATGAATGTTCTCTGAGGTCCGTAGTTCCCTTTAGTATGGGTGTTATGGCAGCACTGTTGGGTATGTGGTTATACATGGGATCGAGAGGCTGATGTACGATCAACGTGGATTTATTTATTCTCTTACATTCTTGATCACCATTGAGGTGGTAATTCGGGGATGGCTTTATTTATGGGGTAAGTTGTTAAGAAAATTTCTCTTTCTTATTTTATGGATCCATTATGTTTTGAAAATGTTCAGTTTAATAATATTAAATGTGAATAATTATAAATTTCATTTGAGGTAATGGAGGTATCAAGGGTGTTTGAGGATGGTATGTAGCCCAAAACCCATGTTTTGAGGTGAAATAATTCAGGCCCATTTTTAGTTTAATACATATTTGGAAACCCACATAGTTAGATAAATCAGTAAAGGATTAGATAGTGGGATGTTATAGGATTCATGTTTATATAAAAATATATTATTTGTTCTAAAAAAACGTGAAGTTATGTCTACAATTTTATAGAGAGTGTTTTGCATAGTTTTCACACAGTTAGTGACGCCGTACATAGAAACCATGCTGAGTGACCCACCATATAGATACGTGTACATGGTTGGTGAAATTTTTTTCTAAAATATGAAGCCATATAATACATTTCCATGTTTTTTGTGAAATTAAAAAACCCCTAATTATATCTATTTTTAACATAATATCATATTTCATATTATGGATAACAACTCCACCATTTTGAAGCCTCTTTATAATATACTCTCGTATTTTTAATCAAATATCTACCCATGATCATATTCAAGTGAATATTGTCACTTTTCATTCACATCAGTGAGTTATCAATTCCTATTATGTTGTTCCTCATATGATTTGGTATCAGATATTCTATTTAGGTGAAAGAGGATTTTCCCGGTTATTTTTATCTTTGTTTGTTACTCTATTTTCCCTAAATATGATTCTAATAAGTAGTTGAGAACGAATTATCTATCCAATACATACCTATCAAAGGTGTTCTCGTGCCTTTTGTTAAATTTTTGATTTTTTATATATTTCTATTTTGTCTCGTACCCAATTCTCTGAGCATCTCCCTTGAATTAGATTTTTATCCTTGAATTGAGATGTTAGTTATTGAAAATGTAATTAAATAGTCCCACTATTTATTTTATGTAGGTTTATAACCTTAATTTCAATCCACCCCTTAGTTGTTTTTTGTATCTAAATGGTCATTTTTTACGACATATGAATTTTCACCTCTTTGAGGTTTTCACTTTACCCCATTTCATAGGATGTTAGTAATGAATTATAAATTGATGTTTGAATGTTGAATTGTTATGTAAATTGAATTGTGATAAGAATTATAATTATATTTAATAATGGGAAGGGAATAAAATATGATGACCCATGGTCCATTCCATTTAATGGATTTTTTTCTTCTTTTGATTTCCACTCTAATTAAATATCCTTGTCATTAGTTAAGAAGAAAGCCTTATAAAATTTTATAATGATATGAGTCACCTAATGAGATAATATTAAATTGATATGTTCTTGGAATTGATATTGGAATGTTAAATGATTTTTCTTAAATGTTATTGAATTTGATAAATTCTTACACTCCTTTGGTGAAACATGGATTCCCTATAAATTCCATGGGCATACTCAATTAGATTATACCTTTCTCATGCATGTGTGAATCATGGACAACCTAAAATAATATGAATGATGAACTAAGAGGCTTCAATATTATATGAAAAGTGATAGTTTTAATTGCATATAGTTTACCAAGGATGGACTCAGAGGGAATTTGATCATGTATGCCATGTGTTAAACTTGAGCCTCTCTAGTTGACCACCAATGATGGACTCGAGTGGAAGTGTTGGTATACCACACCAAGGGAGATACCTGGGTTCCAGAGGATATCCATAGATGGGATTGTAGGGTGTTTATTTATATTATACATATGGAAATATCATCATTCTAACTTAATAATGACATAGATGGACTTAGTTAAAAAAATATTAATGAATGAAATGAGTTTCATGAAGCATCTTCCAAGACAACACACAATCTTGGATTCGATCATTGTCTGTTTTGGAACCATGGTTGTTCAGGGATGTAAATGGAATTTGTTTTGTGTTTACTATTAATCCATATTGGTTTGATTTTATATTTTTCAAGACAAGTTATCTTAATGTATAATATGACAACAATGTTGATGGTGGCATGGGTTTGTAGTGTTTTCTAAAATTTTGGGGTCAAAAATTGAAAGGAAAGTCCATCATTGTGAAGGGTTGTTTTAGGGAATCAAATCATCATAAATATGTTCAAGGAATGGATTTTGTGAAGAATAGGATAATTTTAGAAAATCTATGGAGCTTCACAATCAGTGATAGTTTTCTTTGCAATTATGAGAATTATAGCTTTACAAGGGTGATATGTTTTGATAGAAAGATTCTTGACAACTTTAAATATCATGGACCATCACAAATAGAAGATCATCGTGAATATTTTTCTAATGGATGTAATTTTTTTGAGGTATTAGAGGTTATTGGAGGGTCATTCCTATAAATATATGTCTACCCAATTCATTTTCATGACATTAATCTAGGAAAATCTAAAATCAATCTGATTTTACAAATCTAGGGGATCTTTATAAATTTGGGTTTCTCTACGAGATTGAGAACCATGAAAAATTATTTTAGTATTGAATAATGGTTATTATTCTGAGTAATGGGTTCTTCCATATGATGGGGTACTCTATATTGACATTATAAAGACCCGGAAATTACATGTATTATTTTTTATTATATTGGAATTTTACGAGTATGCAAAAATTTACGGAGCATGATTCAAAGGCCCCGAGTGCCCGGAATGAATTTCTGAACTTTTTTTCAGGTACGCTCAGTAAACATATGAGCTGGTTTTTGTAACTTTTGAACTGGTGCTCAAAATTGAAATCTGAGGGCACCATTGAACTTACAGTGTGGGTACAGTCGGTTGGATCAAACACGAATCCAACAGGGACCTCATAACTAAAAGGAAAATAACATACAGACCGAGTGTCCAATTGACGCACTGTCTATTGAATTGAGACCCTTATTATGTGTCAGACATTTAGGATAATTCTTAGTGGGAATTTGTGACCATTATAGTATCGACCAGTGCTAAAGGAGAGGACCCTCTTGGAGACGAGCATGCTTGGTGCGGGAACCCAGTAGTTGGCTGTGACTTGAAGAATGAATAGAGATCCTGTGTGGCTTAGGACCGATAGATCCTATGTGGGTCAGGACTGATAGATCATATTTGGGTCAGTACCTATTGATCATGTCTGGGTCAACACTGAGCAATCCTATATGGGTAATGACTAAGAGATCCTGTGTGGTTCAACACCAAGCGATCCTGTGTGGGTCAGCACCTATATATTTTATGTAGGTCTGATGACGTACTAGCGATTTACTAGGATCCTGTGTGGGTCTGATGATGTATTGATGACGTACTCGGATCTTATGTGGGTATGACAATGTTCTATGATCCTCTATGGATCTGATGATGATTAGGGAGCCATCATGGGTGTGCCTCTTAATAGAGTAAAATGATTCAGTAGTTACATCTAATCATTTTTACTATTGTACCTATGTTATACCTTGTGTGAGATGAGTTCGTACATTTGTGGTAATTTCCCATGGTCTGTGTGGCATACCTGTGTGGTACTTACCTTTGTTTTATTCCTTCTTTTGTGGAAAAAATGATCTTTGGGATTTTGGGTGGGACCCAATGTTTCCTTATGATTGAGATGGGTTTAATTGATAACTTCGGTATATTTTTGGGTATATACCTATGTAGGTTAGTGAGTTGATTTCATGCTTTGTGATTTATCATTTATATATTTTGTGACACCTTGTGGGTCTAGGGGTCCCTACTCAGTATCGTTATACTCACCCATGCATGGGTTATGCCCGCACCTTGTTGTGTTTTGTAAAGATGACAGACAACACTGATTGAGGATGAGGGTTCCAGGACTGGATGGTGCCCGTAGGTGGAACATATTTTGTTTCAGTATGCAAAGGAGATGGGCGTACATGGAGTGCTGAGGAGGCAATGTGTACCTACCCTTTAGGTAGGAACCTCGGAGGATGACCCAGTCGCTGTCTTTCTCTTTATTTAGTTGTATTGTATTTTAGTTGTACTTGTACCTTTACTGTTGGGCATGTATTCTGACCCCTCTTACTTTCAGCACAATTTTTTCTATAATGTTTACTTGTGTTTGTATCTTGTTCTGTGCTTGGTTGCGTGTGTTCACTATATTTAAAGGCAATTCCTTCCCTGTTTTAAGGAATATGCCTTTCGAAGATAGTTACCTGCCCCTAGCCTAAAGAAGGTGGGCACGGGGTAGTCACGGTACGGGCCCCGGGTGATGGGACATGACAGAAATTGTGAGATTTACAAAGGTAGATTGTTCCGAAAAGGCAATGAGCATCACGAAGGGTTGATCTTCATGAAGGAGCTTTGTGGAATGTTGTTTTTTATTGCATTTTTTTAGTAATCAGGGATTTTATGTAGCGTCCAATCATGTATTTGGTGAATGAAGATTCTTTTTTTATATTGGGACAAATTTTATAATTCTAAACCATTTAAGCGACCTTCATGTCGATAAAATGAGTTTTTCCTCTATAGAAGTAGTTATATAGGGGGATTTGATGGATGTGTTTGGAGGGAATAAATGTGATATCCATAAAATTTTATAATGGTATTGTTAATGGAAGAAATTGATTATGAATGAACTATTTTATTACACAATAGGTGAAGACTAATGGATTTAGGTATGACTAACACATTGTTAGTGTATTCTCCTTGAATTAACCCTTAGTGGGGAACCAAGTAAAATTGTAGTGTGATATCTTTACATGTGGTTGTTTGAATTTTATGCATTCCCACTAAATAATTTTAATTGGTTTCTATAAAATAAGGGAAAAAATACAACACTTGTAATGAAAAATTGACACCCAGATTCACCCTCTCCTCTCATGGTGTTTTGAGGACCTTCAAGTTGTATGAGAGGTTATATATTTATGTTATTAAATATATCCTTCCATGATATCATTGAGAACTCTGACAATGTTCGGGAGTCCCCCTATTTGTCGGTAGAAACTTCCAGATTTGGAAGAATATGATGTGACGACATCTATTCACTCTAGGAATGGAATTAATCATTGTAACTGAACAAGGGATTCAGGTAACTAACACCACAAGACAATCTATGATTGAAACAGACTGGAATATTATTGATTTATATTTCAAAGTGAAAAATTCCCTTACTATAACACTATATTATAGGATCTATCTAAAGGTATTTAGTTTCACATTACATAAGTCTATGTTGGAAAATCGAAAAAATATATACGAATTTGATAAAAAGAGAAAGAGGCCAAACATCAAGTACTTCACAATAGGGTAGATTACCCAAAGAAACATTATGATTAATTTGATGATACCATTTTCAATTGTATTAATGATGTTATAGGTGAAATTAGAGGGTTTTGTGATGAAATTAAAGACCATGACATTCTAAATAAAATCATGGGAAGAATTCAACCTCTTTACTATCTAATAGTTTTATACCTTGAGGAAATGGATATTTTAAAATATTCTTTAGTGGATATTTTGTGGAGTCATGTAGCATAATAAATGAGATTCAAACAAGAGGATGCAAAAGGATGTGTTATCAATGATATCACATTCAATGCCAAGAAAATACTTGAGAATTCACAAGATAGTGTTAATGAAGTTATTTATGAAGAAAACCTCCTTTTTCAATTTCCATGATTTTAAAGAGAGTAAAATAGATAATTTATATAGAGATACTATTGTTATTTTTTTATTGTGGATGAGTTGGGATGATATCCTCTCAGTGCTCAAGGATGTTTGATTCTAAAGATAGTAAAGAATGAAACTCGCAGAATCCTTAGAAACTATTTTATCAAAACGAAGACTTAAAATCATGAAAGAAATTATAAAGAAATTGTTTTTTCTATAATAAATAATATTATGATGATGAATTTTTTAGGAAGAAGAACAAAATTTTAAATCTGGAACCCATGCATCTATGATGGCTATATTTGTAAAGTATGATCCATAAAAAGATAGTCCTAGAGATAACAAGTTTATTTCTAAATATGATCTCAATATGAAACATGATGATGCTCTTGGGGATATTGAGAATAAAATAAAGTGAAAAAAAATATATAGATTTTTTGGAAGAGTCATTTTAATATGTTGATCAACTAGAAGCTGTGATTAATCACCTGGAATAAGTAGTAAAATTATATTCAATATCTTTTCAGAGATCAGATTATATAGTATAACATTAACCCATGATTGAAGAATAAGAAATTATCATCATCGACCTTAAAACTATACTTGGGGAAAAATTTGATATTATTAGTGACTTGAAGAATAAGTTCTTACTCGTAGGAGTAAACATGACAGGGAATAAAAAAATAAATGAAGAAAAAAATATAGTTTGGATGATTCTCATACGATGAGATATTAGAGAGAGAGATATGTGTGGTTCTAACAGAGTATAAAATGTTTTGAATGATAAAATATAAACATGCATGGGAAATAGTGTAATGGGTTTTGATTCTGAGACATCAAATTATGGTATTAAAATAGGCCAAAATAAAGGAAAAAGGAAAGTTGGACATAACAGAATGTCACATGAAGTTTCAATAGAGAAATACTAAAATAAAACTGAAAATAGAAAATAAAACTATCCTCGTGATTCCAAAAATTATTGGCAGTCAATATATTTTCCTAATTAAGGGTGCGTGAGGACGAATATAAATGAGAAGAAATTTCCTCTGATTAAATGTCAATTATGTATCTATTAATGCCACACCATTTCATATTATGAAGAGGATATGGAAATTTTTAATGGGGAATAGTTAAGAAGTAAATAAAGGTGAAATAATTCATATATTTAATTTTATTGAAGAAATAATTTCTATTGATTTTTTTATGTTTTATGTTTTTTAATATAATTCATTTTATTATAGACAGTGGAAATTCAGGAAAAATACATACAAAACTGGATGAAAAGTCAATATCCACCCCAGAAAATTTGTCTCTAGCAAATAAGATTTCTCCTCTATAAGAACTATATGAGTATGTTGATCCAATACACATGGAAAATTTACTGGAGAGACCATATTTATCTACCAATCAATCAAATATTCCATGAAATGAAAATAATAAGTTTGAGAAATCCAATCTTCCAGAAGTTCTTCTCAAAGAAACAAATAATATTAACACATGGATTCCTGATAGTGGATTCTCATCCCATATGATGGTAATTGTAGATTTATTAAAAAATTAAAAAAAAATAGTTCATTGAATAGTAAGGTTAGGAAAAAATGTTCATTTGATGATCAAAGGTTGTGGAAGCACAGAATTGGAAGCTGATAAGCTTAATAAAACCAAAGTTCCTTATGTGGAGGTTTTCTGTCACAATATCATGAATGTGATTCAACTATATGACTTGGGAATTATAATGACTTTAAATATAAATGTATACTCTATAAAACAATAGAGAGGTAATTTTATCCTAAAAGGTTATAGAATAGATGAAAATTTATATCAGTTTGACATGAAAGGGAATATTTTCTTTCTGACAGTTGTAGAAGAAGACAACTTGTCGCATTGATTGATGGGTCACATTAATCAACAAGAAATGGAAAATATATGTAATATGAAGATAATTAATGATACCATCAATATGAAACATGAATTATAATGGAATTTGTTTATTTAATTCGAGGGAAATTATTTTGTAGTATGAATATTCCAATGAATAAAATGGCATCAAATATTCTTAATCTCATTGATATAGATATATGTGGTATAATAAATGTTCTTGTAACATATTTCTAAAGGTACTTCATTACTTTTATTTATGATTATAGAATGATTGATTGTGTGTTCGTTATATGAATAAAATGATAAGTGCTTGACTACATAAATACATAACACTGAATAGATGAGAATGATATTGTTCGAACGGTCAATGTTCTATTGTCATACAATAGAGGTGAATACACATTCCATTAATTTTAAAATGACCTGGAGAGACATGGAATACAAATTGAGGTGGCTAATTTGAGAACCCCACAAAAAATGGAGTTTTTTGTGCATAAGAATCAATAGGTGATCAATATGGGAAAAACAATGCTAATTGAGAGTGGTGTCTCTCACAATTACTAGAAATATGTCGTTCATGATATAGTATATACTCAAAATCAAACCGAGAATTATATTGGGGAAACCAAGAGACTATATGAGTTCTGTCGTGGATAGAATCCCTCTTTTATGTATTTCTGTATTTTATGATGTAAATGTTTTATCTAAAAATGAAGGAAATTAAGGAATGTATGGTGGTTCACCTGATGAATGAATATTCCTTAGTTATTCTATATAGATAAAATATTAAAAATGATTCAATAATCCTTTTGGGAGAAATATTGAAAGAGTTGATGTTAAGATCCACGAATATAGGACCACAAATTACACATGATTCGTCTATACTGACATGATTGAAGATAATGAAGATAATGGACATGAAATAGATTAAAATATCTAAGTGGAGGAAGGGGTGAAAATGCCCAAAGTTCAAAAAATGATGCTGGTTCAGATGAAGAATCAAAAGAAGAAATTGTAGCTGATGAAAATTAATCTGAATATCACATTATAAATAGAAGAGCATAAATTGGTAAATCTAATATCATGGGAGATCATACAAAACCAAAAAAACACGGAGAAAAAAGAATAATGCACATTATTCCTTAAAATTAATTATAGAACTAAACTCATTTAAAGTAGTAGTGAAGCATGAATCATGGGTTAATGCCGTAAATGAAGAAATTTTTCAAATTGACATGAACCAAACATGTGATCTTATTAAGAGACCTTAACGTCAAATTATGGTTTGAACGAAGTGGATTTTGTAAAATAAATTTCATGAGAATGGAAATGTGATATGAAATAAAGAATTCTTTATGTGTAAAGGATGTTCATATATTAATGTTGTTGATGTTGAAGAGAAGTTTTCTCTAGTATCGAGCTGGGAGTCAATTAGGCATTTCCTTGTGATGTAAATTCAAATAATATATAATGTCTATCAGATGGATGTAAAAATAGATTACATGAATTAAGATCTTGTATATAACATAAATATTAGAAAACCAATGGGATTTTTGATTGTAAATGATGAAGAAAACTTTTATGATTGAAGACTGATATTTATGGTCTAAAACATGAACCACATGCTTGGTATTTTCAACTTGATCTTTATCTAAAGAAGAATAAATTAAAAATAGGATGTGTTGGTCATAATATTTATTTGAAAAATTAATAGTATGATCAATTTATGGTGATACCATATGTGGATGAATTCATTTTTTTTGGTAGTAGTCATGGATCATAAAAATAATTTTCTAGTCACATGATATCAGAATATTAAATGTATATGATTGGTGAACTCACATACTTATTATCTTTTTAGGTTATTCAAGATAAGGATTACACTTTCATTTATTAATAAAAATATGTATAATAATTGATGATGAAATTCTATATTCATGACTCTAAACCAATGTCGACTCTAATTTTAGTTGCAATGAATCTCTGAAATCATGAGTATGAGGCTTATGCGGATACCACCTTATATAGGAAGATCATTGGACACCTATTATACATGACAACAACACAAGCAGAAATCATCATTGCAATATGATCAGTGATCATATTTCTAGTAAATTTTATGGATGAATATATCGTAACAGTTAAAAATATCATCAGTTATGTTCAACATACACTAACATTTAGTTAATTCCGTGTTGTAGGAAGAGACAATGGGTAATTGGATTTTTATAATGCTGAATTGGGTGGAGATATGGTTGATAGAAATCCCAAAAGTGTTGGACCATTCATTATTGGTATGAAATGTGTGGGCTACTTGAGTAAGAAACAAGAAAGCACTTCTTTTAGTTTCACAAAAGAAGTGTATTTATCTACTTTGAAGGCTCGTATATAGCTATTATGGATGAAGAAATTACTAAATGATATGGTGATGTGGTGAAACATCCAATAGTGATTAAATGCGATAAAAAGGGAATAATTGATCTTATGAATAACCATAATTAACATTATCGTATGAAGCATACTGAAATAACATATCACTTCATCAAGGAATAATTTGATCAAGCGATGATTAAAATGGGCCATGTTAGAATTGATGATAATGTGGCAGAAATACAAACCAACCCATTATAAGAACATGTGTTTGATAAATATTGGATGATACTTAGTGTCCAACCACCTCCAAGTGTATGAGTAGGACACAAATGATCCCCTCTCCCAAGTTGTGTAAACCATTTTAATATGTTTTTGGATGTTATGTAGAATTATGGGGGATATACGATCTACATGAGTGTTTTTTGAACTCTACACAAACACATATAGGTTATTTGGGTTTATTTCTATTGGGGGAGAATGGAGAAATGAAATGAAATTATACAAATGAGGAGAATGAAAATTTTATGGTTCTATAGGTGTTGGATAATGGAGAATTGATAATGATGAAAGTAGTTTTAGGTTTTTTACAAACCATGCAATGCTTCTGTGACACAATTTGAATGATGTGTTAGGATTAAATAGTTTTGGGAATATAGTTTAGTGTGTTCAATGATTCTATGATTTGATCATATCATATATGATCAGATCTTAGATTAGACATCTTAAAGAATTCCCAAACAAGAGAACCCTATTCATAATTCCCCTCTTGTTTTCTACAACAATAATTGCTTACATATACATAATGTGTTGGAGGATTTGTGTATTGTGTATGAGGTTTTGATAGTGTTTGGTTCTTATTTAATTTATATTAGTATTTATAGTAAACCAGCTGGGGTAGATTTTTGGAACCAAGGTTTTTCATTGCTAGAACTAGATTTGCGTTTGTGTTTATTGTCAATCCACATTAGGTTGATCAAGGATATTATAATACATGTGATCTTAAAATGTATGATGATAATATTGGTTAAGGAGGTATTTTTTCCCTGTGTTTTCTAAATTTTAGGGATAAAAATTCTAGAGAAAAGGATATAATCATGAAGGGTTTTTTTCATAATCAAATCATTGTAAATATGTTAAAGGAATACGATTCGCAAAGACTGTTATTATCTTTAGAAAGATATGAAGCATCATGATTGGTTATGGTGTTCTCTTTGATTACATGAGTTGTTGTATCATGGACATGTGATGGTTTGACAGAATACTTCATGACAACATCAAAACAAAATGTAGCATCACGAATAGAGGAGTGCAACAAATATGTTTTCAAAGGATCTGAAAAATATTTTGGAAGGGGGGAGCATCACGAATGGTTGAGCCAAAAAATATAAAGATATCCCCCTTCTTTATTCATGACGTTGTTCATGGAAAATCTAAAATCTCTCTAATTTTGTTCAGCTAGGTGAGTTTTATGAATCTGGGTTTCTACACGACCATGATCATGAATAAAATTCTAGTTTAGTCTTCAATGATGCTAATTATTCTATGAAAAGGGGTTCTATGAAATGATGTGTTATTCTATGTTGACTCACTAAAAAATAATTATATTTTTTCAACAGGGTATATCTTTTGCTAAAAGTTAATTTTCTATTGGTAAAATGTTTAACTAACAAAAATTGTCTAGACAATAAACTTTTGGTAAAAAAACTATTGCTAAATTCTATTGGGACACATAACATGATTCTATTAAAATTATAATAATAGAATCATATTACATATATGTTGGTAATATTATTAACATTTATACACAATATCAACAATTAATATTTGTTTTCAATTTATACTCAAAATATTGGTATTCTGATTCTATTTATGAAAATTTTATCTTATATTTATAAATATAATAATATATAATATATTATTATATTTATTAAATAGTAATTACAAAATTAACTTATATAAAACACTAGAAAACCATGACAATATTTAGAAAACACGTTCCAATATAATTTCAATACATGTTAAAACTTCATGAAAAGATAATAAGCTCAATGAAATATATTACAAAAATGTTTAATCCTGTTAAAAAACTAAGAGACATTACATGGAACTCAACGAAACATCTTTTGCAATATAGTTCCTGCAAACACTGGACATCATCAAATCCCCATAACATCACATGAGTTATTATATAATGTAGTGGATCAGGTCATGCACAACTTCACCATCATCCCTTTAACTGCAGTCCACCCATCTATGCATGAAGCATCACATATCCGCACAGCCTCTACATTAGACATGAATCTCATGAAAAATGTTTTCATCACCTATAAATAAAAATTTAAAATAGTTTTCATTTAAATTCATATTAAAAAATTAATAACACATGATATAAAACTATCATCCAGTTACTGCAAAAAGAGGAAAATCTAAAAAATGGAAACAATAACGATAAGATAAAATATCTAGATACCATAATAACCATAAAATTATTTATCATGACTAAAACAATACTATATAATCAATACGAAAACAATTTTCCTAAGGTAAGATATAAAAATAACCAGTGAGAACAACAATAGAAAAATGAGAATTAAAAGTGACCACATAAACATAGGACATCTAGTTACCAGAAGAAATGAAAATAACAACACGTGATATAAATATAATAATGATATTATCTAAAATCGGACCACAAACCATTAAGAATGACACTAACATCAATTAAGAGTGACATATAACACAAAATTCTATAATCTAGTCAAAAGTATATGATATGGGATTTTTTTGCCATCCCTCACCCCTAAAATTTTTATTAAGGAAAATGAATGTGGAAGTGCATACACAATGATCACATTTACTATCAAGGAATTAAAAACGTTATCATGTATACATCACATTTACACATATATCATGGAAAAAGGAAGTTCACGGTTTTATCAAAGAATATCAGCCATTCATTAGAAAAATATGACTCATATAGACTACATATGAAGAGGTTATAATAATTCCATAATCCGATCAATTTTAAGAGATTAAATATGGAATGAGATACTACATTTTCTAAATTTATTAACCTATCAAAAACACTCATAACAGCTATAATGGATGGAATATGGAAAAATTTAATGGATTTATAATTCATGAAATTTGAAAATGGAGATCTACATGTGTTATTTTTAGAAAATGGGAGGGAAAAGAAATATATGAGAGAGACGTCCATAACTCATTAAAGACCAAATCTATGAAAAAACAGAGGGCAAGACACATTGAAATTTGACTATGATTTTAAGAAACACTTTTTCCTATATTGATACTCCCCATCTACTTCAATCTAAATATACTCCAAATGTTGATTTAAATAATCTAACTCCACAAATATAATAGGGGAAATAGATTGGAATAGAATGTGTGTTATTTAGTTATCATAGAGGAAATATTGAAGCAAATAATCAATATAAAAACAATGAAAATGAAAAAATGAATCTTAAAAAATTTCTTCAATCTAATTTAAATACCAAAATCCAACATTAGTACTAGACAACAAAATTAAATGAATCAAAACTTCTCACTAGATCATTTACTATTTGGATAATTTATATTCATTAAGGGATGTAGTCCTGATTGGAAATGCCAGCAAATCATTGTACTCCTTGATTGGTGACATCGAGAAGCAAGTGGTTCCCCAAAAATCTAGTGTCAGGACCCCATAGGTTTTAGTAAGTATTCCAAATTGTACCTCACAAAATTACCAAGAGTCTTGGTAGATCCACTGGATGAAGTGATAACATCCTCAATACCAAAAAACTGAAAGACATTCTTAGCAACACTATCTTCCACAATTCCCGAGCCAAGGGGGGCGGGACCATTCAAACGGTGACAAATCCACACTTTCTGGTGACTTTAAAGGGAATAGTTTGCGGTAGACCAATTTTTTTCTCAATAGATGAAAATCACTATGATTACCAAGAGCTTCGCCAAGATGATGGCACTACCGATGGAAGTTTCTACCTCCTTATAGCACATGACCCCCAAACCCACACAAATGTTATAGTCTCTAACGACCTCAAAGGCCTTGAAACGTGTCTGTTGGCCCACATGGTTCTGCCTCTAGATGGGCATGATCTTTATCAGGTCATCCTTCATGATGTTGATGCCTAGGAGGTCATCCATGGTCTGAGACTCTATAAGCCAGGAGGTGGTGGTAGACGCACTGCTAGGCATCACTAGGGGGTGTGACAAAATAGGTATGGGAAGGGGTGATGAAAAGATTAGGTGAAAGGGAGGAAAATGTAAAAATTAAAAATAAAATATAATAAAATATTTATAATTATAATTATAAGAGAAGTATTTTTTACAATAAAATTACATTTACCAGTTTGGCTATGATAATGGAAGTCACAATAACAGTGATCTGATCAATGCAGATCGAGACTTTTAATTTAGGAAAGATTGTTTCATATTATTGGTATAATTTTAAAAAAACATGATGTATAATAAATTAATATATAATTTCTATATAATGAATTTTTTTTTAAATTTATATATATTTTGAAAAAAAAATTATATTATATACATATAATGAAATTATATATATGTGGAAATTTTTTTTTAGTTTTACCACATTATTTCTTATTCAAGTATCTAAAAATAATAATAATTTATCATCAATTTTATATCACAAATATATATTATCACTAACATATAACGTGTTAAAGAAAACATATGATTTTATGATTTTATGAAATATTTATAATTTATAACATTTATAGATAATAATAATATATATATATATATTCTTTTTTTGGTAAAATATTTTATTTTATTGGATAATTCATTTCAATTTATTTTATAATGGAAAAAAAAATTTTGTTAATAATAATTAATATAAATATCTTTCTTTGTTGATAACAAAAGTTTGTATTGATATGATAAGGCAATAAATCTAACTGTTGGTAAACAATTTGTTGGAATTAAACGATCAATATCAATAGATATTACTGTGGGTGAAAATAAGTGTTGGTACATAAATTTTAAACCAATAAAATTTAATATCTATTGGAATTTCTCATTTTATCAAAAATATATATATCATATGTCAATAAATTTTTATTTGTATAAGCCATTTATTGTAGTGACTCAATGAGTTTTGTGAAGGTAGTTTGTTCTGTGAAGGCAGTGATCTTCGAGAATGAGCTTCATGAAAGGTAGTTTTTTGGACATCATCAATTTAGTAATTGATGATTTCATAGTGTATTAGATCATGTCATTGGTGAAGGAAGACTCTCATTCTTTATAGGTAAAGTGACTTTATTTTCGATCCATTAAAGCGAGATTCATGTCGATAAACTGAGTTATGCATCTCTTAGTATAGTGAGCAATGGAGGGTTGATGGAAGTGTTTTGGGGGATGTTGTGTGCGATTACTAAAATAATGTAATGGATGTGTTCCTACAAAAGAATTATTCTGTATGAACTCTTATATTCCACAACAATTGAATATTAGGGTATTTAGGCATGATTGACTCATTGTCGACATATACTCCTCGAACTATACCTTAGTTATGAAAAAAATAATATTATTGTTTTATATAATTTTATGTGGTTGCTTTTTTCCTACACATTACAATAGAACAAGATTAATCTGCTCATACCGATGTAGGAATAAGATCTAACACTATTAAATAAATATTTCACACCCTGATTCACCATTTCCCTCTCATATTGTTCTAGGATCCTTCATTATTCCACATTATGGATGGCCTTTTTTGGAATAATTCGATAATGTCCTCATAAGGGATGTTGTGTTATGTATAGGGTCTTGATACTCATGGATTAAATGTAATTTATTAATTAATTGAACATTCTAATAATTGATATATGTTTGACTCTTAAATCATATACTTATCTTCTAAATGAAATTTATTAAATGAACATGTTATAAAAAGAGAACCTATACGTTATATGTTGATTACATTAAGAATATTTATTTTATATTATATTGATTCCTACACATCGGGTCTATTATATATTCACTAACTAGATGACACGTGACATTGGGTGGTTGCCTACTAAGATATAGTCTCAGACCCCACTCATCCCACCTTGGTTACCCAAACAGAATATATGATTGTAAATATGAAAACGGTAAAGTGACCTACTTTAGGGTCATGATTACTTCTTTGGACCAGGGGAGCATGGGACAGTGGTGAGGCTCATGATGCTAGTTGGCCTACTTTTGGCCTTTTTTTGATACATGTATAGTAATGGATTGTTGTGTATATATTTTGGATTTTTTATTAGACACATGACATGTGTCATAATCATTGTAAATGAGACTCCTTTTGAAATTTTTTTCTATTACAACTGTTTATTATTTGGTTTTATGATTTACTATTTCTTATTATTGTATGATATTGATAATGATTTTTGTGCTATGCTATTTTCTTGAGGGCATAGTATCCCCAAATACACACCTAGGCCATCTCTGTTAGTAAGTAGACTTTGGAGTTTGTGGAGATGCATATGATGACATGTGACCAACAAGGATCAAGACTCTCTTTAGTGGCATCTGGGTCTGGGACATTGCAGATCGAAATTACAACTAATGGATCATTGGATTTAAAATGTACGAACTATCAGTTTTCCAAATAAAATTAATTTTTTAAAAATACTGTCAATTAGTTAAAGATAATTAGTTTAAACACCTCATGTGATTGGTTAAATGGGTTTAAAAACTATATCTATATTTCTAAATGTTGATCCAAAATCATTTGGTCGACCAAGGCTTACACTCACTCAAGTCATGCAGTCACTTCAATTTTGTTCATCCAATTAGTCAAGACCTTGGATAAAATTAAAAACAAACTAATCATTATTCTTATAATATTTTTCATTTTAACCAATATTGAGATAGATTTCTCTAAAAAAATAATTTCAAAAGAATGAACATCATAACAGTAATCAATTATGAAATTTTAATTTCCTTGTAAACAATGTAAGAATAAAATACTTTTCTTAACGTATGTTAGATTGAATAATGGAATCAAATAAAAACAATGAGAAATTATAATTATACAATTTTGGAGTATTTTAATTTTAATAACGTAAATAAATAAAACTTTTATGTACCACTTCAATATTAAACAACATTTTTACAATTAAAAATATGATTAATATTTTTCTTATATTTTTAAATTGATCAAAAATATAAATGTTAAAAAATTTCACTCCCAATGTTAATAAATATTTTTTAAGAGAATAAATCATTTCTATTAAATATAAAATGAATATTTTGAAGAAAACTAACACTGATGTTTAATCAAATGATTTAATCTCCCCATAAAATTCATTCAATTCTACTCACATACAGTTGTGAAAACACCTTTTGAAATAAATTTTAGATACCTCATTGATCAATGATAATATATCAACATATTCAAAGAATAATATGTATTGATATTAAAGGAATTAATTTTTATAAAGTCATAAGGAACATGCTAGTGATTGATATAATAGTGTGGAATGATCACTATCAATTTAATAAAATATTATTAACTAAGTGGTTCGAAAACATAACTTTACTCCACCTATTTTTATTTTATGAAGAAAAACATACATTAAACCACATTAACATTCTACTTTATCAAAAAAATTAATATAGTGGTTTGGTAGAAAAAATTTTCTAGGCTATTGTTTATTAAATACATATTGGAGACATGTATTCACGTATTGAGCATTCTTTCAATGAAAATAAAATCTTAAATCAATTTGCTTTGTCCTAGATTATTGCAATGTATTTTTAGAGATGCAAAATGGAGATGTATTATCACAATAAATTGGGATAATTTATAAAGTAAAACCAAAATCAAGAGGTTTTTTTAATACATAATTAATTTAAAAATTATGAAGTAACAGCGACATACCCCCTCTCAGAATTTAAAAAATCGACTTCATTTTGTTTGTTAGGGATCCAAGAACAAAAAAATAATTACCAAGAAAATAACACAAACATATTGTTTTAATTCTATATATTTTGAAACCACCAAAATCAAAATCTGAAAATTGTATAATTATAATGAATTATGTAATGGGTAAAATATTATGAGATTTACATATCATTTATTATAATTAATTACACTTTTCACCTACTATAAATGAAATTATATTTTATTATATTGAAATATTGATCATATATAAAATAATAATAGATAATATAATATGGATTTTTTCATTTAATTTAAAAATAAATTATTAAAAATAATAATAATATTATTAGTTGGTTTTAAAACATCCTCATTATCCAGGTTACAAGAAGATATCAATGTATCATTTTTTCATTCACAACCATCATGACCGAATGTATTAAATAATTATGTATCATATTTTTGATGGATAAGAAGAATGTCATATTTTTTATAAACTACTTATAAACCCAAAAATGTACTTATATTTACCTATAAGACTCATATAAAACTCCAAAGACAATAAATTTAAAAAAAATTAAAAATAAAATCAAATGAGGATCCAAATAAAATATCATCAACTTATATATAAAAACAAAAAAATTCAAAATCATCTTAAAAAATATGGTGGGATCAACATTCAAATTTTCTAAGGATTTGTTCATAATAAATACTAAAAACATGTTATGAAAATATAGTGGATCTTTTGTCAATCCATAATTATATATTAAATGTTCCACTTCCCAGATTAGTTGAGATTTATTTTCAAAACCCTAGGATATTTTAAAAAGATTGTACATATATACATTTAAACATTAACACATCACATCAATTTGAAAACATTTAATACTATAATGGAATTATTTTTCAAAAATAATTATTATATATTATAAATCATTTATTGATGAAAATGATTCATCAAAATTTATTCCCTCTTCTTGATTGTAACCATGATTCACTAATACATATTTTTTTCTAATTATTTATTTATATCCATTTATTGATAATAATATTCATATACATAGGGGTTCAATAAAGGTCAATGATTTATTCCTATAAACCTAATTAAATTATTTATTTATTTTTATAATCAAATATGAACAAGATAAAGCATCATCAATATTTTGAGGTAAAAATCATAAATAAAAGATTTATATGAATAAAAATATCTCTAGGTATTTAATTAACTAACACTAGTAGTTATATCAATAATTAGTTTCTCTATTGATTGATCTTTATGAAATTTTAATATTTATTCAAGAGATATTATCTCGCCCTCAATAGATATAACAAATTTTTAATTTTCATGTTCTCCAACGTTAAATTCTCTAAACTCTACCTCAACTTGTTCAACTTCGTATTTCCGTTCATTTATATAATTTTAATCAAATTTAACATGTACATAGTATTAAACTAATAATTTTCATTTTCTATAAACATTATATGTCATAGAAGAATTAGAATACCCTCAAATAATCCCTTTATAAAATTTCGATACAAAATTTTCCAAATAATCATTAGTACTAAGAATATAAACTCAACACCCAAATACACTTAAATAATCATCTATAGAATTACTTTTTTAAAATTTTATATGTTGTCTTATTTTAAGAATATCATAAGATGAATTTTATTAATAAATATAATAAATAAGTTAATAAATTATATTACAAAATAATTTAGAAAATAATACTTATTTAACATATTCACAGTCATTTATAGTAAAGTTATATTTCACAATTATATCACTCCATTTTGTTTTGGGGTATTAGGATATGAAAAACATATGATTATTCAAATTATTTTAAAATAATTTGACGAATTGCATATTTGAGAATACAACACCTTTTAAAATATAAATATATAATTAGATAACTTTTTTTAACATCTATAATGGTGGTAATAAATTTCAACAGAGCCATAGATTTTTTTAAAAGGAAATATGTTCATGGAAATCTACTGTAGTCCCAAAAATTAAAAACTACATAATTGTTTCCTCAATTACCAGATGTTTTCAAGGGTCCAAATAAATCAAAATGTAAAACATGAAGGAGTATAGAAAATTATACCTCAATAATTAACTTAAATGAATCCTTATGTTTCTTTTCATTTTACCATGAATCGCATATATTAGGGTTGTTATTTTGAACTCAGGTAGACCCCACATCTTTTTTTGAAATCCTATATACGAACTTGAAATTTTCATGGACCAATCTTTTATACCATTAACAATTTTTATATTGTATAGTATTTAATAATTTGAAATGAAATTAATTTAAGTTAATATAATTAACTGAATAAATATTATCCTTTATTTATTTATAAAAGAAAAAATATTTTTATTTAAAAACAATATATATTTCATTCTCAAATATCATATTCATATTATATTCAAAAGTGTTTGGAAATAATTACTGAATTCTTTTTTAAACATTAAATAAATAATACCTTTGAAAAAAAACCAAATTTAAAATTCTAATATCTCCAATCCCTTTATTTTTCATATATATGTATCACTAAAATAACACTACCACTATCACATTTACTGAAGAATAAAAACCCAAATATAGAACCAATAATATTTATTGATAATAAAATATAGATATACCACACATCCTTCATGATTTTTCTATGACAAACTTCTATTTTTGAATTCCTAATAAATTGGCTTTTTTATTCTTTTCGTACATATAAATCATTACATGAATGAAAATTCAAACAATGACTCCAACAATCTATCACCGATTTCCTTTAACCTTTCTACTATTCTCTTTTATTTTTATCATTGTTGATTATTTGGTGGTTTGGCTTAGTGTTCTATTTTTCTATATATTCATAATAGATAACTTTATTATCATCATTTCCTTTCATGGATTCTTTATTCTAGGTATGATTCCCTTTAATTATCATAGAGTATCACTAATTTATTCTCCTTTTTAAAATTGATAAAACATGGTATATTTTACTACTTTGAAATTAAAAATCAGAAGAGTAAGTGGTAACATGTCATTTTTATTTTAGAGAAATACCATTTTTGTATTTTCATATTTTGAAATATATGAAAATTATAATTCATTTTACAGAAAACATCTAATAAGATCATTAAATGTATATTCTTTGAAATTTTTTCCTTCATCAATAGAATATTTTTTATCATTCTTTTTATTTAGAAAAACAATTTAAACTATTTAATCTAGATATTGATTGTCTATATTTTATCGCAATCACTTATACAATTAAAAACACTATCAATTATATAAAATTTTATATTTTTTATTTCTTAATTAACCATTATAAACTCTTGATAATAAAATAATAATATAGAAAGTCTAGTTATTATATTATTATATAAACCTAAATGTCAAAAATCTATAATAAACAAAATTTTATGTTTTTTCTTACATACAAATGCATGGTTGTATACATTACTACAAATTCCACCGCCTAAAATATCACATACCTCATAATTAAAAACATATCCAATGGTATCATTACTGGTAAAATATTAATGATCAATGTTAGGTATTTTGTATAGTTTCACCTTGATTATCCAACAATCAATGATGAGGTTCTTAAGAATGTATTTAATGAGAGACTGTCAATAACCACAATTAGTTCCATAAAATAATAAAGGTCATTGAGGGGTCCTTCCATCATTATCATTAATTCTTATCCTCTAAAATAATATCTCTTCCCCATAACTATTTACTTCATATTTGATTTGTATAAATAAATTATAAATATAACAAAAAAGTGATATTCTCTAAGACAAATTGTTAGGTCATAATGTGATGTAGAATGAAATTTCATTTGGGGAGTGAATTAATCCTTTATAAAATATTTAATGGATTGTTTTAAAATTTAATAATTAATTAATTATAAATATATAATAAAATAAACATATGTATTTATGTAATAGTTTGGATCTAAATTATCCTTCTCTACTCATGACCCCTCTCAAACATTGAGGGAGATGACACCCACTAACTATTAAAGCCTTAACATTTTAACGGATTATAAAACATTTACCAACTCCATTATAAACCCTTTAGTAAAAACCCAAAGATGAATTTTTATCATCTGGTGTCACAAACCTCTACTAACTTTTTATTACATAGTGTCATAACCCAAAAAAGCTTCCATTTACAAATGCAGGGGCCCAACCTATAACATACAATTTTTATAGGGTGGTATAACCTTACTCATACATTTAATGGGTAGTAAAACCCATATATGATTAAGCAAACAGAAATAGAAATAATTATGTTACATATAAACCATATAAAAATAATAACATCATAGTTGAGGCAATAAGGTTCTATCCAATAACAATGGTTCAAGAGATGTATGATCATTTGAGATTAGTAATTAATCACAAAGGTTTTTTCAAAAATTAAAATTTATGAACATTCATAACCTCACTACATCACTAGTTATATCAAAATAAATATATAGATTTTTATCATGGATTGTATATTCAAAGTATAATGTTTTTTTCATTTAATCCTTCACAAAGAATCATGTGATTCCTTTATTAAATGTTTATCAAAAATATTCCCATGGAGTTAAATTTGATAATTTATCATATTAAAATATGTTTTATAGTGAAACACATTATAATAAATTATAATAAATTTGTAATCTATAATAAACTACATTAATATATATTTGATGACTCTCATAAATCATGTGAATAAATCTGTTAGATTTATATGAAATTGGAATTTGAAATAATTATTATTTTTAATGTAACCATTGTGATAATTCAACCCTAGTGATGAAAATTTAATACTACTTAAAATTATTCGAAATAAAGTTCATTACATTTACAATAATTTATATGTATTTAAAAAAATAATTAGACTAATAAAATCATTAGAAAGATACTTTTTGTAAATCAAAATTTATATATTATGAAAATGTAATAAAATGGGGAAACATATAATATGCTACTTTATTGAATGGTAGGTTGATATAATTGTTGTTCATGAATTTTGTTTGGTCTAATATCTTGTAATTTCTCTCTCGGTGAAATTAATTATATTCCTCATGCTGCAGATTACCCTCAAATTGTGGTCAATCAATTTTTCAACATACATTCGATCATATTTCAAATGTTTGAATGATAATATTTACATAATGTGGTTATTGAAATTTAAAATTTAAATTCAATTAGTTTATCTACATGCATTCTATTAGCTTATCATATTCAGTTCGTACTCCTTGGGATATAAGTTTAACAGTTAGATAAATTACGACTACATACCTTATGATCGTTCCATTTTCATACATTCAGTCAATGATTACAGTTCCTGAAGGATTTTAGACCCTATAATTTTGACCATTCATTATTTAAGATATTGATATTATATTTCAAAATATAATAATATATATTCTCTTAGTATATATGATATTAACCATTCTAGAGAATGATTTTTATCCAAAATTAGTTCTCATACATGATCATCAAAACAGTATTGAATTATAAAAAAATATTTTATTATAAAAACACCATGTATAATAAATATTTACTAAATAAAATTATAGGGAATAAATTAATTAAATTAAAATAAATGAGATTTTATAATTATTCACCAATGATGTATTATATTTTTTAATAAATAAATAAATAATTTTTTAGAACCACTTCAACAAAATGAATTCATTCAGTATATGGGGGTGGAAGAGTTGTGTTGGTGATAGTATGTGTTGGGATTGTGGGATCATAGATTCCATTACTACTAATTCATACATCTTGGGATCCATATTTTTGAAACTCCTAGGCCCCCAATTTGATCTTTTATTAATCCCATCTAATCTGGGGAACTTGATTCTCCTTGGTTAATTGAATGATGCTGCCGTATTAGATGTGGTGGGAGATCCTAATGGGAAAAACCATAGATATGGAAATAATCATTGTATTATCATAAGATAAACATTATTTCCAAATTTTATCTTTCATGAATTTCAGATTATGTGTTATTTTCACCATTTTATTCTCCCAAATTTGTTTTTTATCTCGATCCAATGGACAGATTTCCAAAACTAGGTGGCTGTTACTATGGTAAAACATTTCATTGAATTATACATTGTGGTAAAGTTTATGGGTGGTTTACTCATCCAAAAATATTTATATTTCATATTCAAAGACTCTCTAAAAAATTTAAGACATATTTATGAAATAATTCTTGGTAATCATTCTTTTTATCTATGTTATGAATTTTATCAACAAGTATTATACCTTGATTTGAACATCTCTATGTATCATAGGTTTTTATTCAATTTTATTTGAAGATTATTTATCACTATCACTAAATGTATTATTGCACTTTCATATAAAAATATGAAATTTTGTACTCTAGAATTTTGTTCCATCCAGTGATGTGGTAAGTATTTTGGATTTGGGATCATTTTCATGAGACAAGCTTCGAAAATATCCCTATAAGGGGAATCAATCCCATATAGTTAGTCACCACTTGACTTGATACATTATACCATTTATGTTCATACGATAAGGACAAATGGGGCTCCATTTAATGTATTTGTAGTTATAACAAAATGAAGTACCTTCTAATTTCATGCCTTCAAGGTAAAATTATATACCTTTTTAGATAATGTGTCATAGACCAATGGTGTTCCTTTAAAAGACATATAGCTATGACTGGTGATGTTCTATTTGTGTTCAGGTAACATGAACTATGGAACATTATATACTAAGTTCATATGACTATTACCAATTCCATGATGTTTAAATTCATGATAAATGGATTAATTGTTAAAAATATTTATCAATGGTTACTGTAGGACTTACAAATGAGAGGTAAATTATAGTTCCTCTATTCTTTTAGAAACATAAAGCGAGAGGGTATGGTGGCAGATTAAACCAAGTAAAAATCTCATAGTTTTAAAGGCTCATTTGTTGGTCTTGTAAAGGATATTATTAACAAGTGAATGGTTTGATATTTTACATATTATTTGACCCATATATATATTCTTTTTTTAGGTAAATAATAATGTAATAAAGACTAGACACATGGGCGACTTCAACCAAAAGAAATGAGGTGGGAATTAACCATGATTATAAAAATAGGTATGCATCTTTGGCCTATTTGTTGTATTCAAGCGACGATGATTTAGTTATTTTCATATTTAGTAGTGGACATGGAATAAATGAAAAATGTCTATATGAAAAGATATATGTTGTAAATTCATCTATTAAGTGTTCATTTGGAGTCCATCAATCCAACAAACAAATGTTGACTAATTACTTGAGGATTCTAAAGGGTTATCTCAAAGTGATATGAATAATTTTCCAGTGATAGGATATATTACAGAAGCTTATAATGGACAATGGACTTATTTATCAATATAATACATGAATTTTATTTCCCTCATTTCCCTACATGTTAAGGAGAAAATAAGTTTGACAACAATAATGATATACCTGAATCCACTTATCAAATGAATAAATGATTGAATGGTGGCACAAAGTCATGCATCACAACCCCATCATGTTTTTCTGGTCACTCTGGAGGATTTCATGATGAAATAGGGTTTTCATGGTTTTTGATCATGGTGAAAGGAATCCAATAATGACTTCTGTGTAATAATTTACTCAAAAGTATGTGACATTCGTGAAAGAGGGACTATTTAGTTGGCCAAATGTTCACCAAATGGACCATTCCAAAAGTTTATAACCATAGGGAAATAGGTTTTTAGCATATACCCTAAGAAAGTGATAGAAATGTACTTTAAATATATGATGTTTTATAATATTACGGTCTATGTGAGTTGGTGGGGTCCACTAATGGTAGGGGTATTTATGAATGGCCTCCACATTAGATTTACGCGGTGGGAACCCTGCTATGATTGAAATTGAAGGGATTCGTTCACAAAGGGATTGATATGGATGGGGCCATGAAGATTTAATAAGGATCAGGAAACATCATGGTGGACTTATATATTTCCATTCCCCTTTATCAGATATTCATTATGTATATACTTTAGGTAATTTCCCCAAAACCATTAATGGAGTAAGAATTCACAAACAATTATATTATTATTTGACTTAATTTAATAAAATATTAATCTCATTCAAAAAAATTATTGGAGATGTCACATGTAAGTAAAATGTATAATAATTTCAGATGAGATTCATTGAAACACCATTATATAAAAACTAAGAGTCACGTAGAAGTCTAAATATGTGGTTGAAAATGATTCCCTTCCACATACAAGTCACACAGTGTGATAGGATATATACCACGCTATCTAAAATGACTCCCTTCATTATTAATGTAAAAATGATAAAAATGAAACCATTCACAACACTAAATGTGAGTCGGACTAATATGTAATTCATTCAATTATAAATTTGTTCTAATAACGATTAGTAAATTATAATAAATTTGAAATGTTGGAATGTGATTTCACAGAATTATTGTAAAACCTCTATATGAAGCTACATATTTATATGAATTGGATCCTTTTACCCCTTTATATATCTTTTTATTTCATTTTTGACATATAAAATTTTTCAAATTATGTATTTTATAGTAAAATGATTACTAAATTTTTCCCTCATAATTGGATCTAATTAGTTCCCAAAATGAATGAATTCATATTTAAATAGGTTATATAGTATAATATTTACAAAAAGAATATACTAATGAAATGTGAAGGGTTGCCTTTATCCATATAAATACACCCAATGAGACCCTCATTAATAAATTTTATATCAAATGATAATTCCTATAAAATTATTTCAATGACATAAAATATCTATTTTATTATTTCATATGACTTTTCTATTTAAGTTAACTTCATAAACCTATATAGAAATACTTATCTATAGGATACTACATGAAAAGGATATAAATATATTACATTTACAAAATATCTATGTAGGAACTCATAAATTACATGTATTATATATTGAACAGTCTATGCCAGGTAGTTTTTATATGATGCTTGAAATTTATAATTTTAATGGGAATATTTTTCATTTTTTCAATTTTTAATTTATTTAATTCTATTTTACTATTTCAATCATACCAATATTAGCTTCACTACTTGTAAATTATTCCTTTAAAAATTTTAAATCAAAAATGTTTCTCAAGTTGTCTTTATAAGGTGGATAGAGATGGTAAATGACATCGAGGACTATCATGCCCAATGTATCATTAGTGGTAGTGGGTCATATAAGTTTTCTAATATCATATAGGATTACCCTTTATAATATTGGGGAATGTAGTGATCCCTACATCCAAAAACCTCATATAGACCTGAACCAACCATAACATATTATATACCACCATTACATGCTCAACAGATCCAATGTCACTAGTGTTTGGTTTTTCATTATGTAGGTATATCATTTGGTGAAATATGTCCTCATGTAAAATCCATTATCCCTAAAAGAAGAAGCTTATATTAAAGATCCACTTGTATATAATGAAGTCTATATTATTTGAGATAAAAACATGAACATTGATGAAGGTGGGAGAAAAGTTGGGTTCTTTCATCACATGAATTTTCAACATATAATAGGGATGTACAATCATGGTGTGATAAATCTATGTATAAGTTAAAATTGAAATGAATGTAGTGTATATGTATAAAGTGGACTTAATATCTTAATAATTGATTCAACATAATAAAATGATCTCCTTGAACCTAATCAAGAGATAGAATCCATATAAAACATGTTTTATATGATGCATAGGGAAGTTAGGGTAATACGTAGGGATGTCTATATGATAGCTGGGGATATAATTCTAGGAGATAAATATGAGAGTTCAACCCTCTTAATTCCATATGGAGTAATCAATATAGGAATCCCATGATAACAATGGATATGCTTTAAATAGTAATGAATTACATGTAATATGTTGAGTTCCCATGATTTCAAGTATCCTTTGGTAATTTGGTTGATATTTTATTATTCTAAATGGTTACGGGCCCAAAAAAAGCAGGAATAAAGATGATCTGCCTATTAGAATTGAGGGGCTCTAGGTACACACTAGCCACTGCTAGAATATGGTTCATATAATGAGTGAGTTTGGTTGGCCACCCTAGGGTTAATTCAATGGTCTATATAAAAACCTAAATAACCATGCATACAATAACATTTATATTTTTTACATATTATTATATCATTTTGAAAATAATTTTAATATTAAAGAGGAGAAAAAAATTATTGTTCTACTGCCTTTTGGAATTTGGTAAAATTATAAAACATTTATAGGACAACTATACAGTCATTTATTTCAATCATCATCATTTTTTATTTTGTAATAATATATTCGTATTACTGCACATGATGATTAGGGGATAATAATTAAATATGGGGTGAGCCATATATCTTTATAAGTGTGTAAAAATAGAATAATCACGGGGAGAGATATCAAAAGTTTCCTTACATACTATCTTTGAAACATAATATAAATGTATCTAAATATTTTTTATAGGAGCATATAATATCTAATAGAATATCATGGAATCAAAAAAATCATGAGAAATATAGGAATATTGAAAAATAATAAGGCACGTTGAAGGACCCCGGGACACCCTGAGAGTGGAGGGGTGAATCAGGGTGACCACTTTTTCTTTTAATGTGATGGATCTTGTTCCCACGTTGGTAAGAACTTGTTGAACCTGTATGATGATTATGATCAGAAAGAAAACATTCACATGCACAGAGAAGACACAACCATTTTTACTTGGTACACCACTAAGGGCTACGTCCAAGGAGCATACGCCGACAGGTTGTCGGTCGTACCAAAATCCACTATGCTTCAACAGCTGTAGATTACAAAAGTTCGGGTACAGACACTCTGTCCCAGGATCACTACCTTTACAATTGGTTCAGGGATAGCTCACTGCTTCCCTCGGGTCACTCCCGTTGACTCCCCCTGGCTCACTGCCGTTGGTGAAGTCCCACTCAGTTTATAGACATGAAGGTCTCTTCATCATTTGAATAAGAGTGCATCCTTTGTTGTATGTAGATGCTCTACTGAAGTCCGATTCTCACCAGAAGAAGAATATCACTTTTCCACGAATGTATCGGGTAGTCTCTCGACTTTCGTGCAGCTCCAAATAGACGGTGGGCTTCAGAAAAACTAGGCGCGCTTCTCCAAGACAGTCGCGCAAGTCCCACTATGGCGCGCAAGTCCAAACTGGCGCGCAAGTTTCATCAACACACCTGCACAACGCTTCCTTCTCTGACTTCAAACTTGCGCGGTCCACTTCCTTTCTCTTCCAAACCTCCTTGGGCGTACAGCTAACAACCGGCGCGCAAGCTCTACTTGCGCGACAAAACAACCACCTACGCGACTCGACCACCTGCGCGACGAGAGCTCGAACAATCTCAAAGTCTTGAGCTCCGTAAGGAATGAGAATTGGTGGTTGAGTATTTATAGGCAAACTGGACCCCCTTCGTGGCGGCGTGCAAGTCCCTCGACGACGCGCAAGTCTTGTCTCCAGATCCTCTGTCGCGCAACTCACTTGCGCGACCCAACCAATACATGCACGACCTTCTTTCCTTAGCCAAATTTTAATGTTCTGATCCTCAAAAACATATGGCGCACAAGTCTTTTATCCTCCAAGAGCACGGTGCGCAAGAACCTTTTCCAAAAACACTTTACTTTATTGGCCGATTTTTAGGCCCAAAAATTTGGCAAACACTGGGAAACAGCGCCACCTTCACTACTGTTTTCTGCTTGAATGGTATGATCGCTTTGTTGGTACACACCCTGAACTTCCACTGAGGATTGACAAAAAACACAAACCATACACCAAATCATGCTTTGAAGACCCTGGTTCTAACACACGTCACTATAATCAAAGGACAAGAGTCACCACCAAGTTGTTATAATAAACTATCAAGGATCATACCATGATGGAATAATCATAGGTCAAGGATCATCACCATTATGTCAAAATCATATTCTAAGGATCAACATTGAAGAATCATAAATACAGACTACATATCATTGATAAATTTTTTTAAAATAGTATCAATAGGTATAATGCCTTTAAAAATTGATAGTCGGATGTATTACAATAGGGTAACATTTCATAATATGATGCACTATATATTTTTTTGCACATATATGAGAAATGATTAAAAAACATAAAAATATAAAACACCCATGATAAATAAAACGGTGAAAAATATGTCTATAAATAAACATTCACCATGGTATCATATAACAACCCAATAAAATTAATGATTAATTTATAGTACACACACTATTAAATATTGGATCATTTTAAAAAGAAACAAATATTAATGTGAAAGAATAATTACATGAAAATATTAATAAGATTTTATGAAAAAAATATAAAACATTTAATAAAAGTAGAAAATATTATTTGAAAAGGATAAGTGGTTAAAGATTTGATAAAACAAGAAATAAAGAAAATTATTTAAAAATAGATGATTTTTTATGGAAATTAGTGATAAAAAATATATTTAATAGGAGAAAACAATATATAAAATTATAAAAATGTGATAGAAAATTGCAAAGAAACTCACAAAAGCATTGTAAGGTTTGATTAAAGGGGATAATAAATAGATAAACTTAATTACATGCATATTCCAATAAAAATGAAGATATAAGAATCATATGTGATATAATTAAAGAATATTATAGTTGTATAGTATAAAGATATTGATAGAATGTTTTATTAGGAAAATAACTTCAAATTGTGAAGTAGTGGGAAAAAACCCTTTCCTAAAATATTTAATTTATTTGGAATGTCTTATAGACATATGAATAGATAATTAAAATTTATTCATTACTAAATTTAGAACCATTGTCTTATTTATTTAATTTATTATTCTCCATTTTTATCTTGTTTTTCTAAGTTATTTAATTAATATTTATTATGTCGATAATTTTTATATTGTTCGATTCGTGGTTCCCGAACTACTTCGATATTGAGGTAAAGATTGAAGGTAAATTTAAAATGGTTTGAAAATTTATATAAGTTTCTTTTTTTATCATTCATATCATTTTAAATGTGATGGAATTAAATAGACATTGTTTTTTAAAATAAATATTTAATCTTCCTTGGTAAACACATAAAACTTGTTATTTTTATACTAAATGCCAAAATTATGAAAACTATTTTATCATCCCCAAATCATAGAATATATATTGATTGATTATAATACTATATTAAATCATGAATTCAATTTTTATGAAAAACCTCCAAAGGTATAATTGAAAAACAAAATAATATCCTTCACTTAAGTATAGTAACACTACCCCATGTAAACTATTGTTTGTCATAGTGTTTTTAAAAAATATTGAGTAAAAGATATTATATTTTTATAAATAATAATATTTTATAAAAAATAATTGTATTAATGTTAATTTTATCAATTAATTAATTTTATAAAAATTTTAATTGGATGTTTGAAAAGAAAAATATATGCGTTTTAAAACTCATATTTCGAAAAAATGATCAGCTTATCACTAGGGTTTTTTGAGTTTTCATTGGTTAAATATCATAATTTACAGTTAAAAATTATTCTAATAACATGATATTGTAATATTTGAAGAAAAATCAGATTTTAATTTAGAATTTATTTACTTTAAAAAAATATGACATGAAAGAAAAGCTGTTTAGAAACCTGAGCTTTTGTTTTGAGTTCCTTGCATCAAATTGAGCTTAAAACCTTTAGAAGATTGTCTTTTTCTCACGCTAGGGTTGTAGATATGTTGTAGTAGGATTATATAGATGAATGTGGGATGATATTTAGAGAAAAAATGTATTTTGGAAGGAATGATAAAATGGTGGATGATGGGTGTCTATATAGACTAGGGGGAAATGTATTTTAGATTAAATTGTTTATTATTTTATTATTTATGAAATAGTCTATCAATAGTATTTATTGATATGAATTTTATTAGTTTATGATCAAATATATTCAGTTTATTTAACATTCAAACTAATTAAATGCTGAATGGAAAACTAATAACACTTAATTAATGTTAAAGACTAAAAAATAAATAATCTATTAGAATCAAATATAACATTGCCTCCAACAGTTTTAGTATAGTTATATAAAATAAAATTATTATATTTTAATGAAATATTTTACTCCGAAAATAAATTTTTTATTAATAAAATTATTTCAGATTTTTTAATTTATGATTACATCATGATGATTTCAAAATTCGTATGTTATTTATAAAACTATAATTTTATTATTCACTATAAAATAAGATTGTTTAAAAACAAAGTCGCCCTAGGAAAATTGATATTTTTTAATTATTAAAAAAAATATTTTAATTAAATTTAAAATTTCTATATTATAGTTTTTTAATTTTAACAAAACCAAGTAATATATAGAAAATTATTTCATATTTTGAATAAAAACTATTTCTTTTTTAACGATAATAACATCCTTATTTTTTTATTGTTTATAATTATTATATTATTTATTGTGGTCAATCAATTTTTCAACATACATTCGATCATATTTCAAATGTTTGAATGATCATATTTACATAATGTGGTTATTGAAATTTACAATTTAATTTTAATTAGTTTATCAACTTGTATTCTATTAGCTTATCACATTCAGTTCGTACCCCTTGGGTTGTTAGTTTAACAGTTAGAGAAATTATGTCTACATATCTTATGATCGTTCCATTTTCATACATTCAGTCAATGATTACATTTCTTCAAGGCCTTTAGACACTATATTATTAATCACTCATTAGATAAGATATTGATATTATATTTCAAAATATAATAATATATATTCTCATAGTATATATGATATTTACCATTCTAGAGAATGATTTTAATCCAAAATTAGTTCACATACCTGATCATCAAAACAGTATTGAATTACAAAAATAATAATTTATTATTAAAACACCATGTATAATAAATATTTAATAAATAAATTTATAGGGAATAAATTAATTAAATTAAAATAAATGATAAGTTATAATTATTCTCCAATGATGTATTATATTTTTTAATAAGTAAATAAATAATTTTTTTGGAACCACTTCAACAAAATGAATTCATTCAGTATATGGGGGAGGAAGAGTTGTGTTGGTAATAGTATGTATTGGGATTGTGGGATCATATATTCCATCACTAGTAATTTATATATCTTGGGTTCCATTTTTTTGAAACTCATGGGCACCCCATTTTATCTTCTATTAATCCCATATAATCTGGGGAACTTGATTCCCCTTGGTTAATTGAGTGATGATGCAATATTGGATGTGGTGGGAGATCCTAAATGGTAAAACCATAGATAAGAAACTAATCATTGTATTATCATAAGATAAACTTTATTTCCAATTTTTCTCCTTCATGAATTATGGCTTTTGTGTTAGGTTAACCATTTTATTCTCCCAAATTTATTTTTTATATTGATCCAATGGACTGATTTCCAAAACTAGGTGGTTTTTATTGTGAGAAAAAATTTCATTGAATTATACATTGAGGTCAACTATATGGGTGGTTAACTCATCCAGAAGTATTTATATTTCATATTCAAAGACTCCCTAAAAAATTTAAGACATATTTATGAAATAATTCTTGGTAATCATTCTTGTTACCTATGTTTTGAATGTTATCAGCATGTATTATACCTTGATGTGAACATCTCTATGTATCATAGGTTTTTATTAAATTTTTTTAATGTTATTTATCATTATCCCTCAATTTATGATTGCATTGTCTTATAAAACTATAAAATTCGGTACTCTGGAATTTAGTTCCATCCAGTGATGTGGTAAGTATTTTGGAGTTTGGATCATTTTCATGATATGGGCTTCAAAAAAATCCCTATAAGGGGAATCAATCACATATAGTTAATCACCACTTAACGAGATACATTATACCTTGTATGTTCATATGATGAGGACCAATGGGGATCCTTTTAATGTATTTTTAGTAATAATAAAATGAAGTTCCTTCTAATTTCATGCCTTCAATATAAAATTAAGTACCTTTTTAGATAATGTATCATAGACCAATGGTGTTCCTTTAAAAGGAATATATCTATGACCGGTGATGTTCGATTTTTGTTCATGTAACATGAACCATGGAACATTATACACTAAGTTCATATGAATATTACCAATTCTGTGATATTTAAATTCATGATAAATGGATTAATTGTTAAAAATCGTTATTAATGGTTACAATAGGACTTACAAATGAGAGGTAAATTTTGGTTCCTATATTCTTTTAGAAACATAAAGGGAGAGGGTATGGTGGCAGATTAAACCAAATTAAAATCTCATAGTTTTAAAGGATCATTTATTGGGCTTGTAAGGGAGATTATTAACAAGGGAATGGTTTGATATTTTACATATTATGTGACCCATATATATATATATATATATATTATTTTTTCGTTAAATAATAATTTAATAATCACTAGGCACATGGGTGACTTCAATCAAAAGAAATGAGGTGGGAATTACCCAAGATTTTAAAAATAGGTATGCATATTTCAGTCATTTATTGTATTCATGGGGTGATGATTTAGTTATTTTCATTTTTATTAGTGAACATGGAATAAATGAAAAATGTATATATGAGAGGATATATGTTGTAAATTCATCTATTAAGTGTTCATTTGGAGTCGACCAATCGAACAAACAAATGTTGACTAATTACTTGAGGATTCTGAAGGGTTATCTCAAAGTGATATGAATAATTGTCTAGAGATAGGATATATTCCACAAGATTCTAATGGAAAATGGACTTATTTATCTATATAATACATGAATGTTATTTTACTCATTTCCCTATATGTTAAAGAGAAATATTAGTGGGACATCTATAATGATATACCTTAATCCACCTATCAAATGAATAAATGATTGAATGGTGGCACACAGTCTTTCATCACAACCCCATCATGTTTTTCTAGTCACTCTTGAGGATTTATTTATGAAATAGGTTTTTAATCGTTTCTTATCATGGTGGAAGGAATCCAATAATTACTCTTTTGTAATCATTTACTCATAAGTAGGTGACATTGGTGATGGAGGGACTATTTAGGTGGCCTAATGTTCACAAAATGGACCATTCCAAATGTTTATAACCATAGTGAAATAGTTTTTTACCATATAACATATTAAAGTGATAGAAATATACTTTAAATATATGATGTTTTATAATTTTATGGTCTATGTGATTTGGTGGGGTCCACTAATGGTATGGGTGTTTACGAATGGCCACCACATTAGATTTACACGGTGGGAACCCCACTATGATTGAAATTCAAGGGATTCATTTACAAAGGGATTGATATGGATGGGGCTATGAATATTTAATATGGATCAGGAAACATCATGGTGGACTTATATATTTTCCTTCCCCTTTTATCAGGTTTTCATTATGTATATACTTTAGGTAAATTCCCCAAAACCATTCATGGAGTAAGAATTCACAAAAAATTCTATTATTATTTGACTTAGTTTAATAAAATATTAATCTCATTCAAAAGAATTATTGGAGATGTTACATGTAAGTAAAATGTTTAATAATTCCAGTTGAGATTCATTGAAACACCATTATATAAATAATAAGAGTCGCGTAGAAGTCTAAATATGTGTTTGAAAATGATTCCCTTCATGTACAAGTCACACAGTGTCATAGGATATATACCACACTATGTAAAATGACTCTCTTCATTATTCATGTAAAAATGATAAAAATCACACCATTCACAACACTAAATGTGAGTTCGACTGATAAGTAATTCATTCAATTATATGGTTGTTCTAAAAAGGAATATTAAATTATAATAATTTTGAAAGGTTGGAATGTGATTTTATGGAATTATTGTAAAAACTATATATAAAGCTACATCTTTATATGAATTGGATCCTTTTCCCCTTTATATAACTTTTTATTTCATTGTTGACATATAAAAATTTTCAAATTATGTATTTTATAATTAAATGGTTACTAAATTTTACACTCATAATTGGATCTAATTATTTCCCAAAATGAATGAATTCATATTTAAATAGGTTATATAGTATAATATTTACAAAACCCATATTCTAATGAAATGTGAAGGGTTGCATTTATCCATATAAATACCCCCAATGGGACCCTCAGTAATAAATTTTATTTCAAATGATAATTCATATAAGATTCTCTCAAAGACATAAAATATATATTTTATTATTTCAACTGAGTTCTCTATATAATTTAACTTCATAAACCTCTATAGAAATACTTTTCTACATGATACTACATGAATTGGATATAAATATATTTCATTTACAAAATATCTATGTAGTAAATCATAAATGACTTGTATTATATATTGAACAAATCCTGCCATTTATTTTTTATACAATACATGAAATTTATAATTTTAATGTGAATCTTATGATTTTTTCAATTTTTCATTTATTTAATTCTATTTTACTATTTAAATCATACCAATATTTACTTCAATACTTGTACACTATTCCTTTAAAAAATTTCAATCAATTATGTTTCTCAATATGTTTATGTAAGGTGGATATAGATGGTAAATGGCATCGAGGACTATCATGCTCAATGTATCACTAGAGGTAGTGGGTCACATATGTTTTCTAATATCATATAAGATTACCCTTTATAATCTTGGGCTATGGAGTGATCTCCACATCCCAAAACCTCATATAGACATGAACCAACCAAAACATATTATAAACCACCATTACATGCTCAACAGATCCAATGTCATTAGAGTTGGGTTTTTTATTATGTAGGAAAATCATTTGGTGACATATGTCCTCATGTAAAATCCATTATCCCTGAAAGAAGAAGCTTATATTATAGATCCACATGTATAAAATGAAGTCTATATTTTTTGAGATAAAAACATGAACATTGATTATGGTGGGATACAAGTTGAGTTCATTCATCACATGAATTTTCAACATATATTAGGGATGTACAATTTTGGTGTGCTAAATCTATGTAGAAGCTAAAATTGAAATGAATTTAGTGTATATGTATAAAGTGGACATAATATCTTATTCATTATTTCATCATAATAAAATGATCTCATTGAACCTAATCAAGAGATATTATCCATATGAATCATGTTTTATGTGATGCATAGGGAAGTCATGGTAATACATAGTGATGTCTATATGATAGCTGGGGATCTAATTCTAGGAGATAAATATGAGAGTTCAACCCTCTTAATTACATATGGAGTAATTAATATAGTAATCCCATGATAACAATGGATATACTTAGAATATTAATTAATTACATGGAATATGTTGAGTTCCCATGATTTCAAGTTTCCTTTGGAAATTTGGTTGATATTTTATTATTGTAAATGGTTAAGGGCCCAAAAAAGGCAGGAATTGAGATGATATGCCTATAAGAATTGAGGGGCTCTAGGTACACAATATCCACTGTTAGGATATGGTTCATATAATGAGTGAGTTATGTTGGTCACCCTTGGGTTAATTCAATGGTCTATATAAAAACCTCCATAACCTTTCTTACAATAACATTCATCTTTTTTATATATTATTATTTCATTTTGAAAATAATTTCTATATTAAACAGGAGAAAAAAATTATTGTTCTATTGCCTTTTGGAAATTTGTAAAATCATAAAACTTTTATTGGACAACTATACAGTCATTTATTTCAATCATCATCATTTTTTGTTTTGTAATAATATATTCTTATTACTGCAAGTGATAATTAGGGGATAATCATTAAATATGGGGTGAGCCATATATCTTTATAATGGTGTAAAAAATAGAATAATCACTAGGAGATATATCTAATGTTTCCATACATACTATCATGGAAACATAATATAAATGGATCTAAATATGTTTTATAGGAGCATATAATATCTAATAGTATGTCATGGAATCAAAAAAAAATCATGAGAAATATAGGAATATTGAACAATAATAAGGAACTTCACTATAAACATAGGACAAGAGTCACCACCAAGTTTCTATAATAAAATATCAAGGATCATTACCATGATGGAATAATCATAGTTCAAGGCTCATCACCATTATGTCAAAATCATATTCTGAGGATCACCTTTGAGGAATCATAAATACAGACAATGGATCATTGATAAAAAGTTTTAAAATAGTATCAATTGATATAATGCATTTAAAAATTGATCATGGGATGTATTACAATAGTGTAACTTGTCATAATATGATGCACTATATATTTTTTGCATATATATGAGAAATGTTTAAAAAACATAAAAACGTAAAATACCCATGATAATGAAAGGGGTGAAAATATGTCTATAAATCAATATTCACCATGGTATCATATAACAACCCAATAAAATAAGTGATTAATTTATATTACACACACTATTAAATATTGGATCATTTTAAAAAGAAACAGATATTAATGTGAATGAAAGATCACATGAAAATATTTATAATATTGTATGAAAAATATATAAAAAATTTATTAAAAGTAGAAAATATTATTTGAAAGGGATAAAAGGGTAATGACTTGATAAAACAAGAAATAAATAAATTATTTAAAAATAAAAGATTTTATATGGAAATTAGTGATAGAATTTCTTTTATAGGAGAACAACAATACATAAAATTATAAAAATGATATAGAAAATTGAAAAGAAACGCATAAAAGCATTGTAAGGTTTGATTAAAGGGGATAATAAAGAGATAAATTTATTTACATGCATATTCCAAGAAAACGGAAGATATAAGGATCATATGTGATATAATTGAATAATATTATAGCTGTATTAATAGAAATATATTGATAGATTGTTTTATAGGGAAAATAACTTCAAATTGTAAAGTAGTCGGAAATGAACCCTTTCCTAAAATCATTAATTTATTTGTAATATCCTATAGAAATAAGAATAAATAATTCAAAAGTATTAATTACTAAATTCAAAACCTTTTTCTAATTTATTTCATTTATTATTCTACATTTTTATCTTGTTTTTCTTATTTATTGAATTAATATTGATTATGTCAATAATTATGATATTGTTCGATTAATGGATCCCAATCTACTTCGATATTGCGGTAACGATTGAAGTTAAATTTAATATGTTTTGAGAAGTTCTATAAGTTTCTTGTTATATCATTCATATCATTTTAAATGTGATGGAATTAAATAGAGAATGTTTTTTAAAATAAATACTGAATCTTCCTTGGTAAACACAAAAAACTTGTTATTTTTATACTAAATTCCAAAATTATGAAAACTATTTTATCATCCCTAAATCATAGAAAATATATTAATTGATTATTATATTATATTAAATCCTGAATTTAATTTTTACGAAAAACCACATAAGATATAATTGAAAAACAAAATAATATACTTCACTTAGGTATAATAACCCTACCCAATGTAAAATATTTTTTTTCATAGTGTTTTAAAAAAATACAGAGTAAAAGATATTATATTTTTATAAAGATTAAAATTATATAAAAAATAATTGTATTAATGTTAATGTTATCAATTAATTAATTTTATAAAATTCCTAATTTTGAGGATTGAAAGGAAAATTACATGCGTTTTAAAACTCATATTTCGAAAAACATTTGGCTTATTAATAGGGTTTTGTGAGTTTTAATTGGTTAAATATCTTCATTTATAGTTAAATATTATTCTAATAACATGATATTGTAATATTTGAAGAAAAATCAGATTTAATTTTATAATTTATTTACTTTAAAAAATATGAAATGAAATAAAAGCTGTTTGGAAACTTATTTTATGTTTTGAGTTACTTGCATTAAATTGAGCTTAAATCCTTTAAAAGATAGTATTTTTCTCACATTAGGGTTGTAGATATGTGAGAATATGATTATATAGATGAACGTGGGTTGATATTTAGAGAAAAAATGTATTTTAGAAGGAATGATAAAATGGTGGATGAGGGGTGTTTATATAGACTAGGGGGAAATGTATTTTAGATTAAATTGTTTATTATTTTATTATTTATGAAAAAGACTATAAATAGTATTTATTGATATGAATTTTATTAGTTTATGATCAAATTTATTAGGTTTATTTAACATTCAAACCAATTTAATACTGAATGGAATACTAATACAACTTAATTAATGTTAATGACTAAAAAATAAATTATTTATTAGAATCAAATATATCATTACCTCCAACATTTTTAGTATAGTTTTATAAAATAAAATTATTAAATTTTAATGAAATATTTTTCTCCGTAAATAAATTTTTCCTTAATAAAATTGTTTTAGATTTTTTAATTTATGTTTATATCATGATGATTTCAAAACTCTTATGTTATTCATAAAACAATTCTTTTATTATTCATCAAAAAATAGGATTGTTTAAAAATAAAAAAAGTCACCCTTTGAAAATTGTTATTTTTTAATTATAAAAATAAATATATTTTATTTAAATTTAAAATTTAAATATTATAATTTTATAATTTTAGAAAACCAAGTAATATATAGAAAATTATTTATTATTTGGAATAAAAACTATTTCTTTTTTAACAATAATCACATCCTTATTTTTTATTCTTAATAATTATTATATTATTTATAGTTATCTATTATATATCATTAATAATAAAAATTTTCAAAATTACATAATATTTTTTTACCATAATAATTAAAATTTTACTAAAAAAATTAATTTATACATTGAAACAATTTATAGTTACTTTTTTTATGTTTTATGTTTTTAGAATAATTTTTTTAATTATAATAATTATATTTATATATATTATTTTTAAATAATTATATTTATTCATTTTAATAAGGTTTATTCATTCAATTACCATTTTAATTTTCAGTTATTATCAGCAATGTCTATATATTATTACAATTATCCATATAATTCCTTAAAATAACTATAATTTACATTATCAGTCATCTACTAAATTTTTTATCATGGTTATTTATATTTAATTTTAAAACTTCATTACTTTTTATAATTGTCATTTTATATTGTTATCTATGCCCATGATAATGTTAAGAGGCCATTAAATACCAAAATATCATGTTATAATTTTTTTATTTACTTATGGTTGTTCCCTTATTGTACTACTTTTTAGTATATGTATTATATTCATACATCATATTTAATATATTTTATTTAAGAAAGGAAAATTAATTTTTTATTTTTATAATTTTTAATAAAAAAAATTAGTGAGGGAAATATTTCAAATTTAATACTTTTATGTTTTTTCCTTCTTTAACCCTTAAAAATTTCATGCTAAAATTTTCCTATCAAAACCTTTGATGTAAATATATAAGGGTAATTTTAATTGGTATATTCATAACTTCCCATATTTACTCTTTATAATTATGATTTCTCTATGGTATATAAAAAATGTTAGATGTATTCTTTCATAGAAATTTGTCTATACAATCTAGAATTTATACTAACTACATTATAGAAGATAGACGACGCTCAAAATATACCACCTTTGGATTTAGTAAATGCTAAAAATATAGAATGTACTTCTTTAAGAGAGATATCTGGAACAAATTTTGCAATTGAAACAAGTTCTATAGAAGGTAATGTTAGTGACAAATAGACCCAATATGATCAAGATTCTTAAATGGTCTTGTATACCACAGAATTAGTTTACTATTATTTCCTGATTTCATAAATATATCACATAATATTGTAGCCAAATCCACAAAAAAAGTCCAACTAATTATTATCATCAGAGATATTATTATAAATAATAGAAAATTTGATTTGTTAGTGAATGGATTAGACCATTCCTAGAAACACTTATAATAGTTCTAATTTAAAATATCTATTTCTATTAATTTATCCCCTCAATTTGGAGTTATAAAATTTATTCCCACAGATAAACTAATAAGGATAAACTTGATTTATTTAGTTGAATCTATTATAGTGGGAGAAATCATCTAGAGGGAGGTTTTGATCCCAGTCTCCTTTTATATCTGTAGAAACAAATCATTGAATATCAACTATAGTTTGAATTTTCCATTAATATTGACCATATGTCAATGAATGATATGTTTCACTATAGATAAACTGTTTGTTCAGTGTACTCTAAAGGATCTTCTAGAACATTTAGGTGAAACTAGTATCTTAATAACAAATAATCAAAAGGTATGTTTAATATAGCCGCACCAATTCCATGATATATATCTTTGAAGGATGATTGATTATGAATTATTACTGATAGTCATGAAGTGGATGAATATTTTGAAGATGGTCTAATGCTTACAATATAGAATGGTTTCTCATTAATTTATCTAAATGAATTTTGATGAAGTAAATAGTTATATTCTCCCAATACAATTTTATTATAGGTATGGTTTACATTATCTATAAGGAATATTTCCACTATTTCATATTTTTTGGGCCCACCAGTCACTTGCATATATATTAACAATTCACCTTATTCAAATTAACCAAATAAATGTTCCCAAAAATATCTCTAAAAATATTTTTAGTTACTAGGATGATAAATAATTTTACGAAATTTAAATCATCTAATAGATCATTTTTTACCTCAACCATAGATGGTACACATAATCATGTCCCATATATTATAAATCCATCTTTATGAATGATGAAATAACATATTTTCCACTTATCACTTGAACATTTATTTATATGCCCACATCATCAATTAACACCTATTTAAATTAACTAGGATAGATTGATGATAAATAATTTTCTCAAGGTTTTATATCTTATATTACATTATGACTCCCAATCAATACTTTGTAAAAATGAAAAGATTGGATAATGTTATATGCTTACTATAGATAATGTAGTGGCATCCTTTCTACTTAGTTCACTCGTGAAATTATTTTATTTTTTATTGTAATATATTTAGTATCCAAACGTTTTGATCATATATAACTAACTTATTTTTATTATGTATATCTCTTTCTATGTAAATATATACTTTGAAAATTTTAAATCAGTATATATTTAATATTTTTCTCCATATAGACAGTGATAATAAATGATAAAGGAAAATATTTCTACTTTCGACTCTAGTTTATGGGTGGGATTATTTTTATCATATACCTTTTATTTTATTTAGTAACAGGATATCGCTCTTTCATTTTTAGGAGTATAAACCCCAGTAAACTCTTCTATGGGTCACATTGTATCAAAAATCACACCCCATATAAGGGTAGTGTGAGTTAATGTGTTTTGATTAAGCTTTAAAATATCTCCTTGAAGATCACTTCATATATTTTTGTCTACAAAAAATATCTTCTATTCCATGTTTTCATACTCAATGGGTTCAACAATCAAGGTTAATTTCTCACAATTCATCAATATTACCCAAAAAATATGATAAAACCCTAGATCTCTTAACCTATTTTTAGTCCGGGTCATTTAGTAATCACCATAGTCTTTAAAATGTAATCTAATATCCCTTATATTATAATAAAACTCCCTAAGAATGATATTTTCACTATCCAAAAGTCACATTTACTATAAATTTCATACAAATTAAAAAATTTCAAAGCATTAAATCAAATGATCAATTTTTTGTAATGATCATCTATGATTTTTGAAAATATAATTACATTATTTTTTAATATCAGTACAAATTTGTAAAGGTAAACACTAAATATTCGATTCATCAACTCTATGAATATTTATAATGAATTAGTTAGTCTGAATGTATCATTATTAAATCATAGTTCTTATATCTATTGTAAAATATGTTATTTAGAATATCCTCCATTTCTCCTGAAATTGATTATATCTTAATTGATCATTATTCATTGGGAATTTTTAGGCCAAATATGGTTGATCAAATTAGCTACCAGTTTAGGAAAGATGATATTTTTCTTTATAATGATATTGTTAATAATATGTTAATATATGAGTAGAGACATTTATCCATCCATATTATTGAAATAGGTTATTACGGAAATCCATGAAGAATCACTCTAGTGTATAAATCACATATCCAAATAAAATCGTAATTATTTCATCAGCATTTCAAGTTTAATTTGGTCCTTTATATTGGTAATCATTAATATTGGAAATTATCTAGAAATATTTTCTATATAGAAATAAAACACTCAATCAAGAGGGATATTATGAAACTCTTCATGAAATTAATCATTGTATTTCATTACAATACTAATATACACAAGATCAATCCTCTCTTATTTCTCAATCATTCGTCTCATTTATGTTTCTATATAAATAAACAGTATCCAAGAGTGATAAGTAGTTCCAAAATGAGTTTTATAAATCTCTTTAAACTAGTAAAATGTTAACAGATGTTTTAGGATATATAAAGTTGTTGACATATCTTGTAATTTGATATTTTCTCAATATATATACAACAATCCCGTTCGGAATAGAGAAGAAAATTACACCAAATTTAGTATAACTAGTTTTATAGGAATCTTATTCCAATATCCTTTGATTAAGGAGAAATAATATACAAGACATGAGACAATTATACTGCCATTTGTTTTTACATTGAACGTTATCGTCATGTATTTAGATGGAGTCTAAAATTTTCTACAAAACATAAACTTATGAACAAATTTGGAGAACTATAATCAAATAAGTCATTTGATAGTCATGAATTTACAATATCTATAACATTACCATTTTCATTATATTTTTAAATATTTACTATAACAGAAATAATGTTAAGGATGACAATTCACAAATTAGTAATAATATAAAAGATAAATTATTATCATAGTTAGAATAAAATATAGATCGCTTATAAATCCTTTACATATGACTTCTTATGTCAAAATCTAGGAAATTTAGGTATAATTTTATATTATGTTCTATAAATTAATTCCAAAAAACATCAACCTTTCTCTCATACCAATTAGAATGAATTTTATCAAATTAATATATTATTACATCATTCTTCTATAATTCCAAAATTAAACAAACCTAGAAATACATTGTGCTAGTTTATTTTTAAAATTAAGTACATGACATCACTATTGTAATATAATTATTTAATATTTTTTCATCTATATAATTTTCTTATAAGGAACATCGTATTTTTATCACTGACTATAATAACCTAGGGACATGCATAAAACAATGGATGAACCATAAATACTGGTAATGGTGTTAAAATCGAATATCCTTGGGGTGAGATATCGCAAGACTGAAAAAATCATAGCATAGAATCATAAATTAAATGGATCAAAATCACAATCATCGAAACATGGAATAAGTAACACTATATCATTGAATCATGTTAATTAAGATATATATAAGAATATTTCACAAACATAACACATGTAATCATAAACATATTACAAGACTCAATACCAATACATCATAATCATTGGACAAGGTTCATCTCTAATTAATTGTAACCGTATTTAAATTTTTATCAACAATTATTCATAAAAAAAGACCATAGTCATGACCAATATCTTATAAACAGAAACCAAGGATCATTTTTAAGGTTTCATAACATGATATCGGTAGATATAATGAATTAACCAACAAGTAAAGGCTTTATATATCTTTTTTTCTATCCTACATCAAAATATGTCTTGTATAGGTGTTCCAAAACAATTGAAACAAACATAAAACATACACATGAAATAAATAAATGATAAAAATTGGGAAATTTAATAAGTCCATAAATCATTATACATAATGGTATTATATTATACCCTATTAAATTGAAGGATTATGTAGTCATAAACATTTATTATCAAATAAAGTACAATTTCCATTTAAATAGTTATCAATGCATTGGAAATAACAAAAGAAAATATGATTAATAATTTCTGATATCAAATACTTCAATTAGACTATTAAGAAAATGTAAAAAAGAAATTAAAAGTGATAAGTGTGTACTATTTAAAGAAACAAAGTATTTATTATTTTAAAACAAATATTATTTTATTTGGAAATGATTGTGAAAAAATAACATTTAAAAAAGAAGAATAATATTTGAAAAATTGGGTAAATGAGAGAGAAACTTGAATAAATCCCCTTATAAACATTTTATAGTTTGATTTATAGGTCCAAAAAATGTAATTAGTGGTACATATATCCCTAAAAAAGAAATAGGATGAACAAATGACATAATATTATAATATTATAATGGCATAAATAGTTTGATAGTTAGATAATATTAAAATAGAATATATCTTCAAAATTTGAAGGAGTATGAAAAGATCCATTACCTAGAGTCCTGAATTACTTCTAAATAATCTATAATTCATGAATATTCAATTTAAATTCCTAAATTACTTTTGTAATATAATATTTAAATAATTTTTCTAATGTTATGATGAAATGTTACCATATTGTATTAAATTATTAAATTGATATTTTTTACATCACCTATTTCGATAATGTTTGGTTTCTTTTTTTAAAATTGCATTGATAAATAGGTAATGGTCAATGGAGACTTTTTAATGGTTATATAAGATAAAAAATTGTAATTATATGAATTATATCATTACATATGTTATGGATATTAATATTCTAGTTGATAGTTACAATTATATGAATCATAATTGGTGTTATTTTATAAGAGACTTAATCATTTCAAACATTTATTGTACAAAATTTCATATTTATGATTAATATTTTACCATAAAAATTAGAAGAATTAGAATTTATATTTTTTTAATTTTATGTTGAATCATGAATTATATTTTTAATAATCTCTTTGGAATTTATAAAAGAATAAGATATATATTTTCATTCAATTAAGTATGAAAAAACTACTGAGGGTGATATAATTTTTTAAGAGTGTTTAGAATGGAAATATAGGCTTTATTATAAAGATGATTTTTAAATTTATTGTTATATGTTAAAAAAATTAATTTAAATTTTATTTATTTGATCAATTCATTTTATAAAATTTAAATGTGGTTTATTTATATGAACAAAACAAGTCTTATGAATCCCATATTTTTACAATGTAATGTCTTACTAATTGGGGTACTATGAGGGGTAATAGGTGATATATAATCATTGATGGGTCATAATATTTATATTAATATGATAGTTGAATAATTTCAGAAAAAATAATAGGTTTTTTAAAAAAAATTATAGAATTATCAACATAAAAATTGTTAATGATATTTGGAAAACTTGCCTTAAATATCATGTCACTTCTTTTGGATATGGTTTATATCCATTTGAGGTAATGATTTTTTTCACATAAAAGGATTAGAAATATGGGCAGGTAATTTTATATATATTATTGGTTGAAGATTTCCTAATTGAAGGGATTTTAGAATTTATGAGAATGGGTGGGAGGAGGGGTGTTTATATAGCCAAGGGGGATATATATTTTATAATAAAGTATATATTATTATATCATTTAGGCCTAATATTATGAATGGTATTTATTGATATAGTTTTTATAGGTTCATGGTTAAAAATATTATATTTATTTGATATTCAAATTAAACCACATCTCAATTACTTCTTGAAAACACTTAATTAAAGGTTAAGAATCGAAACAACTTTTTTTATTAGAATAAATTATAACATAGATTTTACAATTTCAAATATAGATTTTCAAATTAATATTATTATTTTGAATTAAATTATCTTAATAATTAAATATATATCAATTCCAAAATAGTTTTTATAAATGTTTATGTGATATTTATATTATGATGATGTCATAAAAGTTACAATATTTATAAAAAACATATTTACTATTTCTTGGAAAACCATTTTTCAGAGAAAAAATTCAATATAAGGTATTTTTAACATGTCAATTATAAACATATAGTCCATTTTAAAAAAATTAAATTCTAAATATTATAAAATTATCCTTTGAATATACTTATATAATAAATGAAAAATAATTTTTTTATTTTAAATTAAAACATTTCTTTTACGAAGAATGAACATATTATTATTTTTTATAATTTATAATTTATATTTATTATATGATGGATGGCTATCTGTTAAGAATACATTATAATAAAATAGTTTTCAAAATAATATAATATAATTTTCATATAATTATTTATATTTTATGAAATAAATTTAGAGAATAATTATTTAAAAATTACTTATTTTTCTTCTTATATAATATGATTTGGGAATTAATTCTATAGAATAATCATATTTTTATTTATTTCCTTTTTAAGTAGTTACTATTTTTTATTTATTTTACTATTATACCTCGATCTGTATACCATTTAGATAGTTATTTACTTTTCACATTGGTTATTAACAATTTCAATGGTTATTTTACATCCCACAAAAACCTATAATTTACTTCATTATTCATCTTCTCATTTTTTAACCCGAATAATTTTTTAAATTTTTATTCTTAATTCAAATCATTTGTTTTATTTTTCAAGGGTTTTTGTGTCTATTATTGTTATAGGAGACCATGATATACAATAATATGAATTTATAGTTATGTTTTTGTCCTGCATTTATTTTCCTTTAATAGTATTTTGATTCAATATTATATATTCATACTTCAAAGGTTATGTTTTATATTGAATTAAAAAAATTATGTTTGTTATGTATATCATTTATTGAAAAATATAGTAGATAGGGAAATTATCTATGACATAATGTTAAGGGTTGTTGCAATGTTCATTAGTGGATATCTCTTCCTGATGCATGAGTTTAAACACAGATAAGTGTAATAGCCTAATATTTTATTTTATATGTTCCTTCAATAAATAAAAATTTCGATAACATACTCCAAAATTAACACTAAAATAAAATGAACATTGTGGAAATTTAAGGTAAAAGATTAATTTTTAATATTACAATTAAAACTAATACATTTAATTAATAGGATTTAATAGTACTGTCTAAAATATGATATATTTTTAATTTTAAAATACCGACTACTTTTAATATTAATTAAAAAAATTAGTATATCTAAAACAACTATGAATATCATTTCATGCTTAAAAATATATTTTCTAACATTACTGTTTTATTTCAAAAAACTAAATATAATTTAGGTAAATTATAAAAATAATTATTTATCGTATGAATATCTCATTAAAAATAAATCAATTTTTATATAACATGAAATAATAATAAATAATATTTTACATTTTAAACATCCATTTCCCACATTGAACATTTTGCCACTACAATTTTCTTTTTTATTTAAATAATGAATTATTAAAATATTAAAATATAATTTGAAAATAAAAAATACATTTTTGGATTAATAAAAATATAATAATATTATTATAAATTATTGGGATTTTTATTGAACATGTTATTTTTATATGAATAGTGAGATATACTCATTTTAAAAATATTGTAGATTTTATGCCACTATTTGTACAAAAGTTTGAATTTCAAATATTTCAAAATTTTATTATAAGTCCAAATAATTATTTTATAAATTAATTAAATATTATAAATTTTTTTGTTTTTATTTAAAAATCCATGTTTGGAATTTTAAAACTTATGTTACATTTTCAAAGAAAGTTATATATTGTACCTTTATTTTTTAAAATTAATTTTTATCAGTTTAATAAATTGAATCAAATAAAATGTATTTAAAAGTTTTCGGATATTATTTCAATATTATATAAAATCTACCATTTTATTATTTTCCATGAAGGTTAAATTCCATATATAAAAATGAATTGTCTTTGTGAAAACTAGAATGGTAAAACTGAATAACCTTAGAAGTAAAGGGCCTAACATATTTAAAAAAATTTTATATAAGAATTATAGAGGTTGGTATTGACCACATTTCCAATTGAATAATTTATTTTTTAAAATTTATCTATTTTCTTAGAGAGTTACTTCCTATTTTTGAATATTTTTGGGTATTTAAAATAATAAAACACTTGTTTAATTATTAAAGGGGGACTCATATGCTAACATACCCTCACACAAAAACACTATATATTCATAAAATATGCTTCCCAACCATCTCTTCCCCACTGTTGGACACCATAAATAAGTTGTGGTATTTTCAATATATCATCTCCAAAAGGATTAATCCCCTTTATAATGGAGACAATCCATGAATTCAAGAGATTATAGTGCATCTGAATAAGCTGGGAAACATGGTAGGGGTTTATTCTCATAGAATTTGAATCCCTTGATATATGTTTAAGATATGAAAATTTATTCCTATTAAATATATTATATACTTACCAGGATTAAGTTTATATCACGATCCTCTTATATTTTGTGATATTGAATGTTCTATTTATACTAATACATATCCTAGGGTATTCATTCATAAGTTTCAATGGTTGTAAGCCGTTTTCTTTGATCAATTTTTTTTCCTTGAGATATATTAAGAGTTATTTAACTATTATCTTTTGATATTTTTCTATTATAACCTAGGAAAATTGATATTTAATTTTCTATATTCTTTTTTTGGAAAACATGTTTATTTCCAATTTCTTCTACTGTCCTGATTCCATTTTTAGGTGAAAATTATTTATTTTAAGTATAATTACCATTTATTTTAATGGATTTTATCCCATATCCAGGTTTGTACAACCCATTAATGTAATCCTTTATCGAATATAATACAAAAAAATTAATCTCCAATGATACATGTATTTATATTTATTCACTTTAATGAAAATTATTTTGATTCTTTTAATGATATTGGTTTTTAATAAATGTATTTCAAAATGATTAAAAGGTTCTTCATCCTTTAACAATCAAATTTTTATCATAAACTACACATTCCATTTTTTAACCATTATGCATTTAAAATTCTCTATTAATGAGTTTTCCTTTTTAAAACATTATTTTTTTAGAAACATCATGTCACATTTATTAAAAAGGATTTCATTATGACCATAACTTATTATTTTATTCTAAAGATATTTTTTTATAAAAAACCTCTAATTATTCCACCATCATATCCATATTTATCTAAAAATTAAAAACCATCCATGGATGATATATTTCTGAAAAAACACTCTTAATATTCTTATGAAATATATTATTAAGGTAATTGAGTTTTTTATGTCAATATTTCATATTATTTTGGCCAATTTTGATGAGAATATCTTGAAGTGATGTCAACTAAATTTTCTTTGCATGGATTCTTTATGTTGTAATGAGTGAAACCCATTTTTTTATTGATTTTTCATAATGTGAGGAATAATTTTTTTCTTCTTGAAATAAAATGAATTGATGATGATGGTTGGGGTATGGTATCTCCCTCTAATAATTTTTTAAGGATTTATATCTCTGGATAAAATGTTGTTAAGTGTGAACATTTTTTATTCACGATATGATGTTTGGGAATTTTTTTTGTTTAAAACATGAATCATAAACACTTTTTTATTAAAAATGTATATTTTTGTAATTATTTTTTTCACAAAATCAAGAATAAACAATGTGTCTTTTCATAATATTAGGCACATGATTTTTTTACAAAACATATTTTTTGGTCATTATATTTTTTCACAATATGAATTATTGATATTTTCATTATTCATAGGGGTATAATTTCACCTTTTTAGGGTTTTTATACATTTCCATGTTATTTATCAAGTTTTTCAAAAAATTCATGATGCATTTTATTTCCATTAAATTACATGTTTTCATGGTAATGTGTTATTTGTAATGTATTTCATACTTTTAGGTCATCATCACATATTATATGATCATTGAGATTTATATTGAGCCATGTCATTTCATTTATTCTTCTATAATATTTTTTTGTATCAATGATTCTCAGAAATTTCTTATTATTATCTTCAATGGTATTTTCATATTTTATTATGATATTTATATTTTCCTCGTGTTCTTCTTCATGTTGTGATGTTTTTTCCCATAAATAGAATCTAATCTCACACCTTTATTGTTTTTCAATTTCCTATATTATGATGATTAACATATCATGTGATAGGTCAATAAAGGTTCAATGCGATCTTCATTATGGAAAATATATTTCAAGTCTTTTAAAATGATATATTTTTATTGATATTCTCCAACATTAAAAACCATTTGTTCCATGGGTAGTGTAAACTATTTTTGAGACATGTTATTTTGATCTCGATATTAACGTATTATTTATGTCATATATATCATCGGTCACTAAAATAAATACTAGGGTGGCGTTTAGTAATTTTTTTAGATTAATTTATTCATATCAAGTATTAGTTTATAGAACCCTAGTAAAAAACATATAGATTACTTTAATGACCGAGGATTAATATGAATTCATATAAAATTATTTAATATCCATATTCATTACATTAAAAAATACACTCTCAAGGACCATAATAGTTTACTGCCTTTGGAAACATGGAAACCTAATATTCTAACATGGGTAAAGATCATTAACATTGCCATTAAAAACATCCCCTTAATTAATTATACATAAAACCATTATTCATATCCTCGGGAAAGGAAAAAAAAATTGGGTGATCTCAGAATATCATTAAGGGTAAATAAAGAAGATATGAAAGTTTAATCATGACCATAAGGGTATGAGAAGAAGAGAATAACATTAGAATATCATACCCTGATTCTCAAAGATCGTAGACATGAGTCATTGAATAAATATTAGTACTTCATGAGACATGAATCATGAGGGAACCATGAGAATATTCCATGAAAGAATAAAATAAGGATAGACATGGAATTATGGAAAAAACTTAAACATAAAATATCATTCTCTATAATTCAAGGCATATTGCAAAAATATATCAACACTCTATATGGGGACTAAACCTACTGAGCATAAAACACCATAAGCCATAGTTGTAGTCCTTTAATTATAGAGGATTAGGATTCCCCTACATCCTATAGTAGATTGTGTTCCACATTCTTCCCTAATGGATTGAGTTTCCCATTAATCCAATAGTAGTAAAAAATTTCGACTTGTTCTACATCAACATATCATTAGATATAAATCATTTCCCAGTGCATTGTAGAAAGATATAGGTCTCACTAATCATGAAAGCTATAATGGGCTCACCCAACACTATCTTAGCCACCCCATCGTATAAATTTTAACAGGATTATTAAACACTATCTGGGCCACCCCATAATATATGTTGTAACGGGATAACCTACAATTATCTGGACCAACCCATTGTATAATTTGTAATGGGCTTACCCAGTTCTATTTGGGCCACCCCATCATATAAGCTATAATAGGATTACCTATAACAATTTGGGTCTTCTCATCCTATAATACATGTCAATAAACCACAACATTATCAAATCACAAATCACTCTCATGTCATCATAAAATCATATTATAATAATTATTCTAACATAAATTTATTAATCCACATAAAATAAATGTGTTTCATGTCAATCACATTGAAACGTGATTAGATCGTGGAAAAGAAATATGTTTCATAACAATAATATTCATGATTTATTACTTGGGTAAAGGAAATGGGTCCCATTAAAAATTTTCTGTAAAACCATAAACCATTTGTTAAATGAATATTAATGATTTCCTTGGAAATTATACCATTTAAATCATAAACCATCTCAAAGGATTCTATCATTGATGGAGAATTATTTTGAAAGATCACATGGAACATAACATTTCATTAAAAATCAATTTGAAAAAATATAATGGAATCATTAAAAATAGTTTAAAACTTTTCTTGAGAAAAATTTCATTCTTTACATTGAAAATATATTTTTAAAACATTAAACATTTTACTGTTAAAATAACAATGAAAATGTATAAAGGAGGAATCAAAAACAATTTTAAACTCTTTAAATTATAAAATATTTTGAAAATATTTTAAAATGAAACCTGCTTTTAAAATATGGATTTCATGAAAATTAGGATAAAACATATTAAATATATAAACATGTAAACTTTAAAATGAATTTTCAATGAATTATAGATCATGAGGGCTGAAAAAGTTTTACATTCCGAACTTTCCTTTTTCTAAGTAAAAAGTTTTGAAAAGTTCTTTGATAAGAAAATGGAAATCAGATTGTTTTTTAAAATCATTTTTGAATTAAAAGTTTAAATGTGGGTTGATTAGTATTTTAAAAATCAAACTTAAACATTTTTAACACATTTTTTTAAAATACATTTTTTGAAGAAAATATAGTTTCCATCGAAAAGTGATAAAAATTCAGATTTTCTTAAAAATATTTTCATAATTATCAAAAGTAAAATAGAGTGTAAAATAGTATAATTAAATAACTATATCACTAAAAACATTAGGAGAAGAAAATGCGTGTGATTTATTAAGGTAAAAACCTAAATATTTCATCAATTCAAGAATAATCGTAAGCAATCCCAATTGACAGTGCGATTGTAGACATAATCTATTATAACATTGTTGACATTGAATCATAATCCCCATGAATGAATAAAATTAAATGATTCTTAAAAAATAATTTAAAAAATTATATTCATTATATAACATGTAATGGGTTGTTATATACACCTAATAGAAATATATAGGTTCGTAACAAGGAATGTATATCAAATAAAGAAAATTAAAATATACATTGCTTTACCGATTTGGTAACATATGAAACATAAATTCCATGAGTGAAAGATAAAAAAAGGATATGAAAATAAAACTTAATTTTATTATAATAATAATAGGATATATTAATTGAATGTATATACACCACAAAAAATAAATGGGTGGTGAATAATGTATAAGTATTACTAAAATAAAAGTGAGATGAGAATACCCTTACCTTAAGTCTTGAATTTCATCATACACCATCAAGAATATTATATAATAAGTAAATGTTTATTAAAAATACATAAAATAATTTTATTGTCATATGTATGATAATATATTATTTATTTATTTCTTTATGTTACCCATTTATCATTAATATTATATTGGTGTTATGTTTCAGGTAATATCTACATTGTTGTTTATATATGTTTTGACTTGTTATTCATGATAAACATATATAGATAATGGTTTAATAAATTAAAAAATATAAAAAAATATTTAAATATCATATATATATTCTGTATATAAGTATTTATAATAATATATAAAATCTACATATATGAAATGGCATACACTATTCATTGAGACGGTAGGTCATACGTACACTTAAACACTACTTCCACTTTCTAATCGTATTGAAATAAATAATGTAAATGAAATATACATATATATATAAATTATAATTAAAATATAATAATTATTAAATATTTATCATATAAAACTAAAAAATCCAACCTTCACACATTCCATGTAAAGTGTGAACGAATAACATCGCTTTGAGGAGGCGGCAGTCCACATGTCCACGAACGAAGTTATTGTATTAAAAAAATAGAAATCATGGTGCAATATTTTATATAATAACTCAATAATAAAAAATAATATAAAATATTATTTATATAAGATAAAAAAAATTACATCATTATTCCCAACTATTAAAGGTGGAAATGGGAGGACAAATGACATCATTTTGCGAGGTGGTACTTGGTCGTCCGAACAAACAATGATTATGTATCCCATTTGATGGATTTGTGTGTGACTGTAAGATTAAATCATAATATTACGACAAAAAATTATATTTTGGATATAAAGGTTACTATTTAATCATGTAATAATAATATTTGACTGGGTTTAAAAAGAGAAAAAATAAAGTGCTTGTGGAAAGATGTTACCTCTTCTTTGGGTAACACCTTTTGGTATTCACCAAAGGGATTCCTTGGATAGATTTATAACCTAATGGTGTAATCAAATATTAATTGAGGGTTGTTCAGAGGATATTTGGATAGGATTTTACTTGTCTAAAAGAATTGAGATGTGTGAAGATATTGGGAGGAAAGAAGGCCTTTTTAAGTCGGGAAAAGGGCAATTTGGGTATTCTATAAAGGATTTGGGTTCTACACACATTTTAATTATCCTCTAACTATTAAAAATTGTCTATTATAGATACATATAGGTATTTTGGTTTTAATATGTCTATAAAATAATTTTCATGCATGTTTACAGTCATCTGACCACCTTATATACTATGTTTTGCAAATAATTAATCGCATTTTTACCTTGATCAACATAATTAATTTTAATTACATTAACAATTAATTTTGTTCAAATGGTAATTTTAACTTATTATAAATTTTAAATTATTAGTATTCCAAATATTTCATTCATTTTAATAAACTCTAATCATGTTATTTTTATAAATTAAATTAAAACTAATCCCACACATGGGATGCGACAATAGGGTTTTAACGCAAAAATGATCAAATGTTTGAATGTTTTTTATATTCAATTTTAATGTTGAATTGATTAATATAACCTAAATTTGAATTATTATTTTATAATTGAAAAATTATAATTTAAATAAATTTAAAATATCATTTAACTATATTATTAAATTAATGAAATATAAGTTTTTAATTAAAATTCAGTGTTATTCACAATTCATAAAAATATGAAACTTTATTAAAAATTAAAAACATTCAGCATAAGTATGTTTTGATATCAAAACATAAAAAATGGTTTTCATTTTTTCAGATAACATTTATTAATGTGTCAAAAATTATATTTTAAATGGGTTCTTCATTAAAAGGTGGTATAATTTTCATTTTGTAAAATGCATATTTTTATTTAAATATTTTTATTTATTCTTATATTATACCACTCAAATATATTGGATAAATAGAAAAAATGGTTTAATATATGATTTATATATATATATTAAGGCATTAATCAATTTTATTTATATTTATGGAGATAAAATAGAGTTTTTAAATAAATAATAGCATTCATAGAAATGTAATTTCATTGTTTTCAAATAGTTATACATTAATATACACTTGTTGATAACCCAATGATTCATTTTAAGCATTTTTTATTAATATTTTCACAATTTAGTTAATATTATACATAACGTCTATTCCAATGGCTATGGGGAATCTATAATAAGATTAATATTATATTTTACTTTTGTAAAACCTAGCCTTTTGTGTAATAAACGTTACTGAAGGGACTTGGTATTATGACTACCACAAACAAAACATAGTGGTTTGTGTACCAAAATACAATCTATTTGTTTCATGTAGCATAATATTGACATAGTGTTTCATAAAAAGAAGGAATAGCATTATACTTTTATAAAACATAAGTTATATTCAGTATTGCATGAAATGAAAAATATTAATAATATTAGATTAATTCAAACAATATATATTACAAGATCTCTTGGTGTCATCTTCTCCCCCCTTAAAATTAAATTATCCATCAAAATTATTATGGTTTATCAAAGGTTAAATACATGGATGTTCCGTTTATAAAAACCCTCATAGACAAAATTAATAGAAAATATTCTTTTAATAATTGAATATAGGAAATGTGATGGTTTCCTGATGTATCTCATAACTAGACTACCACAAAGGATAAAATAGGTTGGAAGTTATGATTTGACATAGAATAAATTTTTAAATAGTCATATAGCATGATTTATTTCATTTATCACAATCAAGTGAATGATCAATGGAATTTTAAATCCCTCAAAACCATAAATATGTAATGATTTAAAACACAATATGTTCCACAGAAATGAAAGTATTATTTTTCAATATGCAATTCCTATAGTGGAGGAATTATTTTGTGATCTAAGAACATATGGAAATAAATTTACTTGATTTAATTCCTTTTCATACACATGATCTTAGTCTTTGTTTGTTCATTTCTTGATTTCCACTTTATCTATTACTCCCTAAAATAAAGGCTAATTTTTTATAATTTATGTACCAAAAGATCGTGAGACCCATAAATATAAGGATTATTCATTTCATATGTCTTTAGTTATTATCATAGAAAATTAGTTATCATAGGTTATCCAATATTTGTGAATCTTCATACAGAGAGATAATAATTTAATCTCTAAAACCCTATCTATTGTTTATCACAAACAATTACATAAATGGATAACCTTGTAACCATTTAGAAAGATTGAAATCCGAAAAATTATAAAGAATTGAACTAAATTTATCAAAATCATCTTAACATCGATGCCCCATATATCATATATTTTCTAATGGTTCTTTCATTACGAACATTTGGATACGTTATTCGTGTTTTCCCTTGTTACATATTAATAACCTGAATTTCCATAAGACATTACTGAAAACATGAATCATGTATTATCCTAAATTTTATTGGATATATTCCTTAATTAAAAAAAAGCTGTTACTTCATCCATGATAACATAGACAACTATCTAGACATATCAATAATCATTACCAAGTTAATAAGAACTATCAAATTTTCTTTATCCAAATCAATCATCTCTTTATTCAGGATCAAAACAATTTTATATAAATCAGGAACACATTCAGGGTTACCTTTACATAATCAAAAAATCATATTTTCATTAAATCACTTTTCTAGTCATTCAACACAATTCAATATTTTTATTGAAAATCCTTAATGTAAATAATATACTTAATGGTTCATATAACATAAATCTTGAATTCATATATATATATATATATATATGTCAATTATCAAACTTTATTCTTTAACCATTACTTACGATTCTTCACCTTATTCCTTAATACCCCTTTCCTATAATATGAAATTTGAATCATGTCATAAAGTTCTTCAACTACAATTTAATCATGTTTCTAATGTTTATTGTAAAAAATACTATTTGAAAATTTTATACCTTTGAAGTTTCATTCATAGTATCTTTATCATAAATAGTATTACCAATACTCATTCCTCTATCAAAATTATCATCCTGAGATTTATAGTTAGGACATCAATTCACATAATCCACATACATTAATCATCTTATAAATTCAATGTTAACCTTGTTCCTTCTAGTTCATTTTATTGAATAATACCAAAATTATAGTGTGATAAACACCTTTCATAGAATAAAACCACATAATCATGAAAATTTAATTATAAGATTCCTAAATCATAACACCCTCTTTTAAATCTATAACACCTTATGCTTATTCTTTTTGGAATACCTATAAATATCGTTATAAAAGCACTTATTTTTCTCACAAAAGTTTTCACATCATAGTTTAGAATTGTTTACTAAAACATTCCATTCATACCAACTATAATAACACAAAAATAATAAACATGGATATTATATCATATTAGATGAATATTAAAAACATTACAAAAATAAATTTCTGATGACTATAATATTTTATTGTATTTGGAATCATGGAAACATAATCTTTTAACATTATGGAATATCATTTACATATCTTTTATATATGCCCCCATTTAGTAATCCTACTAAAATTTTTTATCCATGACATGTGTAAAGAAAGCATAAGAAATGGTGAGCTCATATTCTCAGTATGGGTAAACATGGAGATATGTAAGAATAATCATGAACATAAGTTTATGATAACATGATCACAACATTAGAAGATCATAATAGGCATATCAAAGATCATATACATGGGTCATGTCATATATATCAGTAGATCATAAGACATGAATCATAACATAATCAATATTAGAATCCAAGAAATCATAATATGGGAATAAGACATGGAATTGTGACAGAGACATAAACATGTAATATAATTTCCTATATGTTAAGGATCATTTCCAAAAATTATCAAGTCACATCATGGGGACTACACCTATTGGTCAGGACACACCACAATTTCCATCCATAGTCTATACTTATAGGGAAACAGGTTTCCCCTTTTTCCCATAGTGAATCAAGTTTCCCCATCATCCTATATTGGATCAGTTTTCCCTTTCTTCCTATAGTGGATCAATACCATTGACTTGTTCCCCATAAATATATAATGAGATATAAATCATTACAAAATCATTGGAGGAAGATATATATCTCACACATCATGTAATCTATAATGGGCTCACCTAGTGCTATTTCGGTCACCCCATTGTATAAACTATAATGGGATTACCAAGAACTATCTTGGCCACCACATCATATAAGCTCTAATGGGATTAACCTTAAGTATCTAGACCATCCAATTTCATATGTTTTAATTTACTTACACAATTCTATATGCTCTACCCCATCATATAAGATGTAATTGGCTTATCTGATGGTATCTAGGACACCTCATTCTGAAATCCCTGTCAATGAACCACAACATGAATAAATCATAAAGATCATTCATACACTCATAATGACACATAAAAAGGATTATTATTTCATAACCTGATTAACCCTTCAAAAATAAATGGTACTCATGCTAATATCCTTGCAATGTGATTATCTCATGGAAACGAAATGGGTTTCATAATAATATATTTGGACCATATTTTACATGTGGAAATTAAACGGGTACAATAAATAATATTCCATAACAACATAAACCATTAATATAAGTAACATAAATGTAATATTTGAATCATATCACCAGTAAGTCATAAACTAAATCAAATTATGTCATCTTAGGTGGAGAATGATTTTTAATGTTCTCTTGAAATATAACTTTTCATTAAAAACATTGAAAACATATACATGAATTATTAAAAATAATTTAAAATCATTCTTATGGAAAATATCATTTATTCTATGAAAATATGTTTTTTTAACGTATTACAATTTCCTCAAAAAATAACCTTTAAAATATATAAATAATACTTTGAAACCCATTTTAAAAACTGTTAAAAACATAATTTCATTAATTAAAATTTTATTCAATACCACGTTACAAATATATTTTTTATAACATATAGAAAGAAGATTTTATTTAAAAACGTTATCCACATAAACATTCATTTTAATAATCGAATTTATGGAAGTCCTAACGGTTGGTAAATCCACACATGCCAAATATTCATTTTTTGTTGTATGTTTTTTAGAAAGGTGCCTTTATTAGAAAAGGAAGAGAGAATCATTTGGAAAACAATTTTGAATAAAATGGGATAATATGGGTGAAGGAATATTTTAAAAATCATAGTAAAACTCTTTTTGAAATCGTTTTTAGAAAACAATGTTTTTTAAGAACACATATTTCTGATTGAAAAGATAAATAATGTTAGATTTTATTAAAAATCATTTATTAATTATATTAAGTTTAAGAGAATGGAGAAATGATAAAATTTTATGAAGATGACCTGAATTACTAGAGGATAATAAAATTTATGAGTTTTTTGAGATATGTATAATGTGGATTCATTAATTTAGGAATAATAATAAATAATCATGATAAACGATGAGCTTGTAGCAAAAACTATTAGCCATTTGGTAACATTGAAACATAATTACCATGAGACAATAACACTAAAAGAATATTAAAATAGGAAAAAATGAATTATACCCTTTATATAAGATGTAAAATGGAAATATATACACTGCATCAGAAAATTTAGGTTCATATATTGGCATTTATCTCATAAGAGGAAAAGTTTGAGAAAATTAATTTACTAATTTGGTATATTTTGAACCATAAACACCGATATATAATGTTTAAAAAATGGATATGAAAATTATAATAATTTTAATTATAAGAATCATATAGTATATTAAGGGAATGTATATTCAGCACACAAAATAAATGAGTGGTGAATATGGAAAAAGTATCATAGAAATAGAATTATCGTGAGAAAACACATACAATAAGTCTTGACATTGTTTGTACATGTTAAAGAATAATTTGAAATAATTATATGTATGTTATAAATAAAAAATGAACCATATTATTATATATAATTCCATATAAAATATTATTATGACATTATATTACCAATTTATTAACAATTTTTTGTTAAAGTAACATTTCAGGTAATATGCTATTTTTTATTCATATATGTTTTGACTTGTTATTCTTGATATCCATATATTGAAAAAGTTTTATATATTTCAAGAAATTAAAAAAATATTTAAATATCAAATATTTTTAGTATATAAACATTTATAATATTCTATAAAATACTGAAATGTTAAATGTAATACACCATTCATAGAGATGGTAAGTAGTATGTAGGCATGAATGTTTCTTTTGTTTACTTATCATATTTAAAGAAAGAAATTAATTGACATATATGTATATATTTTTTATTATGAAATTATTATATTCTATAGATCATTTTGTTTTAATAGACTCATCCTTGGTACATTCCATGTAATGTCTGAATGAATCACATCATTGTGATGAGGTGATAGTCAAAAATCCACAAACGAAGTTATTATATTCCTGCAAAAATAAAATCATGAAGGTATGATTAATATAACAATTAATTAATTATAAATACATCATAAATATTATTTATATATTATAAAATATAGATAACATCATTATTACAATCCTTGAAAGGTAGAAACAGATGAACAAACAACATTAGTTCACGGGGCGGCACTCTATCGTACACAGAAATGATGATTGTGTATCCCATTTGATGTAAGTGTGTTTGAGTGTTTGTATAATGATTAATATAAAATGATATCAGTATATTTTGGATTCTGGGGTTATTATAAAATCATAAAATATGAATATTTTAGATTATCGATAATGAAATAAAAACAATGTGCATATTTAAGGATATTACCTCTCTTTTGGGTAACTCCTTTTGGGGAGATCCAAAGGGATTCCTCATTTGGATTTATTCCAAAAGGAATGATAATAAAATAAAGGTAAGGAACTATAGAGATTATTTTAATATTAATGTTCTAATACAATGGTCATTAGAGTTGTGTAGAGAGGGGTAAAGGATGCATTTTATAAGTTTGGAAAATGACATATTGGGTATTATTGAAAATACATGAGTGGTACCCACATTTTACTTGACGCCCACTGGTTAAAAGTTGATAATTCAATATCCTTAAATTTATAATGGTATAAATATGACAATTAAATTATTTTTATACATGTTTATGTTATTTTTTACACCTTATATTCTATGTTTAGTCACTAATATATATCATTTTTACCTTAATCATTTTTTTATGTTTTAATTTAATTCAGTAATATTATTTGTCAAAAACTAATTTTACCTTATTATAAATTATACATTATTCTTATTCTAAATATCAAATTCATTTTACCATATTCTATACGGTGGAAATGAAATACACAAGAAACCATTATTTCTATAATGGATATAATTTACTCTTCTAGTTTCATATGTTTTATAAGATTTATAAATTCTTTTCCTTTTTAGAATATTTCATGTTAACATTGGTTTTGTTTTATTATTTCTATTTGGGTGGAGCTTCCATGCAGTAATTAATGAAATTATAGGTGTATTTTGGAACTGGTTTTTACTATATCATGTTACTCACAATTTCTACATTTTCATATATCATCCCCTAATTCGATGGAATTAGCTAAGAGTTTTTATTAGGGAGACAAAAGGAATCTTCAATCCATTGTGTTCCCACTGGGTTTTCTCGAAAAAAACTAAGGAGAATCTAAGGATTTAGTTTATATTATATAATTTATTGGACTTTATATAATCATATAACCAATATTTTTTTCTTTTATTATTTTAATATTTAGTAAATTGTTTAATCCCTTCCACATAGAGATGAAATCTCAAAAATTCTCATTTCCATGTTGTTTATAGTGTCTGAGGTCAATAACTGAGATTTAATTTAACATAATGTTCAATAGGAATTGTAATTTCATACATCTAAATTTCCAATTTCCAATGGACTGGTTTTGAAGGGTCATATACTTGATAAACAAGGGTCACTCTAATGTTTTTTATAAATCATCAGAGATTCAAAGCTTCACACTACATCAGAATTCCATTTGAGGGTTCCATAAAGATTAAAAATGAATGATATGATAATCTAGATCACTCATTCCATTGAATATTATAAAAACTATATTTTCACTGTTTTTTTAGGAGGAATAACATTCTTCCACTCATAATATTTTTTCTTCTCTAACATCACAAAAACAGATCTTCCTTTTACGTCATCAATCTATACAATGATGTATTTGAGAGATTTAAGAAGTTTTAGTATCACTATAACATTTTTTTCTTCTCAATTGGAGTTCTTTTGGTGAACTATAATAGGATTAGTTTTTCTATACATATTTTTTATAATCATCTTGAGTTTCTCAAGGATTAATTACCATAAAAGGTGGTGGTTATTTTCATAATCAAGGAAATTCATTATAATCCAATAGTATTATTTTCAGGTAAGCTAGATTTATTATACATTTCGTATTCAAATTACCATTATCTTATAATATAATGGTTATACTTAGGGTCTTTTAGTGTTTATTATTTGTACTGTAGGTTCTAAGGGTTTTAGAGGAGAATATGAATTTTTCTACCAATCTATACTAGGTTTTTTCAGTTGAAAAAATTCACACCATGTAGTTTATTCAAGTTGGAAACCATAAATCAACTAAAAAAACATTAAATAGGTTCATGACATGAAAATATGTTTTGATGAGAATGAGATTTAAATCATACATTACTCGAAAATGTTTTTTTAACTAAAGGATAAGTATTTTTTAACTTACATATAAATTATTGATTCATTATATTTTTCTAGTATTAAAAAATAAATAATTCACATTATGTACATTTTTAATTATTTCAAGAATTAATCTTAATTTATTCATTAATAATCCACCAACCTTAAATCCAATCTATCTCTGAGGTAATTTTTGGGGATTTAAACCCTACCAAATCACTCTATTTAGCACATTCATCTTCATCATGATTTGTTTCTTATCCTTAATTAACCATTCAATTCTCCTTTTGGATTATTTATTTCACAAAGTTCATTCATTATTTTTGGTCTTCATTTTTTATATTGTTGATCAAGTGATGATTCTTGTTTGATACCTTCTAGATGAGTTGTCTAATCATGTTCTAGTAGTAGTTCCTATTATTGGTTGTGTTTTGGCATGTCTGATCCTTGATTTTATGCATTGGTCTCACCTATCCGGTGAACTTTTTTAAGAAATTATATATTGAGATATGGGAATCTATTTTAGGTATTTGTTTTGTTATTTCTCCATACCTTCTAACGTAGTGATCTCATGAAAGATAGTGTGAAACCTGATTTTGAGATAGTTGGATCTATCATTATCCTATGTAGGATGAACCAAAATTTCCCTATCTTTAATAACATTGTTTTATAAATGATTTTTCTTGATTTTTTATTACCTTTTTTGTGTATGTAAATAGGTTTAATATAATAATATTTTCCAACTATTTGGTAATGGAAAGGTGATTTGTAAGAAAAAAAATTGAAATACATTGGGAAGTGAGTTTTCAATGAAGTATTTCAGGAAATATGTAATTTCAGATTGAATTTTTGGAATGTGTAAGACCTGTTTAAATGATTTGATAAAAACAAAACATGGGAACCCTGGGTAATTGGTGGAATTTTTAGTTATAGGACATGTATTTTGACATTGTAAGGGAGTTAACTATTTGGGGTGTTCATCTGTTACTAGACAAAGATGCATTCGGATCTATAAATTTTGTGACATGGTTTGGGGGGTTAACATTTTGATGTGTTCCTCTATTCAATATACCTAGAGGCATGGTTTCAATGGACTTTTAGTATGTCCTAGTAATTATTGATATATTATTTTCCGAGATAACCTAACATTAAGTCATCCTTGGAGTGTTTTAATATTTGGATTTGGAAATATACTATTGTGGAATTGATATTCATGTTTTGGTAAAATAGAAATTTTTGGATATATTCATTATTAGACATTTTTTTACATGGATGTGTTTTAGAATGGTGAATAAAGGGAATTGTTTACCATGATTTTGATATAAAACTATTAAATTATTTTTCTTGACTTGTTTTTTATAAATTGAGAATATTAGGATTATTATATAGAGACTTGATATGGAACACCTGGGTTGAATCTTACTATGGCTATCTAGTACACACCCTCCGCACCCCTTAGGTGGTTTGTTGAACTTGTTATGTTTTTTGATGAAGTAAAAGGGAATGTGTCATAGTTTGTAGAAAAGATATATGTTAGATGGTAAATGGTAGTTAGTGATGAGATGATGGGAAGTTTTCCTAATATCACATGGTGTTATTGTTTCCTAAATTGGATGTCCCTTTGGGTTTTTGAATATGTACCATTGAGCTTTATATTTGAATTTTTCCATTGTTTAATCACAATAATTTTCATCTATTTGGTTATGGAATATATTTATTTTATTTATATTCCAATGTGTGATTTTATATATATAATTAAATATATATTTCATTTATCTTTTTTAGGTTGGGAGAAATTATTCCCTCTTTTATTCTATTGTTGCATGAGTGCTACTTTCCCACTTTTTTGGGTCAGGAACATCCTTCGAGTCAGTAACAAATCTATTAGTGTACAAGTTTTTAGAGGGTGTCATGGGTCAGTTCATAACTTTTTTTTATTAGATCCATTACCTAGAATAAAGTGGACTGTAACTACCTAGGTTTGAGGTGTGGGGTCTATAATGAATGCATAGTTCATTAAAAGGCGGAGAGTATAAAACATATATAAAAATTGATACTTAATGGACTAAATGTTACTAAACATGCCAACAAGGTGATCCATTATCTTTAGAAGACTATATGATCATAAATCCAAAGAAAACATTTCGTGTCCAATAGTATTTACATGGATGGGTAACCTCCTGATATGTTCCCTAGGTTGTGTTATAGTTTTGATGAAGCACACTGAGAGAACATGTGTGTGATTGTATGGTCAAAGCACACTACGAAAAACCAATTTGTTTATGGGGGCATTCATTATTTTAAAAAGTTATCTAGATGTGTAATAGCATGTTGTGTGATCGGAAGGAAACCAATTTATTATAGGAATCCCATGGGGTTAGATGATATAGTTCATTGCCTAGGGAGGTTGTTTCATGAAAAATGGTATCAAAGAATAGTTATGATCGGTCGTGGGATGTTTTTAGACATGAGATAGGATTTCCAAGAATTGAGGGGTCTCTTGTTGTTAGTATCAGACCAGATCATCCCATGATGATCCTCATGATACCATGGGATGATTAGGTGTGATTCTCCTATTTTTGGATTTTTTATAATTATTTTGGTTTTTTCTTATGGTTTATAAGCTTAAAAAACATGGATTAGTTTCAATTTTTGATCAATTATTCTAATTATGATGTGTAAAAACATGCCTTTGAGATTTCTTACATATGTTCCATGAGAGGGTGCACTGAGAAATGATTCTCAAGAGAATAATCCTATAGATCAAAATATTACAAAATCAATCATGTGTGTAGGTAATATCCTATACTAGAGAGTATTGTGAGTTTATAACCAAGCTATTGAGGAGAAACCAACATCTATAGGAGACATAGATTGAGAACAAGAGAACTTATATCATATTCCTAGATTATTTCTTGATACGAATGAACACCAATGTGTAGAGTAAAAACCAGAAAATATTAAATAGTTCTTCAACTTCTTATACACACTTTAGGCTATCAAATTTACATGAATGATACTCAAGATTGAGGGTCCTAACAAGTGGTCGTGGGATTCCATGGTACAGTAATATCATCTCATGTTATTAGAAATAAAGGGTTTCAAGACCCTCTTATTTGAAAAATACATCCCATACTATCTAATGATAACAATCTCTCTACAGTTTCTCTCTTTCAGTGGGGAGATAATTTGATGTCAGGGTACACAAACCATTTTATGGAGATAGTTTGTTTTTCACTAGAGGTGGTGACGAAGAATCATGTAAGAAAAAAATATGCATGTTTTTCACCCTAATAGAAGATCACTGGTATATATGTTGATGTTTTCTTCCTATACAGGGTTATTTGAAAGAGATATGATAGAATAAATGGATATTATGGGAAAGTTATATTCTCTACTACATCTCTTCCATCCAACAGCATATTCGGTGTCATGTAGGGGATGAATTTTTTTTTATCGCAAATTGGTAGAGGAAATTATATTTAACTAAACTCATCTCCACCAATAAAAAATCTAGTAGTTTCCCCCTCACATCTTTTCAATGTGGTGTGGTAAGGCACACCCAACATTTGTTTCCTACAAAGATGATGATATGAAAAATTTATATTCATATCTGTATTTCATACAAAAATTTTAGGGTTTTTTAATACATTGATTTGAGTAATATAATTTATATTCTTAAAAAATTTTCTAATGTTTAACTTTTTTTGTTATATTTTTGGGAACAAGGAATATTTTTAAAAGGATCAAAAATAGGAGAATAAAACAACAGAAATGAAATTTTTGTGAAGTAAGATGTAATTTTCACATGGATCTGTAGTACATCAGAGAACCTAGATGAAGAAATTTTTACATCATGTAAATAATAGATAATGTGAGTTCTTTAAGATAGACATAACAGAAGCCATATGTGAAATAGAGATTTAAAACAAGGGGAATACACAATGTGAACTTCATTCACATCATGAGAGTTTCGAGATAAAAAAAATTGTTATATCATCATCACCCCATCTTACCCATCATGTAAAAAATACATGATGTGACTTTATTAAGTCATTGATATGGTAATTTTTATAGTGTCATTTCACAATGTCAAATTTGGATCATTTTCACATTGTGAACCTATAAAAAGTGGATTTATTTTATACAGGCATGCGGATTTTTAACGGAGAGGCTTATAATTTGAGAAAATTGGGCCATGCACATGAAGGAGGTATGGATTGAGCCTAAATTGACGGATAACCCTATATAATGGAGTGAAATTGTGGATCCCTTTTTGGCTTCCTTTATTTTACAGCATTCATCTCTTGGTATATATGTTTCTCATTCAAATCATGTCTTGCATGAGTGGGTAATTTTATTTTCAGTTGGTAATGTGTTTATAGGGGAGGTGATGTAAGGGATTATTTATATTTTCCATGTTATAGATTGCCGAAATCAATTTTATAAATTAGAATTATTCTTCTATTCATATTTAATGACCATTTTTTACCATATGATGTGTTTTATTTTACTATATCATTTAATTTTAAAAAAAATTATGACTATTTTCCAATATAGGTCAATTATGTTTCAATATGTTTTTGGGTCATCATGATCTATAATTGAGACAAATAGATGAAAATTCCAATAGTTAAATTATAGGATAAGTATATTGTACCTTGAACAAGGGTCCCTAAAGAACCAATTCATGAACAAAACATTAATGAACACATAATCAATTTAATCCCTCAATCAATAAAACTAATAATTACTAAATTTATTTTTCCTCATCTCTTGATTTCCAACCTATAAATTTATGCACTCTTTCTGTCACGACCCATCCCCCAGGTCCAGTGTCATGACTACCCCAAGCGCTCCTTCCATAGGCCAGGGGATGGTGACTAGTACTGAAAGGCATATTCCCTAAAACCGGGAAGGTGTTGCCTTTATATCCTTCAACACACACAACCATGAACACAACACGATACGAACACTAGTAAACTATTTATTTAAAAGATTGTGTATAGTAGGTAAAAAGGGTCCAGAATACAAGCCCAACTAGAATGTAAAAGAAAACTGGAAGGTACAAGTAATCTAAAATAGCTCTTGTTAACACCCACCAAGGAACCTACCTGGCAGATAGGTACAACTCTCGAACAGTCATCTCTATGGTACGCCTCTGTTTCCCTCTAGAATTGGGGATAATCTCATTGATTTAAGAATCAAACAATCAATTGGTTTCTAATGGTTTTGTTCATAGAACCGGAAACATCCAAGGATTCAATATCCATTTGAACGCACATTCCAAAGGTAGGATCCCATTAGTTGTAGACTGATGAGGCTTATGAATTGTCATTGGTCGAGAGGATGATAGGTTGGACTCATCACACCTTTTTGAGGGGAATTATTGTCTACTTCAGGACACTCTTTATAGATTTAAATTATGTTCGTGAATCCTTATTACATTACCAAATATAAAATGAGCTTTCCTTTAGATCTGACAATCAATGATTGATATGTATGAAATTTATAGAATCTTTTATATGTATTTTAGGTTCATCATTGATAGAGAATCATCTGTATTTGTTTAGAGATTCTTGGTAAATAGTATCCTTTAATAAATAAACGTCTCTTGGTCATTATTATGACCATACTGGTTTTAAATCCACTCAGTGGGGCACATGATGTTTGTTTTCATTCAGAAGGATGTAGATTATTTCAGAGTTGGGATCGTTCCGGCAGATGGGCTTCCTACATATCCTTTGTTTAGGAAAAGGAATCAGAACCCACATAGTTCTAGTAAGGGAATATGATGTTTACGATTGATGGATCAAAGAAAGATGTCATAATTACTTTTACACTCTAAGCTCACGTGAGTCATGATCGGTGTGAGAAACAAGAGGTATTGGTATAGCCAGACAATTCTGCCATGAAAGATGCAATCATAAGAAATGAGGATTAAGATTTACTTCAGGGAAGAAATCCAGGAACAGGGTCCATAAAGGTATATGTGCTTCATGGAGATTTGGATACCCTAATCTTGGGGCTTACTCGTAAGGAAGATTCCCAAGTTAGGTGGGGATTTATGATTGGGTTTTATTCCTGAGAAGGAAGTCCAGATCAAAAGTAAATTAGGACTGGTTAAGGGACTTTTGGGCTTACTACTAAGGAGGATGCCCATATTTGTGAATTTAATGATTGGGGCTTACTCCTAAAGAGGATACCCAGATTAGGGGGCTTAGGGCTTACTTCTATGGAGGATGCCCAAAATTAATGGGAATTATGACTGGGACTTACTCCTGAAAAGGAAGCCTAGATTAAGGGGTTCTCTCATCTTAAAGGATGAGGTTGAATGAATGAAATCTCAATCATTAGTGACATAAAGATTATGTGAATCATTAAGTTTTAAGATATGCTCCACAGAATTCCTTTTAGATAAGAAAGTCAATCAAGAAAACAAGCCATAAATGGATTTGAATAATACCTTTAAGACTGAATCTTGAATAGAAGAGGTGGAAAGGTATAAGAGGGGTTAAATAGGAAAGAAGGGTGCCCAAAAAGGCAGGGGAGCGCAAGTCCTGGCAGGCATGCAGGTACTGCGTGGGAACGCAAGTCATGGTCTCACATGTTTACCTTTGTGACACATGGGTACTTGCGTGATTGTTAACCAGTAGGGTAAAACTTGGGTGATTCTTGACCAAAGCCTTTAGAATTATCCTGAGGTATTTCTAGAAGAGAAGCAAGCAAGTTTTGGTGAGGAAGTAGGGCAGCGCGCAAGTATGTTCATTTCCCTTAAGGGTAAAACACCTTAGGCGGGCAAGTGTTAGTGAATTCTAACCCTTTGACCTTACTCCTCTTGTTTAGACCATCCATTATAGGTAAATAATTACCTTAGAGGTGTTATTAAGACCCGAAGAATATACTTGGGCGTTCAGAGCTCTATATCTAAATTCTGGAAAAAAAACCTCTTTGAAATGGGGGGCCCACAAGGTCTATTTATAGGGTGGAGAAGACCTCAGGCAGTTATCACGTAGGGCTCACAAGTCACTTGTGCGACCATTAGGCAGTGGGCAAGTATACTTGCACGACAATGAAGGAACTTACATGACCCTTTTGCATTTGAAGCCTTGTTCATGCCTTTGTCACTTTTTGAGGTTTTCTTCAAAGGATGAATCAATTTATGCTAAGTCATTTCCCTTTCAATTATTTTAGACAATGTGAGGAAAAAGGATCATCAATAAAAATCCCCCCTCAGTGTTGGATCCGAAAGAATAAGGAAGTGACTTTGAGGAAATAAAGAAAACCAAAGGGAAAGTGGCACGCATGTCACGTCACACAAGAATCATCGCGCAGGTGCGAGTCGCGCAGGGCTGGAGCGCGCCGGCTTTAGGAGCACAGGTGGGTAGCCTGGCCTATAAATATGCGATCATTGACCATGCATAGCACCAGACATCCAGATATTAGAGCTCTCATCGCGCAGGTCTCCTTCGTCGCGCAAGTTTCTCATTTTCTGCTGTTTTTTTACTGCCGCGCTGTTGTCAATGTAATATGACTTGGGCGGTTATACTTGTGCACCAATAACATGTGCGGAACATTTAAAACTAGCGTGACACAGACATACTTGCGCGCCAAATTTAGACTTGTGCGCCTTAATTCCTTTGCCATTTTTCTGAAATTCCTTCACAAATTTTATGAAAAATCAACTTACTTAAGAGTTAATTTATTCAACTTTTGTGCAGAATCAATGGATCTTTGAACCAGAATAGCTGATGAACTGGAATGAAGACATATGGATGATATGATGGAAATCATGGGCCATGATTATTATACCATCAAAAGTAGCAGTCTTACGGATTTGGCTAAATATCTGAAGAAATATCATCGCGACTTCCCTCAAAGAATTTATTTTCCTTTGTATGGCTATGGTCATCAGCGAGAAGTTACTATTCAAGATGCAAAGAACTATCTCCCATTTTCATGGTTTCAAAATTATACCAACTTTGCTTCAGCAAATATCTCATGCGAAGGAGGATTTATAAATGCATGAATAGTGGAGAAAGCTCACATGATGCATCACATCCCTTGTACGCCAGATTTAAAACCTCATAGGCCTGAGCAAAAACCACATTGTCATCTTTCAATCTTCTAAAATGCTCAGATGGATCAATCCAAAGTCTGGAAGAAAAGTTCGGACTTCCATCCTGGGGGTGGTGTGAAGCCAACTTGGATGAGGGCATACTGGGTGTGACAAACATGTGCAGAGTTTGTCACGGATCTGAAAGGACATGCGATATACGAAGTTTTTTGGGTTGGGAAAATATATTTTTATAGACATGATAACTTCGTGCCAAAGATACTCAGTCACTGGAGCCTAGAAACTAATTCTTTTCATCTGACTCATGGAGAAGTAGGCATCAGTCTATGGGATTTCCACAAGATCTCATGGGATCCAATTTTGGGCGACATGTATGATGAATTCATTCAACCCAAGGTGACTTGGAATGATTCATAGAAGACTACTGCTTTAGCTCGGGAATTATTTAAAATATTCCATAGGCTCAAGAGTTCATAGACCTAGTTAACTCATTCTAGAAAGGATATTCATCTGGAGGAGTGGATGAATATATTTCTTATTGAAATGAAAGAGAAGGAGCCAAAGGAGAAGGATCTGAAGGATAAAGGATCCAAGAAAAATAAATCCAAGGAAAAGAGGCACAAACATCCTACCACTTGCCCAAAACATGAGAAGATGGGTCCTCCTGGCACATTCTGGAAAACCCTAGAAGAATGAGAGTTTGATAAATGGGGATATGAGGTGAATCAAAGGATCTCAAAGAAGACTCGTCTGGCAGGCTTCATGGCTTTGTGGCTCAGCGTTTATCTTTTGCCAGTCCGGGATTCGAAGGGAGGCGTCAGGCCAGGGACCATCATCATTTCTCCAAAGTTAGATGAGGGGAAAATGGTTGTGTTGTATACCCCCATTTTAGAAAATATTCATAGGATTTTACTCCATGTCTTCCTAGTAAAATCTCCTTTAAGAATAGTGGGACCATTACATGTTTTATGGGGATGGATCTCCACTCACTTCAGGACTTACAATGTACAGAATGTATTACGAATTCCTAAAAGTTCTTTCAGGCCGTCAGTGCAACCATTCTCTGGAGTTACTCCATAAGATGTTAATGCCTATGACATGAAAGTGAGGTTGAGCATGTTTAAGGAATTCAACTTCTTTCCCTATGTATATCCGCCAACCGGGCGGTTTGTTGATGATAGAACATCCCATTTGGATTTGAGGGAATGCATGCTAGCTTGTAGAGATGGTGTGCTAGTTTCCAGGATTGACAGAGAAATTATATGCGCGGCCTATTATCCATATAGATGTTCACATAAATTCAAGTGTCTGAAATAGATTATTGTATCTACCCCAGTACATGTCAGGTTAGAGAAACATCTAATGGTTGCTCGGCAACTGTGGCTGCTGACGGCAAGGGAGAAGACTGGGGCGTTATTTGATCTACCAGTTGAAAAAGCCGCGCATAACTTGACAACATATTATGCCGAGAACTGGATATCATCATACCCAAAAGGGGTGATAAATCACCCAGTTTATCAGGTGGGTAAAAGGAAGAGGATTGTAGAGAAAGAAGCCCTTCCTCGTGAAGGTGATGTTTCCCCACCTGAAGCTGATTCGCCATATTCCTCCTCTAGGACTGATTCATCGGATTCCCATGATGGGGATGATGAGTCACAACAAGTGGAAAAGCGGTTTCGTGCCCAATATAATCCTCTAGTTAGAATCAAGTGACCTACTCTATCAACTCCTGGTGAGTTACTTCATTGGGGTAATTTAATCACTAATACTTTATAAAGCAATAAGTCTTATTTTATTACTCTTTATCTGCAGTTGCAGGAGCCAGGAAAAAACTGAAATCAAATATTGTAGGACATTCCTCGCAGCCTTCATATCTAAGACCAGATGATGTCCAGTTATGGTAGAATTTATACTGTGGTACTGAGACCGCCTGGCTGGATTTGTGTGAGGGCCTAAAACATTCTGGAATAGGGAATCTTCTGGCTTCTACAGATATCCAATACGAGGATAACCCCAATGAAGTGGGGGCTTACATCAGAGATCTGGAAATGCTCATATATGACACTGATGAGTCTGTTCCTATCACTAGGTGGGTGAAGGAAATGATTGATCGTGGTGCTGTTGAGGGGACTGATGAGGAGTGGCATGATTACGTGGCTCTTGAAGACATAAGTTTTCTTTCCTTATTTTCTTTGCAACTTGATTATAGTTGATTCTTTGTTACTTAAAGAAGTTATTTTCTTCATCTTGTAGCTTGCAAAAAAAGGAACTAATGAGGTTCCTTTGCCACAGTATAGCCCTGGTGATACTGCCATCGGGGCTGATTCTGAATCTCCTCGCAAAGCAGGTGGGATATCTCCAAGCCAGTAGGCCATGGATGAAGAGTTTCACATGGATTTCCCATCTCCCATATAGGTACCTATAATGGAGACTGCTGATACTCCTAAAAAACCAAATAAGAAATGGTAATGAAGGAGGAAGTCCAAAGCTAAATGCTTCATTAGTAGCGGTAAGTCCTTCAGGTAATCATGAGTCTGTACCCATGAAAAGGTTGCTCATATTTCTAGAGATTGGAGGGGAATCTTCAATTTCCCCTATGAGGGATAGGTCTTACCCTCTTGTGAGGACTATAGAGGATGTTGTGGAACAATTTCAAATTCAAGCTGACTTGGCTGCTCCCAGAGAAGAGCCAACATCTGTTCCCAGTATCCCTCCTACTGCTGTTGCAAGAAGAGAAGAACCTGTTTCTGGTATGTTAACAATGCTTCATAAAAATGTTGAATGAAACACCAATTGACTTACATTCTGTGATACTTCAGGTTCATCTCCTGCATTAGAGCTTCTGGCAGCTGTTTCAAATCATGCCATGATTTTATCCGAAGATGTTGTCCAGGGTCGGGGGCCGCAGGACATAAGTCTTCCAGAAGACACATCAAATGCTCCCACTGGTGAGACTAACTAGGATTCTGAAATATCATTGGATGAAATGATGAATCGTGGCATGTCATTCGAAAAAGTTTATGATCATGCTAAGTTATCATGTGATTTAGAAGATTTTGGGCGTGTGTGTTATCCTTCGCCCCTTAAATTTTCTTATAATTTAAACTTATAATCATGAATAAAAATAACATGCAGTTCCATACATATAAGCTGATGAACTGTCAATGCCTGAAGAGGGTGCAGACATTGATGTCAACACTACCATTGGAGAAACATTAGCTCAAGTAGAGCTAAACCCAGTAAACCCTCCTGAGACCCATCTTGAAGATTCTTTAGAGACTGGGAAAGATGGGGAGGAGTCTTCTCAGGTTACTGATCTACCATTGGGTAAGGGATAACAATATTTGTGATTGTATTTAGTTTTCAAGACAATCGATTCTGTTGTTATCCGTTGAAACTAACCCAATATTTCAATTAATTATGAAGGGACATCAACTATACTGGATAGATCTGGAGGTGAGGCCTTAGCCTCTACCCCAACAAGAATTGAAAGAGAAGAAGCACAAGTCATGGGGGAAGGAGCAGAACAGGGAACTTCCTTAAGTGAATTAATCCCAGATTACATGCCCCCATGTGATGATGATGTTGAATCAGGCCCAGAGGTTCTTAAGGTGCTCAGCTTTTCACAATTCAAGGCATGGAACAACATATGTAAAATCATATCTAAGGTGCCTTTAGAAGAGCTATCATCAATGATCCCTCGATTGTTGTCCCAGATCTTCATGCTAGGACTTAGCAGTTTTGGATACCAAGAGATCCATACCGGGGTGAAACAAGTCATCTTCAAGAGGGAGCAGGAGAAAACGTTTCACAAAGATCTGACCAAGGTGAAAATGTCAGTCAACATCGGCGAATTTGAGGCTGCGGTATCTCGAGATGAGGCTGACTATGCTTCCAAGATGAAGGATCTGAAGCATACGATCAAAGAAAAAGTCGTCAAGAAGATGCACCTTCAGCAACAGTTAGATTTTGTTACTGGGGAACATAACCAACTCAATAATTCACTATAAGGAGTTCAAACGAATGGCATTAAGGCCATTTCGGATGCCAAGATAGTACTCCATCAGGCTGAAAAGAGTGAAGTTGGTCGAGTGCATGAGCTTCAAGTACATACTGATGAATAAAGGGATGTGGTTCATCAAGTGAAGACTTATATCGACATCCTTTTGTAATTACTTGAAAAAAGAGAAGAGACTCCAATCTGTGGATGTCCTTCTAATTCTTGTGCATCAAAGCAGAGTACTTTTATCTTCAATCATTTATGCTTGTATTCTTTCGCTACCTGATTTAAATTTTACCTAAGATAATGGGACAAGTAAGCATATTTTGATTTTTACTAGGATTATTAAAAATAACCCTAAAAACATTGAATCTCTTAATTGCTCAATATTACCCAAATCATTCAAAATGTATATTTAGTGAGCTGGAACTTGAATTTTATTCAAAGTTCCTTTGTCTTTTTTGGGCAGTTTAACGTCATGAATGTTGGACATAAAGAGGCTAATGTTTAAGGTCGAAATATCTTTGACCGAAATTGATTAAAATTGACTCAATTATTTGAAACTTTATCTGAAAACATATTACCATACTCAATTATGTGGGAAAATATGTAAACCATGACTTAAGAATATTTGAATATGAGGAATGATATGAAAAAGAGCTAAATGTCATTAGAATAAGTAGTTCCCAAGAATAAAGTTACCATTTTTAAAAAACCCGTTATGGGGTTGAATTATGCAGGGCCACCTATGGGCATTGGCTGCATAGTCAAATAAATAGCATCTTTTGGCTGACAGGTCTGTTATGTAGACAACTTATACAGGGCCACCTAAGGGCATGTGCTGCATAGTCAGGCAAAATAACTCTCAGAAATTTACTTTCCTAGTGCTAAAAAGCCAATTACAGTTTATGGAGATTCAAATTTTCCAAAGTATAGAGTTTGTTGTATGGAAAAAGGTACTTCAATATGGATAAGATATTTCCAAATGAGATTATCGAAGAACTGGATGGATATCACTCCAACGAAGGTTTGAACCAAACGTAGGGAAGGAGAATATAAACCATAGACTTGAATACTTTCAGATCATGAAAAAGGATATGGGAAAAATATGTTAAGGATGGCTATTTTTGTGGATCCCTACATATTGTTATTTAACACATATAAGGACAAAAGTGGCTTGCTTCCCATGAATGAAGTTACCAGTATCCGACAAACCGATTAGGGGGTTGAATTATGCAGGGCCACCTAGAGGAATTGGCTACATAGTCAAATAATAGAAACTTTTGGATGACAAATCTGTTATGGAGACTGTTTATGCAAGGCCGCCTAAGGGAACGTACTGCATAGTCAGGGAACATAATTCTCAGAAGTCTGACATTTTTGTTACTAGAAGTCAAGAAAAGGGTTATGAATATCTAAAAATATTTAAAGTTAGGATTATGACACTTAAAGATGGGTATTGACCAATGTATGCAGAGATGCACAAATCAATACAAACCATAATCATGTTGTGGTTGGGTCCTGAATGGAAATGTTGGACTTCACTACATGTCCCATAAGGATGGGAATCAAGCCATACATAGTTCTTGAACTACATTTTAACATTGTGTGGGACAAAAGGATTAGAGATCATAATTTAGGGTCATAGAGCATGGACCATTATAAGAAATACATAGTGTGTGTCTTCATGTGGACTTTTCAGCAAGGGGACTGAAAGGGGAATTTGGGGTTAGGCCCAAAAGACTTGGGGCTGGATTCGAGGGATACTCGAATGTTCTTACGTATCCCATAAGGATGGGAATCAAGACCACGTAGTTATAGAACTACCCTCTGTACAAATTTGGTTCATACATGTGAAGGGTGAAAGGGGACCTTAGTACAATGATGGTTTGACCCAAGATAAAAGATTCGGGCATTTCCATGTATGCAAATAATCTTTGAAATGAATCCTGATTGGAAATCAATGTAAATAATGATTCCCTCTCATGTGAGGGTATCAAATAATATTTTAGTTTATTGTCATACTGCATAAATGTGTTGTATAGTTTAAAATCGTATAGAAAGGATGAAAGTGAACCAAAGTAAAAATATTGATTCTAGGGGCGGTTTCACGAATCAACGTCGTATGAGATGGAGGTGAACCAATGTTAAGTGATTGGATTTAGGATTGAACCTTGGGAAGTTTCCTATGTACCCAGCCTAGAAGGAAAGGATCAAAGTCCGTGTAGTTCAATTAAAGAATGAATTATTGATCAATTTGTTCTTGGGGACAATGATCTGAAAAATAGTGTTGGGACTTACACATGGTTAGTATCCTAGATAGAGAGTTATGGTTGATGTTTTCTCTAAGGTCACATTATCCATACTCGGTGTGAGAAACAAGAGGAAGCAACAACCTTAACGATACATAGTTTAATTTCATGTATGACATATGAAGGGACTATGCAGTTTAAAGTTTTGCAGTTAGGACTATTGGTGCTTCACAGTTTAGTGTCATCTAGCAGGGAAAAAATACAGTTTAACGTCATGTTGGATGTAGTAAAGGACTTTCTGTACAGTTTAGCATCATGTAGTTAGGACAATGGGGACAATACAGTTTAATGTCATATTGGACAAAAAGAGGATTGTGCGGTTTAATGTCATGCAGTGAGGAAAAAAGAGTACAACATTTAACATCATGTTGGACGTATTAGGTATTTTTAACTGTTTAACATCATGTTGGATGAAAAAGGGATGATACAGTTTAGGGTCATGTTGGACGTAAGTGCCAATATTTTAAGGTCGTATACATGGACTGTTGTTTATGAAGTTTAATGTCTTGCTGGACGTAAGGGACTCCTATATATTTTAACATCATATAACAAGGGCGATGAAGGGGATACAGTTTAATGTTATGTTGTCTAGACATGATGAGCAGTATTAATGTCATGCAGGATGGTGGTGCAATTTAAGTTCATATTGGACCAATGATGATTTATTTTGTGTTTATACAAAATACTTCATCAAAATCTGGCATTGGTTGGAGTAGTGATGAGTTCTCCATCCATAGAGATTAAAGAATAAGCTCCATTGGAGTAGACCCTACGTATTGAGTAAGGTCCTTACTATTTTGGCTAAAGCTTGGGAGGATTCTTTCCCGGTATCATTGGAGTTCTGAGAACTAATACCAATTCTCCCTGAGTGAATGAATGAATATGAACTTTTTCTTGAAAGCTCATGTTATTCGATTCTGATAGACTTCCAAGTGGTGCAAAGTGCATAATCTTTTCCCATATAACCGTTCCAATTCATTCAATCGCTTTTGAGATTGTTCATCTATAGATGACTGATCACAAATAGCTACTCTGAGTGAGGGTAGTTGAACATCAATGGGAAAGACGGCTTTTGTTCCATATACAAGTGAATATGGAGTTGACCGCATTGCAGTGCAGGTGGTAGTCCAATAAGCCCGTAAAGAAAGAAAGAGTTTATCAGGCCATGATTTTTTATCTTTATCCACCATCTTTTGTAGTATATTTGAATGATTCTTATTAAAGGCTTCAATCTGGCCATTGGCCGCTGCATGATACTGAGATGAATTATTGGATTTGATGTTGTATTCTTGATACAACTTCTACACCTTAGATGAACAAAAGTTGGTGCCATTTTCCGTCAATATGGTATGAGGGACACCAAATCTGGTAATGATGTTAGACATGATGAATCTAACAATGCATTTAAAACTGACTTCCTTATGAGGTATTTCCTCTACCCATTTGGAAAAGAAATCAGTAGCAGTAAGAATATACGTAAAGTTCATGGTCGTAGCTGAAGTGTAAGGTCCCACCACATCCATTCCCCATGTGGAAAATGGACACAAGTATTTATCTGTATGAAGAAACTATAGAGGATGATGAATGATGTTGGAAAGTAATTGGAATGAATGACACTTTGTGAAATCAACACAATCTTGTATCATTGAAGGCCAAAAGTATCCAAGCCTTTGAATTTGATCAGATAGTCTATGTCTAGGCTGGTGGGCACTACAGACTCCTGTATGCACTTCTTTCATGACAACCATTGTCTCTTTACCATCAATGCGTCTGAAGAGTAATCCATCAAAACCACATTGGTAGAGATTTTTCTATAGATTATCTGGACTATCATAAAGAGTAAAATTGACCACACGTCGCCATATTTGTTCTTTCTCAGCTCTATCATGTGGATGTGTTCCATTGTGAAGGTATTCCCTGATAGGTGAAATCTGTCCTATAGTATAACAATACGGTTCCGGAATGGGACTAATTTCATTAATTTCCTCTATTCTGATTCGAACATATGGTGAAATTGCACGACAGTGGGAAATACTGATGTTTGTCTTGTCCCAATTTGGATCTGCCAGAGTTGTGGCTATATTAGCCAGTGCATCAGCTTGAGCATTTTGTGATCTCATGATGTATGAAAATGTCAGTTCTGAAGGTAATTCTTCCATTAACTCTCTAATGTAATCATACAAAGGGATTATATCATCTTTTAGGATGGAATAATCCCCATTGACTTGTTTGATTACCAGGTCTGTATCACCTTTCACTTTTAAGTGATTAACATGTGCTTGAAGTGACAATTCCAAGACTGTGATGAGAACATGGTATTCTGCTTCATTATTGGTACCACCTTCCCATATTAAGAAGGAATAAGTTAACACTTCCTTTTCTGGAGAAATGTGCACAATTCCTAAGCCAACATTGTTGAATTTAGGATTTTCCATTTTCCTCCATGTTGGACTTCTAGAAGCACCATCAAAATACATTTCCCATGCTAGATGACTTTTTGATTAGAGAATACTTCCTAATCAGGGAGTTCAATATCTAAATATGTGTCTTCCACTGAAGGGTGTTCAGCCAGGAAATCAGCCAGAGCTTGGCCCTTTATTTTCTTTTTGAGACACATACTGAATGTCGAATTACTGCAAAATAACTTCCCACCTTTCCAGACATCCTGTAAGAATTGGACGACTAAGGATGAATTTGAGCGGGTTATTGCGAGATACCAATTAGACCTCGTGATGTCGCAGGTAGTGTCTCAATTTCTGAACTGTAAAGATTAATGCCAGGCAGCACTTCTCAATACTTGAATACCGGGTTTCTGCTTCATGCATAGTCTGACTGAGGTAGTAGATGTTGTTTTCATTCCCAGCATCATTTTTCTGAGCAAGAAAGGCCCCCAATGATCACTCTAAATCTGTCACATAGGGGATATGTGGTCTTCCTTCAACAGGTGGCATGAGTACCCATGGACACAGGAGGTATTTCTTGAGAATATCGAATGCTTCTTGGCATTCTTCATTCCACTTGTAAGTGACTCCCTTCTTCATCAATTTGGTGAAGGTTAAACTTTTTTCCTGCCAAATTGGCGATGAAACACCGAATATAGGCTATGTTTCCTTGAATTCCTCTTAATTCATTCAAATTTAGAGGAGGTGACATACCAAGGATAGACATTTTCTTCTAAGGATCAACTTCAATACCATGATAGCATACAACAAAGGCAAGAAAATTTCCTGAGGTTACCCCAAAATCACATTTTAAGGGGTTCATCTTCAAAATATGTTTCCAAAGTTTGAAAAATATGGCTTCTAAATCATCCAAGTGATTAGAAAGTTGTTTGGATTTGGCAACCAAATTGTCCACATAGCATTCAACAAACATCCTTAAAAATGGATTGAAGATACGATGCTTGCCACGCTAATATGTTGCGCCTACATTCTTTAAGCCAAAGGGAATTAGCTGGTAGCAAAACAAACCTTGAGGGGATCTGAAGGCTGTGGATTCCTCATCATCTAGAGCCATTAGGATTTGATTATATCCAAAATATCCATCCATGAAATAAAGGGCTTCATAGCTAGCTATTGCATCAATTAAAAGTTCTGTAATCAGAACTGGGAAATCATCCTTAGGACAATGCCGATTAAGATATATGAAATCAATGCACATTCTAATTTGTATGTTCTTCTTTTTCACAGGGACAATATTATCCAACCACTTGGTATATTTAACATCTTTGATGAAGTTATCTTTGATAAGCTTATCCACTTCAGATTCAATTTTGGAAGCATATGTTGGGTGTGTTCTTCTCGCGGCTTTCATAAATCATCGATGCTCTTCTGGTAAACCGAAATGATGAGTAGCGACATCAGGATCAAGCTCGGGCATCTCTGTATAGTTCAAAGAAAATATATCTCGATTTTGCATTAAAAATGAAATATACATATCTTGTTCTTCAAGAGTCATTTCCGCACTAATTAAAGTGGGTCATGTATCTTCTTTTGTACCCAGATTTATTTCACTAAGTTCATGCACAGTGGTAGAGATACCCTCTTCAAATGCTAGAGGAGAATATCTGAGATATTCCTCTTCTTCTTCTTCATGTGTTATTTCTTCCATTTTTACTTTCATAGTAGATGATAAAGCAGAATTCCCATGATCATAAGAGATGTTAAAATTTTGACATCCTGAAGAAGAAGCTTCAATTTCTGACCAATTGATGATGAAGGGTCTTCCTTGGGAAATAAAGAGGAGATGATGGATTGAGAATCGACATCATTTTTCACCTCGGATGTTGCTATAACTTCTTCTGGCCTGATTGGTGAAGTATATACTTGTTGGATTTCTGCAGATGAAATGAAGATGTCACCATTTGGGCTTTCATCACTACTTGGTGGGTTACCAATTTCTCCCATGTTTTCTGGCTCGATTGTCATAATTGACATTATGGATTGTTCTATAAGAGTATTTTGATTTGGGTCTATATTGTCAATTTTACTGATAGGAAATACATAATCTATACTCACATGTGTAAATTGATTTACTAGAATCTTTTCCAAACCATATGGAGCATTAACTTTGGTAAGCTCCCTTGTTGTGGATTTATCCTTTCCCCTCATGTGATAGAATTCCGCCTCAATATATTGAGACTCACATGTCTTGAACAGGGCCTTATCACCATACAATGTCCCAACATGACCATCAAAACAATATTAGAGACATTGATTGTATGATGAAGGGATAACTGCATGTTGATGTAGTCTGGGTCTTCCAAGAAAGATGTTAAAGGATAAGTCTTGATCAACAACCATGAAATATGAATTAGATACAAGGTCTCCAAACTGAGTTCTAAGTGTAACCTCTCCCAATGGTTCTTGTTCATTTTTATCATATCCTTGTAACATCATGTTAGAAGGAGATAAAACAGATTCTGTGAGGCCCAATCGACGATGTGTACGAATGGGCATGAGGTTGACTCCTGAGCCATTATCAATGAAAGATCTCCGGACGTCTATGCCATTAACCATTCCAGATAAGTAAAAAGGTATAATATGTTCGTGCACGACATCATCGTCATCTTCATCAGTAAAAGATATTATTGCATGGCATTCCGAATGATTATTCTCTATTTGATAGACTTCAGTTGCAGCAATTTCAGTTTCAAACTCTTGACGACCTGACAAAGCCTCGTTCAGTGCCACCCGAAGATCTTTTGATAAAGTCAAGGCATCCAGAATTGATAACCTGGCCGGTACTTGGGCCAGGTGTTTCAATACATCATAATTTTGATCCAAAGATCTGTGTTTCCCAACAGGAACATGTGGTTTACCAGGTGCTTTGGAATTTCATGCATTTTGTATCAGGAGAGGAGTTGGAAATATTCCTGGATTTGGAAGATTAGACTAATTAGATCCATTTACATGGTGAGAGTAAGAAGATGGAACCTTCAACAGGTCTTTCAGAATAACTGTGCCAGGACTGAATTGGAAATTGGTGGAAGAACTCGCTTGTTCTTGTTGAGCTCGCAGAAGGGCTCTGCCATGAGTTTCTACTGCATACACAGTTCTAACAGGGGTATAATAGGAATAGTGGCTTCTGAAAGATCCACGTCTTCCCCTGTATCATGAGCCTCTAGAACTTCCTCTGATTCCTTTTTTTGATACAGGGAATTCAGGCTCATCGAAATCGAAACTGTGATTGGCATATGGATCTGTTAATTTAATCATATTAATAGAACCAAATATTAAATCTTCATCCGATGAGGACTCTACTTGACTAGCCAATTTAGGTTGTGCCGTTTGGTGGGATGGTTCCCATTGTCTCGAAGTATATGGCATGAAATATTCCAGAGTCAAAGATAGCTTAGGCTTTGACACATACTCATCTTCTTCTGATTGCTCCTCTTTCTTGGAATTATGTCGTTTCATTGAGTATTTTCCCTCTCAGGAAGAATGTTTTGCTACGACATTCATGGAAGAAGGCATAATTGGTTTCTTCACTTGTGTTCGCAAAATAGCATGAGTTCTGTTGATCGTCTTTCTGACCATCCAATCATCATATGTTTTTGTATTTTTGTTTTTAACTTCTTTACACTCACCTTCCTCCATTGGAACTGTAGCAGTAACACATGCTACCTGAGCTGAAGAACCTATCAGTTTAACTTGTCCCAAAATCAACCATTTTTTGCAGGAGGTCCTTAAAAACAAAACACTCCTGAATGGGATGCCCCAACATTTGATGAAACGGGCAGTAGTTGGGACGATATTCTTCTCTTTCCTTGTTTGGCCTCTTGGGCATTGTAAATTGAACCAAATTATTTTCCAGAGCTGAAATGAAATAACCAGAAACTTGTTCATTTCAGAAAGAGTAAACTTTGTTTTTCAATTCCTCAAATTGTTTTCTTCTTTGATCTCTTTTATTATCTTGATGAAACAGCCTCTGTTGTTGGCGCTCAGGAGGTGGAGCCCTTCGGGAAGATGATGGATTTGAAGTAGAAGCAGGTACAGGTGCTTTCTTAAGCATAACTGTGGCAGTCTCTGCTTTACCCATTCTCCTTCCTGGAGCTGACGGAATTACACGAGATTTAGCCTTAGTCTGTATTAGAGAATATTCAATTTTTTGATGGATTTAAGTAAGGTCTCAAAACCCTCCTGTGTATTTCACAGGGATCAATGGTGTGCGTAATTAGTCACGTAGATTTTCCATCCAGATTGGAAACTGTTCTTCTTGAGGGAGTGCTAAGCTGAGGGAATATGTTAATACCTTCCAGCGAGCAATAAAATCAGAGACCCTTTCATTTTCCCTTTTCATATAGTTTGTATGATTAAAAACTGTTGTCTTTGGAAATGTTGAGCTGAATTGAAAAAGAAATCGTTGATGGAGATCTTTCCATCCAGTAATTGACCGGGATTGCAAGTTTGTGTACCAGACAAAGGCTGGTACATGCAAGGTTCGCATGAAACATCTGAGTTTCAATGACTCTTGCTGCTCCAGAGTTCCCATCATAGGATCTCAACAAGACACATAATGCGTCAAATGTTGTTCAGGATCACCTGATCCATTGAAAATAGGTAATACAGGGTTCCCAAAACTTGATGGTGGAGAGACTGGATCTACCCATTCAGGGTAAGCTCTCTTTTCTGGTTGAACCTGCGCACGCTTCCCTTCCATAGTCTCTAACCGAGCTATTAATGACTCAATGGTAGTTATTAACTTTTGAGAAACATCCGGTTGAACTTGGACTTGGAAAGGTGCAATGACTGGAGTTTGGACAGGTATGGCAGCTGGTACTGCAACAAATGATAGCACCACCAACTGTTGTTGCACTAGACCCGTAGGATTAGACCTGTGAGGTTATACTAATAGAGGAGGATATTCTTGATCCATCTCAGTAGTATCAAAACTCCCTTGGCTGACTGACTCCAACACACTTAGGAAGAAGACTACCATGAAGTAGTTCTCCATTCAACCTCCTCAATTCCTTCATTTTTTCCTCCTGTTGTGCAAACCTTTTCTCTAGTGAGAGCGATTGGCCTTATCTAGAGGAAGGATATGTAACCTGATTCTTTCGGTTCCCCTTGTTGGATCCTTTTCGGTGAGGGGGATGTGGGTTACTTGAAGGATTACCTAGGTTCTGAGTAATACTTTGATTTCGTGTACGCACACCTTCTTCATGTGTATCTGTGTGTACATCTTCTTGAGAAGGAACATCTTTATCTGAATCCCCTGAGTGATCCTCATCTGGTGGATCAGCAACAATGGAATTGATGACATTGATTGATTCATAAGGCATCACATCTGTTCTATCAACATTTCTGTGATATTTTCTTCTTCAATGTCTTTGAGAAGACATTGCCTTTTGTTGATTCCATCCCTCAAGAACTTCTTCACAAAACATAATTTGGAGGGAATCTCTTGATAATTTGGCTCTTCGTTCCTCCTGTGGATTCTTCCCCAATCGAGATAAGACTGACTTTCGCTGAGGAGGGGATTGATGATTTGAAAAATTCCCCAGTCCGGTGGATTGGGGTTGTTCCTGCTGTCTTTGCTCAACTCCTCGAATCCAATTTGTTGATTCTGAGGGTTGGTTTAAAAGTGTCCCCAGTCTGGCAAGCTGGGGTGGCTCTTGACATGCTATGTCTGAGACTTTCTTAAAACCTCTCTTGATCTTGGGGACCTTAGTCTGTAAATTAGCAGGATTCATCAACATGCATCCACTTTTATCACCCAGTTCAAAAGACCGTTGGATGATTTCTGACACTTCTATCACATGGTGATGTGCTTGCTCCAAATGAGAGGCATGTTCAACATTCTCGTTTGCTTGATGTAGGATTTATTCAACAACTTGTTATCTGTATTCTTGATTTTGAGAGGAACTAGTTGAATCCTATTATTGGGAATGCATTTGATTGCAATCAAAGCCAGGTATTTGTGCACGACCATGGGCAATAACATTGTATGAGACCATTTTCAGCGGGATTTGCTGACTGGAGAGCACATTGAAATGTAGTGCTCCATGAACACCCCATCCTTTGACATGAATACCAGATGGGGAATTTGCAATTAACTGGTGTAATCTTCTTAGTGCACCAAGGCATGAATGATGAAGGGCTCTATGCTGCTTTTCAGCCCTCAGATATCGAGGGACTAATAGAGATTCCAAGACAATTTGACATTGTAACACTTCCATTATCTTAACATGATATTCATATTCATCATACGATAATACTTTCTTTTTCAGCTGACAAATAGTTTTGTATATGATGAGACGAATATCATGAATTCCATCCTCTGTTAATATCTCTGGAAATTTATATTGAGAGTCATCCAGAGGCCAAAACATGACTGGCACTTCACTTTTTTCTAGTTGTTTTCTCATGTTCAGCATTTCCTCTTTATCATTCAGTGATGATTCTTCTACCTGATTTGACTAGAGTTGGTGCTTCCTTGTTGCTTCATCAGATTTAACAAGATTGGTAGAGAAATAACTGATAAAACTAGAAGACGAATGACTTTGGGGTGGTTCGGAGAATGACCTACACCCTGGGATATCTTCCGATTGAGAAATTATTTCACCTGCTAGCGATAAAGCATCAAAGATGACTGGTATCGCATTTGGAAGTGCCTCAAGATAAGAGGGCTTTCTCAGCACTACATTGTCCACAAGAGAATTTTCCGGGCAATGTGCATCACTACTACAGAGAGGACTTTCGCAGAAAAATTCATCATCTTGGGGACGACCACCATGGTGGGTTACAGCAAATGAGGAGATATCTTGCTCCTTGGTATTTTGACCACATAGAGGGTTCCTGTGGCTCTCATCTGAAGATGAAACTTTGAGATCGACCGAATTTTCATGAAGAAAGCCTTCATGAAGAAGTGTCTGTTGAAGACCTTTGGAATTAATGTTCCCACTATTGGGAAATGAGGGAGTAGAATCTTGCATTCCAACAGATAACTGTCTGAGGGCTTCATGAACTCCAGAATCAAGCAAGGCCTTGTTACATATTGGCTCTTGATTTCTTGACTGTGTTGGGCGGGTCTTTTTCTTAGACGTCTTCTTACTCAATTTAGCAGGTGTGTGCGCCTGCTTAGGAGAAATGATCAGGTTAGGCTGATTATCTCTACTAAAAACAGGTGTATGTGCCTTACTTGGTTGTCCGTATGATATAGGGGAGTACTCCCCACAACCCTCTTGGACTGGAATAGATATGTGTGTCTATTCTAGAGTGAACTGTTGATGTGTCACTCCACTGGTAGGGATTGATTTTTGTTTCTTTACCTGAGATGTTACTGAAGCTGTTATAATATCCTGGAAAGCATCTAGAATATGAGCAGGGATTTTCTTCTGGTCTTTCACCATTGATAAAATATGCTTGGTGACTTCAGCTGTCGGAACGGGGATATACGTCCATTCTGTGCTTGGAGTTGGTGTATATGCCTTCTCCTGTCCTCCTTTTCCTATAAGTGAATCCTGACAGTACTCAAGTGTGGGGGAAGAGAATTGAGTCTACCTTTTATTTGACGTCGGAGCTTTCCGACTGACTTCTCTATGTGCTACAAAGTGATAGTTTTGGTAGACTTGATTAATACTAGCAGGTGTATGGGCCTGCTGATTGCACTTCACCAAACGTGGTTGATGAGATCCATCATATGTAGTTAGACGAGCCTGCTGACTAGTTGATGACATATAAACAGGTATATGTTCCTATCTATAATACACTACCGGAATTGTCAGGTGGGATTGGCATGATGCTTCCAGGCGAGTCTGCTAGAAAGTGGAATTAAAATGGGCAGGTGTGTCTGCCCTCTCGTTGCTTTCCACCAAGTTAGGTTGGTGGACTTCTCCGGAGATGGTAGAGATGAGAACCTGCTCACTGTTAACCGGATTTCACCTCTGGTGATTCCTCTTTCCTACTTGGGTTCGAGGAACCTGAGACGAACGCCTGGAGTCAGTACCCTCATCATATTGTGTGCACACTGCCGCACGAGTCTGGCAGCGATTGTTGATGGGAGCCCTCGGGAAGGACTCGTGTCTCCTTGAGTTAAAGACCTGAGGGACATTCTCATTCACCTCCTCAAAATATGGGAGTGAATGGTGATCGTGTTCTGGGGATAACAACTCAAAACGGTTGGAGATGGTGGTTAGTACTGCCTGCTTCTTGATCACTGGTCGTCGCTGTTCGGACAACCAGGGTGAATTGTTTACTTGGAGGGCTTGTCGGGCAGCCTCCAGAGGTGGAATAGTACTGTTTTGATGGTACTCCATAACTAGCGCATTTGATACCCAGCATTGAAGACGCTGAGTAGTTGATATAATCCTCAGAGTGGACGGTGATCCAGTAAGAGTAGCAGCAGTGGCATTTGAAGTAGAAGTTTTCACAGCAGACGTATTCACGGATGTGAACTTAAGAGAAGAAATTCTGTAAATGCAGAAGATCTTGGAAAAGAGTGCATTTTTTATATAACTGACTTAATCAAGATAGATTCAGCCACTATGTCTTCTGGATGAGCACATATGTCAATGATTGTTTTTGTTGGCCCTCCCATTGAGTTTTAAATAAGGTCCTAACAAATAATCAAAACATCATTTTGACTTGGTTAAGTATTCACATCAGGTTCACCATTTTTTGTTTCCCTCTGGAATTGGGTATGATCTCATTGATTTAATATTGAAACATTCTAAGAGGTTTCTAATTGGTTTGTTCGTAGAACCAGAAATATCCAATGATTCCATATCCATTTGAACCTACTTTACAAAGGTAGGCGCCCAATAGTTGTAGACTGATGAGGCTTAGGAATTTTCATTGGTCGAGAGGATGGGAGGTCGAACTCATCACACCTTTTTTAGGGGAATTATTGTCTACTTCGGGACTCTATTTATATATTTAAATTATGTTCGTGAATCCTTATTACATGACCAAATATAAAATGAGATTTCCTTTAGAGGATTTGTTATATGTATTCGAGATTCTTCATTGATATAGAATCATCTGTATTTGTTTAGAGATTCTTAGTCAATGGTATCCTATAATACATAAATGTCTCTTGGTCATTATGATGACCATACTGGTTTTAAATCCACTCAGTGGGGCACTTGATGTTTATTGTCATTCAAAAGGACATATATTATTTCAGAGTTGGGATCATACCCGCAGATGGGCTACCTACGTATCCTTTGTTTAGGAAAAGGAATCAGAACCCACGTAGTTTGAGTAAGGGAATATGATCTTTATGATTGATGGCTCAAAGAAAGATGTCATAATTACTTTTACACTCTAAGCTCACATGAGTCATGCTCGGTGTGAGAAACAAGAGCTATTGGTAAATCCAGACAATTGTTCCATGAAAGATGCAATCATAATAAATGAGGATTAAGATTTACATCAGGGAAGAAATCCAGGAATAGGGTCCATAAAGGTATATGTGCTTCATGGAGATTCGGATACTCTAATCTTGGGGCTTACTCCAAAAGAAGATGCCCAAGTTAGGAGGGGACTTATAAATGGGTTTTATTCCTGAGAATGAAGTCCAGATCAAAATTAAATTAGGACTGGTTAAGGGACTTTTGGGCTTACTCCTAAGGACGATGCACATATTCAAGAATTTTAAGATTGGGGCTTACGCCTAAGGATGATGCCTTGATTAGGGGACTTGGGGCTTACTCCAAAGGAGGATGCCCAAAATTAATAGGAATTTTGACTGGGACTTACTTCCGAAAAGGAATCCCAGATTAAGGGGTTCTCTCATCTTAAAGGATGAGGTTGAATGAATTAAAAATCGCAATTTTTAGTGACATAATGATTATGTGAATCACTATGTTTTTAAGAGATGCTCCACAGAATTCCTTTCAGATAAGTAATTCAATCAATAAAACATGCCATCAATGGCTTTGAAGAATGACTTGAAGACTTAATCATGAAATGGAGAGGTGGAATGGTATTAGAGGGGTTAAATGGGAAAGAAGTGCACCCAAAAAGGTAGGGCGCGCAAGTCATGGCAGGTGCGCAAGTACTACATGGGCATTCAAGTCATGGTCGTGGAGGTATACCTGCACAACACAGGGTTACTTGTGCGATTGTTAACCAGTAGGGTAACACTTGTGCGATCCTTGACCAAAGCCTTTAGAATTATCCTAAGCTACTTCTAGAAGAGAGGCACGCATGTTTTGGTGAAGAAGTAGGGCGACACACAAGTATGTTCAATTACCTTAACGGTAAAACACCATATGCGCGCATGTGTTAGTGAATTCTAACACATAGACCTTACTCCTCTTGTTTAGACCATCCATTCTAGGTAAAGAATTACCTTAGAAGTGTTCATAAGACCAGAATAAGAGACTTGGGCGTTCAGAGCTCTATATCTGAATTCTTGAAAAAATTCTCTCTGAAATTGGGGGCCCACAGGGTCTATTTATAGGCTGGAGATGACCTCACACAGTTATCACTTAGGGCTCGCATGTCACTTGCGCGACCATTATGCGGCACACAAGTATACTTGCGCGAGAATGAGGGAACCTTCGTGACCCTTGTGCATTTGAAGCCTTGTTCATGCCTTTGTCGATTTTTGAGGTTTTCTTCAAAGGATGAATCAATTTGTGCTAAGTCATTTCCCTTTCAATTATTTTAGACAATGTGATGAAAAAGGAGCGTCAACAGCCTCATCTAAGGTCCAACTCCAAGCTACCTCTAGTCCTCGTACCCTCATCCTCAGTCAGCACAGTCTGTCATCTGCACCAAAAAAAACAAAGTACGGGAATATCCCATGCCAGGGTGAGTTCAATGATACTCAGTAGGGACCCCGAGACCCTCAATAGTCTAAAACAATCCACAAAGGATACACCACAAATCATGAAAACAACTAACAACCCTACTTAGGTATAGGACCAAACATATACCTAACTTATCAAGTATACACATCTCTTTCATGAGGAAATAGATGGTCCAACTCAAAAGCCCAAATTTCAAATATTCCACAAAGGAAGATATACCACAAAGTTAGGTATCACAAAGGTGACGCCACACATAAGAATAACACAATGTTATCACCATGAAGGTAAGTACCACAATGGTACGCCACACAGAGGATTACCACAAATGTATCACTACGAAGATAATTACCACAAAGATACTCCACATAGAAGATTACCACAATGGTAATGACACATCTCACACCAGGTATAACATAGGTATGGCAGTAAAGTTGAATAGATGTAACTAAAGAATCATATAACTCTATTAAGAGGATGACCCACGTAGGATCCTAAATCATCAGACCCACATAGAATGCTAGAGTAGTCCCACGTGGATTTCCCAGAGCAGATCCAAGTGGGACTCTCAAACATAGACCCACATAGGATCCCAAAGTACAGACCCACATAGGATCCCAAATCACATACCCACATAGGATTCAAGAGCACAAACCCACAAACGATCTCTTTCTCATGTTACAGCCAGCTACAGGGTTTCCTGCACTAAGTTCACTTGATTCCAGGAGAATCCGCTCCTCAAGCCATAGTTCAAAAATCCAACTACCACAAAGTCCCATGAAAAATTATCCCAATGTACTGCCACGTAATAGGGGTCTCAACGCAACAAATATTGCGTCAATCGGACGTCAGGTCTGTATGTTATTGGTCTTTTAGTCTCGAGGGACCGGTTAGATTCTTGTTGGATCCAACTGAATATACCCCAAATTTACCCAAAACTCAAGTGGGGTATAGAAAAAGGGTTGTTTCGAACCAAGGTTTCTAGTGCTACAGAAGGTTCATTAAACGGACTCATGAAGATCAAGATATGGCCAAATGATAGGAAAGGGTAGAAGTTGGTCTGGGTCCGGTCCAACCTTGTTAGACCGACCTGGGTTCGGCCCTGGGTCTGACTCAGTCTGCTGGGTCTGGCTCAGCCTGCTAAGTCTAGCCTGGCCCTCTAGCACAGCCCATGATGTGCAACCCATGATGGCGGCTCGCTGGGTGGTCCACTCAGCTCACAGCTCTCCTCTGCGTAGTGTGGTGGCGTGTTGCGCCCTCAGCGGTAGCCAATAGAGAGTCGGTCACCCCGCCACCGCCGCCACCCGCCTTGTTCCTGGGCACCTACACGTCAGGTGGCATGGATGAGAGCCACAATCACTGTCACAAGGTCGTCCAGGTGCGGGCTATGGCCCTCGCTCCGTCACGGCCAACGGGCCATGACCCCTCTCCGGTGTCGTGGTTGTGCTGCCACCATCTTTGCAACTGTCCGGAGTGCTGGCTGCTGCCCCTTAGTCCCACAGGTGTCGATCGATGTTACGGGTTGCTGGCAATTTTCCTTGGGTCACCGAGCACGCCCTAGGGGCCCCTTCTTCATTCTGTAGACTTACACACTCTCCTCGGGACGTCACCATTGATTTAAAACCACAATGGTCCATAAATGATACAAAACTGTCGGGTCGTGTCCATTTGGTGCAATCCCTCCACATTAGAATGGTGGAAAGTGTATTATTTTTTCTCGAATCATGATGAACGTCACAAATGTGTAAGGGGTATTCAAAAATAGCAAGCCCTACCTTGTAGTTCATTGTAGGTGTTGAGAGGAAGAAGACAAAGTCGTTGAAGAACTTCAGCATTTGTTGCATCTTCAAGGTGCTTCTGATCTAGACTCGGGGTTTGTTCCCCTTTCTTCATTGAAGAAAGTTCATCTTTGAAGATAATGAGATTCTACAAAGTTCTCTTGAAGCCCCTTTTCCTATAAAATCACCCATCCAAATAAAAAAAATGAAGATCCAACTTTTTAAAACATAAATCTAATAATTCATTAAAGTTGAGAAATTTAATTAATTGTTGTTGGATCAATTTATTAATTGGGGAGTTGATAGGATTTCCCACATTCAGAGGGGTTCGGGTGGTCCCCACCAAAAAAAAATCTAAATTTGGGGTTTTCTAGCTCGGATGTTCCCCTCCTCCATAATTTCAAAAGAGAGGTTTCAAAAGAAAAATAAAATGTTAATTATTTTAGTTTTCTTCTAACACAAAAAAGTGAAAAAATATCTTCCCCCATCCACCTACTATGGTCGATGTGAATGTCTCCTTAAGAGAATATTGCCGATGTATGTTAATGGTGTCCTCATATTTCAATTCTGAACACTGGTTCAAAAGATACAAAAAGCCACTCACACCTTTACTGAACGTACATAAAAAAAGATCAGAAATTCATTCTGGGAAAAATGAGCCTTAGAATCATGTGCCGTCAATTTTCATGGACTCATAAGATTCCCATATAATTAGAAAAAATTACATGGAATTTCAAGGTCTTCACATTCTCCCCACCTCAGGGCTTTTCTCCCCTGTAAGACACAACTCAAACTAAGGGAACAAGTTTGGGTACTGAGCACGTATCAGAGCCTCCTGATCCCATGTGCTCTCATGGAGGTTCCCGTGCAGCCAGCATACACACACCAATGTTATTGATCACCCACTATGGACTCTCTCCTATCGATCATCAATCTCCAATGGATCCTCCGTAAATGTCCCCCCATCGTTGATGTCCAGCTCTCCCCAGTCGATGATGAGTGAAGTGTTTTCCACGTATCTCCTTAGTTAGGATACGTGGAAAATTTCATGCACTCGGCACAACTGAGGAGGAAGATCTAATGGATAAGCCACCTCGCCAACTCTACCGAGGACCTAAAAGGGTCTGATGAACCTCGGAGATAATTTTCCGCCCCAACCGAATCTCCGCAAACCTCATCAGGGTGAGACCCATAGGAAGACATGGTCACCATCCTTAAAATATAGAGGTCTCATTCACTTATTATCATAAGAAGTTTTCATTATCTTTGCAGTTTTCATCCATTGTTGGATGATTTTAACCTTCTTTGTGGTAGCCCATACCATCTCTGGTCCCATGAGTGCTGACTCCCTTAGGTCTGTCCAACACAATGGCGATCTGCATGGTCAGCCGTACAGAGCCTCGAATGGTGTCATCCCAATGGTGGAGTGATATTTGTTGTATGAAAACTCCAGAAAGGGAAAGTAATCCTCCAATCTACGACTGAAGTCGAGGACGCAAGCACAAAACATGTCCTTAAGGGTCTGAATGGTCCCTCATTCTAGCAACCCGTCTAAGGATTGAAGGTGGTGACAAAAATAAGTTGTGTCTCGAAAGCCTCATGCAACCCCTTCTATAGCTGGGAAGTAAAACGTGAATCACGATTGGATAAAATCATCGAGGGTAATCCATGTACCCATATAATATCTTACACATAGAGGTGTCTCATGCTTTCTACTGAACCCTGCTCTCTATTCGATAGGAAGTGGGACAACTTAGTGAGTCGATCGATGATCACCCATATAGAATCATGAATCATTGATGTAATTGGATGTCCTATCACAAAGTTCATGGTTATCCCATCCAACATCCACTCTAGGACCTCTAAACGCTGAACTAAGCCTGCTGGTACCTGATGCTCTACCTTCAGTTGCTGACAAGTGAGGCACCGAGAGTCAAACTTTGCTACTGCTTTCTTCATTACAAACCACCAGTGTTGTCATCATAGGTCCTGGTTCATCTTCGCCACTCCTGGATGTACCTCTAGATGGGTTGTATGGAACTCCATCAACACTTCCTCCAAGAGTGAAATTGGTACCTTGGTATGTCCTCTAAAGAGGATGGTGTGCTCCCCACCTTTAAAAAATCCATCAGGGGCATGCCCTATGGATATCTGAACAAGTCAAGACTCATAGTCAGTGTCCCCATGTTGCACCTCCCTAAAATGGTGAAGAAGTGGGGGAGTGACTATAAGAGGCTGATGACAAGCTTATCCATCTCTTTCTACAAAGGATTTCTATAAAGAGGCCAGCTGCTCTATCGCCTCACCTAGCAGCTGTATACCAGATCTCCTGCTGAGTGCATATGCTACAACTTTCCCATTCCCATGAGTATAGACTATCCTGAAGTCATAGTCATGGAGCAACTCAATCCAACGTCGATGTCTCAGGTTTAGGTCCTTTAAGAGAATATATACATGAGACTCTTGTGATCAGAGTAGATTGTAAAACATTCACCCATCAAGTAATGTCTCCTCATATTCAAGGTGAATACTAGTACTGCTAACTCTAGTTCATGGGTTCCATAGTTCTGATCATGTTGTCTTAGCTATTGAGAACCATATTCAATAACTGCTCTCTCCTGCATCAGGACACATCTGAGTCTAGTACCTGACATGTCGTAGTAGACTACGTACCCAAAACCCTCCTCAGGAATCCTCATGATGGGGATAGTTGTCAGTCCCTACCTCGGCTCTTGAAAACTCCATTGGCATCTCTCTGACCACACAAAAGGGTTTGACTTTCTTTTTCAATGCTGATAATGGTGTTGTAACTCTAGAGAAACCTGGATGAAACCTCCGGTAGTATCCATCCAAACCCTGGAAACTTTGTACCTCTGTCGCACTCCTGGGTGGTTCCCAAGAATGTATCGCCTCAGCCTTCACTAGATCCACTGCAAACACCAGCCTCCATGATGACTTGTCCTAGAATGTGAACCTCTCAGATCTAGAATTGAAACATTGAGATCTTACCATAAATCTAGTGCTCTCGTAGTTTTTCCAGAACTATCTGCAAATGATAAGCATGCTTCTCCTTAGTAGTCGAGTAGATCAGAATTTCATTAATGAAGACTACTACAAAGCGATCAAGGTGTGGCAGGAAGATCCGTTTCATGAGTACCATGAAAACTTCTGGAGAATTGGTCACGAAGAACGGCATGACCAAACACTCATAATGGTCGTACCGACATCTTAAAGCTATCATTTCCACATCCCCATCTCACACAATGAGTTGGTGATAGACTGATCTGATATCTATCTTTGAGAACCATCGTGTTTCCTTCAACTGATCAAAGAAGTCGCCAATCCTCGGGAGTGGGTACATGTTCTTCATGGTCACCTGGATCTGGCGTTGATAGTAAAAATGGAGACTCAATCTCCCAATCTCCCATTTGACTTCTTGGAGATCAAAATCGGGGATGCCCAAGGAAAAACACTAGGCCGGATGAACCCCTTCCATTATAAGTCACCTAGATGTACCTGCCTCTCACAGAGCTCTGCGAGAGCCATCTGATAAGCTAGTGTAGATATTAGTGTCATCCAGGGGTACATGTCAATGTAAAATTCCATCTCTCTATGAGGAGGTAGACTAAAAACATCATCAGCGAAGACATCTATGTATTGGTACACCACTACCGGATAACTCAGACTCTCCACATCATCTGCTTTGATGGTATGGCTTTCCAACTAATGAGTGATCTGATTCCCTATCCTCTAGGTAAGTCCATCATGTGCTTTATAGGCTCCCTCTTTACTGGTGAAGGTATACCTAGTCCCATAAGTTCGGAAACACCTCACTTTGCACCTAATATAGTCAATATGAGCATGGAATGTAGATAAGCAGTCCATACCCAAGATGACGTCGTAAGGCCTCGGTGCTGCTACTAAGAGATCCCAGCTGATGGTCTCACCACCTTGAGTAAGCTCACACTTTTGGAACTACTTCTAATCGTTGAATCCACTCCCATAGGAGTCTCTATCCAAAAGAATCAAGCCAACAGTTCCGTCGGAATCTCTGAGCTCTGAACAAGGGTAGTGAAAATAAAAGAATAAATGAAACCTATGTCTATAAGTACTGCAGGTAAGCTGGAGTAGACAAATATCGTACCATATATCATCTCCGGAGCACCATGGTCATATGCCTCAACTGCCTGGAGCTGAGCACACCCCTGTCAACCTGCTCCCTGTGGTCGGGGTGGACCACCTGGTGGTGGTTCTAGTAACACCTCGAATCGTCGCCAACCACAAGCTGCATGGCCATCTCCTCTTCCACGTCTTCCTACTCCATGTAGACCTCCTCTATTGAACCACTTTCTCTACCTGGGAGGTCCTTCGACCGTCAGCTGATCATCTGTATGATTGTTCGGGCAGTTACGAGCCATGTGACAGTGCCTACCACATGTGTAACACTATCTACTCCACGCATGACTGGCTCTGTCTCTGGTGCCCCGCACAACTAACCTTGAATACTGTGGTCGTCCACCTATAAGTTTGGTCCTCCTGGACCTATGTTACATCTATCTACTACCAGCTGTAGAATACACAACTATGTGATCTCTAGTGGGGGTCATGCTACTAGTGTTTTCTCAGCAGGAAATCTCTCCACTAAGAGGGCTCTCTCTTACACCCCTGCCTATGTCGGGATGCTGAGAAAAATCATCGAATCCCTAATCTCCCACCTGAGTCCCTCCTTGAATGTCCGGGAATTGAAGAATATGTTCCGAACCATATCAGTGGGGTAGTGTGAGAGGTCAGTTAACCTCTCTGAGTACTGAGCCACAATCATGTTTCCTTGCTGCATATGAAGAAAATTCATTATGCACACTCCGTGAAGAGTCGCTAGAACAAACTCTACCCAAAATAGGGTCTCAAAGTCTGTCCATAGAAGTGTCACATCATCATGAACCTACAACATCAAGCTATACCATCTGCCTATTGCAGCCTGTAGAATACTGGTGGCAAGGAGCACCATGAGATCAACTGGTGTCTCTACCAGTCGGAAGACTCTCTCCATGGCCTCCAGCCAATCCAAAGACGCCTACGGGTCCATCTCACCTCTGAACATGGGTGGCCTCTGGCATTGGAACTCGTGCAGTGCGCTTATGTGGCGTGCACTCTCTATTGTTGGGGCTGGTGGCTTCAGTGGACCAATAGGTAAAGGTAGCGGTGATGGCTTCGCTGGTTCCCATACTGATAAAGGGCCCTACACCAAGTCCTCATTGCTCGGTGGGCTATCATCGCATACTATACCCGGAACCCTAGAAGGCTATTTGCATGGAGGCATCCTGAAAACAAACAGATGTTCCATGATTAATAAGTTATACATGGTGAGCTGACTCAAAAACACCACAAAGAAAACTTTTCAAAAAACACACGAAATCCTTGTTTTCGTGCACTGAGTCAGAAATCAAAAGTCAGGGTCCTGCTCTCTGGATACGTTATCTGTCGTACCAATAATGGATTCCCTAAGCTGATAACCACACTCACTACACTTAAAACTATTTTCATTAAAAATATTAGAGTCCAATGTTCTATGGTCGAACCAACTCCTCTGATACCAATTTTTCACGACATTTTCCCTGGGGACCGTGCATTGAATACCCCAAATCTTCCTTCCATAGGCCGAGGGATGGAGACTTGCACCGAAAGGCATGTTCTCTACAATCGGGGAGGCATTGCCTTTATATCCTATAACACACACAACCATGCACACAGCAAGATACGAGCACAAGTAAATAGTATAGTAAAAAGAGTGTGTACAAGAGGTAGAAAGCGTCTAGAATAAAATCCCAACTGGAAAGTACAAGAAAAATGTAATGTTCATGTAAACTGAAACATCTCATGTGAACACCCACCAAAGACCCTACCAAAAGGGTAGGTAAAACTCTCGCACAATTGTCTATGTGGTACGCCTCATATACGGTCCTCCTACGAGCTACCTCCGGTCCCGGTACCCTCTTCCTCATTCAGCATTGTCTGTCATCCTCACCAAACACAACAAGGTGTGGGCATAGCCCGTTCTAGGGTGTGTATAACGATACTCGGTAGGGACCCCGAGACCCTCAAAGGTCTCAAAAAATCGGCAAAGGATAAACCACGAAGCATGGAAACAACGAAAAACCCTACATTTTTATATGCTCATTCATATACCTAAGTTATCAAGTATACCCATCTCATTCATGAGGAATCATAAGGTCCAACTGAAAATCTAGAAGATCGACTATTCTACAAAGGAAGGAATACCACAAAGGTAACACCACAAAGATAAGTACCACAGTTGTAATGACACAAAGAATAATACCACAAAGTTATCACCATCAAGGTATGTACCACAATGGTATGCCACACAGAGGATTACCACAAAGGTATCACCATGAAGATAAGTATCAAAAAGATACGCCGCAAAAAAGATTACCACAAAGGTAAAGGCTCAGATCACACCAGGTAAACCATGGTTATGGTAGTAAAGATGATTAGATGTAACTACTGAATCATTATACTCTGTTAAGAGGAAGACCCACATAGGATCCTAAATCATAAGACCCACGTAGGATCCTAGTGTAGTCCCACGTGGATTTCCTAAAGTGGATCCAAGCAGGACTCTCGAAAATAGACACACATAGGATCCCAAAGCACAAACCCAGATAGGATCCCAAAGCACAGACCCACATAGGATCCCAAAGAAGAGACCCACATAGGATTCTTTTCTCACGTTACAGCCAGCTACAGGGTTCCCGCACTAAGCTTGCTTGATTCTGTGAGAATCTTCTCCTCAAGCCACAATACAATACACCAACTCCCATGAAGTCCCATGAAGAAGTATCCCAAAGTTCCTTAATGTAATAGTAGTATCAATGCAATAGACGGTGCGTCAATCGGACACCCGGTCTGTATGTTATTGGCCTTTTAGTCACGAGGGCCCAGTTTGATTCGTGTTCAATCCAACCCTATTGTACCCCAACATTATCCAAAACTCAAGTGGGGTATTCCAAAATGACAGTTTCAATCCAAGGTTCTTGGAACCATAGATAGTTTTTCAAATGAATGACTAAAGCCCATGATATGGTTGAACGAGCGGAAAGGGTCAAAGTTGGTATGGGTCTGGTCTGACCCGGCCTGGGCTGACCTGACCCGACCCGCGTCCGGCCCTGGGTCTGACCTGGTCTGCTGGTTCCGGCCCAGCCCGCTGGATCAGGCACGGCCTGCTGGTGCAGCCCGGTGGGTGGTCCACTCGGCTCATGGCTAGCCAAACGACAAGCCCTCCTCTTCTTGTCTTGGTGGTGCGTCGCGACATCACCGACAACCAGTTACAATCCGGCCACACCACCACTGCCGCCAAGAACTTGCATCGTGGCACCTGTATTCCAAGAAGTTCGGAAACACGCGACCATCACCATCACATGCCCTGCCTTGTGCCGGTCGCTTCCCTCACTCCACCATGGCCAACATGCCACATCCGTTATCTGGCTACGCATCACTGCCTTCTTGATGGTTGGCTGAAGTGTCGGTCGCCGCCCTCGAGTCCCACTGGTTTCAGTCACCGGCATGGGTTGCCGATGATCTTCCTTGGGGTAGCGGGCACGTCCCGGTGGCCTGTTTAGAAAAAATTCAGAAATTAATTCCGGGCACACTGGGCCTCAGAATCACATGCACTCAAAAGTTCCACACTCATAAAATTCCCATATAATTGAAATAATTACTTGTAATTTTTGGGTCTTTACACTTTCTCACTCTCTAAATTATCAAAAAACATTGATTTCTATTCATATTCATTTTTATCGAATACATAGTGTCTTTGTGGGTTCAAAACTTGGGATTTATAATTAGATCCATTTTAATTAGATTTAATAGGTTCTATAAATTATTAAATTTGTGTCTCCGTATAGGAAAATAACAACATCCGCTTGGATATAAAATTGTTGGTGTAGTTGTTGGGGATTGTTTGAATTATGTTTAAATTAATTAGGAATTAAAAAAACATTATTATAATTATTTATTTTAGTTGTTATGTTGTGTTATTGTCTCATGTAGAAACCCATTACATGAATACTCCACTCATAGGATGGAAAAGGTGGATGATTTTGTATTTGACCCAAAACTGTAGAATATTATACCCAAGTGGATCAATGTGTAAGAATAATTCTAGAAAGAACATTACGTCGTGGATGGAGATCTTCCAAGACCACCATTATATATGTACACAATTATGTATTATTTAATATCTTTAAGGATTGGTATTCATCCTAGTTTTTTTTTCAAAAGATGATTCTCCACAATTTAATATTATTTCATCTATCATATAGATGATTTTAAAATCAATAGAATTTTTTAGACTATCAAATGACTATCAGAACACACATATATAGATTTTTTATGTAATTTGTGATACATTTGAATTTAAAAAAAATTCAATTGATGTATTTAGGATTATTTTTTCCAGATTTTCCTTGAAATAAAATTAAATACAATGGATTAAAATTCTTTCTTTACATTATAATAGTACCTATGATGAGTTGGTGATAAATTTTTTGAATAAAGCTTTCACAACATCAAAATCAATGAACATCAGGGTAGAAAATTAAAATCTTTATGATTTCTAGTATATTATCCCCTGTAGTACTTGGGAAATATTCAAATATTTAACTCAAAAATTTCCTCATCATAGTATTGAAGTGTGTTGGTTCATTGAAACATTTTATAAAGGTCTGTCAAATGAAAACATGTTTATTATATATTTTTCATCAGGAATATTTATAATGAGAAATTCACCTAATTAAAGTAAACTTTTATAGATGAGATATCTAAAAATAGAATCATGATGAATATAGAAACCACCCAAATGTGAGGTGTGAACATGGGGGGACAATATCTAGATGGTTGTTCAAATGTTGTATATAACTAGGAATATGAAAACAATGATGGACAAAAAAAGTCTCTAGGGTATGAATTCTGCAGTTTTAAATTATTTGGATTATAATCCTCAAAATTATGCAAAGGGATAGATGCCACAACAACCAAAATAGATGAATAAACTCCAAGGAAAAAACATTATTTCAAGATAATATGGTTTTCGACTTTGACGCCAAGGGATAACATTGAAAATTCAAGTCCACTCACTAGTGAAGACCCTTGAAACCATTATGACCACTAATGGAGATACACCTAAAGAGTTGATATAATAGTCCAGTTATCAAGGAACTGTGATCAGGGAATTGATAGATTACTTTCAACCCAATGTTATGCAATGAAGAACATGGAAACTCATGTTGGTCTTATTTTTGAGTAACATAGTCATAGGGATGGAGGAGTACTTCCAAGATGTCCAGTCTAGCATTCCAATATAGATCTAAAAGCTATATTTCTAAAAAGTGGGAAGAAGATACAAAAATTTGACATAGAATTTATTGGACATAATGAAGAATAACTAGTTATATCATGTAAATAAAAGAGAAATTAATATAGGGAATATAAAGAAAAAGGAAGAACCACAATAGTAATAATCACCACTAAAATTTTCATATTAGTTAATATAGATGAATATTTATGAACGAAATGAAAAGTTCTTCGATATGTTCAAAAACATACATATCATCATTTAATTTTCTGAGGAAAATTTAATCATATCTGAAAGAGCGCTATCATGGGCGCCCTCAAATGATTAATGTGATTTTGGGGTACTTAGGTGCAGCAGAGTGGCTGACCAAGGTTGTCTCTCAAAGGAGGAAGTGAATTAAAACAACATTCTAGAGGTATTCCAAAAATAAAATAAAGGAGAATAAAAACACTACTTGAAAGGATGGGGGTTGATTGAGGTTTATAAAACATTAAGAATAAATCTTGATGAATATTGCATTTTTTTAATTTTAATTTTGAAATGAAGATTGATTAAAATGACACAACAAAAAGATGTTTTTTAGACAATATTTAATAGGCGTAATCAATCTAAATATACCTATTAATTTACTTATTAAAAATTATCATTTATATCAATATCCACTTAATTATTATCCCCTAATTTGTTATCCCTAGAACCCTACGAGAATTAACTTAACCACAAAGATGAAATTACATAAACCCTCGGCTAGCTTCAGAACACGCAGTCGTAGCACCGTACTTTAATTGTTGTTCTAAGGATAGCTTATGGTCAGTGGTTAATTAGAGCACATATCCATTCTGTAAATTAGGATAAATTGGGTTTAGGGATTATATTTCAACTCTACAAATTTATCCCGTGTGGCTTTGTATTACTGATTAAGATCGCGCTCTCACAATTTACACAAAATATCGACCTCGCGTGTTTTTGAATTAATTGTTCAATTTCTTTCTTAGTTTATTATAATTTAAAAAAACAATTCATGGATCATATTATGTGAATTAAATTATCTCAATGATTAAAAATAATTAAATGAAGAGGGTAGGAGATAGATCGATTATTAAAATACTACTCTTCTATAGGTGGCATAATCATCGTAGAAGCGTTTTGCCTGTGCAAAGGTTTTTAATTGGTGTCACACAATAACGCTTCTACTCAAGAATTACAACCCAATTAAGAATATTAAGAGAGAAAAAATTTAAACAAAATAGAAGAAAATATGAGTAATAAAATAAGATCAATTTATTTTATTACACAAATGAAAACATTTCAAAATGAAGAAGAGAATGAGGCTTCGATGAGGGGATCCTTGCTTCAAGAGCTACCCCTCTTACAATGGATGGAGAATTTGGGTGAAACAAATTCTCATCTGCCTCCAATCTCCTAATTCACGTCCCAACCCCTACAAATAATAAAAACACTAATTTATAGAGTGGAGGAGAGGCTAGGTTTAATGAGGTTTCAAGTGTGAATGGGAAATCTCGGCCAAATATTTTAATACAAATTGAACCGCCCATTTGACCTCCAAAACATGAGAACTAGCTATCCTTCCAGAAGGTTGATTTGTGGGAAAATGAATCCCCGAGCTCATCTCAAAATTTGGGCCTTTATCCAATCACAGAGTAAGAAGTTATGGCCCAAATATAGAACCTATGTCCATTCTAGCGAGTCCATCCCAATTTTGACTTCATTGCCCATTTTCAAAAACAAAATTCACTCTTTAGCTCTAGTGTACTGAATAAAAGTTGTCGAAAAATAAGTTAGAAACACTGTTAAAAAATTTATAATTCAAATAATAAAAATAAAAAAATTTATCTTTGAAATACTACAAAGCACTATAAGGGGTAAAACTGGAATTTTCACTAAATTTTCAAATGAAGGATCAAATCCCAAATATTTTATAAATAAACTTATTTAGCACAATGTGAGGAAATTATATCATTTATTATTAATAAAATATTCAACAAAATAGTGTTTTATCAACTCCCCCACACTTACCCTTTTGCACTCCTGGGAAAAGCCTCATGCCTAGTAAACATCAATATCAAATCAAAACCAATTTTAAAACACTTATCCTTGAGATCAAACAGTTACAAACCATGAAACAAAATATATCATGCCTCATAAAAAAATATTATTTCATGTTATTCATTTATATCATTTAATATATTTCAACTATATTTATCCTCCCATGCACAAAACACCTACCTCACTTGAATTTTCTCTTATCACACAAATGTCAATTTTTTTTGAAATGTCTTTCTCATCCAAACTCATACAAGGGACACCATAGGCTTGATAAATTCCTATTTCGCTACCCGATGTGAGTCAAGAACATATTTTTATCATGAGGACTTTTCAGAGTTGTTCTATGGCTTTCGGTTGGTAGGATTAAGATGTGAAAAACTCTAAGGCTGAATGAGGAGGGCTTGACTCTTTTTGAAAAAAAAAATTCATTAATCTAATTTTCACTTAAATATGGTCTTCTCCTCAATCCCCATAGTATCAATTCATCTCTATAATCAGGAAAATTCATGAAAGGTTTACACCATTCATAATTTCAGCATCAAAAAACTCAATCTTCACAAACATTATTTTCTTGAAAGCTCCAGATGGGCACAGCTTTCAACCTCAATTAGAAGCTCCATAAAAGGCACAGCTTCATTTGTCATGAAAGCTCCAAAAAAGGCACAGATTTCAATATAATGATGTTATTCAGCAGAAAAAAAATCTCTTCAGAATTAAATTTTTGCACCAAACGTATCACAGAATGTGGTGGCACAACACAAGATAGATTCCCCCACACTTAAGCTCAACTAGATTATGCAATTTCACTTCATGAGTTGGTTGGATAGGGAAAATTGGCTTGTAATGTGGCTAACCTAATAGGCTGTGAATGGCTTATAAGGGATAAAAGGATTAAATATTCAAGGGTAGCCATTATAAAAAAGGATTCTTTGAAATAGGGGCTTTAATACCAAACAAATGCCTCAATCATTTTAACATAAGTACCTCAAACCCTCATGTTTTGACAGGAATAGATCAAATTATGGTTAAATCAAGAATGGTTTGGTTCTCTCAACAAGTGAGGTGAATGTAAATAATATGAAAATAGTGGTTCAGAAGCCTCATAGGAAAGTGATTTCAAATATAAAGACAGTGAGATGTGGCATGGGATTCAAAATTCATTGTATTTTCATGAAGTTACTAAATATTTGAACTTGAAACAATGTCATTTTAGCATTCATTTAAGATTAGTTTCAAGGGGTAAATTGTTTCACTTATTGATATGGATTTAAAAATGGTGATTAGAATCATTTAAGCTCAAAAGTTTCAAAAACACATAGAAAATTGTAAAATAAACACACAAAATTTGAAAAACACACAATTTTTTTTGGTTTTTTTTAAACAAGAAAACAATTGAAATTACTAATCTAAATGGTTCCCTACCCCACATATAAAATATTAAATTGTCCTAAATGTGAACCCATGAGATTATATATGCACATGAAATGCAGAATTTTTAAATAGGAAAAATAATATAAAAGTGAAAGGGTTAGGAACAGCCTAATGTGCTCAAGTGATGATGGGGTCATGCAGTGTGATAAAATCCACTACACCAGTAGGATTTCCCTCAATGTATCTCTTCAAACATTGTCTATTGACTATAAATCTCCTTCTAGAGTCCTCTTGTGTGATCTCCACTGCACAAAAAGGAAAACATTAGATACAATATAAGGACCTAACCATCTGGAATGCAACTTACCAGGCATCAGCTTTAGTCGTGAACTGTAGAGAAGGACTTTCCCTCCAATATGAAACTCCCTTTGTTGGATAATTTTTTCATGAGCTTCTTTTGATCTTTCCTTGAAGAGCCTTGAGTTCTCATATGATGATAGTTGAATCTCCTCAAGCTCTTGAATTTGCAGCTTCCTTTGGATTCCAACTTGGGCCAAATCCATGTTGCATTTCTTTATAGCCCAATAAGCCCGATGCTCAACATCCATGGGGAGATGACACGCTTTCCCAAAAATAATCCAAAATGGGGACATAACAATGTGTGTCTTGTTTGCTATCCAATAATCCCACAATGCATCATCCCAGCACTTGCTCCAATCCATCCTATTTGGATGCATGGTTTTCTCTATGATTTTTTTTAACTCACGATTTGAAACCTCAGACTGGCCATTTGTTTGGGGGTGGTATGGTGTTGATGTTTTGTGTGTCACCCCATACTTTTGAAGGAGGGAAGAAAAATTCCTATTGCAAAAGTGTGTCCCTTGGTCACTGATGATGGCCTTTGGTACTCCAAACCTGCAAAAAATCTGTGCTTTGACGAAGTCCACTACAACATGAGAATCGTCAGTCCTGGTGGCCGTTTCCTCAACCCATTTACTCACATAATCAACAAAAACCAAAATATACAAGAAACCATATGAACTTGGAAAAGGACCCATAAAATCAATGCCCCACACATCAAAAATATCACATAATAGTATGGGTTTTTGGGGCATCTCATGTCTCCTAGAAATATTCCCAATGTGTTGGAAACAAGATCATGACTTACAAAACACATGGGCATCATGGAATAAACTAGGGCAATATAATCCAGAGTCCAAAACATTCCTTGTTGCCACTGGGGGTCCAAAATGTCCACCACATGCAACTGTATGACAGAATTTCCAAACAGACTCAAACTCCTGATCAGGAACACACCTACTAATAACTTGGTCACTACACATGCGCCATAAGTATGGATCATCCCAAACATAAAATCGTGACTCACTATTTAATTTTTGGACTTGATTATTCTTTAAATTTATAGGGATTTCAGAGGTAATAAGGTAGTTAACTAAATCTTCATACCAAGGATGCGTACCTGAGATGGAATAAAGATGCTCATCGGGGAAAGTATCCCGAAGTGGTACCTAGTCCAAGGTGTCATCCTCTAGTGTGTGAGTAATCCTACTCATGTGGTCTGCCACCAAATTCTCTGACCCCTTCTTTTCCTTTATCTCAAGGTCAAACTCTTGCAGAAGGAGCATCCAACGAATAAGTTGTGGCTTTGCATCTGGCTTCTTCAGGAGGTACCTCAAAGCTGCATGGTTAGAAAAAACAACTACTTTAGAGCCCAATAAATATGAATGGAATTTATATATCGCAAATATGACAGCAAGAAACTCCTTTTACATGGTTTTGTAATTGGATTCGGCTGAATCAAGTGTCCTCGATGCATAGGCGATCACATGTGAACGTCCCTCCACCCTTTGAGATAAGACAACTCCAACCGCGAAGTTGGAGGCATCACACATAAGCTCAAATGGAAGGTCCCACCACGGGGGGCTGTATGATTGGTCGAGTGGTCAAACACTTATTTAGCTCATCAAATGATCCCCTGCATGAATCATCAAAATTGAAGTCAATATCGTTTTAAAGCAATCGAGATAAGGGTAGACCGATCTTACTAAAATCTCTCATGAAGCATCGATAAAATCCAGCATGTCCAAGGAATGACTGAACATCACGCATCCATGTAGGATATGGGAGGGATTAAATTATGTCTACCTTAGATTTATCAACTTAAATGCCATTTTGTGAGACTATATGACCTATTACAATTCCCTTTTTGACCATGAAATGACATTTTTCAAAATTTAAGACCAGATTCTTCTCAATACAACGATGCAACAAATCACCGAAACTTGAGAGGCATTCATCAAATGAGGACCCATAAACTGTAAAACCATCCATAAATACCTCCATGTAAGTATCAATGAAATCTGAGAAAATACTCACCATGCATCTCTGGAAGGTACCTGGGGCATTGAAAATTCCAAATGGCATCCTTCGGTAAGCAAATGTACCAAATGGGCAGGTGAATGTCGTCTTCTCCTGGTCCTCTACTGCAATGGGAACCTGAAAATATCCAGAAAATCTATCCAAGAAACAATAATGTGTTTTCCCAGCTAGTCTCTCAAGCGTTTGATCAATAAATGGGAGGGGAAATGGTCCTTGCGAGTGGACTGATTTAGTTTCCTATAATCAATACACACACACCAACTGTTTTGCAGCCTCATTGGAACTAACTCATCTTTATCAATTTTAACAACTGTAACACCAATCTTCTTAGGAATAACCTGAATTTAACTTACCCACTGAGAATCTGAAATGGGAAAGATTATACCTACCTCGATCAATTTGTCAACTTCTTTTTTGATAACCTCCAAAAGTGTTGGATTGAGTCTCCTTTGTGGTTGCCTCACTGGTTTAGCCCCATCGTCCAAAAGAATCCTATGCATGAAAATGGAGGGTCTAAACCTGATATGTTAGCCATGGTCCACCCAATTGCCCTGATGTTCTCCCTCAAAAGATTCAAAATTTTTTCTT